>OX411547.1:31783367-32983367 GCA_948146395.1 Fragum whitleyi | reverse complement strand
CGAAACTAGTGAAGTCAATTTAACTCTTTAACCTCGATAAGTCTGATCCCTGGCCAGACCGGTGTTATTATCATTCCAATATGGCGCCGCAAAATAGTGCACAACAGGTCGATTTAAAAAAATCTGATCTTTTTTTCCTTTACAAAAATATACTTTTATTCCTTTTTAAATTGCATTTTGTTTTGAACGGGTCAATTACATCTGTAAATGGAATGACGACAATCCATGAGTTGATAAATTATTGAAGCGGTATATTTGAATCATGTTAACTAACATGAGTAGGTTACTCCGTTCACATGAATGTCCTCTCTGCGCATGCATATTACAGCTATTTTTAATTTATTAGACCTTCTCTTGGGATCATTGGACTGCCATAGGAATTTCCACCAAAAGTTCTAAGCGACCACCTTACATTTCTCCATATTTCACACATATTTCGCATTAATTATGAACGCTGTCTTTTGATAGAGTGGCCACTCAATCACAATCCTGTCAAATTGTTTCGAAAATCATGGACCAGGAAGTCCTAAAGACGGAATTAAATGCAAGTACCCTCAAATTCAAAGTCACAAAAACAAGAATTTCTAGATAAACTTTTTAGACATTTGAAAAACGCAAATCCTATCTATTTTATGTACTAATATCAGTGGTAGAACGCCTGTTGACTTCTGAAAACTGGAAGAAACCATGCGGCATTTTCAACATATGATCAAAAAAGCAAGTGACCGCTTATGATATTTGGAGGAGTGTATCTACTTACAAGTGCCGGCTGTGACTTGATTCGTCATTTTCTAGAGGTGTGGCGTTCGTTGTTGGCGTTACTTGATACGTCATTAGAATCTGAAACAGGAAAATAGTTCTATGATACCATCTTTTGCAACTCGCTTGTGTTCAATTTCATCCCGTAATTATTCCATAATCATTCACCTTATCACGATTTTTTTTACTGTATTTAAGTGGAAAGCCACAATTCGAAATTTATGAATACATCAGCATATTCACACAATGACAATGTGATAAGGTTGTTTTAGTTCTATAATATTTTTAAACAACAAAAACCATTTCGTTTATAGCAGAAAAAATCATGCAAAGTTTCATGTCATTCTACTTTCTCATTTTCTTCTCAAATTAATTCATTCTGAAATCAACAAATTGGATAACTTATCTTACAATGAGGATCCTATTTTATCCAGGTAATAAATGAAAAACAGGCTTACAGTGCTTCAATTAAGTCCTAAACTTATTAAAGCTATATATAAAAAAAGACTGTCCAAGGTATGGCCAATTAATTAAAGAATGATTTCATCAATTTATAATCAGTTTCACACCTTTTATTGAGACCAGTAATTAGAAAAAGTCATCCAAATGTAACATTGTTCTGTATTCTAGTATACAAACAAAAGTGGATCTTTTCAAGACATATTTTGCTTGAGCATGTTCTACACAAAAAAGGATCTTAGTCTTTTATTCCCAGAAAATTGTTACGCATTAAGGATAATTATACCACGATGGCGTAAAATTCACATATGAAATAAGAATAATTACATAAAACGTAAAGTTATGAATTATTTTTTACTGTGGATATCCACCGTTGATAAGTACTATCTTGACGACCCTGAATTCTTATCATATGATATGCTGCAATTTAAGTAAGCATGTTACTTTAAGATCATTTTGATATCTCCAAACTAAGACAGAGATAAAGTTTACGAAGCACATATCTCCTGGTTTACATTAGAAGTTAATTTAATGTACAAATACACTGTCTGGTAATCACACAAGATCTTTAATAGAGCAGGAATATCTCTGAAATATTTCAAATATACCCGTTTTCAAAATACCGCTAATTATATACATCTTAATTTGACAAAAATCGTAAGTAAAATGATAATACAAAAAGTGATAATTCAGGAAAGTAATCCCCTGAAAAATTATGCAGTATAACTTTTTCACAATGACTGTCCTCTTGAGAGAAATTATGCAAATAAGTTATGCTGAGAATAAGCCCAAATCAGGAGTATTTCGTTGTCGTCAGTGTTAAGCTAGAGTTAGGGCGTTTTGTCGTCCACTAACGATATCCAAGATAAGTCTCGGATATTATTTATGAATAATTTGAATAGAAGAAAATGTGTTATTCTTTCGTCTCAAGAACCCTGACGCCTTCTTGTCTTTTTAAATAAAAAAAAGAAAAAAAAAAACGTCGATGAATAAAATTTTCATCGAGTTTTAAAGAAAAAATATCATCTGATCTTTGACACTATTTACATTTGTCTTTTGTCTGATTTGCCAAAGCGCTGAATGTTTCAGTTACGCGACCGAATTTGAATTTGAAAAAAATCGATCATCTTAAAGTACAGGGGCCTGTTTTACTAAAGACCTTCATTTTTTGCGTAAGTCAAAAGTTAAAGTTGCTTCTACAGTAGTAACTAAATATGGAATTCTGTCATGCACCATTTCATTGCAATTGTCGAGATCCTTAAGACGATTCTAGTGAAATATTGCAAGGCAGAATCTAACAATAAATAACAACATAAGGTACGATTTGTGATTTTGACTTACGATTATTTCTTTCCTAAGAAGCTTCAGTTAAAAGGGTCCCAGGTTTCTATTGCAAAAAAGGAAACCAATCGTATGACAAACTGTTCAACGTGTTCATTGAAATGTGATCGGGCCAAGTTTTATCAAGAGTTTTAATACATAAAGAGTCTCAAATCTATGCTTGACATTATTTGCGTCAATATACACTTACTATAGGTAGACTTTGTGCAATGAGCCGTGAAATCTACATTCATATATAGACTCTCAATCTCAGTTTTGAAGGAAGATTTCCGATCTAAGATGAACTTACAGATTGTCTGGATTGACAAACATGTGATTCAACAAAATGTCCATACAAATGCCTTAATAGATCATAGTGCTGTAAGTACTGTCAATCGGTCGTTACTGAATGCATTGAAAGATTGCTGCGTTTGAAACTTTGAAATTTGGCTTAAATTATTCTAAAACTTTCTTTTTGTATAAGGCCATACCAATCTCATGAAATAACATCTTGCTCAAGGAGGAGGGCGTATGAGATTGTTGTAACAGATAAACTTCGTAAAAAAGTACAATTTAAACAGTTTGACTCACTAGAATAACCGACATTAATCTGGAACGTTTCAAATAAATTATCATACGTTAATTTTGATGTAGCTCGAATCATGTAGACCCTGAACAGATGCGCATTATTAAATGATTCTTAACAACGGCTCTGTGCTTTTATTTTGAAATCGATATCACTACATCAAAACAACGTGATTTGAACCGTCCAATCAAATTCACAAGATTTTTTATGATCAGCTTTAACTGACTCTGTCCTCATTGTCAAAGAAGAAACTGCTAGCTATGACAGAATCATTCATTCATTCATTTATTCATTCATTTATTCATTCATTCATTCATTCATTCATTCATTCATTCATTCATTCATTCATTCATTCATTCAAAAGATGTTGCTACAACACCAAAACTGCTACGATTTTTTTTCAAAACAATTCAAAACCGTTTAAAATTTTCAAATTTATTCCAATCGTTCAAATGGTTCAACCATTTTTTTGGCTGGACAAACCAATAGAGAAGTATATTTGTTTTAAAGGGAGGTAATAAAACATCGCCAATTTCGCCCGTGTAGACGAAATAAGCGATTTTTACAACCCCCGCCCTTTTTAATTTCATTCAGAAATTGTCCTATCACCGAGTCAATTTAATTATGAAATGATTCCAAAATTATTCATCATTGCAATTTCATAAATTTGTGTGTGTATGTGTGAGTGTGAAATATACCTGAAAAGTACTGACTATACGGTTTTTCATTATGTTAATCATTAGCATTGTGAAAATAATAATAATAGAAATAATAATAATAATAATAATGATACTTTTTTACGAATTTTACGTTACAACAATCACATACCCCCTCCCTTCTGAGCAAGATGTGATTTCATGAGATTATAATAATATTATCATTGTCATAATTAGTAATAGTGATAATGATAATACGAACAGAAGAGGTCTTTTCAGCATTCCATATACCCGGAAATAACAGCGTTATAACGGTGTAAAAGAATTTTAAGGCTTTTGATAGAGTTAATGACATTTCTGTGTAATCTAGTCGTGCGTTGAAATAGACAAAGTGCTCTTTTAAATTGGATTACGACCAGTCATGAAAAACTGGTACAACTTAAAATTGCGAACGATTTTTACTGTTTTTCACTTTAGTAAATTCACAAAAGCACTCCTACCCTTTAAATAATAAAAATGATAAAAGCATATTTAATAGCTTTTGCCAAAACCCATTGAAAAAAAACCCACAAAAACAACAACAACAACAACAACAAAAGAAAAAAAGCCGAGCAGACGTTCTTCAAATTTTGAACCCTTGATAAATTTCGTTATAGTTTTTCTCCAAACATTGCAATTAAATATATCAATTCTAACGACGTGATGATAATAATGATAAATATCCTAGACAGAAAATTAACCTCAGTGGTTCTATTTTCACAGTTACAGTTATATACATCGTGAAATTGACATTCATCTCAATCAAAACCATACTAAATCTCTCACTCAGAGATCCATTTATTCACTCCAAACATTCACTCAAACCGCGCAAAAACGTTCCAAAATTACTAAAAAATATACAATTAACAGCTACATTCAAAATAAATACAAATAGAAAAAAATGAGATTTCACTGACATAATTAAAATTGTAAGCGTCTGATTGATTCTTGAAGAAATGAGAAGCTACTTATAAAACGTGTATACTTATTTGATAATAAATATAGCTAATTTTGTTCAGGATGAACAAAATTAGCGGTATTGGTTTACCTCCCTTTAATTTCACTCAAAACTCATTCATCGCACTCATTCAATTTCGTTCCAAAATCATTCACCTTATTTATTTCACGATGTTTTAAACTGCATCCCATAAATCCTACAATCTATTGTATCTTCGTGATTTGCCAAAAAAAAAATAAAAAAAAGAGAAAATTTGACAATCAAAAGGGAAGCCGATGAGATTCCCTGAGCTACATGACCCTATTTCGAAAGGATCGATCATGATTACACCACAATTATTATGTTTAAAGTTTGAAGAGAATCCGACACACTGTCAACTCCTTCCTTAAACAGTCCCGAAATGCACGGACAGACTAATACACGTCAACATGCGATCTCTTTTTAGATCTGCTAAAATTAGGGGAATTGAATCGTTACACTGCAGTAAAAAGCTTAAAACAGCTGTTATTAAATAACATTTCCATCATCAAACTCTGAAGAAATATTGTTGTCTTCACAAGGTCTAGGAGTCATAATTAAGATAATCTGAGGAACATTCGGAATAATTTTTAATGCTCATGGCCACGATAATATTCTACCTGCTGTTATGCATGGTCTTTTGGTAGTCTTCGTAACATTAAGGGTGATAAAAAAGTTGCGAATATTAAAAAATGGTTCCCCGTCGTTCATGATAGTACACGACCAAAGGAGGGTTCCATTTTGTAGGCCGACGTTCAGCGAAAGTTTTAATCTGGATTGCATGTAGCTGACTTCCATTCTTTTTTTTTCTTTTTTTTTTAAGGTTACAACACAATCATATATTTTAAGAGGAAGGGGGCTTCTGGCTCATGTCCTGAGTTAACCCTTTCCTGTTTTACAAAATTTTGGACCTGTCCAAATTCAAAGGTTTTGCAGACGAAAATTTAAAGTGGAATTAATTTGAAAAATAACCATTCAGTAGGGTAGAAAATAGTGTGGAAAAGGAAGAAATTGCTTGCCAGATGCAATTTCTTCTTTTTTTCACTGTGTTTTCTCAATCATAAAACCACAGGCACGTAAAAAGCAGGGATTAAACAGCAAAGGATTAACGATGAAAACGTTTGTAAATTATTCAACCCGCTACGCAAAAACGAACTAAAATTACTAAACGTTTTTGTATCGGGAACCCAAAGCTGGTTTATGAATCGTTGTCGGACATCCAAAACTTTGTACTCATTACTACAGCTATGAGTAGGCTCTAGCGCCGATATTTTGGGTCGTCCATTAACTGAACGAATATAAGTTCCCAAACAGGGAGTAAAATTACATCTTATTCCGTAATGATTTTACTAAATACTAAACATTTGAAATTCTTCTTTTTGAGACGAACGTTTTTATGGTATTCTTTGGGTGCATGATTTAAAACTGACTAGAAGAAGTAGACAATTAAAAAAAAACAAAAAAAAAAAACAAACTCGACCAATCAAAACGTTCGTTTTGGGATAGGCAAAACTAAAAAATTCAATCATAAACTAACCTTTGTCATTCTGAACCTAAAATATTCCTGCTTTGACAAGAGTTTTAGTCAAAGATCAGCCAGCACATATGTGCAGCCTGAGTTATTCTGAAACACTAGCCCTACGTTCAGGGTGACAAAACAGCGCAAACAGTTTTCCAATTATATCCCGCTTTGCACGCAAGTGCACGTGCAAAGCGGGGTATAATTGGAAAAAACTATTTGCACCATTTTGCAATCTTTAACGCAGAGCTGGTTTTCATTTTTTAAAACCAGAAAAGTTTCAAAATTATATTTTGAAATGAATACCGACTGATAATAAATGCATCTTTCAGCTTTCTGTGTTACTGCGTTTAATCAAGGTTTTATTCAGCACGACTAGGATTAGAAATTTCAATTTAGAGATGAAGAGAGTTTTGTTGATTTCATTGAAGTATGAAAGTTAAAACCTAATCAAACTGTATGAATACGCGAAGCGGATTCATACACGAGTGTGATTAGGTTTTTAGTTACATACCTCTATGAAATCAACAAACATGATCTTCATATCTTGAAGCAAAACAAGATTTGTCAGATAATAAAGAGATTTCTTATGAGAGTACTTTTTGTGGAAGCTTACAAAACAGCTGTAAACTCAAAATCAATCAAAATGCGTGAAAATGGATGGAATCATTTAAAACTAAATTTTTCAGATGTAAATACAAAACTTATACCCTTTTTTCAACTTACAGAAGTATTTCCCGCTACGTAAATGAATATATTTTTTGTTACATCGCTGTTAATGCCCAACACTGTTGATACAAAAGATACTTGGCTAGAATTGTGAAACGGTGTCTGATCCTTAAGACCTTGTTGATTGAAAATCAATCATTGCCTTATATAACGATTGGTGAAAGCAGTAATGCCCTATATGTCTATTTAAAGTCTTATCAGTTAATACGATTTGACATTTGATTTAGATATAAATGAATGCACAACGATCTTAAATGCCTTTATACAGAAAAGATAATAATGATAATTTTGCATTCATTTATAAAATGTGATAGACGAAAAAGTCTGCGAATAAGAACATGGTCGCTTTTCGATTATGGGTTGCCAGGCAAGTGCCTTATCACAGTTCCGGCCTTCGACAAATTTGTACAACGCAATCAGAAAACTACCTTCTTGTTTCAGAGAAGAAGATTTTTGAAGATTTTCCTATTTTCGCCAATTTTGCTCAGATGAGCTAAAAGGGATGTGCCCTGGTGGAGCCAAAATATGACCCCAGGGTCATGATATAAAAACAATTGGGTAGAGGTCCACTATATGATGCTACATACTAAATATAAAAGCTGTCTGCCATCTGGTTTCAAAGAAGAAGACTTTTGAAGATTTTCCTTTTTTCACCCATCGTGCTCAGATGAGCTAAACAGGATGTGCCCGAGTGGAGCCCAAATATGACCCCATGGTCTTGATATGAACAATCTTGGTAGGGGTTCACTAGATGCTACATACCAAATATGAAAGCTGCCTGCCATCTGGTTTCAGAGAAGAAGATTTTTAAAGATTTTCGCTCTTTGATTTTTTGTAAAAAGGGTTGCGCCAGGGCAATGCCCAAATATGACCCAAGGATCTTGATATGAACAAACTTGGTAGAGGTCCACTAGATGATGCTACATACCAAGTATGAAAGCTTCTTGCCTTCTGATTTCAGAGAAGAAGATTTTTGAAGATTTTACTTTTTTCACCCTTTTTGTTAAGGGTAAATGGAAAGTTTAGGGTGGATTTCATTTATTTGAACAACTTTGGTAGAGCATGACCTAAGGAACATCCCTGCCAAGTTTCATCAAGATTGGCCCACTGGTTTAGGAGGAGAATATGTTCAAAGAAATTGTGGACGACGGACGATGCACGACTGACGACTGACGACAGACATAGTACGATCACAATAGCTCACCTTGAGCACTTCGTGCTCAGGTGAGCTAAAAATGTTATATTCTCAAAGATTATAATAATTATAACCTGGAACTTACTACTTACGTTAACAATTTTAGAGTCAACCGAAAATTACCTTGCTGGGTAGTTTTTGGTAGAAAAATTTGAAACAATTGCATTAGAAATATAAGAATATCATAGACGCATATTTGCATCGAACAAACTAAAGTACTTTAAATACTTATCATCCCACACCTTTGGCCTTTTCTAGTTATTAAGAAATAAAATACTTAAATATCAATTGGTCTGATTTATTATTTAATTATGTATTCGAGTTATCCTATCTCCCATAATTCAATGATATATATTACTTGATGTAAAAAAATAACTAATTATATAAAGAAATGATTTTTTTCTCTGATCTAAACATAATCTTTGGTAATAAACATGATATAAATACGTGTATACTGAAAAACAAAAATAACGCATCGTTTTTAAATGGAAAATAATTCTGTCCCGTTATTGACCGATTTGCTGATATGGAATTATTTTACTGGCAACTAGGAACACAATGGTGGTAAAATTATTCCTTAGCCCATACTCACTTGTGCAGAGGCACTTGAATATGATGAACATGTTTTCTGCTCATGCATCAGATCGAATGCATTGTACGAAGCTAAAGTTGGTCGAGTAATATAGCATGTAAAGATGGTAAAGAAAAGCCGCGTAGACACTTATTAGATTAAGCCAAATTCTTCGAGTTCGGCGGTAGCAAATCTCTTAATGCCGGAACGTCATCGCGCATTGTCACATTGAACGGATGCGTTTACGTGATTGAAATCAAGGACACTTAAACCTGTCATGAGGGGTCATAACTCGACCATTGTAAGGTTTAAACGTCGATTAAAACAACTACCGGTGCCGAACTTTGGATGCTGGTAGGATATGGATGCCGCAATGTATTGCGATATGACCGGAAAATTCTGTACTCTCTAGGTCACAGCTTTTCAGGTGATATAGGAAAAGTGATGACGTTAAACCACAAAAATGAGCTATCTGAGCCTTGAATACCGACTCCTTCATTAGCAATAGCCATCAGCTAACCCCTCTTCGCAAGTAAATATTATGGTCCATTCATCTCAAGCCATTGGGGACTTTCTTCGCAAAAACCGTCCTAAAGTTATACCAATGCCTTCTCTTTCACCGACCGAACCTATGTCAAACTCTAGCATATCAGAAACGAGCTTACAATTATAGTCCGCAAAAGAGCGCAAAAAAAACAAGGTTATGAGTTAGATTGATGCACCACGAAGAGCAAAATGGAAGCCATGTTGGGATTAACTCGTGATAAAAATTCAGAAATCCACGTGTCAGACAATCTTTTAGAGCAACATTGCACATGAATTCACGTTATGAAAACTGGCTCTTATATCAAATTTTTGACTTTGGGGGTAGTCGCCTCTTCAATGCGTATGTCTACGGTGTCATCGTTTTTGTCAAAAAACAATTATTGGTTAACGTTTATTTTTGTTAAACCATTCTTCCAAACTTAAGATTATGAAAAAGTTATATCTAAAAATTTAAGTGATGCGTTATTTTTGTTGTTCAGTATATCTGCTGTTGTTTCATATCCGTAGTTAAGTAAAATAAAAGGAAAAGATGTGTCACCCGCCATGCAAAAAAGGAACCATCTGGGCAGTGCGTAAAGCTTTCAAGTACCTTAGTCAGTCTAAGAAATGATTATTTCTCTGATTTAAACGCATTATTTGGTAATTGAATTCGTATAAATATCTAAGAGTTAAAACATCGTGAAATTGACATTCATCTCAATCAAAACCATTCTATATTGCTCACTTAGCGCTCCGATCATTCATTCCAAATACTCACTCAAACCATTTAAAAACGCTCAAACCCATTGAAAGATATAATATCAAAAACGCCATTCAAAATAAATTTTGAAAGAGAAAACTCGCGATTTTATTGACATATTTCAAATTTTTGTTAGCGTCTCCTAGGTGTCTTGAAGAAACGGGTAGCTATGTATAGAACTGTATGCATTTTTAGCTCACCTGAGCACATCGTGCTCAAGGTGAGCTTTTGTGATCATTGAATGTCCGTCGTCCGTCGTGATTCGTCTGTCGTCCGTCGTCCGGCGTCAGCAATCTTAGTGTTAACACTTTAGAAGACACAAATATGGCCCATTCTTCATGAAACTTGGTCAGAATGTTGGCCAGGTCACAAGGATGAACCCTATTGAAAATGGGAAGGATCAATGCCATATCTTGGGAAAAGGGGCCTTAATGACATTTATCTTGTTAACGCTCTAGAGGCCATAAACATGGCCCAATCTTCATGAAACTTGGTAAGAATGTTTGTCAGGACACAAGGATGCACCCTATTGAAATTGGGAAGGATCCATGTCATATCACAGGAAAAAGGGCCTTAAAGACAATTTTCTTGTTTAAACTCAAACTGCCCCAATCTTCATGAAACTTGGTCAGAATGTTGGCCAAATCACAAGGATGAACCTTATCCAAAATGAGAAGGATCCACGCAATATAACGGGAAAAGGGGCCTTCATGACAATTATCTTGCCTAGCTCTAGAGGCCACAAATATGACCCAATCTTCATGAAACTTGGTCAGTATGTTGGTAAATTCACAAAGATTAACCCTTTTGAAAATAGGGAGGATCCATGCCATAGCACAGGAAAGGGAGCCTTAATGATAATTTTCTTTTTATAACTCAAGAGGCCACAATTTAGGCTGGAACTTCTTGAAACTTGGTTTGGTGTAGAAATTATCTCCTTTATGACATCTGCCTATTTAAATGTCCCGAGTATCAAAGAGACTCAGGTGAGCGATCTAGGACCATCATGGTCCTGTTTGTTTATTTAAGGGGCGTAATCAATATCGTTAATATTGTTCATCCTGGAGAAAATTTGCGGTATAGGATTACCTCCCATTGAAATCACTCAAAACTCGCTCAACACACTCATTCAATTTCATTCCTTAATCATTACAAAATAATTCACCTTGTCAATTTCCCGATGTTGTTAACTATATGTCGTTTTATATCCGCAAAATGGGAAACTTGTTAAAGACTTGCCACAGGTCAGGCCAAGGGACTATTTGGGTATTGCTGTACAAAAGTATCAACCCTAGTCAGACTGCGCAAACTGACTAGGGGCGATATTTCATAGACATAGCTGACTGTCTAAATATCGAATACGAATTCTTAAATCCAGTTTACGAATCTTTCTTTGAAATCCATCTTTCGATTGACCTCTTCTTAGACTAATATTTTCTTTTTTCCTCTCCTGATATTTATTTTTAGGAGTTTCCCGATTGTCCCTTTTCGTCTGACGGATCACATAAAAAAAGGATCAAGCAGTGGTCAATCAGTGACAATTATATCAAAAATAAAAGAACAGTAAGCTAGAGTGACTATTCTAAATTCAGACTGTGTTTCGAAGTACAGTAAACCTTGTAGTAAGCAACCACAGATGGGACCATCAAAAATCGGTCGTTCAAGAAAATGATCGCCTATTATACGTTTTGTTTACAAATAAGAAACACGAAGTTCTATATACCTGCGAAATTCTCAAGAATCAAATACTGTAAAAACTTACTAGAATCCACGATTCTGGTGGGTTTTAACAACAAAAGATTTATTTCCAATAAATTTTATACAAGTGATGGATATTTTTATTCAGATATTTCGATTTAAAGGAGGGCATTTTGATAACGATCGCATTATAAAATTGGTCGCTTAATAGATGCGGTCGTTCGAGCAAGATTGACTGTACTTAATTTTGTTCCTTATCAGCCTGAAAGTCCGTACATTTGATCAAATTGGTAACCTTTCTCTTCTTTCACTCTCGACTTCTTTCAATTTTCCTTTTCAAGAAAGGCTGACAAAAATAATTATTTCGAAAGGAACGATCCTTATGTTGTAAGATTATTTTTCAAAAAACAAGAGGACAGAATGGATCTAAAGCGCTCACCTGAATTTTATTGGTCCAGTGTAACTGACTTAGTAGCTTTCTGGCAAAGTTTCATTATTCTCATTTGCGTAGTTGCTGAAAAGTTTTTTTATACAATCAGGTAGCCTTGATGCAACAATAAAACTCCCCCCCCCCCGCTCTGTCATGCCCATATTGGGGGTTGGGTCAATCATAATTTCATATGCAAGCTTTGAGAAGGGTCACCCAAAGAACATTTCTGCCAAGTTTGGTTGAATTGCGCCCTGTGCTTACCAAGGAGAAGATGTTTAAAGATTTCGGGCGCAAAACAAGTCCCGCCCTGCCACGCCCATAATTTGGGGTCAATTATAATTCTACTAACATGTTTTGAGAAGGGTCACCCAAGGAGTATTTCTGCCACGTTTGGTACAAATCCGCACATAGGTTACCGAGAAGATTTCGTGCTCAAAAAAGGCCACCCTTCAATACCCATATTAGGGGTCAAACAAAAATCCACGATTCAGTTTGGAGAAGGGTTTGCAAAAGAACATTTCTGCCAAGTTTGATTGGAACCCGCGCATTGGTTACTGCTGAGAAAATGTTTGAAGAAGTATTGACGACTTCCGACGGACGACGCACGACGGACAAAAGGTGCAAAAAATGCAAAAAACGACAACCTAAGTCGTGCCAAGGGGATCAATCAAGATTTCTCGATCAATTGACGAAAACGGTCAGCAAAGGAAGATTTTTGCCAAGTTTTAATAAATCGTCCATGGGTTAAAAATGAGATGTTTAAAAAAAGCCTTAGCAAGGACTCAAGCACAGACGCACGACGGACACACCGATATGATAATAACTCGCGTCCTCAGCCAGTGAAGCTAAATATCAGGTTTAATTAAATAAATAAAACGGCTTTACCCTAGCGGCAACATTTTTGGCTCAAATGACTTGACCTTTGTCAGAATAATTATTAAATATGAGCCTGTGCGTGACATTTCCTACAATTTGAAATGTGCGTGATGTGCAAATATTGAGCAGTGTAGACAGCCATCCACGATAAAAAATGATTTACCTGATGGTGTACAAGTTGTTTGAAACCTTATCTATCTACTAAACGCGTAGTGAAGACTCTGGCCAGACTGTGCCGATGCACAGGCTGGCCAGAGTCTTTGCTTTGTACAAATATGAAGTTGTTGGAAATCTCACGCATAGGCTCATATCAAACTTCAAAACTGGGTCAAAATTGTTTTTAAAAAAACCACAACAACTTGGTCATGGGGTAAAATCTTTGCAAAACAATAAACGTAGTTTTTTTGCATTTTTAAAACTGTGAAACGATACCCTAAGTCCAATTGTTCTCTTGTTTGAAAGGAACTATCCTTATGTTCCTGCAATCTTCCTTTGAATTTTTTTAAACAAAGCGGATGCGAAATGTTGACTGTATCACGATAACAAGGATATTTTGAATAAATTTCCATTGGGCCCATTTTCATGTAATATTTTACGAACCTTACCAATTTTCGAAAGAAGTTATACTCATATGTAGTTGCAATTACAATTATTATTTATTTTGCTTGTTTATTTATTTATCTGTATTCATTTTCTATCTTTTGTAAGTTTCAAGCAAACTGGAGAAGAACTGTGACTCTATCGCGATAATGAAAAATTTCAATAAAACTTCCACGATGCCATTTCCCGTGATTCTTGACAGATCCAACCAATTTTCAAAGAACCGATCCGTGTGATTGTGAGGAGTATATTGTGATTACAAGAGAAAGTTTGCGGACGGACGGAAACACACAATGGCTATAGCTCTCATGACCTTCAATCAGTAGAGCTAAAATCATTACAGAAAGGGACATTGACATAGACCACACAACAAACACATGCTGATTGTACCTTTTCTAATTCATCCATTATTACATAAAAACAAGAGGCCAAAGAGGGTCTTATCGCTCCCCTGGATTTAACATCTCAAGATTTGAATTAGAGATTGTAAAATAGAAATCAATATCAGAAAATGGTGACTTACAGAACATTTGTGCCAAGTTTTAATGAAAATTGCTCAATGGTTTGTGAGTAGATATTAAAGTGAAATAAGCCCCACCCTACCACATCCATATTTAACGGTCAATAAGAATTTCTTGAACAACTTAGATACTTTGTCTAACGAGGAATATTCATTCCAAAATTCGTCGAAATTGGTCAATTGCTTTGGGAGGAGAAGATTCTCTGAAGAATTTAAAGTGAAAAATAAGTTTTACCCTGCAACACCAATATTTGGGGGCCAATCAAAATTACTTGAACAATAATATAAAGTCAAAAGAAGCCCCGACCTGTAACTCCCATATAAGGGGGTCAATCAACATTTCTGGAACAACTTCGAAAAAAGTGTCATCTAAGGAAAATTCATGCCAAGTTTCATTAAAATCAGCCAAAGAATTGTGGAGGAGAAGATTTTTCAAAATTTTATCGTAAAACTATACGCCTCTCTGCAACGCCCATAGTTTGGGACTATCAAACTTCTTGAACACATTTGGAAGAGGGTCATCCAAATAATGTAAATGCTATTAATCATGGCCCATGATTCATTGAAATCGGCCCAATCATTTCGGAGGAGAAGATTTTTGAAGTTTTTATTGTCAAAATAAGCCCCGCTCTTCCTTGCCCATATTTGGCCTCAATCAAAATTTTCTGAACAATCTAGGTAAAGGTCACCCAAGAAACGTTCATGCCGAGTTTCATTGAAATCGACCCAATAGTTTTGGAGGAGATAGACTTTAAAAGAAACAATCTCAAAATAAGCCCCGCCCTGCCAAGTCCATATTTAGGAGCCAATCAAAATTTCTTGAACGATTTAAGTAAACGGTCAAGCAAGAAACATTTGTACCAAATTTCATTAAATCGGCTCAATGGTTTTGGAGAACATTTTTTTTAAAGATTTTTAAGGAAAATAAGCCCCGCCATGCCATACACATATTTGAGGGTCAATCAAAATTTCTTGAACAACTTTAGAGGATGGTCACCAAAGAAAAAATGTCTGCCAAGTTTGGTTAAGATTGGCTTGGGATGCTGAGATTTTAAAAGAAAAGTTTACGCACGCCCGGAAGCACGATTGTCACAACGCCATGGCAATAGCTCGCTGGCCTTCGGCCAATACAGCTTAAAAATAGATATAACGCCATGATATATCTACGCCAAGAACTTCTAATAAATGCATGCTCATAAATTGTAAAAAATAGGAGGGCGATGTCGTTTGCACACGGTTTTAAACAGCTGCAGTTTTATTTTGTTTTTACTTTTTTCTATTCTTTCTTTTTTCCCCAGAAATCTGTATATAAAAGAGATTGTATCTGTCCCAGAGTTTTTATTTGATGGCGTTTTTGGTAGAGTATAAACGTGTAATTTCACCCTTACGAATGTTATACATGTATTAAGAATTTCGCGCTAACGAATGTTATACATGTATTACCTTTTTATCTCGGGGATGGGTGCCTTCAAGAATTCTTCATTGATTCAAATCTTCAGTTTTAATTTTATGATATCCGATGATAGGAAATATCTCGGACGTAAGTGTAGTAATTTTGGTCATTGTTATTTGAAGTAATTCGGACTTGAAGAAAATTTTAACCGAAATATTTTGGCATGAAACCAACATGCTTCTAATGGTCTTTTTAACATGCATGACTTCAAGGAACTTTGATTTATATTTGAGCCTGTGTATGATATTGTCCACCTTTTCAAATGAGCGCAAAGCAAAGTCTAATAAGAGTCTTAAATTTGCGACTTGTAGGAAGAAAGGTTTCAAAAAATATTCGAGCTTGTGCGTGACATTTCCAACGATTTCACACATATGCGAGGTTCAAATGTAGAGTAGAGTAAACAACGACACAATGCAATAATGATATATGCTGACTGCCAGGAGAGGGGTTTAAGACCTTTTTATCTTATAGTTAGGAATAGAGGTTAAAAGATAAATATAATACGTATTTAGTGTATTGTATGAACAAATATCTAACTCGGTTGTGGTAATTGATAATTGCCTCGGCAGAGACTGGACAATGATCAATTCTCCCAACCTCGTTGGATATTTTTTCTCGTACAAAACACTAAATACGTATTATATATTTATGATATGGCCTACGTCGCGAGAGTGAAATTACCTCGTTGAATATTTTTGATATTACACGGGTTTTATTACACTGGTGGAATAGCTATGCAAATGAGCTCAGAACATATAAGAACGTTATATTTTTGTTATAAAAATGACTTCATACTCATTTGCTGACATCATATTGCAAACAGCGTTATATGTTTCACGGAATACTTTTCATCGAAAAATTTCTTGAATTTCCTCGTTTTATCACAAAAATAAAGCTCATATTACAAAAAGAATGGCAAATTTGTGGTCAATAAATACCGAATTTATTAAACAAGTCATCTATAAACAGATACAAACGAGGCTGCGCCGAGTTTTTATCTGTTTTAGATGACGAGTTTAATAAATTCGGTATTCCATGACCTTTCATTTAATATTCTCTAAATCTATGTATAAAGCGCATATTGAAAGCTCTGACCAGCTTGTGTGGGTGCACAGGCTGACCAGAAGCTTTGCTATGCGCACATTTGAAAAGTTGGAAATGTCACGGGCATGCTTATTTTGACAGTCAGACAATTTTCAAAATACACTTTGTGGATCCCCAGGCTGCTCAATGTTTCTAACCCACGTGCATGTCAATTTTATAAAATTGCCACGCATTGGCTCATTTGTTATGCTTACTTGGTACAATTTTTTGTAAATTTTGTGCACGATTTCAATGGGTTACTTGGTTGTCACGAAAAGAATCATCAGACTTTTCATTGTTCATATCCAGTAGAGGTATAAATTATAATTTGTACTTCAAAATACAGTACAGTCGGACGGATAAATGACGGAGAACAGAGAGCGCCCGTTTTTCCTTTTATTGAGTGCGGATAAATGACAGATAACAGAGAGCGCCTGTTTTTCCTTTTATTGAATGAACTTACTTTGTAATACTTGAAATTGTTGAAATAGTCATTAAATATATCGCTCACTTAGTTACAACGGCTATGAATACATTTTTTTTTATAATACGAAATTTCATGAAAATACTCAATGTAGATTGAGTCGTCTGTGCGTTAAATTTCAAATATGCATAAAGCAAAGACTCTGACCAGCCTGTGCACCCGTACAGTCTGACAAGAGTCTCTTCTGTGCATTTTATAGATAGATAAGGTCTCAAATTATCTGTGGACCACTCGATTACTCTATATTAACAGTTTGTGGCTGTCTACGCTACTCAATGTTTACACCTTACACACATTTCAGACTGTTGGAAATGTCACCAACAGGCTCAATTATCAATGTTTGCCAGTTGAAAACATGATATGATATGAAGCAGTCTACTTTTAGAAGCAATCTGCATGTTTATGATCATTACCAGCCCTACATTCAGGATCACAAAACGGCATAAACAGTTCTCCCATTATATCCCGCTTTGCACGTGCACTTGCGTGCAAAGCGGGGTTTAATTGGAAAACTATTTGCACCGTGTTCTCATCCAGAACGCAGGGCAGAATCACTTTCAGCCGATATTCTGTGATTTAATTGTTTCATAAATGATACAAGAACGTTTGTAATTAAACTATATCTTTTTTTCTCAATTTAAGAACTATGTCAATTGTAGTAATGATATACCATATCTATTTCTGGAATATTGTTAATAAATTCTTAATCAACAGCAAAGTTCTTGAAAAATGGAAAATCGTGTCACCGTTAATATGTCAATCTTGATTACAATGCTTTGTAATTATGTTGTATTATAGGCCGATGGCCTAAATACTTGAATGAAGTATGTCTATGTCTATATCTATGTCTATGTCTATTAAAGTAAAGGCCCTTAAAATGTTTGGAAGATTATGAGAATAATATGTTTGTGTCTTTAAATAGCAATGTTATCTGGTCTCGGCTGAAGGAAATTGCCTTGTCTTAGCAGGGCCTCATCATGGTAAATTCTCCCAACTTCGACCAGATTACACTTAGACGCTAAAAAATTATTCTCTATAGATATTGAAAGTCCAAAGTAATTGGGCGATATTGGCCATGCCAAAAACAAGGTTGAATCATATGAGTGAACCATATTTTATGCTTTACGAGTGGTTACTGTTCCAAGTGATGAGTTTACCCATAACTGCACATCGTTAATATAATATGTATTAAATGAATTAAAAGTTTGAATTTAAAAGGGCACCCTTTTTAACAACTTAAACATGTTCAGAAAAAAGGCTCCTTTTTGGGGAAACCTTCAGATCATACTTATCGAGAGCTGGATTTGCGCTCGGAATAGCAAGAGTCCTCCAGCTATACGAGCTACATCTCTAAACAGGGTGTGAAAAAGCCAATGGTCCCCCTGGATAACTATACAATTCATAGAGGACATTGAATGGGTGGTAATAAAATACCGAATTTATTAAACGAGTCATTTATAAATAGATAGAAACGAGGCTGTGTCGAGTTTTTATCTATTTTAGATGACGAGTTCAATAAATTCGGTATTTCATGAACACAAATTTGATATTCAATTTATAATATGACCCGAATTTTCGCGAAAAATCGTCAAATTCTTGAAATTCTACATTTCAATTTTCCGCGAAACTTATAACGCCGTTTAAAACTGGCGTCACAATTTATAAATTATGACGTCATTTAATAGTTATTCCACGAGTGTAATAACACTCGTGTAATATCAAAAATATTCAACGGGTTTATTTCACTCCCGCGACGTCGGTCAAATTACACACCGTACAACCGGTTGCGGCGATGACGGGTGAGAGTCAACGATGACAGCATCGGAACATTATGCCGAGGAGACGGTAGGTCAAATAATTTTATTCGTGTAAATAAACGATTGAAGCTTTGGTATTCTAAAGCAGATAAATGATAAATGTAAGTGTTCAGCGCTTCTATAGAATAAATCTTTTCTCATATCCCCCCCCAAATAAGGCCACAATCATTGATTATTTTGGAGGTTTCCCATGAAAAGTTACCAAATTAGACTTTATGCTCTTATATTTCGCCCATCCCTCAATAAATGATATTTTAACTTGTACACAGCTGAAGTCTAATCATCCGCCGATATTTCTTCCAAATTTGAAGCCATAATTCAAAAAAAGAAACACACAGCGGGTCCCCAAAGACGACGTGTAGTAAGAAAAATGTTGCCTCTGTAGACCGTCGGAATTTCACGGGGTTGACGTAGATGACAGAACTGAATTATTTGTGATTGCCGATGTCGACAGACCCATATTCAGATTCTCGCATAAAAATGATCATTTTCGGTATCGTATTTTTCAATAACACATCAAAACAATTTAGATCGACATACATGCTGACATTCATGTCCACTATTTTTCAAATGATGTGTCATATCGAAAAATAATTCAAGGGATTTCATGTAGGATTTCAAATACTCACAAACCAAGATAAAAACAGTTGTGATCAGACTGAATATCTCGTATACGTTTTTTACTTGTAATTCCAGTGACTAAGTGGATGATAAGACTTTAGCTATGTACAAGTTAAACTAGCATTTATTGAGAGATAGGCGAAATATGAGAGCATAAAGTCAAATTTCGTAACTTTTCATGGGAAACCTCCGAAATAATCAATGATTGTGGCCTTATTTGGGAGGGATATGAGTAAAGATTTATTCTATAGAAGCGCTGAACACTTACACGATAATTTATCTGCTTTAGAATACCAAAGCTTCAATCGTTTATTTACACGAATAAAATTATTTGACCTACCGTCTCCTCGGCATAATGTTCCGATGCTGTCATCGTTGACTCTCACCCGTCATCGCTGCAACCGGTTGTACGGTGTGTATTATAATATATTGCAAGTCCAAAGTAAATGGGCGATATTGGCCAGGCCAAAAATAAAGTTTGTTCCAAGTGTATATTTATAAGTTATTTGTAAGTAAGTTTTATATTCCTTACATTTTTTGACAAAAGTATAAATATAGGACCGAATACAATGATTTTAAACTCGTTCAGGATAGATCTGAATGAACTGGTCCCCAAAAAGTCAAAATATAATTTTTATGAATGAAGACAATCTTGGAACCTATCATTTTCTTTAGCTTAACCATTGTTTTCATCCCTTATATATACAATTTACGATAGTTTCTTCCATACCTTTTAAATATACGCCTCGGTTGTAATTTGTCAGCCGCCGACATAGCGCAGTTGGTAGCGCGCCGGACTGTCAATCTATAAGTTCCAGGTTCGATCCCCGACGGCGGCACTCATTCTTTCCGACTATTTGTCTTTCACCAATGGGTTGATAATCGTAAACCTATGTGAGACAGCAGCTGTACGCTAGGAAATGATGTGATGGTTGTACTGGCGAGAGAAATACAGGAATCTATTGTTAGGTGCTCGAATCTCCGCTATATAAATGAAAAAAAATGTTGAAAGTGGCGTTGAAGTCCATTCAATCAATTAATCACTCAATGTGATTTGTCAACGGGCAATTACCATAGAAAAAATAACTTTTTCGGCATGTTTCGTTCAGGGAAATGAATTTGAGTCATACTATAATGCGGCAGATACACGTCCACTGAATAAGTTTCACAATCCTCAAAATGTTCATTTAAGTTAAAGAAAAATATGCAAAAGGAATATTAAATCATTTCATCAGATCAGTTATTTATAGCAAATTTGGAGGAAACAAAACTGCATTTTACACTTATTTAGGTGTCTGGTGATAGCCAATTCAATTATTTTGTAAAGTATTGAACAAATAACAATAGAAGAGGTATTTCGATTTTTAGATTTAAACTTTTCATCAATGAATGCACGAGCCCTGTTTTTCAGGAACTCACTAGAATCTTCTGTTCGAGACCATTCATATGAGCCCAAAACATTGAGTTTCCATATGAAATATTTTTTTACTAGTATTAAGACATATGACTTTGTGTATCTCTGGGCATTTATATGTCAAAAGACAAAGTCAAGTCTTCTTGCATCATCATATAAAAAGACGACTTCGGCTACATTAAAGATTTAATTAAACACAATCACCCAATACCATCAAAAAGTCAAAGACCAAATTTGTAAGCCAAAGATCAATTACACTGTGAAGTTTTGAGCAAAGATATAATCTTCGATACGGGTATGTACGAAATACGCAAGATGACAAGTCGACTGGAAAGTAATAAACAGTAAAACATGGTTATTACATCAAATATCTTGCTACACTGGGACATGTATGGTTATTACAAAACGCTTTTTTTTTATTCAAATACCTCGTAACTACAGCTTGTATAAGCTGTAGTCACGATGTTTTCGAATCAAACGGACGAAAATCATGTGATTTGTAATTCGTCTGACACGTTGCATGTTGGATAAGAAAGATATAAAGAGGGCATTGTTTGAGATGCAGATGGTAATGTGGTTGGAGTTCACCAAGAAGCAACTTGTTATGAGTGGCTCAAGATGTCTTACATATGGAACAATCAAATGGCTATAATCCACGGTTTGCAACGAAGGCGAACTTTGGCCGAGGTATATGAGGGCTTACGTAAGTTGTGTATTTTCAACATTTGATTAAGAACTTTTATGTTAAGGTTTACTGTTAATTGCAATCTCGCTCTCGTTCATGTACAATACAAAATCACAAGTATGAAATTATTTACAATTACATGTCATTGAGTTTAAAGGGGAAATAGTTATTATATATATATAACTTATGAGGATGTAATGGGACGACAAAAAATACCAATCTCTATCTTATCATGTTGATGATTGGGATTGTTGATGTTTACAATTATAGAGTTATAAGAAGATTTTTTAGAAGTCGCAGTATTTGCGACTTGTGAATTAAATTTTGTCATTTTCGTCTACATAAACACATGTTAGTGAGTATTGATCCTTTGTCAACCTGTATTGAGAGTGCAGTCGTAATGGATAGGAGAAGAAATTTCATAGAAGAAAAAACATCTATATTTAGCTAGTACATGCCTTACACGTGATACAGATTGAACTACACGTAGAACTATCAATTTAAACACGAAATAAGACTATGGCAAAAGACACGTCTTACGAAATTAAAGGTAAAATGATGTTGAGCTGGCGTTTATGAGTTGTTGATGAATTATATCATGGTGCAGTATGCATGGCTGGTGTGTTACAAAATAAGGTTATGAACATTTAATATTTAAGAAAGTTATAAGATAGTACAGTTAGTTACATCGTAAAATTGACATTCATCTCAATGAAAACCATTCTTAAACGCTCACATAGCGCTCCATTCATTCATACACTCGCTCAATCTATTAAAAAAACGCTCTAAGATTACTAGAAACTATACAGTCAACAGCTACATTCAAAATAAATATAGATGAAATATAGATATTCACAGACATAATTAAAATTGTAAGCGTCCGATTAATTCTTGAAGAAATGGGAAGCCTTTTATAGAACATGTATACTTATTTTATTAAAGGGATGTAAACATAACAATGTCATTATTCGAAGAGCACATAATGTTATAGTTCAAAAAGAGAAATATTAATAGATATTAATAGTCATAAATGTAATCTATATTATGTAAATATATAAACTGATTCTACAGCATGAATCAGCATTTACTTAATACTTATAGAGAATATGACTATTATAGTTATTGATCAGACATATGTTGGTTCTTATGCTTGGTCAATATCTCTGACCATTACTCGTTGGTAAAATAGATGTATTTTGCTAGATTGGATAAAATTTTATCAGATTTTGAGGACATAAAGTTAACAAATTTTTGTAGTGAAGGCCATGTATGAGGATATTTTTCAATAGATACTTGTCTTAAATTTGTAAATTTCGGACAGATGAGTAAAAATTGTATTCGTCTTCGATTTGTCCATAGTTACAATTCGAACATATTCGTTCGTTTTGCGTTATATTATTATGACGGCCGCGTTCTAAACTTAAATCATGAGGACAGGAGTGAAATCTGGTGAGCGCGTTTCTGAATTTTTTATCCCGAATTATTTTATTAATACTTTTCTAGTTCAAAACAGCGTTTAAATAGACTATGTGTATGTATAGAAAGTTGAAAATAAACAGCGCGTGTCACTTTCACAAATCACAAAATTTAGAATTTATCTTATACAATGCCGTTTGGAAGTATAAAATACAAATTCAAATTCAAATTCAAATTCCTTTATTGGTTTAAAAAATCCAGTTATAGGATTGTCACCAAGAACATACATACAATAAACATACAAGACAGAACTTATCAAAAGGTATATATCAGATGGGTATATAATCTAAGATTAAAGAACCGATATAAAATATCAGCATACATATCGAGAACCAGGTTCAAATCATGATAATGTAATTCAAAATCATTACAATCAGAGCTAGAAGAAAGCACTTATTGCTATGCTTAAGAATCACACTCAAAATACTTGCCCAAAGTTAATTTTTTTTTTTTTTTTTGGTATATATATATATAATTAATTTCACGGTATCTATGACCAATTATGAAGGTAACGATTACCCTAAAAAATGCATATATTATAATATGTTTGCATTCAATAAGTTTATGAACAAAAATAAAACTGAAAATCTTTAAAGAAAATAAATAAATAAATCTAAGACTTATAAAGACCTAAAGAAGCAGCAGATAACAATTTACATTTTCATATTTATCTACTAATTATTTTATTCTGCTATATTTTCATAATAAGGGTAAACAAAGTTTAGTACAAAACAAGTTTTCTTTACCAAGAAGATGGATATACAAGGTACATACTAAGGTCTCCGAATTAATACACTGAAATAAAAGGAAACTCAAGAGTTTGCAGCTGTTTTTGCGAGTAGATTATCTCTTTCTTCAAACATTTTGTGAACATAAGATATACAAGTTTGCAACACATCATATTCTTTGATTTCTAAAATGTATTTAAATTTATCATCATCATTCATGATTTTAAAAGAAGGTGTGATGCCTTCTACCTCAGCAAAGAATATTTTCCTGCTATCTGATAAAGACTGGCATTGTAATAAGAAGTGGGCTTCAGTTTCAATTTGTGATTTACAAAGAGGACAAATTCTGTCTATGAAAGGTTTCTTTTGGTGCCTACCCTTTTCAATTTGAAGATTATGTGCACTTACACGAAATTTGGCAAATGATGTAATTTGTTCTCTGGGCAAATCATTTATGCGCAAATACATTTCTTTCTCATAATTTATCTTAAAGGTTCTGAAGGTTCTAAGTTTGTTATTGCTATCATCGAACATACATTTTTTCCAATAATGTACATAAGATTCTTTTAGTTTGTTATAAATTGAATTTTTCAGTTTATTTTTGGAGAATGTGAAGTGATTATTCCATACATGTTCAAATCCAATAATCTTCATAAATAATTTGAATTTACTCGCGAAACCTTTGGGAAGGGAGCAACTATCTAAATATGATTTGTATGCAAGAGAATTCTGATTTAAATTAATCAGATGTGTCCAAAAGGCACAAGAATATTTCAAACTGTATACAGCCAAAGGAAAGATTCCAAATTCTGATCTTACTGCATTATTGCTTGCATACTTGTTTACACCCATGACTGATTTCAAAAAGCGAACTTGAGTTTTTTCTTGTTGTAGCAGATCATATCTATGTTCAAAACTAATTAAATTATCTTTATTTACAATAAAATCTAAAGACAATACTTCACTACAATATAGAAGTATTGGTTTGACACAATGTTCATACACTTTCAAATATAAATCAGTATTCATGTTTTCTCCTGCCAAAGCTTTTTTAATACTAAATGTTGCTTTTAGTGCTTTGTTGCACAAGTACTTAATGGCATGGGTGAAAACACCGGATGCTCTGAAAATGATACCTAGATATTTGTATTCCTGTACAATCTCAACCTCTGTTTGCATGTATTTGAATGAAAAACCTTTAAGAACTCTACCTGACTTGTTGAATATGATAACTTTTGTTTTAGAAATATTAACTGATAAATTCCATGAGAGACAAAAATCCCCCAACTTATTCATAGCTGACTGAAGTCCTGTTGCAGTTTTAGAAATAAGTACAATATCATCAGCATATAGGAGGCTTGACACATATGTATTATCTACAGTGACAAGATCACATGAATTATCAAAAAAGCTATCTAAATCATTAAGGTATAAGGAGAATAATGTAGGGCTTAATATACATCCTTGTTTTACCCCAATTTTGGTCTCAAAACTTGCCCCTAGGCCACTTTGTGTTTTCACACAAAATGACAAAGAGGCATACATATCCTTCAAAATGTTAAGAAATGGACCTCTAATATTGTACTTGTACATTTTGTGAAACAGTTCACACCTGTTAACCGTGTCAAATGCTTTGCTAAGGTCAACAAAGCAAGCATAAATATTTTTTGAAAGCTTAAAGGCCTTATCAATAATTGTTTTCAGGGTCAGGATGTGATCGCTAGTGCGACAATTTTTACGAAAGCCTATTTGTTCAGGTCCAATAATTTGATTTCTCTCAATATAGGTATCTAAGCGATTGAACAGAACTCTTGTAAAAAGTTTACTAAAACAACTTGATATGGAGATACCTCTATAATTGCTTGGATTATTAGCCCCACCGCCTTTGTAGATGGGCTTGATAATGTTTTCTTTCCATGATGAAGGGTATATACCTTTCTGAAGTATTTGGTTGAATATAAATGTATAATGTTCCAAAAGAAATGGTACAGACATATGCAACATTTCATTTGAAATCTCATCGATACCACAAGATTTACCACGTCTTAAATATTTTACTGCTTTCAAAACTTCATCAGTAGAAATACTTTTGTTAATAATAGTATTATCATAGCTTTCAGATACATTACAAGTTTCAGAAGCTAATTCATCATCAAAATTATTCACATAATCAATGTTCATGAGAGACTTGAAGTATTCTGTCCATGTGCAAGCTGATATTTCAGAAGAAGGATCAGCCTTTTGTTTTTCTAATAAATCATTTACACAATTCCAGAACTCTTTAGGATTTCTTTTCTCACTCTCCAAGAGACCACTTAACATTTTTCCTTTAAATAATCTTTGCTTTTTCCTCAATAATCTGTAATACTCTTTACGTTCAGAATAAACCCTGTTACGTAACGTAGAATTAAATGGATCTGATGCTAACTTGCGAGATAGCTGTTTCAAATGTCTATAATGCGAATCACAATCAACATCATACCACTTTTTCTTAGCTTTTCGCCTCTTCACCTGTTTTTGGCAATTGATATTACTTTTTTGCTTTTTGAAAGCAGCCTCATGGAGAGTGGAAGACATGTGATTCACCATCAGATCTACCTGTTCTCTGACAGAAATCAGCGAATTTTGAGAAAGTTTTAAGAAGGAATTATAAAAATTAGCCCTATTGATTTTGCCAATGTTATGTTCAAAATTTACTCTTTGGCTGTCCTCCCATTTCAAATTCATAGGAGCTTTTCTCAATATTTCAGGTTTCTCATGACAAACTATAGACTGAATATCAACCAATAAAGGACAATGATCAGAAAAAACAATATTAAAATCTAAAATCTTAAACTTATTTATTGATGTAAAATACTGCAGCTTCAAAAAAATATATCGTTCTCACCAACGTTTCATGTCTAATTAATATGACGCAAGTCAAATATGCAGAATTTTTGAGACTAACAAGTGTTTATTGGTCCGTAAAATTTATGACCAGTAACTTTTCTTATATTTCAGAGCATTAAATACAAAATGTATATTAGGTTTACCATTTACAATCAAATTATTAATTTGCAAGTTTGTTGAGAGTCAGTATTCATTTAAATGTTCAAAGCTATGAAAGACCATGTTATGTTGAAGTTGCATAAATACTTTTGCATCATAAAATCACAATTTACCCCTCTTTACTCACTCATTCATGTATGACGTAGCCTTCGTTTTTATAGTGACAATAAAATATTTTGTTATTTTGGTGTAAATTTTCTGTGAATAGACGCGTATGTTACAGTTAACAACATCTTGAAATTGAGAAGGTGAATGGTTTTGGAATGATTTAGGAATGAAATTGAATGTGTGGGGCGAGTTTTCAATGAATTTAATGGGAGGTATTCCTATATCGCAAATTTTGTTCAGGATGAGTGAATGGAGCGCTGAGTAAACGATTTAGATCGGTTTTGATCGAGATGAAAATCAATTTCACGATGTCACTAACTGTAAGTTCAATCGAAATGCACGAAGTTGTATCACAGACGCCGCCATGTAGCGCATCAGACCCAAAAACTTCAATAATGGCGTCCCATTGTTTCGACAGCAGGCGGCAGCACACGTCCTTTACGACATTTGTCTCCCGTCAATGGGTAGATAATCGTTAACCTAAGAGGGATGGCACTTAGGGATTAGGAAAGGAAATGGTGATAGTACTGGTTGCGAAAATTACAAGGAATGCATTTTAGGTTCACAAGCCGCGAGTCGCGATATGGCTGAAAATGTTCAAAGCGGCGTTAAATCCGAATTAACCAAACAACGAATGTGAGTAGCGTTGATTTAGGCTTAAAGTTTACTGGTTTATAATTTAGATTTCACTTTGTATGAAAAAATCCTTAAACAAATAAAGAACATTTTTTGCTGGTATAAAGACACTACACTCCTCAAAACTCCTAAGCGGCCACTTGCTTTTTTGTTCATATGTTGTAAATGTCGCATGGTTTCAGCCCGTGTTCACTTGCATAATGTAGCAAAGACATTTATGGAGTCAACAAGAAAAAGTCAGCAAAGAAATTCGACACGAAAATGTTTTTAAATTAAGCGAATGTAGGAGTACCATCGATTTCAAAGTTACCATTGGTGGGTGGGGTATTTTTGACATTTCTTGTTGGGGTTAGAAAAGTGAGGGAGGTTGTGACATTTCTTTTAATTTTTTGAGGTTCACATGCGTTCTACCACTGATATCGGTACTTAAAATTTGTAGGATTTGCGTTTTTCAAGTGTCGAAAAATTCAAATTTCTCTAAAAATTGTCATTTTTGTGACTTTTGAATTTGAGGGTACAGGCACTTGATTTCGTTTTTAGGATTTCCTGGTGCACGATTTTACAAAAGAATTAGACAGGATCATGTCTAAATGGCTTCTCTTTCAAAAGGCAAAGTTAACATTTCGAAACAAAAGCGAAAAAAAGGTGAAAAATCGAGAAATGTAAGGTGGCCGCTTAGAACTTTTGAGTAGTGTATTTTTATTTGTTAATTTATTGCATTGCCTTAAAGGCAATCGTTTTTCTTTTTAACCCCTACTGGAACATGTATTCTCCTTACTTATTATAAAACCAATTTGTATTAAATACCTGTAAAAGAAATAAAATTGATTCGTTATCCTGAAAAAAAAACAGCCTAAATGTCTATAAAATTTAGAAAAGACCTTAACTCCAATTCTATTGATTATAAAAAGGACAATTATTTTATTTCCAAAAATAATTAAATGCTTTCTACGTGTATATGTAGCGAAACCTATTTTTCAAGCACTGAAAAAATGCACCGGAAAGAACATAAAATAATTAAATTGCTTGTCCTGTGTTTTCCCACTGTTTTCTTCAGTATTAAGCAGTTTTATTCAGTATCAACGAACATTGTATTATAGGTTGAAATTCTTTGAACTTGGATAAGTGTGATAATGTTCCTCATGTATTATCTTGGTAGTATAGTTGAAATTACCAAGTGAAGTCATTAAGCAAGCCCTGCGTTCAGGATCACAAAACGGTGCTAACTGTTTTCCAATTATACCCCGCTTTGCACGTGTACTAACGTGCAAAGCGGGATAAAATTGGAAAACTGTTTGTACCGTTTTGTCATCCTGAACGCATGGAAGGGTTTCCAGGATAATGGATCAAATACATCTTTTAAGATAAAAGTGATGCTTTATAATTTACTATTTGTTTCTTAAATATCAACAGAGGATGCACATTTCTAATCATCCAGGCTTACACGTGTGCTATTCACTCAAAAAGGACTAAACTAAACCAATTGAAATATGAAGTGTCCAAGATCTCATGCAAGTTACACTGCTTTTTCAAAATAGTTTTTATACGAATTATGATGATTATTTTTTTTTTTTTTTTTTTTTTTTTTTTGACCAGCATGTAAACAAGCTTTGAGAATTCAAGAAAATTTACACCAACATAAACTATAAAATATATATGCCATGCTATTTTCAGGTGACTAATTAGAAGTTGGTTTCAGTTTATGTTGTACATCTGGAAAAAGGCGACCACGGTAGAACTAGATAAAATGCCAAGTACTGGCTAGGCTTATGTTTAAGAAGAAAACTTTTTTGAGAAGTTTGTGAAATGGTTACTCACTTAGTGCAAAGCAGGTACATTTTGAAAACGTTAACAACATTTTTGCACCCTAAACGTAGAGCAGGGTCAATGATTTTAATACGAAATTCTAATCATACTTGAATATTTAACGTCCAGAAACTAAAATTCAAATGTTTCAAATGTCTAAAGGATTAAATTATTGAAATATCAGGATAAACAGTACAATGTGTATCTACGCATTATTGAATATGATAGAACAGCTAATTGAAAAGATAAAAATCGTTGATCAAATCTTCAAAAATAACTTCAAATGACTTCGATATTAATTAAGTTTCATATCTTACACACAAGTTGTGGTTATCTATGAATAAATTTCTAGCACGATGATAAAACATCATTTTGGAATAGTTTTTTTAACACATGTAAGTATACAGATTCAATTGAGGGATTGTTGTTTAATGTTGTTTTTTATTAGTTTTTACGAACAAATTACAGGAGTGCTTTTATTTTTTCAGATAAAGTCGTTACCCAGGCATCACAAATACAAATATCATTTTTTTATTATTATTATTATCATTGTCTAGGTGCCACATTCAATTTTCTGACTTTCATCTATTTTTCAGGATGTTCTTCTTTAACAGTAAAATGTAAGAAATTGTCCAAAGAAAAATGGACGCGTAAATTCTGAATTCATCCAGGTTTAAATTGGTACTAAGATTTGGAACTCAGATTATGTAAGTTATGGAGAAAACACATGTTGGTTACATAGTATTTTTGTTGATGAGGTATCTCAAACAAATAAAAACAGTTAGCTGGCTAGCTCTTGGTGACAGGGAAACTAACATAGAAAATACCTAATGAAACTAACGTAGAAGTTATCTATTTATTTGTAGATAAGAGATTTATTACTGTAAAGTGTATATCATTTACTTGCTTTTAAACTCAGTGAACAAATCATCTTTTATGTATGTATCGACCTTCTATCGGAATATGCAAAACATGAATAAAACCCACAAACAAAGACTGAACCAAAAGCCAAGCGAAGTTCTATGGTGGTCCGTGCAGCGGCAGAGTAAATTAGATTTCTGCCGTAGGACCGACTACCCTTGGACAAAGCTTTGGTCAACAAAAGACGTGGAAACAAGAAAAATAATGGGTCATCATATTAGATTTCTACTAGAGGACCTACTTCCCTTGGACAAAGCTTTGGTAGACATAACCAGAGATGAAATGAAATAAAAAAGGACTACACATTTCTGTCGTAGAACCGACTATTCTTAGGCATAGCTTTAGTCAACACTGGCTACAGTAAAATGCTTAAGATTTCTTTTATATGAGCGACTTTCCATAAACAAGAATTTATCAAAATAATACAAAATATCTGAAAGTGTACATTTAAGAGAATGCAGTCGTCAGACCGACTACCCCTTAACATATCTTTGATCTACAGAAGCCAGGTAGACATGAATACAATTGGTGAGTATACGAGATTTCTGCTGTAAGACTAACATCTTTGGTAAATGCTATTCAGGGATAGAAATCTTCTTTCAATTATTCGAGAATGACATAGAAGAAAGATCATTGATACCGTCCGGAGGACCGATTATCAATAATCATAAGCTGAAATATAGCAAGCGAATTACATATATCTACGGACAGAACTAATACCAAAGGACATGTATGGATAGATGAAGATGCAAGAACACTGAAAAGAGTATGTTACACACCTGCCTCAGGACCTTTTTGCTAAAACTGGGCATAGATAACGCAACAAATACAAAGGCTGTTTGAAAGCTGTGGACAGAAAACTACAAATATGATGGTGGAAGCGCGGCGGGTCCATGTTATGTTTATATTCGAGAACCCCAAATAAACATTATAAGAAAAAATGTGGAAGAGTATCTAGCATGCCTGTCGTGTGATTTAAAAACGTCGGGACTACAGCATAAGGAGAACACAAGCAAGAAATAAAGACATAACATGGATGTCAGATGCCTAGATATCCTAATATGGAAGATGATAAATTACATACTGTTAGTTACATTATGAAATTGACATTCACCTCAATCAAAACCATTCTAAATCGCTCACTCAGAGACCGTTCATGCCTTCTAATCACTCAGAGACCCATTCAAAAACGCTGAAACCCATTGAAAAATATAGAATCAACACGTCATTCAAAATAAATTTTGATTGAGAAAAATCGCGATTTCACCATCTTCACGAGTCAAGGAGTATCGATAAGTAAAAGTTCGTAACCCTTGGCTCGCCAAGATGCGATATCACTGACATATGTCAATGTGTTAGCGTCTTATAGGTTCTTGAAGAAATAGGAAGCTATGTATAGGACTTGTATGCATATTTTTAGAGGGAGGTAGTCATATCGCTAATTTTGTTCATCCTGATCATCAATTTCACTCAAAACTCGCTCGACACACTCATTCAATTTCATTCCGAAATCATTTCAAAATTATTCATCTTGTCAAATTCACGATGTTGTTAACCGTACAAAAAAAATTGCGAAGAAATCATCACCCTTGCATAAAACTTCCCAAGACTCTAATCCTGATAGAGGAGGTTCGGTGATAGATATAAAATACGTACTTAGTGTATTATATGAAAAAAATATCTAATGAGGTTGGGAGAATTGAAAATTGTCGAGGCTCTGCCGAGACAATTATCAATTCTAACAACCGAGTTAGATATTTTTTCATACAATACTCTTAGTACGTATTATATTTATCTTATAACCTCTATTTGTCTTGTTTTCGACGATGTTTCTTACTGAAATGCAAGTTTCTAAAAACAACCACATTATTCATGTTCTAAAAATAACTATGTTACATCATAAAAAAAATATCATACGGGATGTTATCATACAGATATTGGTATAGTTATAAGATAAAAGGTGATACAAGGTTACTAAAATCTTAGTGTCAAATATATATATTTCATTTCATGTACATAACATGAATTGATAGTATTATCTTAGTAGTCAGAAATTATTTCTTCAATATCTTACTTGTGAACAGAAAACAGTGTAAGGCGATCTCGCCAGGTAAGTAGAACGTCCCTCAGCCCTGGTGCAACAAGAGGGCTCTTCGCTAACAAGAGAAAAAAATCCCCCCCCCGCCCCTCTCATCCCAGTTTATAATTAGTGACTGTAATATTTCAATCTCCAAAGTATTATTTATTTATTTTTCACAAAAAAGAAGAATTCATTTGAACATGCAGTAATGCACTTTTTTTTATCGAATAAGCATTTGATTTACTTTTGGACTTAATGTTGTGCTTTTTTTTGATCTTCTGAACAATTCTTGACACATTTCAATGGTTTTCTAAAACGAATGTCAGGCATAAAATCCGGGTCCTTAAGATTGAAAGTCAGACGCGCTACCAACTACTGATCTATGTAAAGATTTCAAAAATGAATTAAAGATTAAGATTCACAATGATCTACTTTTAACCTACTGTTTCACTAGATGAGCTGTATAATTTCACTTCTTTCAGGTAATTACGGTAGAATGAGACTTTAAATGAAGATTCTTGATCCATGACTGGCTTATATGTGTTCTTTTGAATGAGGTTAAACGTCGCTTTTAGCAATATTGAAGGGGCGATAAAAATGGATTCTTGGTATTTCTCGCACCTCAAGCTGCTATCCCACGAAGGTTTATGATTTTCAAACTATTGAAGGATGACGAATGTCGGAAATCGAACCCTTGACACCCCACGATTGAAGATTGTGGAGTCTGGGGCCCGTTTTACTAAACATCTTGCGATCATTTGTGCGTAGGTCCAAAATTAGAGTTGCGTCTTGAAAAGTAACTAATTATTGAATTTTGCCATGCATAATCTCATTTGTATAGACCTTTAAATACGATTCCGATGAGATATTGCAGATCAGAATATTTCAATTAATGGAAACACCAGGTACGATTTGTGATTTTGAGTTACGATTTATTTTTTCGTAAGAAGTTTAGTAAAACAGGCCCTTGGTGCGCTACCAACTGTGCTAGAACGTCGACTCCCATGGCTGACTGTTACAGTTAACAACATTGTGGAATTGACAAGGTAAATGATTTTGGAATGGTTTTGGAATGAAATTGAATGAGCGGAACTAGCAAGTTTTGAGTGAAATTAAAGGGAGGTAATCCAATATCGCTAATTTTGTTCCTGGTGAAAAAAATAGCGATATTACTTACCCCCCTTTAATAAAATATGCATACAAGTTCTACAAATAGCTTCATATTTCTCCAAGAACCAACCAGACGCTCATTACTTCAATTACTTTATTTAAATCGTCAATTTTTTCTAGCAATATCTTATTTTGAATGTAGTTGTTGATTTTATCTTTTAGTGATTTTGGAGCGTTTTTGAATGGTTTGAATGAGTGTTTGGAATGAATGAATGAATGAATGAAGCGCTGAGTGAGCTATTTTGAATCGTTTTGATCGAAATGAATGCCAATTTCGCGATGATTTTAACTATTCGAGTGATTTAGTTAAATTCTTCACACAAATCATTAGTTTTATAAAGCTCTTTTGTCATTCGTTTTTCATTCTTCAATAGAGATATAGAATCCTTTGTTGTTAACGCAACTTAGTAGAATCTATGGGTTATTGCATTAAGTGGGGTTAACGTCAGTCTACATTCTTATTTCTGAACGAAATTCTGTGTTGTGGGGTCAATTGGAATTGTCTAGGCGTGAGTACCCGAAATACAGGTGTTGTGCAAGTATTGTAGAAATACAGTTAAAAACACCATGAAATTGACATTCTCAATCAAAACCAGTCTATATCGCTCACTCAGCGCTCCAATCACTCAAATCATTCGAAAACACCCAAACTCATTGAAAAATATACAATCAAAAACGTCATTCAAAATGAAATTTGATAGAGAAAAATCGCGATTACACTGACGTAATTCTAATCGTTAGCATCTCGTGGTTCTTGAAGAAATATGAAGCTATGTATAGAACAAAAGTGCATTTTTCATTAAAGGGGGGTAATCAATATCGCAAATTTTGTTCATCCTGAACAAAATTTGCGATATTGGATTACCTACCATTAAATTCACTCAAAACTCGCTCCTCACACTCATCCAATTTCATTCCTAAATCATTCCAAAATCATTCACCTTGTCAATTTCACGATGTTGTTAATTGTACATGTTTATGAATTTGACATCCAAAATTCACCTCTATCTGTAGCTCACTGCTTTACCTTGCGTGTGCAAACTAAATGATGTTCCATATTTGTCTCAAAGAGCAACATTTCTCTTCGGCAAAGACAGCTTTTTAGGTCCCTTGAGTTATCTCTTGATTAAAGTACATTTGTATTATGATATATCACTGCTCTTATGATGTCGTTCTCCAACTCAACACGGACCAGACCCTGGAGACTGAAAAAATAATCTAAACTATTTTTTTTTTTTCTTTCAGATATTCTAATAGTTTCCACAACTCGATTCCAAACGACGCCTGCATCAGAAAATATAGCCATAAAACAGCAACGTTTAATAATGAAAGCCTATAGGCGTTAATTGACAATAAATGTCGCGCCTGATGAAGAGCTTCTTCTGTCAGAAATCAGAGGAAAATCATATTTCCTAATCTCTTTTATCGGAGGTAGATTTAATTAAATCCCCACCCTTCCTTCGCGACTGTGTCGATCAAATTGTTTTGTAATTTTCTCTAATATGATTTGTACCGTCAAAGGCAGGAAAGTTGGTAGGTAATTACAAGGAGAAAAGTTACTCGAGATCGACTTAATTGTTTCCTAACAAGTATAATCGAATAAAATACGCGCCTAATTCCATCGAAATGCTACACCATAATTCATTACATAGAAATGAGTTTGTTCACAAGAAAAGTTCCCGCCGAACAGCAAAAATATGAAAATTTTATCATTGTTTCGTTTTACAGAGCAAAGAGTACTAAAGCAGGGCTTTAATTAAATTGGATGAGCTTTGTCGACAAAATATTATCATGTGTAGCTTAAACTATCATTTAAATGTGATCCAGAAAAAGAATACCGTTTGACCCCCGAATTGTATACTATTTGAAGAAAATTGAACATGCCTATTTCAGAATACTGTTTATATCTTCAAATAAATCATAAACATTTAAAGACGTTACCAAATATTTTCAGTATAACCCGAATACAGTCCTAGAATGATTTTTCACGTATGAGCCTGTGCTTGAGATTTCCAACAATTTCAAATATGTGCAAAGCAAAGACTCTGATCAGTCTGTGCATCCGCACAGTCTGTCCAGAGTCTTCACCATGCGTTTAGAAAATAGATAATGTCTCAAACTATCTGTAGACCATCAGGTAACTTTATATTTACAGTATGTGGCTTTTTACGCAACTCAATGTTTGCACATCACGAACATTTCAAATTGTTGGAAATGTCACGCACAGGCTCATATTTAAATAAGATCCTAATGTTTGATCAGTATTCTGTCAGTGACATATATATGAAAACGAGCTCTCGCTAAATCTATGCCCGTTTTCTCATGCCCTGTGTCACCTTTCTATAACATTTTCCCAAGCTTCGTTCAAAATACGTTTGCACCTGTAAAACAATGTCGATAGTATGTATTAAAAGCAATACAAAGCATTTGATGGTCGTAAAAGATTTCAATCTAAATTTTCAACACCGAATTTGATATTTATATACATACATATTACACTATTTATTACTCTGTTTACAAACCAAAGAAGGATAAGGTTTACTCTACGGGGGCAATGGTTCTCATATAGTAGCAGTTATAAAAGACGGTTGTTTTATGAGGATCGCCTGCATTCAAGAACAGAAAGAACTTCGACTTGCAACAAAAGGTGTTGGGGAATGTCACAATAACAACTTAGTTACGGTGTAAAGAACATGTTTAATCATAATTATGTTGCAATAAATACTAGCTTTGAAGTAAATGTAAATAAATTCTGGAATTTAATATATTAGTTACTTTTCTTATTTAACTATCTAAAAGGGGATTTTTGTGAAAGAACAATAGCAAAAAAAAAACATATAAAAGATACTAACTGAATACAGTTTTATTGAATTTAGAAAGCAAAAACATAATAACTTCAAGCATAATTAGCCGGCTAAGTTTGCAGTTTAATTTTACAAAATGTTTATATATCTAGTTCTTATAGTACTAGCGTGGAGTCAAGTAGACGGATATTTTGATCGGGAACCCCATGGATTTACTTTTCGAGGTTCAAACGGGAAAAGGTATCCATTAATGCGTTTTCCCTTGCGGTATGTGGGTAAACGCCAGGACGTCAACGCTGAGAGTTCTCAAATGGAAAGCAATGAAAGCAGTATAGATGACAAGCGACAATCAATAGGAAATGCTGAAACCAAACTTAAGATACTTGAAAAGATTTTGTTTGACTTGCGGGCGATAGAACTAGAACAAGATAAAGAATTTAGGACAATCTTGGAGAAGCACAAATATCAAATAAAACGATTGTTTGAGTTATTGCCGCCTTATGTAGATAGAAAATTATTTCATTCGTTTTTAAGTTCTTTAATCAAACGTAGATTCAATGCATGGGGAGGCAAAAGAAGTTCAAGTAAACGCCCATCGTTCAATGCCTGGGGCGGCAGAAAGAAACGATCAGAACATATCGTCGATGAACTCCTGGTTCCTTACACCGGTAGCGAAGAAGAATTCGTGAAAAGACAATTAGATCACGAATTGGGGCTGATGAAACGTCCGTCGTTCAATGCTTGGGGCGGTAAAAGAAGTGTAGAAGATACTGGCAGTTTCTTTAAGGAGTCTGAGTTTAATGACCATGCCTATCCATCTGACTCTGCTAATATGAATGCTGAATTTGATCACATTTATAAATTTGGTGGATCATTCGAGCGACAAACGGATAAAATCGCCGACATCAATGGTCAACTTGAGGGTGCGCAAAAACGTGGTTTCAACGCGTGGGGAGGGAAACGAGAAAAACCTAGCGCTCCCGAAAACAAACGAGCCAATTTCAATCCCTGGGGTGGAAAGAGACAGGACCCGGGTTATCATATGGACCTTCGCTCCGGATTTAACGCTTGGGGAGGGAAAAGATTGGTTGAAAACAACGTGGAATTAGACGAAGAAAGTGAAAGAAGATGGCCTCCGTCATTTGTTAATATCGAGTTTGATAACTTATTTCCTATGGATTAAGATTTGTTTAGAAAGGTACCAAGCCATCCATATGAATCATTCGCTGCGTTCAGGATGACAAAATGGTGCAAACAGTTTGAAAATTATACCCCGCTTTGCACGTGCACTTGTGTGGGTATTATTTGCAAACAAATTGCACCGTTTTGTCATTCCGAACGCAGGGTCGATCTCAAGGCCTTACCGGACCACTGTCATAAGTGCTTTTATAAACAGAAGCAATCATGTCAGTGTATCGGTAAGCCATCGATCGGACATTTCTTTAAAGTTGAAATTAAAGCGCTTTTAAAGTTTTGTTATTCACAAATAAGTAAGCATCAACAAAAGGTTTGATTAGTTCATACATAATCTTATTCGATCAGTCAGTTTGAGCATTTTTAATGGTTTTCTTAGTAATTGATGTACTGTTAATACACAAAACATGTTCACTATCAGGTGCAATTTTAAGAATAGGGCTCATTCGGAACATCACTCGGCCATTTCCGTAGACTGCAACAGACCTCGGATGTATATAAGGCGGATGGGTATGTAACAAAATCGTGCATTTTGTTAGGCGCAAACAGTGTAAGAAAAAGTAGCACTGTAGATTTATATCTTTTACAGTAAATAACGGCTGAAAAATCTAAATTTTTGAGAATGACGAATCATTCTCAAAAATTTAGATTTTTCAGCCGTTATTTTATCATGGCACGTGATTTTATGTCTATACAAGGCATGCAGTTGCATCGTTGTTTAATAGACGCCAATCGTCGAAAAAAGTTCCGAGTGGCTGTTCCATTCCGCCAATGTACAAATCTTGATTGTCGTCACATTAGGCCGAGAATGATGGCAAGGCAACCTGAATAAAAAAAACCCGTCAATTCTGTCTATAGAACGAAAATATTTAAAGGCTGTCAAATAAGTGCTGGTGTATTATACTTTATAAGACTCTCAAATTAACTTGGTCGAATTATGTTTTATCGATGACGTGATTCATGACGTAATTTAATATTATAACGAGTATTGTTTACACAAGTTTTATTTATCCGGATGGGAACGAAGGGTTAAAAATTGGGTTTTACTCAACTGATGAGTATTTTTAGAGACAGGAATAGGTAACCAGGGTTATATTGAATTGGTGCTTGCTTTTAACTTCACAACAAAGAAATCGTGAAAATAGAGTGAAGATGGGCGATCGACAAGAAAGTCCATGGGAATGGCATTTGTTTAAAATTCTTAAGGTATGGTAACTACGTTTGATGTTTTTTTGATTGTTAAATACTCTTTCTTATTTCAAAATTTGAGGTTCTTAGCCGTTAGCATTTAGGCTTTAGCCGCTTTATTCTACCCCTTACCTACGCACCTACTAAAAGTCTAAAGTTCACTTGAATCCCTAGCCCACGTTAAATCTTGGATTGAAGATAGCGTGATAGATACATATGTTTGTCTGTTAATATTGACGAAAACGAATTAAGAATAATTATGTATTTAATTTTGTTCATTTTTCCTTTTTAACTTTAGGGCCAAATTTAAAAGAAACGAGGGCTTATTTATGCTTACCGTTGCTTACTTTTGTGAAAAAGAATAGCGTGCATTATCAAATGAAACTAATCCGCAGGTGTTGTAGACGTGGTATCTTCGCGTTTATTTCCTATGGAATAGTGAAAATTTAGTCATGATAGAATTATAATAACAAATTCTTACCGTTATTTATTACAAATTTAACCAAGCTTCTGAGTTCTAAGGCTCAATGAATAATTCACGAGAGCTTTAGATCGAGTGGATTATTTATTGAGCCTAAGAACTCAGAAGCGTGGTTAAATTTTCAATAAACAACGGTAAGAATTTGTTATTCTATAATTCTATTAAGAATCTAAAGATATTTATATAAGGATACGATGGTTTCACGTCAGTGACTCGAACGAGTAGCGTTGGCGACGTCGAATGTTTTCACTCAAAGTTTCAAGAGGCTAACGCCATTTTAACTGACGTCATCGAGTCTTTCCAAGGGTTTCCCGTAATTTTTAAAAATAGTCCGTCTATGTACATTCGAGGTGAATAGGGCTAGGTTATACGGGGATTTCGCGTTGGCCTCCGAATGACGAGGTCACGGATTCGATCCTCGACCGCGGCACTCATTCTTTCCGATTGCTTGTTTCTAATAGGTTGATAATCGTATACCTACGCGAGATAGCAGCTGGGGGCTAGGAAAGTTGTTACGGAAGTACTGGTGCGAGAAATACCAGAAATCCATTTTTAGGTGCTCCAGCCTCCGCGATATAACATAAAGATTATTGAAAGCGACGTTAAACCCCATTTAAACAAACTAAACAATAACTTACAGATCTGGAAACGGTATGTTTAACATGGACAATAAATATTTTTGTTAAAGAAGAAAATCTTATTTACCAATCTTAAAAAGGCCAAAACTTATAATCTGCTTTATGATATGACCTACGTCGCGGGTGTGAAATAAACCCGTTGATTTTTTTTTTATTATTATTATTATTATTATGCACGGGTGTTTTTACACTAGTGCAGTAACTATACAAATGACCTAAGAATGTGAAACAACGTTATTTTTTCGTTTTAAAGATGACGACAAAATGCATTCGATGACGTCAATTCGCAAACAGTGTTATATGTTTCGCGGAATAACTTGAATCTTAAATTTCTTGAATTTCCTTGATTTATCGCAAATAGATTATCCTGTACATTAACGAACTGTTGTTTTTGAAAATTTGGCTCGTGAATCATAAAGAACATCCAAAAAATCATACAACACAATTGCATCTGATCGTAAGCTGGGCCGTTTGGTCAAGCAGAATCGAAATTAAATAGCATTCAGTGCTTGTATTTCGAGAAAATATTTCGGGGGATTAGGGGAAATTAAGCAAGAATAATTATCTATAAAAAAATAACCCGTTGGTTTGTTATAAGTGCATTCAGCTTCATAAGTGTCCATCAATATTTTGAGCATTCTGGTTGGCTGAAAAGTTGGTTTTAATCCTTAATGAAAAAAAAAATTCTATAAGCTTCCACACAAAGAAGTTCTAACACATTTCTTATCGATAAATCGCTGCATTTATGCTTCAAAATTTTAAATCATAAGATTTGAAGCGAATATTCGTTGATATGATTCAGGTATGAAAACTTAAAAATTATCACACTCATGTATGAAGAATCCGTATTCATGTAGCGTTATTAAGTTTTTAGTTGCATACCTCCATGAAATCAACAATTAATCCATCGCGTGAAAAAAGACAAACAAAGAATTGCTTAAAATAGTGTGTTTTGTTTTCAAGATATTTGACCCAGTAGATATAACATTTAGAATTTTGACCCGTCATGCAAAACGGGGGCCATTTGGGCACTCCGTGAAACAGATATGTGAAACAGATATTGCTTCTAGTACAGATGTCTAATTTCATTTTTTTTATACAGGATCATAGATCGATTATTCCATTGATCATTCGGAAATGTTTGTTCATTTACGCCGGACGTGTCAAATTTCAAACCAGATAGTAAAAAAAGAGGTAGACAATTGAAAGACACCAGTTGACAAAAAATTCAAACAGATGAACAGATAAGAGGGGATATTTCCAGACTGAAATCTTTATTTCAGATTAGAACCCTATAATATAGGTACTCATTGGAATCGTCTCTCCGAGACGATTCCAATGAGTACCCACAATATAGCATTTGTGAAAGTATTATTGAAATAATTTATTTTGAATTCCAAAATATCCCTTCTACCTGTAGCTCTGTCTATAGGTGTTCGGTTTGTTTGTTTGTTTGTTGTTTGTTTGTTTGTTTGTTTGTTTGTTTGTTTGTTCGTTCGTTTGTTTGTTTGTTTGTTTGTTTGTTTGTTTGTTTGTTTGTTTGTTTGTTTGTTTGTTTGTTTGTTTGTTTGAATGGAGTTCTACTCCGCTTTCAACATTTTTTTCAGTTATATCGCGGCGGCCGGAGCACCTGGTATTTCTCACACCAGTACTACCATCACATTCTTTCAAAGCCTCCAGCTGCTATCCCACATAGGTCTACCCATTGGTGGTAGACAAAACGTCGGAAAGGATGAGTGCCGCCGTCGGGGATCGAACCCATGACCTCTAGATTGACAGTCCGACGCGCTACCAACTGCGCTATGACGGTGGCCTTCGAAATGTGTTCAGAACAAACTGTCTTCTTAGCCCACCTTTGAACCGTGTCGATAATTTAAGCTCTGTCCATCAGATTGTCCATTTAGCTAAAAGGAGCATATGAGTTCAAAGCTTTGTTTTACTTTTTGACAATCGTTCATCTGTTTTAGAGGAAATGAATTTGTTGGCTTTATCTTTTATGTTGTGAATTGTGAAGAAGATACCAAGGCATTGCAAGCCTTCCACACAATGATGTTGTCTAAGCACGGTTCTAGAGGTAGACATCGGGATTCCGGACCCCCTCTGCTTTAAGGAATTTCGATAAAAATGTGATTATCAAGTCGAAAAATCATGAAATCAAAGTTAACATTAGCAAGGTGGCGTTACTAAAGCTCTAGTTACTACATTTTGCACGCCCATTGAGTACTTTCATAAGATGATTACAATTTCGGTTTGAAAAATCCGCCCCTTTTGAAAAGTTCGGGATCTGCGTCTGCATTTCTATAGAATCTGCGATGCGATTATCTTTAAAACAAGCTGATTTAACCCTTTGCTGTTTAATCCCTGCTTTTTACGTGCCTGTGCTTTTATGATTCAGAAAACATTGTGAAAAAGAAGAAATTGCTTCTGACAAGCAATTTCTTCTTTTTCCACACTATTTTCTACCCTACAGAATGGTTATGGTTCAAATTAAATCCACTTTTAATTTTCATCTGCAAAACCTTTGAATTTGGACAAGTCCAAAATTTTGTAAAACAGGAAAGGGTTAAACCGAGTCTAGAATATAAATGATTAATTGAGCCTTGGCCAGCTCAATAGCTCTTCTTTTCTAGACGAGTTTATTTTGCACGTTGATACCCTTTTTCGGGTGGCCCAGGTGACAAAAATCACGCGATACATTAGATGACGTCGTGTCATTAAGAGTGTTTTCTCTGATAATTTTCGGTGGCTTATGGAGAATTAACGGTAGATTATCACTTGATAAAGTCACCGCCCTACCATTGAATTATCATAAACTTATACCATGCTCTCTTTAAGTTCAACCTGTCGTTATCGAAGTGGAGCCAAATAGTGACGTCACCATGACCGTTGAATAGCCAAAATGGGCAAAATGAAGCACTTTAAGAAAATCTGTCCTAAGTCTCATTTTTGCATTAAACAAATGAAATAATCGTTTGATTTTCGAGTCAGATCGATTGATATTTCATTTCGTGAACAACAAAAGCCAAATTTGCACTCGTGGATCCGCCACTCTTGAAAATATAGCTTCTGTTGTTCACTAAATTAATTATAAATCGACGAAACAAACTATTATCCTCTATTTAGAGTGTTTGTTTGTTTTATTCAATTTGGAATGACTGGTGTCGTGTTTGTTCTTGTATGAGTTTTTTTTTTATGATATTAACAAATAATTATCTCTGGGGAAAAACGAAAGCGTCATCGTAAGCCTCATACATAATCGGTTTTATTAAAATAGTCTTTCCCTTAGATTATTTTTCCCAAAGGAAATTCCTAAAATTATTTCTTGAATTATCAATATCAATATTCTAAAAAAAATGATATAAAAATTCATAGGCGTATCTAGGACTTTGAAATTTATACGCAGTAAGAAGGCGACAACTAAAGATTATATAGGATAAAAGCGACGTATGAGGACTGTGACAAAAGAGGAATGCCCTCCGTCCGCTCCCTTTTTATCATAATTTGAGCTTTGGTGAATAATCAAAACATCGTAACTACAGCTTGAATGAGGTGTAGTTTCGATGTTATGATCATTCATCAAAGATATTTCCATCATGGGATTAATTCTTTTACGCACTTGCGTAAATTGCGTAATGGGAGTAACGCCCTTGAAATTAAATATCCATGCTATGGTCCTCAACATCTTCAAAAGACAATACTGAGTTATGAACGTAACAAAGATGAAGCCAACGAAATTTAGATAAACGTATTCAAGAGCGTAACACCCATTACGCAATTTACGCAAGTGCGTAAAAGAAGTGATCATATGTTGCCAAAGAGAGGAGGCAAAACACTGGACAATTTCATCAGCTATTGCAGCGTGAACTACCTGCCCATGACCACCAATCGAAGTATAGGGAGGCGTCTCGTTCAAAGGTTTTGAAGTGATGAATTTTATTTAAATTTACAAAGTTGATTAGCCTTTTTATACTCCTCGGAAATCGGGGTTTTTCGTAGTACAACGGGATGATATCTTAACAGTTCGTAGTAATTCGGTGTAGGTCGGTGTAGCTCGGGTTGCTAGTCGCGAATCTCGTCGTACTTCACCGGCGAGAATTGGGAGTTACTCGTAGGGCATCGGCGTTATTCGGGGTTCATCGCCGAGGTAGGTACGCCGAAATAGGACCGATTCTGTTGCCGAATAACGCAGATTTGCTTACTACGAACAACGGCGGCTTAGTACGAGGTACACCGAGGTGCGCCGATTTCGGCACGATTTTCGAAATCGGGAGAAAAATTTGCGCATGTTGAAATTTTTGTCCCGATTTATTTTTGATCCCGAATTGATGCCGATTTGAGTCAGGAGGCACTACGACTCTCCCGAAGCTAGCCGATTTCGCGCCGATTTTGAAATATTCGAAATCGGGATTAAATCGGGGTCTGTGAGACCGGGGGGTAAACCAATACGTCAGAATATCACAAATGACGCCGTTGTTCCTTGAAGTCGTCATCATTTCCAATAAATCGTGTAAATATGGCCTTGTTGACAGGAACATCTTGACATTTTTAGTGTCTGCTCCATGTTTTTTAGCGTTTGAACGAAAGGGTGATGCTTAATGTTACTCGCAGGAATAAATAAATCTGCAGATAAGATATTCGTTAAGTGTAAAAAGAACAATTGTGTCTAGAAATGAGGATAATCCTGCTGGTCTCATAGGTGGTGGTATCAAAACAGTTTTTATCTTATAACTATACACATATCCGTCTGATAACATCCCATATGATTTTTTTTTTTTTTTTTTTTTTTTTTTTGATATCACATAGTTATTCTTAGAACAATGATATAATGCGGTTATTTTTAGAAACTTGTATTTCAGTTAGAAACATCGACGAAAAGAAAACAAATAGAGGTTATAAGATAGATATAATATGTACTTAATGTTTTGTATGAAAGAAATATCTAACTCGGTTGTGAGAATTGATAATTGTCTCGGCAGAGCCTCAACAATTTTCAATTCTCCCAACCTAATTAGATATTTTATTTCATACAAAACACTAGGTACGTATATATATATATGTGCCAATAATAAACAAGGTTTCTTTCATTGACAAGGACATAACTGAGGTGACCATTCGATTCCTTTAATGTCAGGAAAAATTCTTGAATTAAAGTAAAAGACACGCAGGAAATGTTTAAGTCATTCATTTTGATCAAAATGAGTTTTCAAATGTCTCTAACCTTTTAAATCAGAAGCGCTGTTGTCATCTTTCACTTTCATCCTCCATATTGTTTTGTTGAATAACTGGGTCATTTTAAATGGTTTATGATGATTTGATTGGTTGATTGGCCTTTAAACAATATGATGTAATGGGGAGGGGGGGGGGTTCGGATGAAATAGTGTGAAACTGAAAATATCATTTGGAATGCTCCTAAACAAAGAAAAATTGCCACCTCAGTGATGTCCTTTAAAAATTGATAAAAATCATTTTTTATTAGTATGAGGACATGAAAATTTGCACACATATAGGATGTAACATGGGCTTTATAAATACATTTTTAGCTCACCTGAGCACGAAGTGCTCATGTGAGCTATTGTGATCACCTTTCGTCCGGCGTCCGTCCGTCGGTCGTCGTCCGTCAACAATTTCTTTAAACAACATCTCCTCCTAAACAAATAGGCCACTAAACACCAAATTTTACAGAAATGTTGCTTAGTTGCCCCCCCCCCCCCCCTTCCAAAATAGCTAAAGAATTGAAATCCATGAAAAACCCTGGACGGAAGCTGGACAAAGGGTGATCACAGTACCTCACATGAGCTTTTTTTATCAGGTGAGCTTAAAAAAAAGTTCAAATTTTAAAATTGACCTGAAGTACTACCCTCTCCCCCCTATTGCTCCGCACCTGGAGACCCAACAGTCAAAATAGGTGTTTAAATTAAGTTCTATGAGCTGATTATTCTATATCAAATGAAAAAGCTGTGGGAATTCTGGTTCAGGAGAATTTTTAACAATTGATAAATTTACCACAAAGCACTACCCCCTCCCCTGGGGGTCTGCCCCTTGTCACAAAACAATCATGACTATATCTATTTTGATTAACATATATGAGCTGATGACTCATGCCAAATTAAGAGCCTGTAAGGTCCCTACTTTATCATTAGTAGAAGGTTTAAAATTTCAAAATTGACCCGAAATACTACCCTCTCCTCCGTGCTCTTCACATGGTAGCCAAACATTCATGGTTATAGCTATGTAAAATAGGGTCTATGAGCTGATCATCTGTGTCAAATATAAAGGTTGTAGGGTTTCTGGTTCAGAAGAAGAAGAAGGTTACGGATTTAAAAAAAAATAACAAGGTACTACCCCTTCCCCGCAGGTCTCCGCACCTGGTGGCCCAACAGTTATGATTTAAGCTATCCTAATTATGGTCCATGTGTTGATCATCCTTGCCATTTTCCAAGTCTTTAGGGCACATGGTTTACCGGAAGAAGAAGGTTAAAGATTTAAGAATATCTCTGAAATGCTACCCTCCCGCCCCCTAGTACTTCGTACCTGGTGGCCAAACATTCATGATTTTAGCTATTTCAGATAGGGTCTATGAGCTGATCATTCATGTCAAATATAAAGGGATTCTGGTTCATCAGAAGAAGACAGATAAGGATTTCAAAATTTTCAACAAAGCACTTCCCCCTTCTCCCCAGATTCTCTGCACCTGATAGCCCAACAGTCATGATTTTAAGTATTTTAAGTAAGATTTATAAGCTGATAATCCTTGCCAATTTTCAAGTCTGTAGGGCTCCTGGTTCCGAAGAAGAAGAAGGTTAAAGTTTACAAAATTTACCCAAAGTACTAAACCCTCCCCCTGGTGCTACGCACCTGGTGACCCAACAGATATAGTTTTAGCAATTTCAATTCAGGTCTATGAACTGACCATCCATGCCAAATTTTAAGTCTGTAGGACTCCTGGTTGAGAAGAAGAATTTTTAAGATTTTCTTAAAATTTCACATTTGGTTGTCTTGCGTCCGTCAACAATATCTTTAAACGACATCTTGTCCTAAACTACTGGGCTAATTTACACCAAATTTTACAGAAATATTTCATAGGTGGTCCCCTTCAAGATAGCTTAAAGAATTGAAATCCATGAAAAACTTTGGTTACTATGGCAACCAAAGTTGAAATTTAAGAAAATCTTTAAAATTCTTCTTCTGATGAATGAGAAGCCCTACAGATTTGGAATTTGCCTAGGATGATCAGTTCATAGACCTTAATTATGATAGCTAAAATCATAACTGTTGGGCTACCAGGTGCGAAGTACCAGGAGGGGAGTAGAACTTAGAGTCAATTTTATTTTCTTTCTAACTTTCTTCTTCTGAACTAAGAGCCCTACAGACTTGAATAAAGACATGGACCATCGCACCACGGAGGTTGTGAAGAGGGCTTCCCCATAAAGCCAAAGAACAACCTGAGCATATGTGCAGTCTGATGTTGGTCTATATCACTTTTTTTGTTTTTTGTTTTTTGTTGTTTTTTTTTTTTTTTTTTTTTGTGTGTGTGTGTGTGTTTTGAATAACAAAGGATAAAGAATTTGATTTCAAAAGAAATGCCGATTCTCAAGATGCATCGCTGGAATCTTACTGGTCTGACCATAAGATTATTTTCCTTTACACATAAATTTGTTACAGTTCAATAATTTTATCATTTTAATCAAAAGTAATGCAAGTTACCCTTAGGTGCTTTGACTCAGGTGAGCGGACCAGGGCCAAAGGCCCTCTTGTTTATTATTGTTATCATTTTTATTATTATTATTTGTGCAAATAATAATTGGTACATGTCATATAATTTCTTTGATACTCGTCTGTGACAAAATGTGTTTTCTGTAAGATTGCGGATTTCGTGTTACATACATTCATTAAATGAAGGTAGGATTTAAAATGTTTCAGTTTATTTTTCTAAGGTTAAAATTTGTCAACGTTCCTTTGTGTTTAAAGTGTGTATTTTTAATTTCAAACGCGCGAGGAGCGATTTACGAGCCATTTCTTAAATGTTAACAGTGCTTTCTCCCGAAAATATAAAGTTTGTCAAAAAAAATCCACAAACTAAATACAATCGGAAACCCTCGGCGATCCTACGGAATAGACCTCGTGAATATTTATTCGGAACACCACTAGGCCAATCTAAAGATCAACCTCGAATGTACATAGACTGGCTATTTTGATAATTACGGGAAAACAACGGGGGAACTCGATGACGTCAGTTAAAAAGGCGCTAAATCTTAAAATTCTTAATAACCTTTTTTTGGAGAATCTTAATTTGAATAATACGGGCTCAGCCATTAAGTAGGTTTATATGACGTCTCAAACATCGACGATCTCGCTAAGGATGACGTTGCACGAATAAAAATCGACGAAATAATAAAAGAGGGCATATTATAATTTGATTTCAAAACGCAGTGGTTTACTGCGTTTTTTCATCAAATTATAATATGCCCAAAAGAGTTCTACAGGCGATCGGAAAGCATTAAACAAAATTTTAATTTTCTTCAGGTGTATAAGATAAAAGATGTACCACCAGAAGCCGAATTGCCTATAAGATTGACCCAAAAATTACGACACTTTCGTCCGAGGTACTTTCATGTTTACGGAAAAGTCCGAGCGATGTTCCGAAAAAAAAGCTAAATATTATCGTCTGTAATTTCAGTAAAATTAGACCAGCCCTGTGTTCAGGATGAAAACGTTAGCGAAGCGCTTTCGAAATGATACCTCGCTTTGCACGTTTGTGCACGTGCAAAGCGGGGTATCATCTCAAAGCGCTAGCGAAACGCTTTTACATCCTGAACACAAGGCAGTCTACCATGTAAACGCCTGGTAGTGATTTAAATTCACTACATTACAGACAGACAGATGGACACCTGGCGATCACAGCATCTCACTCTAAGCGCGTTGTGCTCATTTAAGCTAACCTGAAAGCGTTATTATCGCTGTTTAGAGGTGGTTAATATTTTGTCATTTAAATTTGCCCGCCGTATGAATCAATACACCTCGTGATCACTTTGAAGAATATTGCACAACAATTCAACTCCTATTTAAGAATACAAATTAATACTATCGATATCGGGTGAGCCATAGTGTAGTGGATTTATCTGATCTTCTTTCATCTGAGACTAAAGCAGCTGATCTGCTGACGGGGAGGCTTCGGACGAGCCGTCGGTAGCCATTGCACTAACTCGACACTCACCTTTTTTATTATTATTTTTCTTTTAAGAAATTTCTTTCGGTAAAAGGCTGCAATAAATGAATGGTGAAAATGGACTCATTTTTCGACATTGAATCTCCCTTCGTTCAAGATGTGTAGACTTTACACGTAGGAATGCTCAGCGGACATTGGTTGCTCTTTCGGTATTCTGCGATAATATTGAACTGGCAAGGCGCGGCTTAGCCATGCCGTAATTTTGCGAGTCAACTTTTCAATAATATGGATTCTCGCAAAAGGTCTACAATTACCGCTGACGCAAGTTGATAACCGATTCCTAAAACCAAAAGTATTAACGTGCTTATCGAAAGAGAACATATTTCATTATTGGTTTATCAAATCTTCGTAAGTTCAGCTTATCCAAGCTGATGTTACGAGAGTTTGGTTAACAACTTACGATTTAATGTCTTGAGTTTATTTGTTCTCTATTTTTAAAGTAAAAGGTGAGTAACAATGAATAAAAGCCGATTTACCTTAACCCTAAATGCAACGACCCATTACTTAGGTCCCGACCTGCCAGAGGAAAACTATGGATTATAACTAAAAATGACTACAAATAAATCAATAGTTACAAATAGAAATTTATCTTCATTTTTTTTTTGTCGAAATCGACCTTTTCTGCACTCAGGATTCAAAAACGTTTTCAAACACTTAAAAATGTGCGCATAGTAAATAGAGAAGGAAACGCTCACTTGCGAAGGAAAGTGCCGAGGTTGTTTGAGATTGGCCGAGTGGTGTTCCGAATTAGGCCCATTCGGAACATCGCTCGGACTTTTCCGTAAACTGGAAAGTATCTCGGACGTAAGTGTAGTAATGTTGCGTCATTTTTTAGGTAATTTAGCTTCTGGAGGTACTTCGGTTTTTTTAATACGTTTCAAGAAAAACACACCTTGTTAATTCTTTCCGGTCGTCTGTGGAGATATTTTTGGGATATTATGATTTAATGACGAAACACAATAAAATACTTCCGCTTTGTTATCAAAACATAATATGCCCAATTTTATCCTTTCGTTGATTTTGTTTTTAGCAACGTCATCCCTAGTAATGTTTGTGACGTTTTATAAACCCACGTGAGATATGCCTCTCTTTCATGTCTGCGCCTTCATTATTCCCGAGGTAAATTTCATAGAATCGCCGAAGGTTCCCTAGTGGAATGAAGCCCTGTGTTCAATATGAAAATGTTCTCGAAACGTTCGAGAAATTATTTCTCACAAAATGCACTTGTTCTATCCCGTCAAAAAGGGGTGTAATTATAAAACGTTTACAAATATGCTGCATCCTTAACGAAAGAAAAAATAATTGAAGGAAAACTTACCAACTTCTTTTTTATAATACATTGTAATTCTTAACTTGTTATCTTGTCATTGGACTGTCCACAATTGATGAAACGAAAAAGAATAAAAAAAGATTTTAAAAAAGGATGAGTGTCGAGTTAGTACAATGGCCACCGACGGCTCGACCTAAGCCTCCCCGACGGCAGATCAGCTGCTTTAGTCTCAGATGAAAGAAGATCAGATAAATCCACTACACTATGGCTCACCCGATAGCGATAGTGTTGATTTGTATATTTATAGAGAAATTGTTTTGTTGTGCAATAATCATAAGGTAGACCACGTGGTACATTGATTCATGTGGCGGTTCAATTAAAATGAAACCAAGTTTCCACTTTTGTAAAAGAACACCAAAGGTCAACATTGTTCCATTTTTGCTACACTTTTAAGCAAACTATATTTGATTTCTTTCAATTTTGTACATTTTTATTTTCCAATTGACTTATCAAAGAAAGTGTTTTTTTTAACTGAACCAAAAAATAGACAGGGGAACCAATCTCAAAAAGTGCAAAAAATGACAGCCTAGAGTCCCCGCTTAATTGATACATGGTTATTTTAAAAAGAAATTGTGTTCAGCAGAGGTCCACGGGGGTTCGCTCTTCATAAATACTTACGGAAGAAAGGAAATTGAAGAAAGACCAATGCAACAGTTCAGGACCCTAGTTTCTACCGTGACCAATTTTAGGACAGTATAGGTGCAATATGGCAAAATGCAAATTTTTTTATATAATTTTGAATTACCTTTCCATATTTACGACGAATCTCTAGGAAAGTCAGAATCTAATGTGCCTATGGACTCAAATCTTAAAAATAAAGGCTTTAAATACTATAGAATGCTGAAGTAAAAAGGAGAAACTGCTTACTTTTTACATATAGCCCAATTTGACCCTTACACCAGGGTTTTGAACCCACCAGAAATGTCTAAGGGTCAAAACATAGTGTTATCCTTCAATTTTTCAATGAATAATCTTATATCCTATCTTTAGTTTCATAAATTAATATTTCTCTTCATATCTATACAAAAAAGGTGAATTGACTCTCTAAGCTGCAAAATCATACCCATGATTTGTTCTTTTGATATTTTGACTCCTTTAAAATCGGTTTTGACCCGATCATTCTAATGGTTAAGGTGTCAATTCAAACACTAACACTAGCCCTGATAACATTTCCGGATTATGAAAATTATCACGCTTACGGTTGAACAAAATGACGTAAATACAGCTTTATAAGCTGTATTTACGAAATTTTAGTAGACAATACACGAAATTTAGCTGTTTGATTAAATTGTAATTTATATTGATTTTTTTTTTCAGAAAATCGGATCAAAAAGAAATATTTTCGCTTACATTGATGTAATTAATAGAAAAAAAAGGTGAGTGTCAAGTTAGTGTAGCGGCCTTCGACGGGTGACCGAAGTCTCCCCGACGAAAGACCAGCTGCTTTAGTCTCAGTTGAAAGAAGGTCCACTACACCATGGCTCACCTATTTTTGATAGGAGAAATATTTATACTTATACAGTAGACAAATGGTTGTGCAATACGACTTCAGCCACGTGACGTTTTTCTGATGCAAGTTGTAGTTGTAATCTTTCTTTAAAGAATATGATATCATGCGTGTATTAAAACCATAAGCATTTTTAATACTTTCGCAAACACTGAATTTCGTTTATTTTCTTGTTCTTGTTTTATTTGTATGTTTTGAACGGCTTTCCACATACGTCATCAGTCAAAGAGAAATACATTTATTGGGTGTGTGGGTCGAAGGTAGATAATACATACTATAACTTTGTAAGCCTTTACCAGCAGGTTATTTCCCTTAGATAAAAAAAGTGTTGCTGTGACATTTTTAATGAAAATGAGCCCTTTGCCTAACATTCCCCATAACGACGATTTTCTACTAAAACCTCGTAACTACAGCTTTAAACAAGCTGCAGTTACGAGGTTTTAGCAGAACATCGACAATAAGAAAAGATACAAACAACCCAAAGAATAGCACTATATTGTACTTTGTTATGAATGTATCTACAACGAAATATTCTTTTTTTAAAGAAAATTTAATAACATAAAAATAACATAAAATTACTGACCACGTAACTTTTACGGTGCACGGCAATGACTTAAGTGCACACTTGCTCGACTTGATAAGTAACCTTGACGTTGACATACGACCTCTGACACGAAACTTCAAGGATCTTTCTTATAATAGTAAGGTACTATGAGTGTATTAAAACCATAAAGATTATTAATGCTTTCGGAAACACTGAATTTGGTTTATTTTCTTGTAGTTGTTTTATTTACATGTTTTGAATGGCTTTCTACATACGTGATCAGTCAAAGTGAAATACATTTATTGCATGGGGGATTAAAGGTAGAAAAAACATACTATAACTTGTGTTATCCAGCAGGTTAATTCCCTTAGATGAAAAAAAAAAAAACCAGTATTGCTGTGACATATTTAATGAAGAACGAATCATTTTCCTTACATTCCCCATAAAAAATCAAAGTACTGAAAGTGCTGATAAGTTGGAATGCGTTCGAGAGACGGTGACTTTATGCTACTGACGAAGCTGACGCCTCCCGCCCACCACAAGTGATCACATGATACGTCTCGTCTTTTGACGGGCGTATATAAATCAATGTATTTCAACAACGAGAGACGCTTAAACCCCTGAATCGCTATACAGGCCTGAATCTGATGAAAGAAAAATGATAACAAGAAGACCAGAATAGCCCTAAACCGCTCACCTGAATTCGATTTGTCCAGTGTAGCTTATCCAAGAAACTTTCTGGCAAAGATTCATTCAAATTTGCCTAATTGTTGAAGAGGAGACATTTGAATTATAAGCAGTCATAATAGACCCTGCCAACCCATTCATTATAGAGGAGACTCAAAATCAGCCCTCCCCTGCAACGCCCATATTTATGGGCTAATGAAAATTTTGCTAACAATATTTGATGAGGGTCATCAAAGGAACATTCTTGTAAAGTTTCCGAAATCTGCCCAGTGGTTCAGGAAGAAATGTCGTTCAAAGGTTTTGGGCTTAAAATAAGCCCCGCCCTGCCATACCCATATTATTGGCCAATAAGAATATAGCGACAATTTTGAAGAGGGTCACCCGGGGAACAATCTGGCAAAATTTCATTTAATTTGGCCCAGCGGTTTGGGAGAAGAAGTATTAAGAAAGTTGACGACGGACGACGACGTTGTGCTCAGGTGAGCTAAAAAGGAAGAAAAGGATACGGACCATACAGCCGACTTATGGACGCACAGGCGAATACTTATACACTCAAAACAGTTTTTATATTATTTTTCAAATGACTTCTGCTCCAGTTGAGTTATCAATTACATTTTTACTTAGAAGTGTCGCTTAGTGGGCCTCAACAAGTGATTTGTCCATGATGAAAAGCTTTTTTTGCTCCATGAGTTGAAATCTCAAGACAAGTTTTAGACGAAGTTCAATTGTGATTTCGACCTTTGTGGCTCAAAAATTGGGCACTTTCTCGGGTCATTGACAACATTTGTGTCAAGCTTAATGATTTGGTCGATTGGTTGTTCCGTTAGAGTGGAAACTGTTAACTGTTAAAACTTTACTGATGGCCATGACATGTATGACCCCGAAACAATAGGGCATGTCTTTGGGTCATGGGCAATATTTGTGTAAAGTTACTGCTTGTCAATTGCTTCTCCGTTTATCTAGCGGAAAGCAAAAGGCCAATGGACTGAGAGACAGAAATGATGAAATCAATATATGTTCCTCTACTTCTGAGCTGGGGGTACAGTTAATAACATTTGGGATTGATAAAGTGAACGCTTTTGGAATGATTTAGGCATGATGTTGAATGAGTGAGCGAGCGAGTTTTGAGTGAAATTTAAGGGAGAGAATCCAATGTCGCTTATTTTGTTCAGGTTGAACAAAATTAGCGATATATAAAACCTATATAAATTATGCATGAAAGTTAAATTTATAGCTTTCTATTTCGTCAAGAACCAATCAGACGCTTTAAATTTCAATTATGTCAGTGAAAACGCGATTTGGTTCTTGCTTAATTCATTTTGAAAGTACATGATGATCTTATATATTTTTTTTAATAACTTTGAGCGTTTTTGAATGGTTTGAGTGAGTGCTTGGAATGAATGAATGGAGCGCTGAGTGAACGATTAAGAATGTTTTTTATTGAGATGAATGTCAATTTCACGATGTAACTAACTGTATGATGGTGCCCCTAAACGTGTTGATGTATAAGAATGTGAAGAAAACAAGTTGAACTAGTTGGTTTGTTTCAAATGGCAAATTGTCATGAAGATGGAATGCAATTGGGCAAAGATATTCATAATTCAATTAAATAATTCAATTAAAGATGTGGTGGCAGGGGTTTAATTGAATGAGTATTAGGTTAATACAATGAAACATTCATGTAGATAATTGCAATATGACGGAAAACGAACGACAATATGCTGCAAAAATATTAATTTACTTTAAAAGTCTATCATCACTTAAAGAAAAAAAATATTTCGCAAGTTAGACAGAAATTTACAATATAACACCTTGTCAAAAGTTAAATGTGTAATAAGGTCGTTCAGAAAGTGAAACCATACCTTTAAAAGAAGCTATAACATAATTCTACGAAAAACAGGTCGCGACCTTACCAAATAAGCAGGTCACGTGATTGGTCTAATATTGCCACAATACTGAGAAAGCAGATCGCGAAACTACCTAATAAGCAGATCACGTGATTGGCTTGTGCTATTGCCAATTGCTGACCTTATTGGACTTGACTTATCACATGATTTCCAAATATAGTAAAGCAAACATGTGATACTAATATATTCGTACGCAACTTTCAATAAATATCGTTTAAAAATAAATTAGCGTGTTAATAATATACATGAAGTGATAGATGTGTAATTGTACAGCATCATTACTTTTTTATGAAATAAACCGTATGTCTTTGTCTAGTTGAGATATACAAAATAGGCCGAAGTGTATTCACATCCTGTTCACGTGATATGTGTTCTCAAAAAACCCGAAATGAAATTATCTTGTGTTCATTTTGCGGTTTTGTTAAATCTAAGTTGGAATTGCTCCGCATTCCAACTTAATGATAGTATCAACCAAAAGCGTAGCACTACATTGTATTTGTTTTGAATGTATCTACAACGAAATATTATTTTCTTTCTAATGAAAATTTAGTAACATAAAAATACAGACCACGTAATTTTACAGTGTACGGCACTGACTGACGTGCACGCTTGCTCACGTTATAGGTGACCTTGACATACGACCTTTAACACGAAACTTAAAAGAATGAATCTTTGAGATCAGTCACCACCATATCTGAAATTGAACTTGACAAGAGCACTACAAGCGGGTATCAACGCTCGGCTGCGGTCGCTGGATAGTGAAAAACCTTCGTCAAAAAAGGGACAAACTTTCCATGGAATCGTCTTCTAGAGCTGTCCCCTTGGTGGTATGGGTTGTTTGTGTGATGTTTAAAAACACACAATGCATCAAGTCAACATATTATACAGCAACAGAGTTATCACCCAGGTTAACGTTTGTCACGTCGACGACAAAAGCAACCCGTACGACGCTAAGGTGATGTCGCTGCCCTGGTGGCCCAGTGACTAGTATATGCGCTCGACTTGTCACCTGGAGGTCGTTGGTTCGAGCCCCACCGTAACCCGGATGTGTTCATGGGCAAAACAGTTAAAAGCCAGCCCCAGTAAACCCTGCTGTTAAATTGGGTATCAGTGGGTTCATACCACTGCCTCTGTCTCGGGCGTGTGAAAACATCAGAATTGAGTGTTCGAGAGCGACTATATTAGCTTAAGTTTTCTTCGGAATCTAACTAAATTAAATTAAATTAAAACTAAATTAAAACTAGGGTAATGTCAGTTTCACGACCTTTGTCCAAAACTCACCTGAAATTTATTGGTCCAGTGGAACTAATCAAAGTAACTTTCTGACAAAGTTTCGTTCACATTAATCTTGCCTAATTGTTGAAGAAGAGATTTAGTTCCAAGATTTTAAAGTGAAATAGACCCTGCCGACCCATTCATTACTGAGAAGACTCAAAATGAGCCCCTCCCTGGCAGCCCCATATTTATGGACCATTCAAAATTTTGTGAACATTTTTTAAAAAGGGTCACCCAAGGAGCACTCTGGTAAAATTTAATTGAAATTGGCCTAGTGGTTCAGGAGGAGATGTCGTTCAAAGATTTTGGGCTCAAAATAAGGCCCGCCCTGCCAAGTCCATATTTATGGGCCGATCAAAATTTCACGAACAATTTTTGAAGAGGGTCATCCAAGAACCATTCTGGTAAAGTTACATTGAAATCAGCCCAGTAGTTCAGGAGGAGATGCGCTCAAAGATTTAGGGCTTAAAATAAGCCCCGCCCTTTCACACTCTTTTTTAATGGGCAAATCAAAACTTCGCGAACTTTTTTTGAAGAAGGTCACCAAAAGATCATTCTGGTAAATTTTTTTTGCAATCGGACCATTCGTTCAGGAGGGGATGACCTTCAATGATTACGGGCATAAAATAAGCCCCTCCCTTCAACGCGCATATTTATGGGCCAATCAAAATTTTGTGAACAATTGTTGAAGACGGTCATCCAAGGAATATTCTGGTAAAGTTTCATTGAAATCGGCCCTGTGGTTCAGGAGATGTTGTTCAAAGATTTTAAAGTGAAAAAAATGCCATGCCCTGCTGTGCTGATATTGATGGGCAAATCTGAATTTTGAGAGCAATTTTCAAAGAGGGTGGCTCAAGGAACATTCTGGCAAAGTTTCATTGAAATCTGCCCAGTGGTTCAGGAAAAGATGAAGTTTTCAAGATTGTTGACAACGCACAACAGACTCGGGGTGATCCTAAAAGCTCTTCTTGAGCATGTTGTGCTCAGGTGAGCTAAAAAGCAAAGCTTAAACAAGAACATAGCCTGCTAGTACCAATGCTCAACTATAGGTACTGGATAATCAAAAAGGGACTAAAATCTTACGAAAATACTTGCAGTAATCTCCTTAAATTGTGTGAATAGTTCTTATGTGGTGGTGAACACATATGTCAAGTTTCAAAAAGACATTTTGAAGAAAAAGACATATGACCAAGGTTTAAGTATGTTGCGAAAATGCCAACTACTACAACTCTGCCGACGCAAACTCCACGGTAAACGACGCCTAAGTGATGATGATGGTTTGGTATTTTAATCCAAAACAGCCAAGATTAATGAGAAAAGATTAAGAAAAAAACATTTGCTGTCCTTGGTAGAGCAAGATGATGAACTTGGTCTACTTTCAATTCTTGAAAATAATTGTGATAAGGCAAAAATAAAGATTATGTAAGCTTTTAATTCATTCTTTATCAAAATATATATTTCAAGTCTTCAACAAAAACAAAGAAAGGTAAACAAAGTAAAGCAAACAAATAAATGTAAATTCAACAATTTAGTTTAATTGTTAGCTGCGCCTTTCAGAAATGTGTCTACATTGTAGTAGCTAGCTATAGGCAAATTTTCTGTAACAGAACTACAATGACATACACTGCAGGCCTACTTTAAGGATACCATTACAGTTAAAACATGTGAAATTGACAATGGGAATGCCTTTTAAATTGACAATGGGAATGCCTTTTGATTGATTTTAGAATAATATTGAATAAGGAATAAGTGTGTGGTGTTCATGACATTTTCATATTGCAGATAAGGCTTTTGCAAACAATATTGACTAAGATAAGCCTGCACAGAGGTGCAACCTAATCTTAGCCCACACAGCCTGCTTCCTACTTAATTTTTCTTGGATAAACTTGATTCAAACTATTTGAAATATCCCCAAAATCAAAATCATCAATTTATGAGAAACAAAACAAGAGGTCCTGGTTTGTAAAACATGTATGCCCCCCATAAAAGCAGGTCAATTGCCTATTCTTTGTCAATCAACAAAGGGCAATAACTCGCAAAATATTATGAGTAGAGTTATTGTGCATTGCATTTCTCCTCAATGAGATCTATCCACCTGTGAAGTTTAATGTTTCTAGCTTGCATACTCTTTGAGATATGCTCAGGACAAAAACAAGAGGGCCATAGTGGCCCTAAATCGCTCACCTGAATGAACTGTCAAAAATTGTTTAACGTAGATTTAGAAAGGATGAAAAATTCTGACTAAATTTCGGGTCGATTGGGCAAAAAATGATGCCTCTACACTGCTTACAAGGCTTTTCTAAGATTTGATCCTATGACCTAGTTTTTGACCCCACTTGACCCAATTTCAAACTTGTCCGAGATTTCATCAAGACAATCATTCAGACCAAATTTCAGGTTGATTGGGCAAAATATATGGCTTCTAGATTGTCTATAAGGTTTTTCTAGGATTTGACCCCGTGACCTCATTTTTGACCCCACTTGACCCAATTTCGAACTTGTCCGAAATTTCATTAGGATAATCATTCTGACCAAATTTTAGGTTGATTGGGCAAAAAATATGGCTTCTAGAGTGTCTACAAGTTTTTTCTAAGATTTGACCCTGTGACCTCATTTCTGACCCCACTTGACCCAATTTCGAACTTGTCCGAGTTTCATCAAGACTATCATTTTGATCAAATTTCAGGTTTATTGGGCAATAAATATGGCTTCTAGAGTGTCTACAAGTTTTTTCTAAGATTTGACCCTGTGACCTCATTTTTGACCCCACTTGACCCAATTTCAAACTTGTCCGAGATTTCATCAAGACAATCATTCTGACCAAATTTCAGGTTGATTGGGCAAAAAATATGGCTTCTAGAGTGTCTACAAGGTTTTTCTAAGATTTGACTCCGTGACCTCATTTTTGACCCCACTTGACCCAATTTCGAACTTGTCCTAGATTTCATCAAGACAATCATTCTGACCAAATTTCAGGTTGATTGGGCAAAAAATATGGCTTCTAGAGTGTCTACAAGGTTTTTCTAATATTTGACCCAGTGACCTCATTTTTGACCCCATTTGACCCAATTTCGAACTTGTCCGAGATTTCATCAAGACAATCATTCTGACCAAATTTCAGGTTGATCGGGTAAAAAATGTGGCCTCGAGTGTCTACAAGGTAAATGTTGACGACACACACCACACGACACACGACACACAACGGACATCACTCGACCACAAAAGCTCACCTTGAGCACTTCGTGCTCAGGTGAGCTAACTAGAGGCGCTTGAGCGCCTGATTCGCTCCACAGGCCTGAATATCCTGAAAATGACTATTAGAGGATGATAAAGCTGTTTAAATGAGAATTGAAGTGAATGAATGAGTGAATGTTTATTTCTAGTAAAGGGTCATATGCTGAAATATTTCTGCATAAAAAACTCATGATCAGTGAATAACATTGAAAATTGACCTCTACCTGTTACACAAATATATTTCATTTAATCACAATAATTTTGTGCAGTCTGATAATGGGTAACCCAAGGATCAATCTAGTGGAATTTTGTTTAAATCCAAATGTAAGAATTTCAACACTAACAAAATGTTACTGCACAATATACTGGTACTTTGTCTGCAAAATTTTGATTGTAGATCTTTCCACCTTAAGTTAAACACTACTAAAAGATGTTACTTCACAACAATTGTTTGTCATCAAAACAAAATTCTAACTAATGATAGTAAGAAGTAAAATATTCAATCCAATATATTTATTTTATTCTGCCCAATGCCTTAGAGTGCAGTCAACTCAACTCTTTCTACCCCACTCTGAATGTCAGAAGGTCAGAACATCATTTTACACTCTGTGCAGATTCACCCTTCGTTCAACTAAACTCGCCAATTCTGAGGGGGTATTCTCAGGCTACTTATTTCAAGTAATGTTTATATACATTTGAATTTCAACAAAGCTTTTGTTTCTTCTAATCTACAATCATTACACCTATCAAATTTAACAAGTCTAGAAAAATTCATCATTGAGATGATACCAAAAGGGTGATCAAATATTCACTTTATATGTTATAATACCCTCTGCCAAAAAAAAATATGCTGTTCATCTAATCAAAATATTTTTTTGCAGACTGATACAACTTCACAGAAATAAAATTTCCATGATATCTAATCCATCTGATTAACCTTTCAGGATAGTTTGTTTTACCCTAGATTGGATATTCCACCATATAACCTATCTGAAGAAATGACCTCTGCCCATAAAAGACATATTTTTGATCTGATCACAATATGTTTTCATAGACTGATAAGGATCACTAAAGAATCATTCTAGTAAAATTTGGTTGAAATCCATTGATTAGATTCTGAGAAAATGATTTTCAAAGTTTACACTATATAACATATAGGGAAATGACCTCCGCCCATGAAATAAATATTTTTCATCCTATCACAATAATTTTTGCTAGACGGATAAAGATCACTCAAGTATCATTCATGTAAAATTTGGTTGATATCTATCAATTAGATTCTGAGAAAATGATTTTCAAAGTTTTCTCTATATAACATATAGAGAAATGACCTCCGCCCATAAAATACACATTTTTCATCTGATCATAATACTTTTTCATAGACTTGTTGATGGTCACTCAAGAATCATTCCAAGGAAATTTGGTTGATATCCATTGGTTAGATTCTGAAAAAATGATCTTTAAAGTTTTCACTATATAACATATAGAGAAATGACCTCCGCCCATAAAATACATATTTTTCATCTGAGCACAATGATTTTTTGTAGGCTGATAGAGGGCCACTCAAGGATAATTCATATGAAGTTTGGTTAATATCCATCAATTAGTTTCTGAGAAAAGCCACCTATTACCATATATGGAAATTAGCCACGCCCACCACAGCAATGATTTTCAACCGATTAAAAATCTTTGAAGGAATCTGATAGAGGGTCATCCAAGGAACATTCCTGTGAAATTTGATTGGAATCCATCCAGTACTTTATGAGGAGAAGATTTTTAAAGTAAAAGTTTACGGACGGACGCACAGACGCACGGACGCACGGACGACGGACACCCCGCCATGACAATAGCCCGCTGGCCTTTCGGCCAGTGGAGCTAAAAACTGTCTACGGAGGGATTGACTGACAGACTGACCAACAAGAGCAAAGTTATATACCCCCTCTCCTTTGAAAGGGGGCATAATTAAAATTCAGCATAATACGGGTCAAGTTTCAAAGACTACGATCATGGTCTGACTGAACATTTCAAAACTTCTTAGACCATTATTTTATTAGAGGAATAAATTGAAGTGAACAGAATCTGTCAACAGAATCATCCTGCTCAGGAAGGAGGTATAGACAAAGATCAGTCTGCACAAATGTGAAATCTAATCTTAGTCTAAACCACCTGATTATCCCAATTAGACCAGAAAATTTTTATAAGTGGTATTTTCAAGAATAAATACTGACTCACAATTACTATTTCCAGTGCTTTAAGCCCTTTGCTTTCAATGAGGTTTTGCCAAATTTTGATTAAAAGAGATAAAGGTTAAGTTTCTCCTTATCATTCAAAAATAATATTTTTCCAACTTAAGAACTGAAGCATAAAAAACTCTTTGTAGGTCTTTTCGGGAAATTGGTGAAGACTGCAAATATGTGACCTGTCATGTGAAAAGGTACCATCTGGGAAGTACGTAAAGTGTCAACTCTTGTCAGACTGTGCGGATTGCGCAGACTGACTTGGGTTGAAACTTTTCTCTCTTTATTAATTTTCTGAATCTAGGATAATCAATCTACCTTCCAGTGAATGAATTTCTAAAACAGGACCTATGGCTGATCTATACTAGAACTAATCTCTTTTTCAAATGTTTATTTTACGGAGTTCCCTGATGGTCCCTTTTTGAGTGTCGGGTCAAATATGTGCAAGCTGATCATTGTCTTTACTGTAGAGGTTCTTGTATCTAGCACTTCTTTCTCCATACAAGTCCATACTTGCAGGGCATTTAACTTTTCTTCCTTTTCTATTGTTGGATCAGTGCGAAACAGTTGTAACTCCCTATAAACATATAGAAAGTTACAACTGTTTTGTGCTGTGCTATCAATATCACAGGGGTTAAATCCGACATCAGTAAAATAGAGTCAAAAGGATTTGATCATTAGGATATTAGTGGTCCTTTTTTTATATTTTGGGAGTCCTATTTAGGTATACACTATTTCTTTTAGGCTTTAATCTTGTTTTTGAAGATTTAGAGCTAAAATCCTGAATAAAGGTAAAGAAATTGAAATACATATATTAATATGTAGGGCTCAACTTCAGGGAAGAATGGAAGCCTGTTTAAAGCAGTCTTGGATATGTTTCTGAAGTTGAGCCCCTGAGTCTCTTTGGGACTCACATTATATGGTTTTGAGGGTCCTGGGGCCCGTTTAACTAAACGTCTTACGACAAAAATGATCGTAAGTCAAAATCACAAATTGTCCCTGGTGTTTATATTAATCGTTTGATTCTGTCTTGTAATATCCCATTTGAATCGTCTTCTAAAGACCATTCCAATGTGATGATGCATTGCAGAATTCCAAATTTATTTCTACTGTAGGAGCAACTTTAATTTTTGACTTACACAAAAAATTATCGTAAGATGTTTAGTAAAACGGGCCCCTGGCTTCTTATTTTTGTGTCTCAGATGTGCAAAGCCTGTGCCCTTAAAACACTGATCTCAACTCTTTGATTCTCATCCAAGAATGAGTGATATGGGTTTGGCTCTGTTGCAATTCTGTTTAAACACATTTCTTCGACATGAACTGTATAACAAATTCAATAGCTTAGATTAATCCTTTATGATTCTGCTTCCTGAAGTATACACTAGTATTAAACCAAAACCCGACACTAATAAAGAATCTAAGACTAAATAGCCAGTGGTGTCGAAATACGTATTTTTCTCCATTTGTCCATGGATAAGCAAAAGTCAATTTCTCACTTGTCAAGGAGCAAATTGAACTTGTCCGACAAAAAATAGAATGTAACCCAGCATTTTCTTCATTAAAGATAATCTTTTCTACCCATTGATACCAACCTTAGAACGACTTTTTTTGCTAGATCTTTGTAGTGCTGTTCCAAGATTTGCCCTTGTATTTACTTGTCCAGGACAAGTAGCCTTGAAAAATGTACTTGTCAGCAAGTGGATCAGCTAGTGTCAGACAAGTCGGGCATGGGAATTCCAACCCCCTGCAATAGCCATTGCTCAGAATCAAATCCAAAACCCAACTGTTGTCAATCCATTACTGTTGCTTACAACCATGACAACCATAAATCCCTAGTTTCAGGGGTTACCCTGGACCAAAATTTATTTAGCCAACCTTTAAGCCAATTTGAAAATACTTTAGCCAAATTGACTAAATTGTAGCCATCTTATTCTCCCAAGTTGAAAAAAATCCACATCTATAACTTGAAAGATTCTTTAATGTAATATTTTTTCATTTACCATTAACTTAATGAATTACATTTGAATTAAAAATGTTTTGCTCAATGATCATCTACTGTTTCAGAGCATCAATTAAACGAATGCATGGTCTAATGAGTGTATTTCCATTGATTTATCATCGCTACCGTAGCACATGCCCATATGAGCAACGCCCCCAGAGGACGGTTAGTTGTAATGGGGGATAGTGCAAGGATACATGATGAAACTACTGCTGAGATCCGCCATGGTTCTTTAACGTGCTCGGTGTAAAGCACCGTCTCACAGGGCCTCTGTTTAACGTCTCATCCAAAACACAATTAGTTTTGTTAGTGTACCAGCCCGGGGATCAAACCCAGGCAGTTGAACTTCAATAGTTTTGAAGTCTGGTGCTCTACCAACTGAGCTAATCGGGCTGGTGCATGGTCTAATGGCTACCAACTATCTTTTAACTGTCAATAGGTTAATTGAAGGTGTGAAGGATTATCTCACATATCAATTGGTTATTTGTTCTACCAATGATCTTAACACTTCTGGTTTCTCTTTTCTATATTCTGGACTTGAAAAAATGATACCCTACCTTACCTAGCATTTTAGCCGATTGAATTTTCTTGTAGCCAATTTTCGGAATTTTAGCCAATGGCAAAATTGGCTAAGGCAGGATAAGTTTCTATAATGCTTTTCGGTAGATTATCAAGAAATAAAGGTAGATTAGCACTTGATAATCTACCTCCAAACCAGTGAAATTACCACATACATTATACCCTGCTTTTGTTCATTTCACCTTATATGACCGTATTAATGCAGAACCAAATAAACATATGACATCTTGAAGTTGCATAGCAATGATGTGCAAAATGAAACACTGTAATAAAATCTGTCTGGAATATTCAAAGTTTGTCTTTTTTGTGTTAAAGAAATAGAATAACTATTTTTGTGTGTGTGTAAGATCGATTAATTTTTCATTTCATGAAAAATAAAAGTTACATTTTCACTCAATGAGATACATAAAATCTTACAGTGAACAAATAATTATACTCCACACATTTAGCGAGGTACAGTTAAGAAGGGGTGCCCCAGTCTAAAATCTTTATATCTCAATGAAAGCCTATTTTGTGGTTACTCATTTGCATTGCCATACCAAGAAGATAGAATTTCAATCAGAAATAAATTTTTTAGGCTGGCATTAGGTACCCCTTTTATCTGAACCTCAGCAAATGATTTAAAATATTTTTGCCCCCTGATTTCTATACCACTATTAAGACCTATAGAGAATGAGTAATAAGCTCAGCTCGAAACTCCTCCGTCTCAACTTGCAGTCCGTCAATACCTCCAAGTGCCTGCTCCGCTGTCCATCGAATCTTTTCAGCCTCCATTCCCGGCTCAACAACGATCGGTTTATTATGAATCTGCATGTGGGTCTTCAATAACACATTCTGTTTATACCCCTGTCCACAAATCTTACATTTATATGGTGTCTCACCAGTGTGCTGTCTTATATGGGTCTTCAGGTTGCATTTTTTTATGAAAGTGCGCTCACAGTATCCACACTGAAAGGGTTTGTCTTGTGTGTGGGTTTTAATGTGATCGTCTAAGGTTGTCTTGGCGGTAAAAGCCTGCAAAACAAAGAAGGCAGAATAAACAATATTTCTGTGTTTTAAAGCATAAATAATGTTTACTGATTGGCATTGAAATTTTCAAACATTAACCCTTGTCATGCTGAATAAAAACATTGGCAAATTTGTATCAAATTTAAAGTCCCGAAAGCACTTGTTTCCCTGATTGTAATCAGCTTTTATTGTGAGAACATTATTTTTCAAATTTTTTTCATGTAAAAAGGAGAACCAGGTGGTATAAATAGAGATTAGACTGCACATACGTGCAGGCTGATCTTTGTCTACACCTACTGCCAAAGCAAGAATATTCCGGGTTCAGCATGACAAGCGTTAAAATAGAGAGAAGAGTCACATTTACAATGGCCTTTCTCCCTCCCTACTGCTTTTGTGCCTGTCAAATTACCTGGCATATATATATAGGGACTAGCACAACACTGTGTGTATAGTCACCACCATAGCACATGCCCTTTTGATAAAATGCCCCCAGAAGAAAGTTAGTTGTTATGGGGGATGGTGTAAGGAAACATGACAAGCTACTGCTGAGATAAGCCATAGTTCTTTAATGTGCTTTGTAAAGCAACGTCTCATGGGACTTAGGTTTCACATCTCATTGGAAAGACAATTAGTTTGTTAGTGTGCCAGCCCGGGGAATCAAACAATCAACCTTCAATTGTTTTGAAGTCTGGTGCTCTACCAACTGAGGTAATCTGGCTGACAAAAGGGCAACACCACCCTTGTGTTTATATTCATATAGACTATTACAAAAGTGTTGCACTGAACACTCTATATATTTGACAACACACAGTGACACACAAAAAAAGTTTGTAAATCACTTGTTTGGATCGTTGGTTATCATTGAAAATACATTATAATAATTATGACCTACTATGTTTGGGGTAAAATAATACTTTTGAAATTACATGGGTGTTATTACTCTAGTGAAATAACTATTCAAAGCTAAGAAAGTATAGCAACATTATATTTTGGTTGTGAATATGACCTCATTGAAGCATTTGATGAAAACAATTTGCAAACTGCCTTATATGTTTTGCGGAATAACTTAATGGATAAATTTGTGGAATTCTCTTGATTTATCGTACAAATTCAAGTTATATTATATATAATATGTGGGTGGTGCCCAAATATGACACCGGGGTCTTGATATGAAGAAACTTAGTAGAGGTCCACTAGATGATGCTCCATACCAAATACGAAAGCTGTCTGCCTTCTGGTTTAAGAGAAGAAGATTTTTAAAGATTTTTGCTCTTTGATTCTATGTAAAAAGGATTGTGATCGGTTGGAGCCCAAATATAATCCCATGGTCTTGATATGAACAAACTTGGTAGAGGTCCACTAGATGACGCTACATACCAAATACGAAAGCTGTCTGCCTTCTGATTTCAGAGAAGTAGATTTTTTAAGATTTTCCTATTTTCACCCTTTTTGATAGGCTAAAGGGAGAGTTAAGGGTGCATTTCATTTATTTGAACAACTTTGATAGAGCTTGACCCAAGGAAAATCCCTGCCAAGTTTCATCCAGATTGGCTCATTGGTTTAGGTGGAGAAGATATTTCAAGAAATTGTGGATGGCGAATGACGCACGACTGACGAAGGACATTGGACAATCACATAAGCTCACATTGAGCACTTCTGGCCCAGGTGAGCTGAGAGCTAAAAGAGGGAGCGGACAGAGGGCATCAATCTTTTGTCACAGTCCACATGTTGTCTATCCTTTACCTATCAACTTGTTGCGGTAGCTTCTGAGTGCGTATAAATTCTAAACTTCAAACTAAATCTAGACTATTAAAGTTTAAAAATTGAAAATCTAAAGCAATACCCCATCATTGGACGCCTGAAATGCCATTTCTACAGCTTTAAAGAAGTTGTAGTTGCAGGGTTTTGGTCACACATTGACATTATGTATCACACACATTATATTGGTGCATCAAATGCGTGGTAATTACTTCAGTACTTCGGTAAAGTACAATTTACTTTCTATCAATAAAGTACTATTTACTTCCCATCGTGAATTATAAACAAGAGCACCACTTTCTGATGTTTTCACCTGACTGTTAATTGCTGGATTGTGCATGAATGTGCTGGAAGGTGGATAAAAATCAAGGTCAACAACACAAGATGTGTTTGTGAAACACAAATGCCGCCATAATAGCAATTTTTTCAAAGTATTCACCTTGAAAGATGACCTGAAAACTTATTACATGACCTTAGCCATGATATCTATAGATGCACATCACTGAGATCTTTAACCATGCAACTCATGAGAAAGGTATCTTAAATAGGCTTGAATGAACTAAAAATCTTAAAATTCAAAGTAAAGTTTTTAAGAAGCTTGACCTTGATAGATGACCTTGACCTTGTCACATTACCTTGACCTTGATATACACAGATGCACATTGTTGAGATCTAGGTTTCAAGGTTTCTTTGTTAAGTTTTTTTAGTTATTTGACCTTGACATGACCTTGAGATTGTGACACATGACCTTGACTTTAGAATAAGCAAATGCACATCATTGAGATCTATCATCATATGAGGTGCATATCTTAAAATATAAGGCTTGTATAAGCTTGAAAATATTGGTAATGTCATGTTTTTTGCTTAATTTTTGCAGACAGACAGATAGACAGACAATGGAAAAACAATATGCTTCCAATCTTTCAATGAGGGAGCATAAAAAGGGGCATAACTTGCAGAAAAAGACATCTAGAGTTATCCCGCTAGATAGTATTGGTTGATCATTTGATGGTGAACTGTGTTCCAAGTTTTTAGTGAATGCCAGCAGTAAAATCAGAGATATCAAACAAGAGGCCCTAGAGGGCCTGTATCACTCCTCTGGCTTAAACATCTCAAGACTTGAAAGAGAGATATTGAAAATAGAAGGTAATGAAGTCACCATCATTCAGAAGGAATTCTGACTTTTTCAAAATTGATACCTATTTACAAGCTTTCAGAAGTGAACACATATAACTATAAAATGTAAAATTACATGGAAGAAGACTATTTATATATCACTTTAAAAATCAAAGCACTGAAAGTACTGATGGTGAATGATGGCGTTGGATGATGTGTGATATGTTGAATTTGTTGAGAAAAGAGAAATTATGTCTACACAAGAGGGCCAGAATGGCCCTAACTGCTCACCTGAAATTTATTGGTCCATTGGATCTCATTCAAGAAACTTTCTGGAAAAGTTTCATATTTACTGAGGGGACTCAAAATAAGCCCTGCCCTGTCTAGCCCATATTTAAAGGCCAGTTAAAATTTTGCAAACAAATTTTGAAGAGGGTCATCAAAGGAACATTCTGGTAATTTGCCCAATTGTTCAGGAGGAGATGTCATTCAAAGATTTCAGGCTCAAAATAAGCCTAGCCCTGCAATGCCTATATTTATGGGCCAATCAAAATTTTGCAAATAACTTTTGAAACAGGAACAGGAACATTCTGTTAAGGTTACATTGAAATCAGCCGCTCTGCCAAGCCCATATTTATGGGCCAATCAAATTTTTGCGAACAGTTTTTGAAGAGGGTCTGTCAAGGAACATTCCAGTAAAGTTTCATTATAATTGGCCAAGTGGTTCAGGAGGAGATGTCATTCAAAGATTTCGGGCTTCAATTTTGCAACACAATTTTCGAAAAGGGTCACCCAAGGAACATTCTGATAAAGTTCCATATAAATCGTGTTGTGGTTTCAGAGAAAAAGATGATTAAAGAAAAGGTTAACATACGGACACACTGACTCACCCACTCACAACGGACACCACGCCAAGGCAATAGCCCTGCTTGACTTTGTCCAGTGGAGCTTAAAATGACAAAGTTTGGCACAACAATGACAGCAATGACGCCAAGGCTATAGCAAAACCTCAGGTTTTCTCCAAAAACAGCCAAGCTAAAAATCAATCTAGCTAGAGTTACAGTTTCTGTGCACTGCACTCTGTATCTATGAGAGGAACATAGCTGCCAAGTAACAAGTCATAAGAAAAGGCTTTTTCTAGTAAATCTTTACTCACCATGGAACATTTCTCACATTTATATGGTTTTTCACCAGTATGTATTCTTCTATGTTTTATCAGTGATGAATAATTCGTCAATGCGTAACCACAAATATCACAGACATATGGTCTCTCTCCTGAATGTATCCTTTCGTGAACTCGGAGTTGTGTTGTTCTGATGAACCTTTTACCACAAGTGTTACATTTATGGGGTTTAATTTCTGCAATAAATATTTGATAAAAACTTTCTAGTACAATGCTTTAGAGCTGATTATCATGGATTATTTGGAGGATTATCGCTTGATAATTGCACCACCTGATAGAGGTGATATTATCAAAAGATTTTTAAAACCAGCATATTCTCTCATTTTACATCTCTGGACTTCCCATGATTTGTGTGGTCCATTTTTCCCATGACATTTTGTTATGTGCAAATGACGAATTTAGGGGTCAGTGCAACACTATTGTAATTGCCTGTAAGTACATAGGCACTTACAATAGCATTGCACTGACCCCTTAAAACTTTCACATAACATACTCAGCATCACTAGTAAGTTACCACTAATAATTTTCATATACATGTATCATTTTATATATAATTCATTTCAAATACATTTTTTAATTCTAGACAACTCAGTAACACAATAGTAGCACCATAAGTACACATTCAGACCTAAAACCATATGCGATTCAGTTTATTGCATAAGATGGTACAATTTGAAAGATTAAAGGGTATTTGGCGTGGTACATTTCTAGTGACGTAAAGTATATATCAAACTAGGTGGTTGTAATAGGACAACTGCTGTTGAGCTCACATAAAAATTACATGACTCCAGATAAGTCTGTTTTCAATAATTGACCTTAAGCTATGACCTTTACCTATTCTGTACCTTTGTTTACTTATAGGATAGCTGTGATTTTTTACCTGATAAGTCAGTGGGATGGGCAGGTTTTTTTTGTTAAGTCTTGGAAAGGATAACAATCACACATTTAACATTTATTTGAACCCTATGTTGTGGGAACTCATTAGAATCATTATATCAAGACAATTCTAATGAATACCAACATAACATAGAAGAATAGGACAAGAAACAATGGTTATCTTCACTAGCTATTTGGAAACAAGTAATAGCAAATTAGCAGAACGCTGGAATGGCACCTCAACATTGGTAACCACAGGACACTCAGATATTATAACAATATTTATATTCAAAATATTTGTTCATGGTCACAAAACAAACAGCAAACTGTTGGAGGGCTATCTAAATGTCATTGTTGAAAATGGGGAGATCATGAGTCATCTCTTTTTCAATTAACGTTTGATTGGTTCATCAACTTTTTATTGACAACATCACTATGTATAACCAATCATACCCACAGGGGTCAGAATTTTCCCCCCTACCACCATATAGACCAATAATACATGAATATAAATAATTGTATTATTGGTCTATATGGTGATAGGGGGGGGGGGGGGGTAAATTCTGTCCCCTATGATCATACCTAGACACTGTTTTCTGTGTTCCCTCATTTGGTTACGACTGTAATATGTCTTCCCACAGGACTCACACATTTGGCTAAATGATTTGTCATGTTTCTCTCGAATATGGACATTCAGCTGGCCAGTTGTTCTGCAATGAATATCGACGGCTCAGACTGAAACATTTGTAACTACCAATATGTTTTATAGCAAGGTTTTCCATGAACCCCTGTTTCTTTGAATTTGGACCCCCTTTTTTTTAAATGACCCCAAAGTTGTCAAAGAAATATTCTCTATCTAGTCTAAAGGGGGTCATAATGTGACAAAATGGAAAACCCTGATAGGCAGTTAGAAACTGTTACATGCTGTGCTATAGATCTATATATATCAACATCCTGAAATGTCTAACTTTTACCTCACTACACCATTTAAGAAAATAAAAGTTAAAGGAGGCCTTGTCTTTGACAATGGATTGCTCAGCACAAAACAGTCGTAACTCCCTATATGTTAATAGGGAGTTACAACTGTTTCGCACTGAGCTGTTGAATTACCCCTAATATCAATTAACCCCAATCATGCTAAAATTAAATATTGTTTCTGACAATCTGCCATTTTTTGGAGGACATTTCAACCAGTCAGCCTCAAGTTTTCCTGACAATAAGTAAGTAAACAGTAGACAGAGTAGGCTAAGATCAGATATGTATGCAGGCTGATCTTATTCTATACTGCCTAACCAGTGAAATTATCTAAAGGTTATCTAAAGCTTAGACCCTGCTTTTGTTCTTTTTGCCAAATCTGTTGTCAGCAAAATAAGCGACGTCACAATGAACTTTGCATAGCAATTACATGTAAAATAATGCACTTTAAGAAAATTTGTCTTTGATTTTTCATACTTTGTCTCTTTTTTGAATTAAAGGAACAGAATAATTGTCTGGGATTTTTTTAGGAAGATTGATTGATTTTTCATTGAGTGATCAACAAAAGCTATAATTCCACTTGTGGTTTTGCCACTCGTGAAAATATAGCTTTTGTAGTTCACTCAATGAAATAGAAATTGATCTTACACTGAAACCACTTTTGTCCTTATCTGTCATGTTCCCTGATCTTAATCAGATGATGTATTTTCTTGACTAAGTAAAAAATACACTGGCAGCAAATTATTCTATCTTTTAATATAATTTGAATTGAATCTATTCTCCTAGCCGATGATAGCCTCTAGCTAATGTTAGCTCTTTGCTAATGATAATGTAGTAGGTTTTTATGAATTCTAAGAGCTGTAAGACTTCTTAGTAACTTAATAACTAAGATTCTCATTTTCAAATACAAGAATGAATTAACAATTTGCTTACCTAAAGAATTGACCACAAGTTTTGCATTCATGTGGTTTAACTCCCAGGTGGAAGTTGGTGTGGTCACGCAGACTGGCAGCCGACGATACCACCTTATCACATATATTACATCTAAACTCCTGATTTTTATGCAATTCCCTATGTTCCTTTAATTCTTCTAAACTCTTGACTTGTACTGGACACATTCTGCATTTAAAAGTCTTTGTTATGCCGTGAACACTTGCTAAGTGCCGTTTTAATCTTATTGAAAACTCAAACTTTTCTTCACAGAATGAACATTGAGTTAATTCTTTTTTGGTTGTTTCCTTATTTTGTGATTCTTTATCCCGGATATATTTGATTTTCTTATTTGATACATTGCCTTTACCTTCTGAACCTAATTTTGATGTTTTTGTACTTTCAGAACCTAATTTAGATGTTTTTGTACTCTCTGAACCTAATTTTGATGTTTTTGTACTTTCAGAACCTAATTTTGATGCTTTTGTACGTTCACAATCTAATTTTGATGTTTTTGTACTTTCAGAACCTAATTTTGATGCTTTTGTACGATCACAATCTAATTTTGATTTTTTCATTGCTGAACTTGCACCTCCTGTTTTTGATTGTGTTCTTTTATTGTTTGCCCTATTCCTTGTGACTGGTTTTCTTGGTGTTTTCTTCACTTGATGGATTGCATTATTGTCATCTTCTCCTGATTCAGAATTATTCTCTTCATCATCATCTAACACAAAGTCAGGATCTTTCTTATCTGTCTCCTTACATTCATTTGAATTTTCAGTGTCCATGTTTTCATCATCAACATGATTGTCTGTTGGCAGAAATGATTCTAGCCTGAACTTATATTCTGTTCTGCTAGGTTCAGTTTCATCACAAACTGGAATGATTGGAGCTTGGATTTCTAAAGTATTGGTTTCATTGATCTCAGGTTGACAATCATCAATAGGATCCATTTCAACATAGCCATTAGCAGTATCTTCACAATCCATTCTGTTATTCTCAATCATTAACTCATCCGTTTGAACTTCAACATTAACACATCCAAACTTAGGGTATACAGTTCTAGTTTCTCTATCAAATAAGAAGCTTTTCCAAGATCCATGGCTTCCTAGGTGTACAAGTAGATTACAGATTGTTCCATAAATAAGATCACAAGCACCACAGCTGTACACATATTTTTCAGAATGTTTGTCTTCTTCACATACATTTGTATGATCTATAACATTTGTGATATGTATGGCTTTATCATCATCTGCTTCAGGATAATACAACAGGTTATTCTCTGTATTTGAGTATGGAACATTTTCTACAGTAATACTGATTACCTCCCCTGCACCATTGTCCTCTCTTTCATTATAAAGGGAATGGTTGTCATTTTTCTCAACAAAACTTATATTAAAATTGTTAACATCTAATAATCTGGTTGCTGGCTCAACAATACCAATACTATTGGTATTTGGTCTTTCTTTATTGATAATGGGTGCTTTATTTGGTAATTGGGGTAAAATTGATGTTTGTAAGTTATCATGCTCTGTTAAATTCAAAGTAGAAGTCCTTCTTGTATCTTTGCTAGGAAGTTGCAAAAGTCCTTGAAAGTCAGTAGAAGTGTTGAAAGGTTTGTGTGTTTTCTTTAGCTCTGCTGGTTCAGTTAATGGGGTCCTTGTATGTGCAAGGCTACTCAACATAGCAAGGCCTGTGTCTTTGGCATTAAAAGTCGTGAAACTGTTTGAGTGTTGAAGACCTGAATCAATCAGTGGATACTTTAAATTCTTCACAGGAACATTATCCTTTGTTGTGGGTATTGGCAGAGCTGAGAATGTGGATGGATAATTAAGTAGGGCCTCAATACTGCCTGGTTGAATCTGGATATCCCTCTGATAAGTTTGTCTCTCTGGTGTTCCCAAGTATGGAATATTTGGTAGTGTAAGGGAGCTAACCTTCAAACTTTCAGCAGTAAAACTAAATAATGAATCAGAGTTACTGTCCTTGAGGTTATATGGTTGATAAATACTAGTGCTGGTTTGTGGATTCTGTAAGGTCTGTGAGTTCTGTGAATTGCTGGAACTAGTAAGATTATCAACTATCTGTTCAATTCCATGTGAAAGATAGGATTTCTCCTGGTTGCCATTGAAATAGAGATTATCCCCTTGTTGTTTGTCCATTGTTCTGACATTACTGGTAGGGACTATTGACCATGTATCCATGTGATTTTCCATCTTTATCTGTAAATATATACAATGAGAGCTAGAAATGATAGGGTCAAATAGATTTCAGAATTCAGGGGAGTGGAATTCAGCATTTTCTTCTCTGAAAACACAATAATTTCTTTTATTCATCTATTCTCTTTCTCTTTTTTGGGGTTGGGGTGGGGGGTGGCAAGTTCACTTTGATCTTGAAACCCGAATGCCCCCTGAACAGCAGTTTTTTCAAAGTTTGACCTTGACAGATGACCTTGACCTTGTCACATGACCTTGACTTTGGTACCAGCAGATGCCGATCATTGAGATCTATCATCATGCCAAATATGAGCCTTGTATGTCAAATACTTTTGGTGAAAAGGCAAAGGTTAAGTTTTCAGACAGACGGACGGACAGACAGCAAACAGACAGACAGACGGAATGACTGACAGACAGACAGACAGACGGACATGAGTCAAACAATATGCCCCCGATCTCTCGATACGGGGGCATAAAAATCATGTTCTACTTGCCTAGAGACAAGTGGAGAAAATGTGTATTTCCACACCCCTGCAGAATTGCATACTTCTATCTTATTCAAATAAATGCTCCCTTGAGCTAAATAATACAAGACATGGATAGTGATATGCCAAGGCTGCAGTTTTCCACTATTAATATTGTCCCCAAAATATTGCTGATGTCCCAAGTTATTTTAGACCATAGAAACTAGTGATGGGCAGATTAATCAATTATAATCAATAATAAGTTGGTTTGGGTATCTGTTTGCGATAATCAATTAAGAAATTTCATAATTGATTTATTAGTTCCTAACACATAAATGAAGGCCATTATATATTGTTTTCGAAACTGACATCAGTTTGATGACTCAGTTTGAAACAGTTGTAACTGCCTATTTGTTTAAAGGCAGTAACAACTGTTTCACACTGAGTCATGAAATTGATATAAAAATCTGCAGAAAGAGTCTTTAGGTCATGAAGATTTAACTAAACTTTCGCATTCTATTCTTCAAAGGATGATACTTGAAGTGCTGTGTTAATTTCTAAGAAAAAGATTGTACAATCGATCATTAGTTGATTTACTCTTCCAACTAAAATTAGATTAAAGATTGTTATTTGAAACAAATTGCCCAACACTAACGGGGACACTGTCCCCTTAGTTCCATAACCCTAGAACATAGATTGAAAGTATGATCCATAAATTATGTAAAATATCCCCCATTTTTTCTGAATATGGGAATGTTTTTCTTTTTTTATTTTGAGAGTCCCTCCTTTAGGTAATGACTATTTCATTTAGGCTATAAATTTGTACCTTGTTGATTAAGAGCTATTGAGTATTTTGAAAATTTCGAAAGAAAACTATCTTCACTGTAATCAGAAACTTGTGGAAAAGAAGAAATTGCTTGTAACAAGCAATTTCTTCTTTTCCACAATATTATTCCATTACAGAGACTAGGACTTCTTTCTTTGAGCTTCGACTTCTTAATTTCATGTGTTAGGAGTCCAATGTACACCTTAACCCTTTCCTGTTTTACAAAATTTTGGACCTGTCCAAATTTAAAGGTTTTGCAGACCAAAATTAAAAGTGGATTTAATTTGAAAAATAACCATTCAGTAGGGTAGAAAATAGTGTGGAAAAAGAAGAAATTGCTTGTCAGTAGCAATTTCTTCTTTCTTCACAATGTTTTTACAATCATAAAATCACAGGCACATAAAAAGCAGGGATTAAACAGCAAAGGGTTAAATTACTTTAGAGGAGGTATGTTGGACTTGGGATTTTTTTTAATTTTTTTTCATAATAATAACACAAATCCTATGTTCTTGGTGCTCTTTGGAATTGTTTTTCCAAGTAGCACAACTTAGAGTTCTAATTGAGAAATAAAGGTTTGTCTCAGACTTTATCCCTTCTTACCATTTACCAACATTCAAAGTTTCAAACTGGCAATATCTTATTTTATTGCATGGTGATAAATTATGAATTCATATGGAATTACAAGGTTATTTCTTTAATTCACAGGGTTTCCATTAATGAACACAGTTAAGATTCTTTTTACAGCAAAACAGTTGTAGATTTTGTGGACCTTAAATGAGTTTTACTCTAACTACTAATATATAGAGTATTTTTTATGAAATTTATATGGTGTACCCTTAACTCTGAAAGTAAAGGGTTTGCTGTACCCCTAGATTTTTCTTTGTACCCTCAATTTTAAACTTAGAGGATACATGTACCCCCAAAATGAAAACCCATTGGGCACCTGATTCATGGAGGCATAAAACTAGAAAAATAATCACAATTATGAATGTCAGTTTGGTTGGCATATTCATCGTGAGATTGGAATTTTGGTGTCATACCACCATGAATTTTTAATGAACATCTCAGTACTTCCTCATACTGCAGGCATTGAAAGAAGAAATTTAATCAGAAGAACACCAGATTTAGAGGATGAAAAAAATAAAGAGGACATATAGAGCCTGATGACATCATGGTGCAGCAATTCAACATTAACTCTTTCCTGTTTTACAAAATTTTGGAACTGTCCAAATTCAAAAGTTTTGCAGACAAAAATTTAAAGTGGATTTAATTAGAAAAATAACCATTCAGTAGGGTAGAAAAGAGTGTTGAAAAAGAAGAAATTGCTTGTCAGAAGCAATTTCTTCTTTTTTCACAATGTTTTCTCAATCATAAAATTACTGGCGCGTAAAAAGCAGGGATTAAACAGCAAAGGGATAATTCTAACAATGTCATTAACACAGTGGGTGATTTTAGAATATACGATGGTTTCTATCCTTACCATTTCCACTGTCTTAACCCTTTGCTGTTTAATCCCTGCTTTTTACGTGTGATTTTATGATCGAGAAAACATTGTGAAAAAAGAAGAAATTGCTTCTGACAAGCAATTTCTTCTTTTTCCACATTTTTTTCTACCCTACTGAATGGTTTTTTTTTCAAATTAAATCCACTTTCAATTTTCAACTGCAAAACATTTGAATTTGGACAAGTCCAAAATTTTGTAAAACAGGAAAGGGTTAACACTGTATTTTATAGCGTGCTGAGAAAAATCAAAGCACTGAAAGTACTGATGGTGGACGTTTCTGTTGGCATACTAGAGTGATTCCTCAATTTGTGGAGAAAAGAGAAATTTTACATGTAAAATTACGATAAAAGGAAAATGACCTGACCCCATCTTGCTTCAGATATACGTTTCTCAACATATATCGTCGATTGTCAACAAAGTCCTGTAATTACAAGGTTTCGATAACTTTCGGAATTATTCCCGGTGTAGTTTAAACAGTGATTCTCCGATCCATTTGTTATAAAAGTAAAGAAATTACAATTAGATGATCTAGGTGATTATTCTTATTTTTAACGCTAATCAGTTCTCCGTAATCTCATTATTAGAAATTATGGTGTTATCTGCTTAAACTAGAAAGCTATGAATGGCTTGGGTCGCTCCACAGGCTTGAAATTCTTGTAAAAGAAAAAGAAAAGTTTTGACTAGATTTTTAGATATTTTGGATTCTTCTGATGTTGAAAATGATTTTCAGAAAAGACATCCGCTAATAAAAAAAACCCATATATTTCATCCAATGACAATAATTTTGGCTACATGATAAAGGGGTCGCCCAAGGATCATACCAATGAAGTTTGATTGATATCCACCCATAAAATTCTGAGAAAATGATTTTCAAAGATTACACAAAATAACATATTGAGAAATTACCTCTGCCAATAAAATACATATTTTCATCCGATCACAGTAATTTTTGGTAGACTTATAAAGGGTTACTCAAAAAGATCATTCCTGTGAAATTTGGTTGAAAACCATCAGTTACATTCTGAGAAAATGATTTTCAAAGTTTCCACTAAATAACATATAGAGAAATGACCTCCGCCCATTTAAATAATTATTTTTCATCCGATCACAATAAATTCTGGTAGCCTGATAAAGGATCACTAAAGTACCATTCGAGTGAAATTTGGTTGAAAACCATCAGTCACATTCTGAGAAAATGATTTTCAAAGTTTCGACTAAATAACATATAGAAAAATGACCTCCGCCCATAAAATACATATTTTTCAACCGATCACAATAATTTTTTATAGACTGATAAAAGGCCACTCAAGGATCATTCACGTAAAATTTAATTGGTATCCATTAATTAGAATCTGAGAAAACCCACTTTTAACAATATTTGGAAATAAGCCACGCCAATTAAATCCATGTTTGTCATTGGATCTAAATTTCTTGAACAACTTTGAAAGAGGATCACCCTAGGATCATTCCTGTGAAGTTTGATTGAAATTTATCCAGTAGGTTCTGAGGAGAAGATTTTTAAAGAAAAAGTTTACGACTGGACGCACGAACGGACGACGGACACAACGCCATGACAATAGCCCAAGTGGCCTTCGGCCAGTGGAGATGAAAATTCTATAAAAATGATATTAATTGATTGTTCCGCGATTTTCATTCTCAAAGAAAAGAAAGGTTAAGTGTTCTTATAAACGCGTAATAAATTGCAGACACTCGTCTCGAGTTTGGCTTTCGTGTGTTGAAATGTGAAGTAAAACCCCTTTGCATAAACCTGTCTCGCATGGCATGAATGCTTTACTCTACCTGTTCAGACTGTATCCGTATTCATGTGTATACCGATATTTCCATTAATTTGCCTTTGTTTTATTTACATTAGTAGTGTCAGGGGAGGTGGCCATTTCAGTAATTTCATTTCATGAGTGACCTCCCATTGACCATTGGGAAATAAGGGACAAATTACTCACTCTGTCAGAAAAGTAGCAAGGAAAAAATTCACCCGATCTCAGAATTGAATATGATTTCACACTTAAAAGATGTTTTTGAGGTTGCAACAAGTTACGTAGACTCCTTGTTTCACTCCATTTTTGAAATGCATAGTTGTCATACGGTTACAATTCTTCAAAAAGAGTAAATTGAATCTTAATGAGTACTACTGTTTTGAAAACCTATTAACATCTAACAGGATTGTTCAAACGTGGTATTAACACTGGTGAACGTAAACGTCCACCAAAAATCGTCTGCTTGAGATATATTTCTTGAAGGGTGCATGCTCTGCTTTAATTCATTTAGCAACCTTGAAATCTGATATAATCTTAACTGATATAATAAAATCAACGAAAATTGTGATATTCACTTCTTTGAGTTTGATGAAAATCAAACATTATTATGCAAGACATTGTTAATTGATGACATTTTGTGTAAATCAAAGAATTATCCGAGTACTGAACTATCCGAAATTAGGTCAACCAATTAAAGATTGACAGCTGGTTGAGCACAGAGGTCAACGCTGCAGTACCACCTATATGTTATTTTAGCAATGATATTACCAGTAAAGAGACAAAAAATATTTCTATTAGAATTATAACTGGTTGCAAAGCAAAGGCATCTACCGTAAAAGAAGAAATGAAGTTTACAAATTACCTTCCGTCTCCAACCCTAAAATCAATAATGGAACGGAAGATTTATCTCCCTTTGACCCTGTACACCTGCCCTGTGTCCAGGATGACGAAACGTAGTAAACATGCGATAACGTACCCCCATCCGTTTTGATAGCGGTCTGATGTGGATGGCCTCACCATCAAAATATAAGAGAGATAGTTACATTTTTGCAGAGCTCTAAATAGGTTAACCTGGGTGTTAACTATGTTACTACAGAATATATTGACTAGAAACCATAATTTGGGCGGGGTGGATGGGGGATGTATTGACTTGAAACATTGGAGTGGGAAGGGGTGATATTTTAGGGAAAAAAACTTCTTCCGTTTTCTATATTATTTTCTTAGTGCAGGCTACTAGGGCAACTTAACACATCATAGTTAAGATAAGGGTTCTCTAGATATCCCGGCCTTCACTTCAGTGTAACCGTTGCCACAATTTCGGGTCAGAGATATAGATATATAGCCTGTTATATGAGGGTTTTTTTTGTGTGTGTTTAGGTACTCGGATCTATATCAAGGTCAGGTCTCGGGTCCAAACCCCGGCCGGCGCCGGTGACAAATTTTCTGACTTTCCGACAATTGTCTCTCACGCCTGAATAGGCGATGAATGGTTCACTAAGCGGGATAGCAGCTTTCCAGACGCTATAAAAAGATATGGTAGTTCTGCTGGGAGAAATACTCAGAGTAATCCATAGTTAGATGCTCCAGCTTCTAATATATGATATGACTAAAACGACTAGAGACTCATTCAGTTCATGATTAATGATGCCGTAATTGTCATATTTTTACGATGTATAATCATGATTGTTCACGTTTATATTAGTTTTTGTGAATCCTTACGTTTTAATCAATTTTACATGAGCTTATTCAACTCTTAGCATCCTACCTATGCATAATAATGATGATATAGGTACTTGTCATTATTTCATGATGTGAGTCCTTATCCCCGGTCCCCATCCCTGGCCCCGCGCATTGCTCGAAGAGTAGCCATATGTCGCATTTTGTCGTATTGATGTAATGGTTTGTGAACGTTAAAACTTATCTTATGGTTCTTGCAATAAGCCATGCTACGGATTCGATACCCATGACTCGTGTAGATGAGCCATATATTGCAGCATGACTATGACGACCTTAACGTTTGAATAATGAAAGATGTGCGAATGGCATTTGAGAGCCATATAGGACAAAATTTCATTGGGGTATTCATCAGACTAAATACATATATATCTCTATGCCAATTAATCGACAAGATCGGACATATTGTTTTACCATTGTCCATATGTCCTCTGAACTACCAAAAACTGTACAGGTGAAAAGAACATTTTTCTGTTACGCCAAAACTGTCAACCATAGCAGAAAGCTCCGATATGTGGTCGTTGATCTCAGCGATTCAGTCCTTTAAGTTTCGTGTCAAAGGTCGCGATGATGTCAACGTCAAGGTCACTTATCAAGCCGAGCAGTCAGTGCCGTGTACCGTAAAAATTACGTAGTTAGTATTTTCATAAAATTAAATTTTCTTTAAAAAGAATATTTCGTTGTAGAAACATTCAGTAGTTACGAGGTTTTAGTAGAAAATCGTCGTTATGGGGAATGTAAGGCAAAGTACTCAGGCTTCATTAAAATGTCACAGCAGCACTTTCTTTTATCTAAGGGAAATAACCTGCTGGTAAAGGCTTACAAAGTTATAGTATGTATTATCTACCTTCGATCCACACACCCAGTAAATGTATTTCTCTTTGACCGATGACATATTTGGAAAGCCGTTCAAAACATGCAAATAAAACAAGTACAAGAAACAAAATTCAGTGTTTGCGAAAGTATTAATAATTTTTATGGTTTCAATACACGCATGATATCCTATTCTTTAAAGAAAGATTTTAAAAATACAACATGCGTCAGAAAAACGTCACGTGGCTGAACTCGTATTGCACAACCATTTGTCTTCTCTTTAAGTATAAATATTTCTCCTATCAATAATAGGTGAGCCATGGTGTAGTGGATCTTCTTTCAACTGAGACTAAAGCAGCTGGTCTTTCGTCGGGGAGACTTCGGTCACCCGTCGAAGGCCGCTACACTAACTCGACACTCACTTTTTTTTTATTTATCTATTTATTACATATTTGTCTTATAACTGCTTTTTATCATTCTATCATTCATAAAAATCTTCATTCATAATAGTTTTGAAAGAAACTTAAAAAAATCACAATATTTCTATTTCTAGATTTTATCCGCATTTTTTTTTTTTTTTTTTTTTTTTTTTAAATGTGACCCGTCACCCGCGAAGATTGTTGACCCTAATTGGACACGCTAAGCGCAGCCTGACCATAGTGTAACGCTTTTAGTTATGAACAATCTTCCCAATTCTAGAATGAATATTCTTCCTTCCTATTTAATTTCGAATTTCGCCTTTTGGTTAACCTCTGTCGAAGTATTTATTACGTAGACAGGGGTTAGACCGTGACTATTTTTCGCCACCAGCCGCCAAGACCTATTATTAGTTCAACCGGGGTAAACGAAAACGCGGGAAATTGTGGAATAGCCAGGAGTAGGGGTGGACTAAAGTGAAATTTATCAAGCGTGAGATAACGGTACTTAATTACAAATGTAATCACGTATATACTGATCGAGTAAGGACACTCATCAAGAAAAACACTTTTCTCTCCCAATAGATATTCAATGCCTTTTGACGTTTCAATTTTAGTTTCTTCATGATGAAGTCGATTTCGAAAGCATTTTACTTTTACGCTATGACACACGAAGTTTACAGATGTAATTCAAAGAATGTTAAGAATACCAGTAGTTTTGTGTTTCTGTGATCCTTCAGTATAGTTTAAAAACCGTGACGGCAAAAAATTCGTTGGTCCCAATTTACTTTTTTAAACTCGTCGAAAGTTTGTTTATAAACATTCAGATAGCATGGTTTATAGGTGTATTTTCAAAACTGAGCTCTGACCTAGGCGTTGAGTCCATTACCATAGGTCTATGAGTAAACCTTAAGATCTAAGACAAGCACTTAGTTTCATTTGAAAGGTAATTTGTATCTTTGTTATGTCTGTTTTATCTAATTTGAAAGAATATCATGCAAATTTAACCGTTAAAGGTAGATTCCACGGCTCACCGCTCAAAATCTACCTATACCTATAGTTCTAAATCTTACAGGTCCTGCAAGATTATAACAGGTCCTCCTAGAAAATTTTAATATTTCTAAGCAATTTATGGGGTAAAATGTATGGAAAACAGTGTGGAAAAGGAAGAAATTGCTTGTGGCAAGCAATTTCTTCTTTTTCCACATAAGTTTTCAAAAAGTATTGGAAAAAATGAGTAATTGAAAGGAAACTACTTTTCAAAACAGGATGAATTTATATATAATATGCCCATCATCTACAGGCATGAAAAACCTGCAGCATGTCAATTTCACCCAGTCCTCCTTAAAAACCACAGGTCTCGGGCCTGAGGACTGGTGTTAGTGTCGATCCCTGCGTAGAGACCCTATATTTTAACGTTTCTGTGTAATTGTTCACAAATATGTTAAGCAAATAGAGAATAGATGGTTGGTGACTTGAGATGGAAAAGTTTATCGGACAAGGCGTAGGAAATTATCTGGTGAGCCGGGGCGAACCGGATAAATTCTGTAGCCGAGCCCGATAGACTTTTCCATCTCAAGTCACCAATCATCTATTCTATTTATCCTATTATAATCATTTCCTGACGTATATTCGATATTTCTTTACGGAAATATATATCTAATCCCGATTTATTACACTAAAGGCTCATAATAAGGCTGAACGGGTTCGATGATATGAAGTAATCCCTTAAGACCAAAGAACTCGATAATTGTAAGGATTTCTGATTCTGTGGTAAGAAAATCTGTGGTAAGAAAATATTTAACTAAAGAACATTTATGCTAACATACCTCAATTATTTAGAAGACGTATTTCGGGTGATTTTCCCTTTTATCAGGCAATATTCACAGCTAGTGACAGGATAAAACTAATAAACGGACGTTTGACACTTTTTTGCTATTTCAAATACCAATTACCACCCGATCAAGTGCTTTCGCACGAAAGTCGAACCAATTTCCTGTACATCGGTAAAAAGTTCCATTGCTTTCAATTAAAAGGGTGGTGTTAAGAAAGAACAAATGATGGGTACCCTCCCCTCAGAAACATCGGGAAGAAGTTCCATTGCTTTAAATTAAAAGGGTATTGTTAAGAAAGAACAAATGATGGGTACCCTCCCCTCAGAAACATAGGGAAGAAGTTTCATTGCTTTCAATTAAAAGGGTGGTGTTAAGAAAGAGAAAAGAATGGGTACCCTCCCTTCAGCAAATCGCATTATCGTTATAAGTGTGTGATTGTCAAATTTTCGGTAAAATTGAAAGCCCTAAAATTTTGTTTTAAGGTAGTGGAACCGTAATAGATCCGCAACATTTCGGCACTCAACAACTTCCATGTTGTCCTAGGTTTACTTATGAAACTCATTAGGAAGCCTCGATTAACACTGTTAAAGTTTATTACTTCGGAAACATTGCGGAACTATTACGGGTCCACTACCTTAAACGTTTTTAAGTGAAAGACAAGGCATGTGTCATGTATGGTCCAAAGACTAAAAGAGGGCATCTTTGTTGTGCTTCTCTCCAACGTCAAAAGAGTGAAAAAATACTCCACCCACCAATGCTACTTTCAAATTTGGGACGGTGCTGTTTATGTATCGAGCTTTTATTCGAACAAAATTTCAACGCAATTCTTACTCAATCTGCATAGATTCTATCTGAAAAATAAAGTGTCCGTTTATAAGTTTTGTTGGGTGTACATGTATACGAGTTTTCGAAGGCAAGTTGATCAGATACCATGAGAGCAATATTGAATATTACAAATTTCGCTTAAAACGATATCAGTAATATTATACACCCGGTATTGGTTATAACGAAAATGATTGCACGAGTCATTTTTGTTCAATTCGAATGAAAAAACATCGATTTATCTAGGGATTTTTTACTAAACATCTTACGATTACATTTTGCGTAAGTAAAAAATTAACGTTGTTTCTACAGTAGTAACTAAATACGGAATTATGCCATGCATCATCACATTGGAATTGGCTTCTAAAATTCTAGTTGAGTCAATCAATATCCGTGCAATCCGATTGGCTGAAAATTTGATTTTATTCCCCAATGAAAACAACTTTGAGTACGTAGATATTTTGTGAGCTTTCAAAAAAATAGTTCCATAACAAACCTTTCTTTTTATGAACAATCTAAACACTTTCACCTCAGTATTCATTAAATTATAAGATATGGAGAGAGTATTTATTAATTTAATGGAGGAATGAAATCAAAAACCTAATCACACCTCAGTATGAATCCGCTTCGCGTGATCATACAGCGTGATTAGGTCTGTAGGTTCATTCCTCCATGAAATTAATAAATACGTTCTTTATCTTTTGAATGAAAATATATTAAACAAAAATACGATCAGAACTTCCTTAAAGTAAATAAATCCACATGAGTAACTTAAAAGAAAAAGAAATGCAAATAGGTAAAGAAAAAAAGTTAAGGATATTAAATGTTCGGTTATTTAAATTTGTCCGCCGTATGAATCATTACACCACGTGATCACTGTGAAGAATATTGCACAACAAAACAACTTAAATATAAATATACAAAATAACACTATCGCTATCGGGTGAGCCATAGTGTAGTGGATTTATCTGATCTTCTTTCATCTGAGACTAAAGCAGCTGATCTGCCGTCGGGGAGGCTTCGGTCGAGCCGTCGGTAGCCATTGCACTAATTCGACACTCACCTTTTTTCTCCTTTGGTTTACATTTCCTTACATTGTTCATCTATATTTTTCATTGTATAAATTGAGTTGGCTCGTTAGTTTTTTTTCTGCGAGTATATTTCTAGGGGACAGCGCAGTGACTATATTTTATAGGCCTTACGTGAGTTTTGCTTTTACCTTTGATTCCTTCTTTATTCCTTTATCTCCTTCCATTTTTTAATAAATGACAAAGTTACAGAAAGATGTAGGATTTTCGATTTTTTAATGAAATAAGTTCAGCAATCCTTACACAAATTCTATATTGTTGGTACTTTTCGGAATCAACTCATGGAGGCGATTAAAATTAGTACACACAACAAAGGTTTTTTTGAAAAACAAAGATTTGAGACTGAATATGAAGAGAGTATTGATTAATTTCATATAGGAATGAACCAAAATAGACGATCAGACTTAAGTATAAATCCGCTTCACGTATTCATACAGTGAGATTACGTCTTCAGTTTCATTCCTCCATGAAATAAATATACTACTCAAAGTTTGCTAAACACCAAACTTTTTAGATGTTCTACAGGAGCTGATTTAAAAATAAAAGCATTCGTGTTCGTGTTTAAAATAGTACAATAATGTATTGACAAGATATCTAATGTATACATTACCAAATTTGACACGCAATTTTCTCTTGAGACTCGTGCAAAATGAGGAACTCCGGTTTCTAACCTGTCCTTTCTCATTTTCTACATGCATAGACCAGCAATTTCAAGTGAGTGATCAAAGATCAATTTTACATTGAAAATGATAAGAGATAACGGTTTCTCGAACCTCACTCTTTCTTCAGGAACTATCCGGTTTTCGTGTAGATGCTTAGTTTCTGTTTTAAGTTCTTTATTGACTTTTAAGTCGTTACTCATTGCTAATCGAAATGTCAGACGACATTTATTTGTCGAACAATTGTGGCGTGCTGTAGGTATGGTGGAGCAAGGGGCTTCCAACCGTGATGTTTGAATGGTACGGGGGGTACACCATACGCTGAAACCAGAGCTTGGGCACGATACCAAGAGTATGGTACACCTGCAAGGAGACATGGTGGAGGTAGGAGTAGTGCTACCTTAGTCGCAGAAGACCGTTTTTTTTTTGTTTTGTTTTTTGTTTGTTTGTTGGGGTTTTTTTTTGGCATTCAAGCCCGAAGGAACAGGTTTGCTACGGCAACGCAGCTACGTTCCGAAGTTCAAAAGGCCTCGGGAGGGCGAGTTTCGACTCAAACCATACGAACACGGCTGCATGAGCATAACCTGAGATCATGAAGACCATGCATTCGTATTTCGCTGTCCCGAGTGCATTGTCGGCATCGGTTAACATGGGCATTGGACCGTGTTGGCTGGCGCATAAGAAGCTGGCGCCCCGTGCTATTTACGGATGAGTCCAAGTATTGCCTGGACTACATTGATAGCCGGACTAGGGTGTGGAGAAGGCCAGGGGAAAAGTTTCATGCAGCAAACATTGCTGAGCACGATCGTTATGGGGGAGGATCCATCATGGTTTTGGGTGACCTCAGCTGGGATGGGCGAACTGATCTTGTTATTTAGAGAGAGGTTCTCTGGCAGTTCGTAGGTACATTGATGAAATCCTCAATATCCACCTTAGATTTTACGCTGGTACTATTGGGGATGGATTCATTTTAATGGATGATAATGCCCGTCCACACACGGCCCGTATAGTCCAAGAATATCCCCAAGAAGAGGGCATTCCACGTCCGGATTGGCTGGCTCGCTCATCGGACTTAAAACCGATAGAGCATATGTGGAATGAGCTGAAGGTCCGAGTTTTGGCTCGCCAGGTCCAGCCTAGGACACTCCAGAAGCTCGGCCAGATCCTTAGAGAAGAATGGTCTGTTATTCCCCAAAGAGTAATCAAGAACTTAATATATGCAGAGGCGCTGTCAGACTGTTATTGAAGGTGCCGGCTCTCATACTCATTATTGGACGAAATGCAATTGAAAGAACACCTTTTTTGCTCAAATTCGATTTTTTTTTAAATGTTCAAGAAAACTGACCAATTTCTAGGGTCTCCCTGTTTGGTCTACATTTAAAGTCTTCTTATCACTATAAATCTTTAATTTCTTCTTAAAATTTGATAACTGATAACAATCGGCCATTTTCCAACATTCTTATAATCAAATTTCAAATTTTCCTGAAATTAAAGAATAAAAAAGTTTTGGTGCTTAGCAAACTTTGAGTAGTATTTATACTTTCTTCGTCTATTAAATTTAAAAAAAAAAAAGAAATAAACAAAATTACGATTAAAACAGAGTTCCTACAAGTACAAAAATTAAGCAGAGTAGCCTAAAAAAGAAATGCATATAGTTAATGTGAAAATAAAAAAGTTAGTGATATTTAATGTTCGGTTGTTTGAATTTGTCCGCCGTATGAATCATTACACCACGTGATCTCCCTTAAGATCATTGCACAACAAAACAACTTAAATATAAATATATAAATGAACACTTTCGATATCGGGTGAGCCATAGTGTAGTGGAATTATCTGATCTTCTTTCATCTGAGACTAAAGCAGCTGATCTGCCGTCGGGGAGGCTTCGGTCGAGCCGTCGGTAGCCATTGCACTAATTCGACACTCACCTTTTTTCTCCTTTTGGCTTACATTTCCAACATTGTTTATACATGTTTTCATTATAATTAACATGAGTTTGCTTGTTGGTTTCTTTGTTTCTGCGTGTATATTTCGAGGGGCAAGTGCAAGACTTATGTAAGTGACTATGTTTTATAGGCCTTACGAGAGTTTTGCACTTAAGGTAGTGGACCCGTAATAGTTCCGCAATCTTTTTTGGCATAATGAACTTTAACAGAGTTAACCAAGGTTTCTTTATGATTTTCATAAGGAAACCTTGGTCAACATTGTGAAAGATCATGTGATCAAAAATGATGCAGAATTATTACGGGTCTACTACCTTAACTTTGATCCCTTCATTATTCCTTTTTCTTTAATGCTTTTCGATGGTTTATCGAGAAATAACGGTAGATTATCACTTGATAAACTCGTCGTAAAAGCAGTGAAATTATCAAAAACTTATACCCTGCTTTTGTGCATTTCATCCTATCTGACGTCATGTATGCGGGGCGAAATAAGTGACGTCGCAATGAACGTTGCATAGCAATCTCGCGCAAAATGACGCGCTTAACGAAATATGTCCTTGAAATTTCACATTTTGTCTCATTTTTGCATAAAAGAAATAGAATAATTTATGTTTTTCGAGTAAGATCGATTAATATTTCATTTCGTGAAAAACAAAAGCTATATTTTCACTCGTGGCTCTGCCACTCATGAAAATATAGCTTTTGTTGTTCACTCAATGAAATATAAATCGATCTTACACTTAAACAAACGATTATCCTCTATATCCTTTATCCCCCTTTTCTTTTCTTTCATTAATGGGCAGAGTTACAGGTAGAGGTAGCATTTTTTTTAATAGAAAAAGTTCAACAATTCATACATAAATTCTATATTGTTGGTACTTTTCGGAATCGTCTCATTTAGACGATTAAAAAGTACCCACAACAAAGGTTTTATGAAAAACAAAGATTTGAAACTGGATGTGAAGAGAATATTTATTAATTTCATGAAGGAATGGACAAAAAAAAACAATCAGACTTAAGGATAAATCCGCTTCGCATATTCATACAGTGTGATTAGGTCTTTAGTTTCATTCCTCCATGAAATAAATAATACTTTCTTCATCTATTAAATTAAAAAATAAAAGATAAAATAAATATTACGATCAAAACAGAGTTCCTAACAGCACAAAAAAAGTCATATGAGTACCTATAAAAGAAATGCAAAAAATTATTGTAAAAAAGAAAATAGTTGGTGATATTTAATGTTCGGTTATTTGAATTTGTCCGCCGTATGAATCATTACACCACGTGATCTCCCTTAAGAAAACAACTTAAATATAAATATACAAATTAACACTATTGATATCGGGTGAGCCATAGTGTAGTGGATTTATCTGACCTTCTTTCATCTGAGACTAAAGCAGCTGATCTGCTGACGGGGAGGCTCCGGTCCAGCCGTTGGTAGCCATTGCACTAATTCGACACTCACCTTTCTTCTCCTTTTGGCTTACATTTCCAACATTGTTTATCATCCATGTTATCATTAAATAAAATGAGTTTGCTGGTTAGTTTGTTTGTTTCTGCGTGTATATTTCAAGGGGCAAGAGCAAGACTTATGTAACTGACTATAAACTATACGCCTTATGTGAGTTTTGAACTTAACTTTGATTCCTTCTTTATTTTTTTCTTCCCTTTTCATTTTTTTCATTAATGAGCAGAGCTACAGATGAAGGGAGTATTTTCGATTTTGAATAAAATTAGTTAAACAATTCTTGTGATCTATTGTGATCATTTATTGTAATCGTCTCATTGAGCACCACAACATAGGGTTTTAATGAGAAACAAAGATTTTACACAGGAATTACCTCCTCTAATCTGCACCTCTGTTAATGAGCAGTAAAAATAAAACATCACATTCCTACTTTCAGCTCAACAGAACACCATACATTACAGAGGGGTATCATATATGTGACCCGTCACGAAAAAAGGGACCATCCGGATAGTGCGTAAAGTGTCGACCCCAATCAGACTGCGCGGACTGCGCAGACTGACTAGGGACAACACTTTTCGCTTTTTGCTTATTTTATGAAACTACAATGATCAATTTACCTTCCTGTGAAAGATTTTTTGAATTGCGACCTCTGGTTGACCTATGCTGGACCCAATCTCTTTTTCAAGTATTTATCTTACAGAGTTCCAAGATGGTCCCTTTTCGCGTGACGGGTCACATATATGAACATCATTTGCACATTATGCATACATAGATTAATCATACTGCAATAATCACTCTTTGGTTAGTCTATCAAAACATCATATCAGTAATGTCAGCTTGAGGTATTCGACCCGTAATAGTTCCGCATGGTTTCGAAATTGAGGTACTTTATTAGGAAACCTCAGTTAACATTGTAAAAGAACATGAGTTCCGAAACGTTGTGGAACTATAACGGATCCACTACCTTAAGGTAAGATGAGGCCAAGGGCCAAAAACTCACAATTTCGATAGATACTTTATACGTAGAATAGCAAGACCTATTAACATTACCAGAAAGCAAGTTTGAAGTTGACTGACTAACCAAAGTTCACATGAGCATTTCAGAATGCTGATTTGTGCTGCTATATTGGTTTGTTTGAATAAGATCTGACGCCACTTTTAACAATATTTCAGCCATATCACCGGGTTGAAGTACATAACCGCGGATTTCTGATATACCTCAGACTATGGACTGGCCTTAGTAGTTTTTGTTTGCATTTTCAGAAAATATTTTTGTTGTAGCTCTATTGCATGCCTCTTTAATCTAAGTTCGTATGTACAAGTGTTGAAAAAACGACTCTTCTTTTTAGCGACAGAAGACTTAATTTTAAGATTTGTAATGATTTCATTCCCTTTAATATTTGAATGGTTTTAAGGTCGCTTTTAACATCATTTCAGTCATATCGCGGCGGCTGGAGCTCCTCACAACGGATTCCTGGTATTCTCATACCAGTACAACGATCACATCCTTTCCTAGCTGCTATCCCACATACATCTACGATTATCAACCCGTTGGTGGAAGACAAATAGTCAGAAAGCGTGAGTGCCGCCGTCGGAGATCGAACCCATGACCTCTAGATTGAAATTCCGACGCGCTACCAACTGCGCTATGACGACGGCTTAAATTCCCTTTTAAAACACTGTAAAGAAGAGTCGGCGGCCAGACTATCTAGGCCGAGTCTCCTGGAACGAATCCCACTTACATTTGTTATTGTCCATTAATTAGTGGAAGACAAATACCGCAAATAATGTTTAGCACAACTGGTGATCGAACCCAGGACCTAATGAATGGGTTTCCGACTAGTAACGGGCTGCAATCAATGTCATCAATGGCATAAGCTACGTAGATATTTTCATATTTTCTTGCTGTTGTTTAAGTTGACTATACAAATATGGATTATCAGCACAATCGGTTTTTTGTCTTATATATTTTAATTTGATTTGCACATACGGTTTTTTGTCTTATATATTTTAATTTAATTTAAGTTGTGTCTATCATGATTTTTCAAATCTGATTGAATGATAAGTTCCATTCCTCACTTAAAATAGAGTACAGTTAAGAGCATTGTGAGATTGACGAGATGAATGATTTCGGAATGATTTTTGAATGAAATTGAATAAGTGTGTGGAGCGAATTTCGAGTGAAATTCTAGGAAGGTAATCCAATATCGATATTTTTGTTCAAGATGAACATAATTAGCGATATTTATTACCTCCCTTTGATAAAGTATGCACCAATGTTCTATGAATAGCTTTCTATGTCTTCACCAACCCCTCATACGCTTACAAATTCAATTGAGACAGTAAATTTAATTTTTATTGCATTAAATGTGCGTTTTCGGGGCGTTAAAGGCAAACGTTAACGGACAAAACGCGGGCGTTAACGAGAGAAAACGTGGATTTATCAGTAAATTCACGTGCGGTTAACGCCCGGCTTTTTTTTACCTGAAATCCGCGATTTGGGCATACACGATTTAATCAATTTTAATGAATCTTTTATTTTTCTGCAATATTAGTTTGTCCTTAAATGATGGTTCATGCATTCTGCTCAAAATACAACTAAAATAAGATCTAGATGACTATACGCAATCATTAGTAAAACGCGTGACAATTATTCATGTCCCACATTATCCTAGAGCATAATATTATCTCAAAACGATGCTCTAATTCCCGCGTTAAATTGTGTGACGTCATAAATTTATCGGAACACGCCGGTATAAATAAACTGGACGGTGTAATGAATTATGTAATTGTTCCGGCATATTCGTAAGATTGTAACTGGTTTTATATCGTTTCTATTTATTTTGCAATTTCTGTTTGAATTTACACTCCTTTTATGCAATAATAGCGTCAATTCGCAGTTTTTCGGGCGTTAACATTTGCAGAGACCCTCAAAATGCTTTTAACACCCTCGTGCTTCGCATGTTAAGGCCTGAAAAAACGTGATTAAACTCTATATTATTAAACCAGTAGAGATCTAGTACATGCGAACAATTGTTTTATAAACTGATAATGCCTTTTGACAGTAAACGACACCAGTCTATGACCAGAAAAGTAAATGCCAGCGAAATTTAAACCAGTTGTGTCCAGGAAAATCTTAAAAGCTCAATTTAAACAAACAGCACAATACCAGCACCTTTAACGATTACTATCGTCTTTGTCCTAGGTAGGTAATTGAATAACACAAACTTACGAAAACCTTTCAAATCGCCGAATGCTCAATTAACTCAAAATTAACCCCATTCGAGCCCATGTGTGACATTTCAAACAAATTTACTAGTCTTAAAAAAAGGAAAGTCTAAGGCCAGTCTGTGCATCCACACAGTCTGGATAAATGCTAAATGGCCGAAAACCCTATCAGCTGAGAAAAGTAACCCCATTAGAGCCCATGTGTGACATTTACGACAATTTCAACAATCTTCAAAGAAACAAAGACTCGTGCCGGGCTATGCACCCGCACAGTCTGTCAAGAATCTACCCTTTGCCCTCTTAGATTATACTGTCATTCGGAACATCACTCGGCCATTTCCGTAAACTGCAACAGACCTCGGATTTATGTAAGGCGGATGGGTATGTAACAAAATCGTGCATTTGTTAGGCGGAAACAGTGTAAGAAAAACTAGCACTATAGATTTATAGCTTTTACAGTATATAACGGCTGAAAAATCTTAATTTTTGAGAATGACGAATCATTCTCAAAAATTAAGATTTTTCAGCCGTTATTTTAAGATTCTAAAGATATATATAAGGATACAATGATTTCACGTCAGTAACTTAAATGAGTAGCGTTGACAACGTCGAATGTTTTCACTCACAGTTTCGAGGGTTAACGTCATTTTAACTGACGTCATCGAGTTTTTCCCAAGTTTTCCCGTAATTTTTAAAAATAGTCCGTCTATGTACATCCGAGGTTGATCGTGAAATTGGCCGAGTGGTGTTCCGAATGTATCCGAGGTTGATCGTGAGATTGGCCGAGTGGTGTTCCGAATGCATCCGAGGTTGATCGTGAGATTGGCCGAGTGGTGTTCCGAATGATTATACTGTCTTAACCCATAATCAATATGTTATTGAATATTCTAATTGGTGTCCGTGGTCTAGTGGTTAGGACGGTTGCTTTGTGATCGAAAGGTCCCGGGATCGAATCCCGGCAAGATCACGGGAATTTTTCATAGCAACTCCATGTTGCTCCTCTCCACACAGGTAGGGGTATCTGTGAGATTGTGAGTGCAAGTTCTGTGGCTGCCGATGAGCGCCGTTTGTTAACAGCTGACTTGCAATTCGATGATCGGGGGCTAGAACCAGACTATAAACCTAACTTTAAATTTATTCTATTTACATTGTGTGGCTGCTTAGGCTGCTCAATGTCGTGCCTCACACCCCTGTGAATTTTTTAGAAACATCACTTTAATATAGGCTCTGTCACTTTATCATAACAATCAGCCTGTATAAATTCTTTTGATCACCATCATCGGTATACTCTCATAACATATCAGTTGTGTCGTCAGTGAATTCCGAGCTGTCAGTTTTGAATTCCGAGACGTCTCTAGTGCATTCTGAGTCGTCTATAGTGGATTCTGAGTCGTCTCTAGTGCATTCTGAGTCGTCTCTAGTGGATTCTGAGTCGTCTATAGTGAATTCTGAACCGTCGTTAATGAATTCTAAATCGTCTCTAATGAATACCGAGACGTCACAAGAGAATCTCGAGTCGTCCACAGTGAATTCTGAATCGTCACCAGTGAATTTTTATTCGTCACTATGAATACCGAGTCGTCACAAATGAATTCCCAACCAATAATACGCAAAGCCATTGACTAACGCAGAAAGTCTGTTCAAATACTGAAAAAGAAAAGAGAAAACTTCAGCCAAACCGCATATTGATGGCAATTGTAGATGTATTCAAGAATAGAAGACGTAGTGGCCATCACGCTTGGCTACCTTAGATGTCACAGACTGCAAAATAACAATCTAAAAACTTGCCATGCTGAATAAAAAATTTGCAAAATAAATGTAAAATCAAAGTGCTAAAAGCACGGGAAGTTACCAAATGTGAGTGAGTATTGATTTTAAAAATGCTTTGTTTTACACCTTTCTGGTTTAAAAATTAATTCAGGTGGTATGAACTAAGATCAGACTGCACATATGTGCAGGCTGATCTTTGTTTTTACCTCCTGTCAAAGCAGGAATATTCCGGGTTCAGCATGACAAGGGTTAACATGTTCACAGAAAGATGGAAGCAAATATACCAACGCTTATTTTATTTGAAATTTGAGGATAATTCTGGGTGTAGGACGTTACGGAGAAGGAAGATATAGAATTCACTTTATAACATTTATGAACGAATAAGTTAAAAGATCCGATAAAAAATCATTGTTAAATCCTATATAAGACACCTAGTTCATGTCACCAAAAGAACTTGAATTTTATCAATAAAATATACCTTTCCCAAGTTGTATGAAAGATAACCATTGGATAAATATAGACAGGAAGTAATTTACAACCTATCAGTACAGCTGTTACAATTGTACCAATTGAAATACAAATCCTGTTTGACTGAAATTAACTTCCGGTTCAAGTTTAACCAAAATCTTTAATCTGAGTTCAAAGAAGATATGGAAAAACACATAGTCATGAAATCAGAATCGAGAGCAAAAAAGTAAGTAAACTCACCCCGACTGTTTGACAAGTATCGTTTCGAACCCAGGACTCTAGGTCTGTATACACCTGGCCTAGTTTTGAAGAACTATGCAGCGCCTCACAAACACCACATAGATTGTTGATACTTTTCTGGTGTTTGTAGTATTTCCTATAGCTGAAATAACTATTATACAAAGTTTCATTTCTCCCTACTTTCAGAATGAAATTGGCAGCTTCATTTATGTCAGGGAAATTGTTAATGTTAATGTAGGAGTTTGGCATTAAAGAGTCATCGTTCACATTTTTCCAGTTAACAATTGGCACTTGGTCTCGAGCGAGAGTTTCCCAATATTTTTCTGTGACGTAGTCCTGACACACGTCATTCTCAAACGCAATGTGAAACTTGTATCGTTTCAAAACACTATCACTACACGACTTTTTGTCACACTTCATACCATAACAGCGGCCAAATTTGTCGATATTTATAACACTTTGCATTTCATCTATTATCTTATAACGATATCCGTGGTCAAAACAATTACTTATTCGAAGAAAAGCATCCTTTGTCTTTTCTTTAAAAAAGTTTCTTATCTTTAATTTATCCTCAACACTTTTTGTTTCATCTTCCGTAAGTTTTACTTTTCTAAAGTAAGGATTTGGAACATCGGAATCCGTTCTATACCATCTTGTCCAATTGAATAACCCATTTAATACACTGAGATCTCCAAAAAGCTGACTAGGCGGTTCCATGTTGTAAAGTATCCAAACTTGACCAGGAGTTCTTGTTTTTGGTAAATCTATTATAAACCTAGAGCCGATTGATCTAAAGTGTCGCCACGTGTCAACCAGGTGAAATTCTACGGCGTCTGCGTTTTCTATTTCACGTTTGTCATTCGTCACTTCACACTTGAATTTACAGCCTGATAGAAATCCTTTGAGAACGCTAGGTTTGTAAGGTCTTAAAAAGTAAGTTGTCCAAATGAGTATCTTTTTAACAGGCTTACTCGGGAGATGGACGTCTGCAAAGTATGTTATAAGATCTTTGCTATCTACAGTTACTCTGTCCTTCGATGATAGAAAAATTGCCAATATAACGTATACAAAAATTAAAAGCACAAGTGTTATAAAGACCCAATAATTCTTCATACAATATGGCATTGTCCAACAGAACCAGTCCGGTGGAAGTGACAGTGTCTGTCTCATACAACTTTCAAAGTTGGTGAACTGGCAAACTGACCAACTGACAAACCTCCTTTAATACAAGTCCATCCATTTCCTGTCAAAACAAAGGTCAAAGTGAAGACATGATTGAAATCGAAGTGTCGATCGAGAATCCGGACATAAAGCCAGTTAAATTTCGGTTCGGATATGGTTATCAAGTGAACAATTCTAAAATAAAATCAAGCATCATTTGGTCAGTGCGCGAGTAAAATAACGTAATTACGATATTTAGCTCGTCACTGAGGAATAATAATGGGTAATTACAATTTCGTTTAATGCAATGTTGTGATCTAGAGTTTCTTTGCCCTTCGACGCTTTAAGAATGCCATGATAATAACTAAAGAAAATATATGCTTGTTTGTTTGAATGCGGTTTCGCGCCGCTTTTAACGATCTGTCAGTTATTTTGCGGCGACTAGAGCAGCTAACAACAGCTTTCTCGTACCTATCACACCAGTACTTCAATTACATCCTCTCAGCCTAGCCTCCAGCTTCTATCCCACATCTACGTTTGTCAACCCTTTGGCGGTAGCTATCAAGATCAAAGTAAAAGTTGTGTCTGTCGCGTAACTAGGAATCAGGGGTCCGTTTCACTAAAGATCTTACGATCATTCTTTGCGTAAGTCGAAAATTAAAGTTGCTTCTACAGTAGTAACTAAATATGAAATTTTGCCATGCAACATATCATTGGAATCACCTTCTAAAGACGATTCCAGTGAGATATTGCAATGCAAAATCTAACAATTAATGTAACCACCAGGTACGATTTGTGATTTTGACTTTCGATTAATTTTTGCGTAAGAACTTTGAGTAAAGCGGGTTTTAAGGGACGCAGGTTTAGCGAGTTTGAGACCCTCTTATAAATAGCAAAAACCCTCATAACTATCCGATTTGAGTCCTAAAGACCCTCTAGGAATTAGCTTCAGAATAGAATTGAAGACTTTGAAAATAGTCTTCATTTTTTCCCGAAGTTGGTGCCTAAATAGTCAATGTATATATAATTCTTATTTACATTTAATTAGGAAAAAGCCCAAGTTTATGTAAAAATGTGTTTAGTGCTTTTAAAAAAGATTTATGTATTATAGGCTATATCTTAACGGGGACTCCAAAACTTTAAGAAAGGACCCTTAAGATGCATGTTATCGAGTCCCTTTGATTTTTTTTTATTTTCGTTTATTTATTTTATTTTAGCATATGCCCTTATGAGCCCCAGAAGACGATTAGTTTTTAGGGGGGATAGTGCAAGGATATGTGACGTAACTGCTGATGAGACCATAGTTCTTTAACATGCTTGGTTTAAAGCACCGTCTCACGGGACCTCGGTTTAACGTCTCATCCAAAAGACAATTAGTTTGCTAGTGTGCCAGCCCGAGAACCGAACCTGTGCGATCGACTCTCAATTATTTTGAAGTCCAATGCTCTACCGACTAAGCTAATCGGGATTGACTGAGTTTCTTTTTTTATCAATTTATTTATTTATTTATTTATTTATTTATTGATTGTTTGTTTCTTTTTAAGTCAGACTAAAAACCTGTAGGATGGGGAACATAGTGTCCGAACCCAATGAAATTCGAGCGAAGTTATAATCATCAAGTCGGAAAATCGAACGATCAAATTATCAATTGGTCATTTGGCGGGTAGAGTTTAAGTTTAATCGTTTCAGTTCAATTGAGAGTCAAGCTAAGGTTTATACAGTCGATCATTCGGAACATCTCTCGGCAATTTCCGTAAACTGCAACAGACCTCGAATGTATGTAAGGCGGATGGGTATGTAACAAAATTGTGCATTTTGTTAGGCGGAAACAGTGTAAGAAAACTAAGCACCGTAGATTTTAATCTTTTACAGGAAAAAACGGCTGAAAAATCTTAATTTTTGAGAATGACGAATCATTCTCAAAAATTAAGATTTTACGGCCGTTATTTAAGAATCTAGAGATATTTACATAAGGATACGATTGTTTCACGTCAGTGACTTAAACGAGTAGCGTTGACGACGTCGAATGTTTTCACTCAAAGTTTCGAGGGCTAACGCCATTCTAAATGACGTCATCGAGTTTTTCCAAGGGTTTCCGGTAATTTCTAACATAGTCCGTCTATGTACATCCGAGGTTGATCGTGGGATTGGCCGAGTGGTGTTCCGAATGTACAGTCGATCTCGATTGCTCAATCCGCGTCTGCCCCCGGGATGACAAGACGGTGCAATTTGTTAAAAAATATATCCCGCTTTGCAAGCAAATTAGAGGGAGAGAGGGGGGCAAGGAGAGAGACAAAGTTAGAGATATAGAGAGAGGCAAAGAGAGACAGACAGAGAGAGGAAAGAGAGAGGTAAGGAGAGAGACAGACAGGGAGAGAGAGAGAGAGAGAGAGAGAGAGGAGAGACAGAGAGTAGAGAGAGAGGGGAGAGAGACAGAGAGGGAGACAGAGAGGGAGACAGAGAGGGGCAGCGATCCAAGCACCATGCTACCAAGTTCTACCACTAGCTTCCCCTTGGCTAGATTTTAAGTGTTTTGCCTACAAATACAAACCACCGGCGACAGGGCTCGAACAACGGACATTTAGGTCGTTATCCCAGTGCCTTTACCTGCCTACCACTCTGCCTACAGCGGACAACAATGGAATTTCGGCAAAGACATGTTTATCAAGTAGGAAACCCTTGAAAAAATTGAAGTCGATTTCGGCGGGGGGGGGTTCAATATTTTGAAACTTGTAATTAGTTTTCGACTATTTCGCCTTACAGCCCCCGCCCATCTACGGAGAAAGATTTAGGGTCCGAGCATGCAAAATTTATTTCACATTGAATATAAAACTGATTAAAAGAGGAAAATTGATCAGTCCTGCCCCGCGTTCAGGATGACAAAATGGTGCAAACAGTTAGCCAATGATACCCCGCTTTACACGCGCACTTGCGTGCAAAGCGGGGTATAATTGGCAAACTGTTTGCACCATTTTGTCATCCTGAACACAATGCTAGTTTATTTGTCGGTGTCCCGGAAATTATTATTATTTTATATTTGTATATATACTCAGCAAAAAAAGAAAGTATCCACTTTTCTTTTGTCAATATTTTTAACATTTGATTGATCAAATGATCAATGAAGGTACCAATGTGTTTGCAGAGCTTCGTTTTTTCATGCACACAACATTTTTCATTCAAGCAACGTGCCATTTTTGGTGTTTTTCAAGAAATGACGAAATCTTTGTTTTCTACGTCGACGTACGTCACGTTTTCGATCTCAACTTTCTTCTCAAATGAATTTAACCTCTTTAGCTCTGCGGTTAGGAAAATCAAACAGTAGTTGTGTTCTGTACAACACAGTTTTGTAACGAGACCGAGAAAAACTTGACAACAGCCGTAATAAAAACCGTCGAACATTGAGTAAATTTTACGAATGTTACCTGAAAGAGAAGAACAATAAAAAAGTGTGCTGACCATCTCAGATAGAGTAGTACTGTTATTCGCCCTCTTCAACTCAATAGGGCCCCTGGGAAGACGTCACGCCAAATTTTCTCTTTCACGTTGACGCGATTGCATTCGCGCTTCCCAACCACTATTTCAAAACGGAAGTGAAACAATTGTCTTAACCTATAAAATAGTCAAACTTTAAATTCAAAACAATAGCCATTCAAATCTTAACGGAAGTAGGGCGAACAAATTTCCTTGATATTAATACGAGCTTCAAATGAGCGAGGGGAAACGCTGATGTAACGTAGCAATGCAAAAGCTTTTTTTTTTGTTAGCAAAAAATGAAATAGAGAATTTTGGGAATGGTTTTTATCGACAAGGAACGTGCAGACAGAATTTTGTAAATTTGAGCTTTGAATCTGCGTAAGATGTTTTATGTTTGTTTGTGTCCAATTGACGTAACGTTGGCAGCAAGCAGCAGAAGATATCAAGTTGTCTTATTAATCCAGGATACCTAATGCACTAATATTGCATTTGGCAAGCTTAAAACTGTCGGAAATATCAATTGAATAGTTAATTGAGATTCTGCGATTTTTGAAAACGACACCCTGGCTACGTTAACGCCCACAACTCGGAAGCGGTTTCTTCGTATCACAACAAACTTTTCAAATTTATTTCTAAATGATCAGGGCGTAGTTTGCAATATATTTCATAGAATTTCTGTGAGTACTTTTAAAGAAATCCGAAGTGATATTGGGTGGATACTTTTTATTTTTGCTCAGTATATATATCTGATTAAAGAGGAACATTTTAAGGGTTACATGAATGAAAATGATCAGTTCTGTTCTGCGCTCAGGATGACAAAACTGTGCAGAAAAATAAGCCAATTATACCACGCTTTACACGTGTTCATTCTGAACACATGGTAGGTTGATTTGTCAGTGCCACGAAAATAGCCCTATGACCAACACAGAATACTTGATATAAATAATTAATCTACCTACCTTACAATTGATAACCAACATATCCTTAATTACGTATGTATTTGGATTCAGATTTTTATATATATGAACTTACATGCATCACTATAAATGAATATACACAAGGTAGCACAGTCGCCATTTTCAGGCTAAGGGAACGCACGTTTTTACAAGTAATTTGGTACTCGATTCTCACGAGTAAACATGGGCTGCAACGGTAGCCTAGGATGTTTGTAAAAACATCAGTTCTCTTAACATGGCGGCTGCACTACCTTGTGTATTATTTATAATGGACTAGTAATATTGGTAAATTGTTATTAAATCCTGCATCCAAGTGCCTAAGCGTATGACCAACATCCGTTCTTAAAAATGGCGGTCGCACTACCTTGTGTATTATTTATTATAGACTAGTAATATTGGTAAATTGTTATTAAATCCTGCATCCAAGTGCCTATGTCTATGACCAAAAGAGAATACTTGAAATAAATAATCAATTTACCTATCCCGTCATATCCTTAATTACGTATGTTACAGTAGCAACTCACCTGTGTAGTAACTCCTTGATGTATATTGTTATACGGTTTCGCATGACAAACCCCCTAATCAGTAATGACATCTCCGAAATATGATACACATTATAGTCCAACAACGATTATTAGGGAGCGATTTATTTAACTTAACAATCCCCGTTAGTTTGGGTATATCAAACGATATTACCCACAAGGCAACCCAACTTGCAAATGCATGAATTATTTAAAGTTACGTCGGAACAGCTTCGTTCATTCTGATTGGCTGAGATGATGGTTAAATTACTAATCAATGAAAACATTTTTGAGTATACAGCTGTTTTGTAAGTTTCTGCACAAAGTAGTCCTATATCGATGGCTCAGCGCGAAACAGTTGTAACTCCCTATATTTTTATAGGGAGTTACAACCGTTTCGCGCTCAGCCATCGATAGTTCCTGCCCTGCGTTCAGGATTACAAAACGATGCAAACTGTTTGTCAATTATACTCCGCTTTGCACGCAAATGCACGTGCGAGTTGGGATAAAATTGGCAAACAGTTTGCACCGTTTTGTCATCCTGAACGCAGGGCAAATTTCTTAAAATTTGCAAATCTAAACAGTTATCTCCATGCTATCTTTAAATTATAAATTTGAAGATATGTGAGATTGTTTGTTAATTTCACGGAGGTAAAAGAAAACAACAAACTGATAACACTCTTAAATGAATTCGCTTCGCGTATTCATACAGTGTGATAAGGTTTTAAATTCCATACCCCCGTGAAATCAACAAATAATTTCTTCATCTCTAAAATGTCTCGAATTAACTTTGTTGGACTATACCGTCCTCCAAGGCATAATATCCGTTATTTCTGACCTGGCAAGGGCTTGCTTTACCTTTCCGAGTACAGTCCCTTAGTTGTACATTCCTGGTATCTTACACACAAAGAAAATATTGTTGAAAGAGAAGAAATTACTTGTAATTTCTCCCTTTTTACATTATTTCCTGTCATATAGAATGGTTTAACTTCAACTGATTACAACCACTATTTACTGTCGTCTGTACATAATTCCCTAGCCTGGCCGCCAGCCTAATAATTTTCTTCCGAATCTGAACCAGTCTAAAAAAAGGCGTAGCCGCGAGGTAATTTCGGATTAACTTTCAAAACCAATATCAATATTCGCTTCTATTAAAAATTCGTCAGAAAATCTCACTTATACGTACATATTGCTTAATTAAACCGAATTGGTGGTTCATTTTTAAGTGCTGAATATAAAATAACTTATTTGTTGTTTGGGTTACCAAAACTTTAAAACGTCACTAAGTTTACACTGAAAAACAAGTATTTATCTCCGATATACTTTCATCTTTTGAAGATTAATCATGTGGACTATATGTCAAAGGAGTGCGGGTTCGAAAAAAGCTGTTTCATCTAAACCAACCACGTGTTCGGGATGACAAAACCGTGGGTGCAAATTATTTCTCAATTATACCCCATTTTGATACATTTTTAAAATTTCGGATGCAAACACTTACAACTTCCCCGTTCTAAATTTAGTATAAATCAATGAAATAACAATTTGCCACATTAAATATTCGGTGTCGGATTTCCTGAGAAGACATCAGAGCGGGTATATGGTGACAAAGACAGACCAACACTTAGAAATGACACCAATAAGTTTTTTTTTATCTATAACCAAGTATGAGCGCATCGGACGCATGGCCGGGTGATTCCTTTCTGATGTTTGTCTCTCTTTAGCGATTGGTTAATCGTTAACAATGATTAGTTGCTCTATCAGTCAAATCCCATTAAAAAGACACCATCTATTTTCCATATGAATAACATTTTTCTGGTTGTCAATATCAAAAAATTGAGGCCGGTAGAGCGAATCAGACTTTATTCATTGTATTTGACGCCGTTTTTGACAATTTGTCTGGATGCAAAAATTGATACATTTGCTTGCGAGGTTTCGAGCGCATTGGTTGAGGCTGGGCTTCTTCGCTTATCTCATTGGTAGCCTTTGTTCATTTTAACGTTGTTTGTTTTATATATTGAAATTGTAACCAGTGAAAAATGAATAAATAATATAAACAGGGTGGTGTGTTGTTTAGACAACAATACCTCCGCCACTGTCAATTCTATGAAATGTTTAACATCTTTGACATTGATAAATGACCTTCATCACGCAAGTGTACGTGCAAAGCAAGCGGGGCATAATTTGCAAACTGATTGAAGGGGCCCGCCTTGCGATCACAATCCAAAAACGATACGCCAATGAGAGGGGAGACCGGGGCAAAGTGTTATACGGGGTAAAGTGTTACGTTTGATTTTTCCCCCTTTTTTTACATCATTTATGTGTTATTTCACTTAGGTGTTATTTCTTAGAAAAAGGGGTTTTTGATTATGCATGTTTTGCTGTATATTAGAGGCATCAAATAGGAATGTCAACTAAAGAAGAATAAAAAAAAACGATCTTTGTGACACAAAAGTAAATTCTTACCATCTTCGAAAATATCCGCCTCGTATGATATAAAAGTACAATAAATAATAATGATATGTGATTTGAGGATCCTGTGATCCAGAAGCTGACTTGTGTGCAAATTGCGATTTTGTTAACTTTTCTTTTCTTTGTACGAGTGTATTTTCCGAAAAGTTGCGATTGGGGCAAAGTGTTACAGTGTAACACTTTGCCCTCATTATGTTTAACACCATTATTCAATTTCAAGATGAACATGATTTAGACTGAAACGAATTACAAAGAAGCTTCAGACGAAGTTTTAAAGTTTCTGTAAATCATTTAACCTGTAATTATATGCAATAGAAACCGCTGTACGAAAAAGGGGATGTTAAAATGAGGATTTCGCGGTCCAATGGGCTAATTACTAAATGTTTGTTGTAAATTACAGAGTTTTTTAATATAATTTCATAAATGTAAGGTTTAAGACTTAATAGGAGTACCTAATGAAATTTAGCCATTTTCAAGTTCTGTCGTTGAAGACTTGTTCGAAGCTACAATAGGTCCCAGTATCACAAGTAACCTTAGATTTTATTAAAATGGCGATATAACACGAGATAAATGGTTTATGTTCTTGATTAAAAAAATATTTTAGGATATGGTCTGAGTATCGTATCATTAAGGAAACATCTTGACACATGTGGTTAGGCGCAAGAACGGCACTTTTTTGTCATGGGTGACTAAGTCAGTGTGTGCGAAACTTGCAGTCTGATTTGGAATAATATTTGGCCAAAAAGCCTTTAATGTTTATCCCGGTATTGAAAAAGCAAATAGAATTTCTATTCGGGCGACTGCCATACCATGTAACACTTTGCCCCGGTAGGTGTAACATTATGCCTCATAAGCCCGAGGCAATGTGTTACATTTACCTATTTTATTGTCTGCGTACAGAATTTATAAATTTTGATGAAATTGTTAAATTAAAGTATCTTTTAATTCGAAATTCGTTAGATTTTCGAAACATGTATTAAAAAATTCAAAAGAGATATATTGTTGGAAAATGTGTGAATTGTTTGAAAAATGTAACACTTTGCCCTGGGCTCCCCTACCACGCTTTGCACGTTAAGCCATTCATAAAGCGGCGAAACATCTCAAACGATTCAAAGTGAAATGACGAAGGTTTAATACAATAATTGATTATTTTATCTTATAGCCAATAGATAAAATGCTTCTAAAGTGGGACAGGTCAAAAGATTACAAGGTAATTGCTATGATATTCACTTAAAATATAGTAAACACAGGGTATAACGTGCCACGCCGACACCAGAAGGTTCGTGGACACCAGATCGATTTTTTCGATACGGAACTAACGGTGGAGCAACTTTTTGACTGATTTATAAACCGAAATAATCATTTTCATTTCAATTTTTAGTATCACTGTCGATATAAATGATTTTTCTTTTAGGAAATAAAAGTAGAGGGCAAAAACTAAGCAAAATGAGCGAGTTCTAGCCCTAGGAGTGAGTGACTTTGCTTGTATTTTAGGTTTGTCATTAATTATTTGTCAAACAACCTGACTATTCTTAATTGCTTGTGATTGTCTAAGAGCATTTATGTGTCCTCTACACGCATACCAAATTTTTCGGCGAAAGATCCACATAAAGCGAAGATATTCGTACTTTTATTGGCCTGGGTAGCGGAAAATATGATAACTAGACACCCCCTATCACAAATTCTGGTGTCGATTTCCAATCGAAAAAAATTCAGGGGGTGTCTAGTTATCATATTTTTCGCTACCCAGGCCAATAAAAGTACGAATATCTTCGCTTTATGTGGATCCTTTGCCGAGAAATTTAGAATGTGGGTAGAGGATACATAAATGCTCTTAGACGAACACAAACAATGAAGAATAGTCAGGTTGTTTGACAAAAATTTAATGACAAACCTAAAAATCGAGCAAAGTCACTCACTCCTAGGGCTAGAACTCGCTCATTTTGCTTAGTTGTTACCCTCCCCTTTTATTTCCTAAAAGAAGAACCATTTATCTCGGAAGTGATACTAAAATTTGAAATGAAAATGATTATTTTGGTTTACAAATCAGTCAAAAACTTGCCCCACCGTTAGTTCCGTATCGAAAAAATCGATCAGGTGTCCATGAACCTTCTGGTGTCGGCGTGGCACGTTATACCCTGTGGTAAAGAATATCGTAAAATTAACGAATCACTTTTGAATGACATTGCAATTAATTTAGGGTTATAATCGAGATAATGATAACAAATGTGAGGCAATAGGATCAAATGAGAAATATTCTGTTTCTAAAATTTGATGAAAAAACTACCTTCTATTCATAAAGATTTCTGTGTCCTCGTTGACCAATCAGACATTTTCAAATATACGAAGGCGAATGTCATCATGGGGTGTTTTTGGAACCGTTTGAATGAAGTTTTCGATTGTTTATTGATCGTTTTCAACTTTTTCGGAGCGTTTTTTGGGTGATTGGAGTGAGCGGTTTAGACGCATTGAATGGAGCGCCGATCGAGTAAATTAGAATGGTTTAATCAAAATAACGATGATGTTACTAACTTTAAGGAGGAACTGGCGAGTTTGATGTTGTTATTATTGCTGTTTGTCTGTTTGTTTGTCTGTTTGTTTGTTTGTTTGTTTGTTTGTCTGTCTGTCTGTCTGTCTGTTTGTTTGTTTGTTTGTTTGTTTGTTTGTTTGTTTGTTTGTTTGTTTGTTTGTTTGTTTGTTTGTTTGTTTGTTTGTTTGTTTGATACAAATTCAGAATCGGACGGACAAGTGGCCTAGGAGATATCATTGTCTCACAAATAAGTGCAAGATCACGTTCTAAATGACGTCATTTCGACGTCATCTAACGCACAATTTTGTTGCATTCTGCCTTCAGAGCGTTTCAAAAATTGTTTATCAACGTACATAATACTGTTGATCAGAGAAAAAGAACATTTTACTCGATTTTGTTTGAGACAAGCTGATCTTAACCGAGTCTGGAATAGAAATATTCTAGACTCGTTTAAGATTAGCTTGTTTCAAGTAAAACCTGCCGCAGTAATAGCGCAACTGGTATCGCGTCGTACTGTCAATCTAGAGGTCCCGGATTCGATCCTCGACGGCGGCACTCATTCTTTCCGACTATTTGTCTCTCACCAATGGTTTGATAATCGTAGACCTAGCAGCTGGGGGCTAGAAAAGGATGCGATGGTTGTACTGATGAGAGAAGTACCAGGAATTCATTGTTAGGTGCTCCAGCCGCCGCGATATAACTGAAAAAATGTTGAAAGCGGCGTAAAATTCCATTCAATCAATTCAAATGAAACCTCATATATATCCTATATTTTTCTATTCACTTTCATTCTTAATGTAGCAAATGAGGATCGGTTGTCGAGTAACTCACATCTCGAGCCCATAAAAACTTTTGACCTTAAAATGTGGCATGGTCTCTTAACTTAGAGCCATCACTAATTCAAATTATAACTTTCATTCCTCGTGTATTTGTTTGTTTGAATGGGGTTTTACGCCGCTCTTAAAATTATTTCAGTCATATCGTGGAGGCTGGAACACCTAACAATGGGTTTCTGGTATTTCTCACACCAGTATCACATCACATCCTTTCAGAGCCTCCAGCTGATATCCCACATAGTTCTACGATTATCGTCAACCCATTTGTGGTATCATTCTTCGTGAAGAACATCTGTGTCAGCCTTGTTATTATTCGGAAATTGATTAATGAATGTTGCAATTATTCTCTGGCCAAGAACAACACCCTAACATAAAGTATGACATTTGATTTCGTGCGGGGTACAACAATACATATCGAGGGGTCAGTGCAACACTATTGTAAGTGCCTATATATTTATAGGCACTTACAATAGTGTTGCGCTGGCCCATGGATATTTATTCTGGAAAATGTCTCGTTGGGGGAAACAATTTTGTGAAAGTAATTCTGAAATTCTCTCATGAGACTAATAGTCGTAACACTACCTTAGCAAAGCACATACACCACAGTTTAACAGTAAACAGTTTTGCCTTGTTCCATGTGAGCGGGCTAAATAAGAATAAAGACAATTCTTAATGTTTTTTTTTTTTATTTCAAACAATTGTCTCATTTACAATAGAAGAAGATTTAAACTTAATGACAAGCCCGAGGTAAAAATAACCAAAACACTGTGGACCTTCAAAGATGAACTGTCACCTGAAAAATAAATAAGTGTGACTCTACAAGCGAAATAGGAATACAGCTAATCTTACTCAAGCGACCACGTCTATTTAGCGACCAACGTTTATAAGGCAGCCATGTTCAGATTCCTGTTCTATAAATAAAAGTATTTCAAAAGGTCTAAAGATAAATGTAAATGTATCCTATTTTGTTAAAACTAATTAGAAACGTCTCAATGAGTTTTAATGATACAAGATTATTGAGAAATTTGTAATTAAATACATACATACTCTATCAAAATAATGTTTCTAATTTGTAAAAACAATACTAAGCGACCATTCGCTTAAAACGACCACTTTTTGGTGGTTCCGTAAGTGGTCGCCTAATACACACTTTACAGTAGAAGCCTTCAGTTTTGATTGCCCCGTTTATATCGAGTCGAAGAATGCTTTTAAGCAACCCTCTTACGCTGATTTCATTTAAGGTAGTGGACCTGTAATAGTTCGCAGCATTTTGGAACGCATGATCTTTCACAATGTTAAGCGAGGTTTTCAAATGAAAATGAAATGATGACTTTCGAAACATTGCAGGACTATTACGGGTCCACTACCTTAAAAATGGAGAAAAACTTGGCAGAAATAAATATTTGATCATAGGCATAGGGGAGCAGATCATGATGCTTTAGCCCTAAAATGATTTTAGAAAAAAAAAAGATGTACATGTATAACTTTAGACAAGTTATTGAACTTGGAATGAAGGCATATCAACCCCGAGCTACATTCCAGCGTGGATTTTTCGCCATTTTTAAGAGATTATCTCAAGTTAAATACTCTACAACGAGAAACGTAATTACCCTGTTCGATGCACATATGCATTTGACCACATATTTAAGTAGCTTTGCATATCAAGCGCCAAACGATAACATTATTGCCAAACTCGGTTAGTCGTACACAGGTTCGTAACGAACCCACGCGGACAAGTATTGTTGAAGTAAATGGTCTACACGTCCAATGCACTAACCACTGAGCCAAAGATCATCTTTGGCTCAGTGGTTAGCGCTTTGGCCTTGTAGATATTTCTATATTACATGTCCGCGTGGGTTCGACACTGGGCTGCGTCGGTTATTATAGCCATGCTTCAGTTGCGGGCTATATGTTCGTACGATTAAAAAGATATACTCACCACGAACGTAAAAATCCGGAAAAACATTCGGTTCTCCGATTACAGTTAGATGCGCGTTCACCGAGCCGTGTCTCTGTTGCGAAAACCTTCTCTTCTGCCTGTCCATTGGTAACACAGGACCAAGACTTGTTGGTGGATAGGTTGTAGGGCCACTTAAACGAGCCATTACCTTCGCAGTCTTGCAGTGGCTTTTGTCATCGGATCGTCTTTTTCTCTCAGATGACGAGCAATTCTAAGTTAGGAAAAATGAATTTGAAGGAATGAACTTATTTCTAAACGGCAAATTTCGAGACAAGACAAATAAGAAAAATCATCAAAGACAATTGTCGACAATATTGATTGACACATAGAGGTTATTGAATGAGTGGTTATAAAATACCAAATTTATTAAACGAGTCATCTTTAAATCGATAAAACCGAGGATTTTAACGAGTGTTTATCTGTTTTAGCTGATGCGTTTAAGAAATTTGGTATTACATGGACATGATTTTGATAGCCATTTTAAAAAAGGCCCAAATATGATGTCATTTTTCGCAACAACTTACGCTTTAAGCTTATTTGTATTAATTCCAAAATTAAGGATAATCAACTTTTTCAATCCTTTTTCAACTGTTTTCAAAAAATAATTTGAAGTGTAATTTAAAAAGGTTAATGATTTTATTTATGATTTCTAAGCAACTATGAATGAGTGCGAGATACGAGTTTTGAATGAAATTAAGGGGATGTTATACATTAGCGATGGTTTCGTCCAATCGGACGAAAATAATAGACTATTTATTACCTCCCTTTAAAAATTAACGAATAATCAGATGCTTTAAAATCCAAATCCGATATAAAATTGGTGCATTTATCCGATCGGTTTGAATAATATGATGATCGTTATGAGCGAATTTGAAACAATTTTGAAGTTTTTGGAATGTTTGGAAATAATCAATAGAACGCTGAGCAAACGATTTAAAGTGGCTTTGATGGAGGTGAATGTCAATATCACAATTTTACTAACCGTAATACAGTCCTAAACGTTGAAAGGTGACCGAGCTAGGCTCCGGACAAAGAAGCGCATGCAGCCCGCTCGCCCGGACGCCCAAATGTTATAGAGGAATCCATTATATGTCTCGTCAACGACGGGCGTATAAAAAGTAGACCAAAGAAAATAGACATGGGGAAATGGGCCCAGTAGAATCAAACACAATCGTCACATGGCGTAAATTTTGAAAATTCAATATTCTATAAATAAAGTCGAGGTCAGGGTATTCGTAGGTAGGCCTATCACTATCACAGTCCAAAATCAAATTAGATCTCTCGCAAAGCGGACTAATACCCCAAGATGCTTTGTCCCAGTAGTTAAACGGTTTTCGGAAAAAAATTAATTAGTGAACTTGACCTTTGACCTTCGTGACCAATAATTAATGAAATCCCATTTAATTATGGGCAACCATTGTACGAAGTTTTGCGATTCTAGTTCACATTGATTTTTAATAAAGTGGGCGGATGGACGGATGGATGGTCGGTCGGATGGATAGACAGACGTTCGTATTTTGGAAATATGAGTAAATCCTTGACAAGAAAACTTACCAATGTGCATGCGTCTTGTGAAATACTGGGGCAACCAAGGACATTACAATAGAACCTCAATTGATCACTTCCCGGAAACCGGAAGGCGTACACGTCGGCGACGACCAAGTTATCTGACGTGTTATAACGACGGAAATCCGACATAAAGGACGCGTCAAGGGTACACCTGAAATAAAGGTGATTCATACGGTTGCATATTTATGAAACCCTTATTAAGAAATTTTGAAATCGGCTGGAAGTCGGAAACCTTCGGAAAACATCGTTATATTTCGGTTGCATCACACATCCGTTCTTTACATCATCGTCGGAGCAGAACCTAAATGTCGTAAACGCCTATACAATGTATAGGCACTTAGGACATTTAGGCAGTACGATGACGTAATCAATGACAAAATTTGAGCAAAAAAGGGTCATGTTGATTTCATAAATTTCCCTTTTTGTACTTCATTGTCACAGAAGAACTCAAATGCCGTAAAGGTATAGACACTTACGACATTTAAGCACTGCAGTGACGTAATCAATTACAAAATTTGAGTAAACAAGGGCCATGTTGATTTCATAAATATCCCTTTTTGTACTTCATTGTCACAGCAGAACTCAAATGCCGTAAAGGTATAGACACTTACGACATTTAAGCACTGCAGTGACGTAATCAATGACGAAATTATCCTTATTAATAAATTTTGAAATCGGCTGGATGTCGGAAAGCTTCGGAAAACATCGTTATATTTCGTTTACATCACACATCCGTTCGTTACATCATCGTCGCAGCAGAACTGAAATGTCGTAAACGTCTTCACAATGTATAGGCACTTAAGCATTAAGGCAATACAATGACGAAATCAATGACAACATTTGAGTAAACAAGGGTCATGTTGATTTCATAAATTTCCCTTTTTGTACCTCATTGTCGCAGCAGAACTTAAATGTCGTAAATGCCTATACATTGTAAAGGCACTTACGATATTAGGCAGTACGATGACGTAATCGATTACAAAATTTGAGAAAACAAGGGTCATGTTGATTTCATAAATTTCCCTTTTGTACTTCATTATCACAGCAGAACTCAAATGTCGTAAGTGTATAGACACTTACGACATTTAAGCACTGCAGTGTCGTCATCAATGACGAAATTATGAAGGCATTAGCAGTTTATCTTCCTCTAGCAATCTAAAAGGCAAAAAGGATATCTGGAACAAGCCAATTTTTTTTTCTTAAATTGTATTACAAGGTACAAGCGGTTTTTTGGGTTTTTTTTTTTCGAAGTTCGCGATGTTTCCTTCTCCAAAAGAAAAGGGGGTTTACAATTCTATCAACTAAACGTTGTCATCTGCAACATCTTTGAAATAAGACAAGTGTTTGATAATGGATAATGTTTTCGTCGTCGTTTTTTGTGGTGTTGCTTTCGGAACATTGCTCGGACTTTTCCGTAAACTGGAATGTACCTCGGACGTAAGTGTAGTAATTTTTGGTTATTTTCGGTGATTTGGCTCCTGATGGTGCTTTGGTGTTATTACGCTTGAAGAATAGTATATTCCCTGAATGCTTTCCGGTCGTCTGTTGATATCATTTTGGCATGTTATGATTTGAAAGCAAAACACAGTAAAACACTGCATTTTGTTTTCAAATTATTACATTCCCAATTTTAACCTTACGTTGGTTTTATTTTTCGCACCGCCATCCTCAGTTATTTTTTGTGACGTCATATAAACCCATGTGCGATATGACGCGCTTCCATGGCTGCGCCCTTATTAATCCCCGAGGTCTGTTCCATAGAATCGCCGAGGGTCACCGAGTTGGTGACGGTGGTGATGATGATGTTGTTATCGTGTAATGGTGGTGGTGTTTTTGTTCTACAGAAACACCGCCGTTTAGTCTACCAGTGAAATGAATTTAAAAAAGCATGAGCGTATCATTTCCAACAATTTTACATGAGCAAAAATGTACATTCTGAGTGCAAACAGAAGATTGTCTGAATATCTTAAGATACATCTACACCTTTTTTTTTGCAAAGCGCAAAATGGGGTTTCTTGATAGACCGTGCAGATGCACAGGCCGAGTCTTCGATTTGTGCCCATTTGAAATTAATTGGAAATGTCACGTGTAGGCACATATGATGAAATTACCCGTCCGTATGTGTATCAACTGAGTATTCTACTGCATTTCCATGAGAATAGGTTGTACAATCTAAAGGCTTGATCTTATAGTTGTCTGAAAGGGAAAAAAACAATAAAGATTGCAGGGACTCTAAACAAAACAAACCGCAAATTTACGAGCAGTTGTTCAAGGGAGTTAACTAAACATTCTAGCAGAAAAGTTATTGAAGGACGATAAGAAAACACATTCAAAAAGGACTACTCAATATATCTTTGATTACTCCCAGGTAAATAACATGTAAACAACAAGGGTAGCATGAACAATAAACATGGTTGTTACACCTTGCTCCAGATATAGTAACTAGTTATTCGTGGTTATTAAAGCCGTATAAATTATGACGTATATAAATGTATTTCACGGGGTCGGGTTAATAGCTTCTTCGTTACTAAACAACATGTAGCTGAAGCACATGTACTGATCAAGGGATGTAACATAAACACTTTAATAGCCATTCTCTGTAAGCACTTACACTTTTTTGGCACGCATAAGAACAGATTTTGTTCACACTTGCACAAGTTGAACCCCATATAAGATCATTACAAAATATATCACTCATTCGGAAATGGGTGCTATGTTGCCATAGAAACAGGCCATAGAAAGTCAGAATTTTGCAAAAATGCCAAATTTCAGATCCAAATTTCAGATTTTTGCAGCATATATGGGGAAAAGAATTGTTTAAAGCAAATAGATTAGCTGTTCTAGTTATCAAAACATTAAAAATCCCATGGGGTACATACCCTAAATTTTTTACAATTCTCGATTGAAAATTGCATACTCTTAAAAATGGCAATAATATACATGAACTATCCCTGTTTTCAGGAGGTTACAATAATTCAATGCAAAAGATTTTACAGTACATGTCCATATTGATTGAAAGATAAATTAATTAATATTCCTTTAATAATCAGAATATATTGTTTTCATGTGGTATTATTTTAGAATTATAGTTTGAAAAAATGGTGTAATTACTTAAATTTAGTCTTGTAGTCTATTTTAGAGTTACTTCCCTTTGATCCCATAGCAACAATCCAAAATGGCGGATAGAAATAACAGTGCAGTCAATATTTCGCAATTATTAATTCATTCTGTTAACAATTTAGCTAATTTAAAAATTTAAACTTATTATTGTTATAAATTTTAAAAAAATTTAGCTATTTTAAGCTGAAACTACAAGAAAAGGGACATTCCTTGATTTTGTTGTTTTACATACATTCAAAATTAAATAAGGAAAGAATTGGGTATCATAAAAAATTTGTCAACCACATGCAGCATAAAAAAGCTCACTGTGTTAATTCAAGACATTTACAAGGCTCAAACCATGTTCAAAGTATAAGGAGGGCCAAAGAGTAATGATAAATAAGAATAGGATTTATTTACGTGGTTACACATGCAGGGGATATCCATCGGATGGGATTATTTTCTAACTCAACACTCAACATCTTGGTAGTGGGAATTACAAATTAATATAGAATCCAAAACACTATATTAGTTATCTTGTCACAAAAAATGACAATTATCTGTTTCTCTGATGCCTATCTTCCTCTTTGACAGGTGAAACAAGTTTATCTTGACTGGTTTTTTATCTCTTTTTCAAAAATTGTGCAAAAATGGTTAACAAATGACCTTGACCTTAAGTGAAAGACTTCTGGCTGACTATCATTGATGACATCTATATACCTACCAAACATGAATATCAAAAAATACAGTTATATTGAGCAAATAATGTGTTTTTAAGAAGAAAATACATAGAAAAATACTAAAATTTTTACTTGACGGTGCCTGTCTGGTTACCATAGTAACCACCTTTACAGACAAAGGCCCAATATTTTTTTTCTTTTTCATGATAGAGGGATGGTTGATTTATTCTTTAGTAGGAACACATAATTTCAAACTAGCTGCATTTTTTCAAAAATGCTTCAAGAAATTGTCAAAATATGACATTTTCAAAAAATGTCTTACCCAACCCACCTAAATGTGGTAAAGCATCGAATATAACAAATAATTAAAATAAATTTAAAAAGTGCAAATGATTGAGTACGGATAAAACAATTTATAATAGAAAGATTATTTTTTGTAAACCTTTAAATAAGCAAGATAGCAATGCTCGAAAAATGCCTATTTTCATGCTTATATTTGCCATTTTTTATCAAAAAACTTTTAGATTTGTTTCCATGGCAACCTAAAAACAAATTGACAAAAAAACGATGATTTACTCATAAGGGCAATAAGGTCTGATAATCAAACAAGTTTCAAGTAAATCCGAGACATGGCGTGCCACACTCACTATGTAAAAGTGTAAATGCTTACAGAGAATGGCTATTAATATATAACTTGTAAGAGGGAGATAATCAAAGCACTAAAAAAGATTTCCTGTAGAGCTTTCACTCTTCGACGACATATTTCGGATGGCGACCGAAAAGAAATCTCGCTTAATATGAAGCAGCTAAAATACAAAAATAAAGTACTGTATATTGGGAAGGGTTTTAAGAGACGCAGTAAAAACCAATATCAATTTTTCAAACGTTTAACCTATGTATATAACCTTATCACATGACCTTCACCTTGGTATTAGAAGATGCAAATAATTGAGATCCACCATATGGTTAAGTTCGATTGACAGTTTGTTTGTTTGAATTGGTTTTACGCCGCTTTCAACAATTTCGCTCGATTGACAGACAGACAAACATACAAACAACGATGAAACACTATGCCCACGATCTAACCGTACGGAAGTATGCATGTAAAAAATCTAAGAGAAATCGTTGAGTCAATAGTTAGTTTTTTGGAAAAGTTTTGCAGAATCATGGACGGAATGATAAAATGACAAACGAAAAGACAACTATCTATCGATGCCGGGACACTAAAAAAGTCTTTACCAGTGCATATAACTGTAGACGGGGCTTAAATTCACAAAAAAAGTGTAAATAATGGTTACACCGCTCACCTGGTCCCCAAATATACCAATAAAAAGGCTCTCCGATGTAAGCTACGGCTTTAACCGACTCTGTTTCTTGGTCGATCAGTGTGGTGTTTAGAACGATGGTGACGTATTCTGCTGGAGCTATTGATGTACTTAAACTACAAATGACAAATCGCCAATGTCAATCAAACAAGTCGATCAACCAATCAAAAAGTTCATTCACTCCGGGATGATTGATGACCTTTAAACATTTCAGCCATTTTTTTTCTCAAACATTTTCGTGAATGAGCGACTTATACGTCGCAACTACAGCTTAAATAAGCTATAGTTACGACGTTTAGTTCGCCAACCTTCGATTTGCTTTTTGATTCCTCTTCGTAACTATATAGTTTGCAGATAAATTAAGATTTATATCTGAAGGAGATGCGCTATGACGGAAGTCAAGAGGCGGGGCTAACAAACAATCATTTAGTAAAACACTTAATGACATCTCGCCACGCTCATTGACCTCTGGCAGAGTAAACTATTGTACATACCATCGAAAATATTATTTTTTAAAAAAAAAAAACAAAAAAAAAAACAGTTACTTGTTAGCTACATCAATAGGCTTTGACCATATGTCATCGACGTTGAAACTAAAGCTTTTAATGGTAATCTGCAATCAAGGCCATAAATGGTCCCCCATGATCCTACATGCTTTGCATTGATGGTGGAAATTGACGAAGGTCGACATTTCACTTGAAATTATATGAATTGATTTGATTGGTTAATCGATTCTTTTTTTTTAAAGTCATGATCTCATTATTCACATAGGGAGAATTGTAGACACTATCAATTAACATTAAAGAAGATTATTACCTGCCTTAATAAGTTAACTTGACATAACATACTATATTCTAATGCATCCAACAGCCATTTTGCATGTTAGAAATTTAGTGCTTACCTTGGGGTAAACCGTTATAATCAGAACTATGGTTAAGCCCGAGGTTAGCACTAAAATTTTGTTGCAATTTTGGCAACACGTTTTATAGCAATAAAAAAAATAACATGGAAAAGCTCTAAAATTGACACACGTGAGAATAAAGGCAGAGCACATGCGCGGATCGATAGTGGGGACGGGGAGTCTCCACTTCTCTGGATTTTCAGCAAATAATTGACTATCGAAACAATAAATCTAGATATCAAAGTATCATTTAGAGGGGTCAGTGCAGCACTATTGTTAGTGCCTATATATTAATACGCACCTACAATAGGGTTGCACTGATCCCTCGTTTGTTCAGTAGTTAAGCTAAATGTGGTTACTACAGCTTTGTTCTTTTTTTAGTTAACATTTATTGCTCGTCCACTGAGGAATGATATGTGACCCGTCTGGGAATTCTGTAAAATAAATATTTGAAAAAGAGATTGGCTTTAGAATATGCCAATCAGAGGTCGCAGTTCATTAACACTTTCACAGACAGGTTTCGCCCCTAGTCAATCTTCGCAGTCCGCTCCGCGCAGTCTGACTATGGTTGCTACTCTACACACAACCTAGATAGTCCCTTTTTGAGTGACGGGTCACATATATTAAAATATGAAAATCATTTTTTCGATTAGACCTCTTCAGATTATTTTCTGTGGAGATAACGCCAACTTTCAATATTATTGTAGTTATATCACGACAAATGTAAATAATGGTATTCTCTATCCATTAGGCCCAACGGATCACAAATAATTTCAAACAGAATTTTGTTTATGACCCTACAATTGTTCGGTCAAAGTTTCAAGAAAATTCCAGTATTGGGCTTGATCGCTTAAACGAGAATACTTCAGACCCATTAAGGCATTTGCGAAATGATTTTTTCTAAGAACAATAGAATTACCTTGTGAAAGTTTCAAGGAAATTCGATATCATTTGTGGACTTAATCGCGTAAACGAAAATATTTTGTGTGAAAGTCTGTAAGGCCCTTTGTCTCATGTTTTTCCAGGGAATCAGCCAGTCCGATTTTTGAAAGGAGCCTTCCTCATGCCCCTACAATAATCCTGTGAAAAATTCAAGGAAAGCCGGTAATATTTGTTGTCTTTATCGCGTACGAACAGCCAGGCAGACGGGAAATACTCGATTGCTCTAGCTCTTCTGGCCTTCGTAGAAATTAGACCAATCTAAAATTTTGTCGACTGGTATAGTCCGTTTGACTCCTATATGGACCGACCTTTTCATCAAATGCATAAAATCGGGTTTGAAAGAAGAATTTGTATGTGGTAAAATCTTAATTTCAGCCTAATACCATTCCAAAAAGTATTTTTTGAAAATAAAATTATTTCAAAATAATGATTTTGTCTATCTAGTTAATGTTAATATTTTCGCATTTTCCGCTCTTAAACACGAGGGGTGAAGAAGGCTGTTTAGTAGTCACAAGATGCAAACATAGTGTGAAAACACGTGGTTTAATAGTAAACATATGACAGAAGAAATGTCCATTATTCCTTATTTGGACATACTAATTTGCATATCGACGGTCATGTCATTTTAAACTTAAATAACACGTGATTTGTACCGTTATTACTCGCCTGCTTATCTAGTTTTCCTCGTGAAATTCACAACGACTTTGTGAAATAATGCTTTTTGATTGGTCTAAATATGTGAACGTGGGGTTCGCCTCAGAATAGACAACAATAATTATCATTTATCTGGCTAAACGCTTTTTAAACAAAGAGAGAATACACTCAGATTTGATATCCCAAGGAATTAAAAATCCTCGACAAAATTAATTTCAGAAAAATACTTGATTTTATACCAAAACGACTAACATAAGACCATACACTTTTGACCCGGCCCCTATGCAAATCAGAACTATTTTTAGGTGGACAAGTCGCTGTTCCGTTTAATACAGTCACAAGAAGGTACGAAAGGCTAGAAGTTAACATGTAGACGGACGGACAAAATCATTATTTTACATTAAAAAATTCTGAAAAACAAGATTCGTCATGGTATTAGGTGGAAAATATGATATAACAAGAAAAAGATACGTTTCATTTATCCAATTCTAAGATTTTCGGCGAAATGATGGTCCATATAGAAGTCAAACGGACTGTATTTGAGTGATAAACGCGTACTCACTAATGCGTGACGTGTGTTTCGTCCACCACTTTTTTCACGATTCCCTCAGCAGGCAGGGCTATACACGACAGCGTGTACGTTTTGTGCACGGCCTTGATTATGATGGGCATCTCGGCTCCGTCGCTAAGTAGCAAAGTGATGTTTCTGTCCTAGAAAAAATTCATTAATCCATTGCCATTCTCCAAAATTTTAGACTTGTCCAAATTCAAAAAAGTTTAAGAGAACAATCCAAATTTGATGTGCCCTTTAATTCTTATCCTTTTCACAGGAAACATTGTTTCGAAATACTAAAGCTTGCTTATATAACTTAGAATCAAAATTAACCCTATTTTCGTATTACAGAGTGTTTTTTCTTTAAATCTGTGACGTAAAACAATACATACCATACCGCCGTATATCAGTGGTATATCAGTATTTTTACAGAAACAACAGCCGTAAAAGGATACATTTCATACAGTGGTATATCAGTATTTTCCAGAAACAACAGTCGTAAAAGGATACATTTCAATCAAGCGCAAATCAGCATTTTTCCAAAAACGATTTTCGTAAAAAACTACCCACCATGCAATGCCTATGTATTTTTCCAGAAACGACAGTCGTAAAAGATTACATTTCCTAAAGTCTTATATCAGTATTTTTCTAGAAAAGAAAGTCGTAAAGTAAGACAAGTCATATAGTCACACCGTACAACCGGTTGCGGCGATGACAGGTGAGAGTCAACTACGACAGCATCGGAACATTATGCCGAGGAGACGGTAGGTCAAATAAATTTATTCGTGTAAATAAACGATTGAAGCTCTGGTGTTCTAAAGCATATGAATGATCGTGTAAGTGTTGATCGCTTCAATAGAATAAATCTGTACTCATATCCCTCCCAAATAAGGCCGCAATCATTGATTATTTCGGAGGTTTCCCATGAAAATTTATGAATTTAGACTTTATGCTTTTATATTTCGCCTATCTCTCAATAAATGCTATTTTAACTTGCACACAGCTAAAGTCTAATCATCCGCCGATATCTATTCCAAATTTGAAGCCATAATTCAAAAAAAATAAACACACAGCGGGTCCCCAAAGATGACATGTGGTAGAAAAAAAGTTGCCTCTGTAGACAGTCGGAATTTCAAGGGGTTCATGTAGACGACATAACTGAATTATTTGTGATTGCCGATGTCGACAGACACATATTCAGATTCTCGCATAAAAATGATCATTTTGGTGTCGTATTTTTCAATAATTGCAATCTAATAAAATGAAGAATATTGATTGGTTTAAATCGTATCACGTGGGGAAATCCATTGCACTTTATTTCTGTATAAAATGCAATAGGTCTTTCGGGAAACCCCCGACCTTCGATCTGCATGTCCTGTGTTGTAGGAACTCAAAAAAATTCCTCGTTCCCCTTCCATATCGTAATATTGCTATTTAATATATTAGAAATTAAGATTTTTTTCGAAAGAATTTATGATTAAAAGCATGCAGTTCAGATTCTGAGTCGATGTTTACAGTGAGTCGACGATGACCACCAAGCAACCCTCTGAGCTAAGCATGATAACGATAGTTACGGTTTATAATGCAGAATAACTTGTCAAAATTATGTTTTGATCATAAGTACCTCTACGAATGTCAAATTGTCGTTTATTTGTGTACCATTTGATAAACTTTATGCCGTTTAACTTCGATAGCGAGAAAAAAAAATATACGATCTAAAAATAGATTGTGTAATACGCGCAGAAAGTAGACTCGAAACTTTAATGTTTAGCCGAGTATTTAAATAGTTTCTTAGACCAAGAGGATAGCAATTATAAGGGCCGAGTGTCTTTTTCACTGCGTTTATGGGGGTATAAAGTGCAATTGCCTTAGCACAAGGCTTTAACATAACGCCCTACGGGCGTTATTTGCCATGTGCTAAGGCAATTGCATTTTATACCCCAATTCACGCAGTGAAAAAGACACTCATCCCTATAATAACACATCAAAACAATTGCGATAGACATACATGCTGATTTTCTTGTCCACTTTTTTCAATTTGTGTGTAATATCGAAAAAAATTTCAAGGGATTTAATGAAGGATTTCAAATACTCACAAATTAAGGGAAAACAGTTGTGATCAGACCGAATATCTCGTATACGTTTTTTTACTTGTAGTTCCAGTGACTTATTAAACAATCGACGAGTCAAAATAGCAAATTCTTTTGGAAAACATAGTTGGCCTGTCACGATTATCAAGTCATTGGTGAGGGACAAATAGTCGGAAAGAATACAAGGGGTTAAATTGTAAAGGCAGAAAACGAAGATGAAGAAGAAGAAGATAAAGAAGAAGAAGAAGAAATTGATCAGTTTTTCATCATTAATTCAATGTAATTAGTCAGTTTCAAATGCATAGGGTGTTTTCTTGATTTGAAATTTAAAACAAACGTGGGATTATTCTTGAGAACATGAAAAAGATAGGCCTACATACTTGATTTTTTTTTTATTTTTTTTTTTTAGCTTTCTTTAGTTCTCCATGAATCCGTCTATTTGATTAGTATAAGGTTTACTTCGAAGGACGGACCTTTCAACTATTAAAAAGATAAGCCAATGAAGAGGTGTATATAAAGCTGTTCCGCTGTTTGTACACGAGTGTGTATGCTAGCCTTTCTTCCCAACGCCGCTTCTATTTTTAAACCAAGGAATGGGACCAACAAAAAACGGTCGTTAAAGAAAATGTGTCGACAATTTCCTTTTAATATAAATACGGATAAACCGTAAACAACAAATGTGCTGATATGTTAACATGATCTGCAAATTGGCTGTTCGGCATTAGGATACCAAGTGTAGAGCACTGTCTTCAGGCTACAGACAAAAGTAAATAAAATCATACGGCATTTAAAAAAATCACAAAATCTCTGAATTTTGAGGTTTTATTATTGAAAATGAAATACAATTAGAAACAAAAATAAAGTATCAAAAGAATCAACGAAGTTATCAAAAAAAAGTGTCAACATTTATTTATTTTTATTTATATTTGTAAACAAAAGCAGGATTTAAAAGTTTTGTAAAACATTATTGACCTGTCGCTCATTTAATATTCCCGTTCGACGGCGGCACTCATTCTTTACTACTATTTGTCTCTCACAAATGGTTTGATAATCGTTAACCTCTGTGAGTGCAGCTGGAGGCTAGAAAAGGATGTGATGGTTGTACTGGTGGGAGATATACCAGGAATCCATTGTTAGGTGCTCCAGGCGCCGCGATATAACTGCAAAAATGTTGAAAGCGGTGTTAAGCTCAATTCAATCCATCAATTAATATTCTGCTTACCGTCTTTGGTATTCGAAACCCACTTCCTTATATGGATAAACAATAAGCAAACATTACCTTCAAGTTATAATATATACCTAATCGTGATAACAGAATAGATTGAGCTATATGCATAAGGTCAGAGACTCTCAGTGCAGAGGTCCGAAGATCGAATCTCCCTCTCACCTTTTTTATATACACTCCTCAAAACTCCTAAGCGGCCACTTGCCTTTTTGGTCATAAGTTATAAATGCCGCATGGTATCATCCCGTTTTCGCTTGGATAATTTAGCCAAATCATTTAAGTAGTCAACAAGAGAAAATCAGTGAAATAATTCAACAAGAACTGTTTTAAAATTAAACGGAAGTAGGAGTACCCTCGATTTCAAAGTTAACATTGGTGGGTGGGGTATTTTTGACATTTCTTGTTAGTATAAGGATTGCGTAGAAAGTTTCGGCATTTCTTATTAGTTTTAGAAGTTCACAGGTGTTGTACCACCGATATTAGCACAAAGATTGATAGGCTTTGAGTTTTCCAAGTATCAAAAAATTCAAATTTCTCTTAAAAGTGTCAATTTTGTGACTTTTGAATTTGAGGGTACATGCATTCAATTCCGTCTTTAGGACTTACTGATACATGATTTTTCAAAACAATCGGAAAGGCTGTTGACTGAATGGCCACTCGTTCAAAAGACAAAATTCACATTTCAAAATAAAAGCGGAAAATGTGTGAAAAATGGAGAAAGGTAGGGTGGCCGCTTAGAACTTTTGAGTAGTGAATATACAGGAAATAATTTCTTATTGCTCAGTGGCCTATACATAAAATAGAATTAGGTTTTAGAAAAGTAACGGATATATGTTTCACTTTACACAATCCTCCCTTTTCGACTTCTGACTATGTTAGCAAGATTCTATCATATCTATAATAAAAATCATTCTTGTGAACTCTTGCATAATATCGAAAGTTTACGAAAGATAATGGGTGAGAGACCAACTATGTTTTTTTCTAATAGAATTTGCTATTTTGTCTCGTCAATTGTATACTCAATCACTGGAATTCAAAGTAAACAAGGTGCCAAATTGTCACAAGATACGCCCGTCACACTGCTTAGTATAAACTGGGGGTTTGAATAGAACTGAGGTTATTTTGAATGAATATTTTTTGCACCCATGTAGTTTCATTATCCTAGCTATTATACTTTTACAGATATACTCCGGACAAGATTCAAGTCTGAAAAACGACAAAGGGCAATAACTCAAAAAATAGGCCAGGTAGATTTATGGTTCTTGTGCACTGCACTCCCCCTTGATGACATCTATACACCCATGAAGTTTCATGATCCTAGCTATTATACTTTTACAGATATACTCCGGACAAGATTCAAGTCTGAAAAAAAACAAAGTGCAATAACTCAAAAATAGGCCTGGTAGACTTATGGTTATTGTACACTGCACTACCCCTTGGTTAGATCTATACACCCATGCAGTTTCATGATCCTAGCTATTATACTTGTAGAGATATACTCCGGACAAGATTCAAGTCTGAAAAACAACAAAGGGCAATAACTCAAAAAATAGGCCAGGTAGAGTTATGGTTCTTGTGCACTGCACCTCCCCTTGGTGAGATCTATACACCCATGAAGTTTCATGATTGTAGCTATAATACTTTTACAGATATACTCCGGACAAGATTCAATTCTGAAAAACAACAAAGGGCAATAACTCAAAAAATAGGCCAGGTAGAGTTATGGTTCTTGTGCACTGCACTCTCCCTTGGTGAGATCTATACACCCATGAAGTTTCATGATCCTAGCTTTTATACTTTAAGAGATAAACTCCGGACAATATTCTAGTATGAAAAACAACAAAGGGCAATAACTCAAAAAATAGGCCAGGTAGAGTTATGGTTCTTGTGCACTGCACCTCCCCTTGGTGAGATCTATACACCCATGAAGTTTCATGATTGTAGCTATAATACTTTTACAGATATACTCCGGACAAGATTCAATTCTGAAAAACAACAAAGGGCAATAACTCAAAAAATAGGCCAGGTAGAGTTATGGTTCTTGTGCACTGCACTCCCCCTTGGTGAGATCTATACACCCATGAAGTTTCATGATCCTAGCTTTTATACTTTAAGAGATAAACTCCGGACAATATTCTAGTATGAAAAACAACAAAGGGCAATAACTAAAAAAATAGGCCAGGTAGAGTTATGGTTCTTATGCACTGCACTCCCCCTTGGTGAGATCTATACACCCATGAAGTTTCATGATCCTAGCTTTTATACTTTAAGAGATATACTCCGGACAAGATTCTAGTATGAAAAACAACAAAGGGCAATAACTCAAAAAATAGGCCATGTAGAGTTATGGTTCTTGTGCACTGCACTCCCCCTTGGTGAGGTCTATACACCCATGAAGTTTTATGATCCTAGCTATAATACTTTAAGAGATATACTCCGGACAAGATTCAAGTCTGAAAAACAACAAAGGGCAATAACTCAAAAAATAGGCCAGGTAGAGTTATGGTTCTTGTGCACTGCACTCCGCAATGATGAGAAGAATATAATTGCCAAGTTTGAAGTCAATCGGACTTCAAGTGACAGAGTTATGCTCCGGACAAAGAAGTGGACGCCGCCGGACGCCCGGACGCCCGGACACCCGGACGCCCGGACGCCCGGACAACCGGACGCCGGACGCCACGGGTGATCCCATAATACGTCCCGTCTTCGACGGGCGTATAAAAAACGTATACGAGATATTCAGTCTGATCACAACAGTCTTTATCTTGGTTCGTCAGTATTTGAAATCCTACATTAAATCGCTTGAAATATTTTTCAATATAACACACCATTTAAATCAAAGTACTGAAAGTACTGATAAGTTGGAATGCGTTCAATTTGCCTAATTGTTGAATAGGAGATGTTATTTCAAAAATTATAGACCCTGCCCACCCATTCATTACAAAGGGGTCTAAAAATTAGCCCTGCCCTGCCACGACCATATTTATGGGCTAATCAAAATGTTGCCAATAATTTTTGAAGAGGGTCATCAAAGGAAAATTCTGGTAAAGTGTCATTGAAATCGGCCCAGTGATTCAGGAGGATTTGTCAATCAAAGATTTCTGTTTCAGAATAAGCCCCGCCCTGCCACGCCCATATTTATTGGCCAATAAAAAATTTCGCCAATATTTTTTAAAAAAAGGGTCACCCCAGATACATTCTTGTATTCGTGAACCAAGCGGTTCAGGAGGAGATTGCGTTTAAAGATTCCGGTCTTATAATAAGCTCTTCCCAGCACGCCCATATTTATGGGCCAATCAAAATTTCCCGAACAATTTTTGACAAGGGTCACCAAAGGAACATTCTGGTAAATGTTTCATTGAAATCGGCCATGTGGTTCAGGGGGAGATGTCGTTCAAAGCTTTGGGGTTTAAAATAGGTCCCTCCCTGCCACACCCATATTTATGGGCCAATCAACATTTTGAGATTTTTTTTTAAAAGGCTACTGAAGGATCTTTCTGGTAAAATTTCATTGAAAAAAATCCCAGTGCTTAAGGAGGAGATGTCGTTCAAAGATTTCGGGCTAAAATTAAGACCCGCCCCGCCCCGCCCATATCTATGGGCCAATTAAAGTTTGGCGAACAAGTTTCAAAAGGTTCACCAAGAGAACATTCTTGTAAAGTTCCATTAGAAATCGGCCCAGTGGTTCAGGAGAAAATGGCGTTTAAAGATTTTGGGTTCAAAATGAGTCAGCCCTGCACGCCCATATCTATGGGCCAATCAAAATTTCACGAACAGTTTTTGAAAAGGGACACCCAAGGAACATTCTGGTAAAGTTTCATTGAAATCAGCACAATGATTCAGAAGGAGATGAAGTTTCAGGATTTATGACAACGGACGACGCACGACAGACGACGCACGACCGACTCCTAAAAGCTCCCCTTGAGCACGTTTGGCTCAGGTGAGCTAAAAACTAAAGAATTTCATTTCGTAATTGAAGACAGAAGTGTTAAGCGAGCGCGTATTAACCTGAACCTTTATGCAGAATAAATAATTAGGCTCATGAATACAAATCCGAAGATACTTCGGCACATGACGACCAGGCATTGACATTCCGTTATATTCCGTTAAATTATATAAATTACAGACATGCGAAGTATACCTATAAACAGGTCACCTAGTCACGTAGCATACGATTCAATTAATATAATAATCATAATTATAATAATAACAATTTTTGCTTGTGTGAGACTGTGTGAGGGGATTTCATTTCCAGTCAAAAAACCATGTATGTAAAAAACGAAAATGTGTATCTTTTTCTCCCGCATCTAAAGATTATTAAATAGGAGACACCATTTATGTATTGATTCACTAGTTCATGAGGATGACCAAATATCGCTGTTACAGTTAAAAGCATGGGCGATAACGGATTAACAGAGCGAACACGTGCACCCCAACTTTCCGGTTGAATTCCACAGGTTAGTCGTGTTTTTGCCGAAGGGAAAAGATCGGATTTTTAATTTATTTAAATCACAAAGGCCAGGTTCAGGTCAATATGCTTCCACTATAGTATAAAAAAATTGTCAAAAGTTAAATGTGTAATAAGGTCGTTCAGAAAAAGAAACTATACCAATAAAAGAAGCTATTTCATAATTCTACGAAAAACTTGTCGCGGCATTACCGAATAAGCAGATCACGTGATCGGCTTGTGCAATTGCCACAATACCGAGAAAATAGATCGCGACTTTACCAAATAAGCAGATCACGTGATTGGCTGGTGCTTTTATCAATAGCTGAATTTATCGGACTTCACTTATCACATGATTCCCAAATAAAGTAATGCAAACATGTGATACTAGTAAATTCGTACGCAACTTTTAATAAATATCGTTTAAAGCATAAATTAGCGTTATAATTATATACGTGAAGTGATAGTTGTGTATTTGTACAGCATTATTATTTTTTGATGAAATAAACTGTATGTCTATGTCAAGTTGAATTATAAAAAAAAGGGCCCCAAGTGTATTCACATCCTGTTCACGTGATGTGTTATCAAAAAACCCGAAATGAAATTATCTTGTGCTCATTTTGCGGTTTTGTTAACTCTAAGTTGGAATTGCTCCGCATTCCAACTTAAAAATAGTGGACATGAATATCAGCATGTATGTCGATCTAAATTGTTTTGATGTGTTATTGAAAAATACGACACCAAAAATGGTCATTTTTATGCGAGAATCTGAATATGTGTCTGTCAACATCGGCAATCACAAATAATTCAGTTCTGTCGTCTACATCAATCCCCTGAAATTCTGACTGTCTACAGAGGCAACATTCTTTTTAATACATGTCTTATTTGAGGACCCGCCGTGTGTTTATTTTTTTGAATTATGGCTTCAAATTTGGAATAGATATCGGCGGATGATTAGACTTTAGCTGTGTGCAAGTTAAAATAGCATTACTCGTATATCTATTTTACCAGAAACGAGAATCGTTACACAATACATACCATGCAGCCGTATAACAGTTTTTCACCAGTAACGACAATCGTAAAACAATGCATACCATCCAATCGTATATCAGTTTTTTACCAAAAACGACAGTCGAAAAACAATACATACCATGCAGCCGTATTACAGTATTTTACAAGAAACGACAATCATAAAATCAAAGTGCTGTCAGCACTGTCAATCGGACATAATTGAGAGGCTTGGATAGTGCAATAGTTCGCCAATCAAAAGGGCTCAAATTTGGACAATAAAAGTTGGTAAAATATTTGCCCAATTTTTGACTTTTTTGTCTTAACACTCCATCTTTTCGAGGACATCGCCAGCTCATCCAACCTCGTGGGTCCTATTTTGAAAGTTTGCTGATTCGATAGCCCTCTGCTAGTCTAAATTATTTCTTAGCAGATTTTTTTACGTTGTTATTATGAGCACGCGCCAAGCTAAAAGCTTGTCTGTTAATATTATTCCTCTCTCTATAGAGTTTAAAAGCCTGTTTAGCAAAAAAACATTTTTCATTAAACTATTTACATTTTTGATTACCAACATGTTTGTATTTCAAGCATTGGGTTTTCTCAAATACTATAAATGCATTTTCCCTCAAGAACTACGTGAAATGGCCAACTATGCTATTTATATCTTTGGTTTCTGACCAATCGATTGAATCTAGCAGCACTCTATGATTGTTCATGAGTTGTTCTAAAAATAGATCGCTCTTACTGCTATCCTATATCAGTTTATCGTATGTTTTTGTCGGTTTATTTGATGTTGAATAATTTTTCTTCATACTCAAATTTGAATTTATTAAAAATAGGATTGGAGCGTGATCAGAATGCTCATTGAAATCAAATATTTCAAAATTACAAAATTATTTCTATTTGTTAACACATAGTCAACAGTACTCATTCGAACTAAAAGTAAGCTTCCCACGCTCCCTGTTCGAGTGCAGACGACCATTGACCAATGACAAACAACTTAATTGACACATTTCGAGCAGACATTTGCATCTACCACGTGGTCTGAATTTACGCGTGGGTTTTGACCGAGTTATAATCATAACAGAATTTGATTGGTTGTCAGCCCTACAACTGGTAAATGACCGTTCGAGAAAAAAATCAGAGCAGTAATATTGTAAGTGCTACAAATTTATTATACACTTAACCTATTGTACGTTTCAACTCCTTTACTCAACCGAAAATCTCGTTATAAACACTGAAAATACTAACTGGCGAAAATTACATCAAATTTTGTATTAGCCTCTTCTCTATTTGTCGAAAAGTAAATAAGATAAAAACAAAGTTTGTAGATTGTGACTGAAAAGGCCGTTTCTTCGGTGTTTGAAAACACATAATTTGGTTTGAACACATTGCTCAGAAGATAATGGTAAAAATGTAGTGGGTCAAATAGACTGGATTTCTGGAAAACAGTAAATATAAATGCGAACTGCTTCGCAGTCCGATTTAAAAATACATACCATACCAGTATTTTACCAGAAACGCGCGTCATAAAAATACTTACTATACAGTCGTATGTCAGTATTTTTTCCAGAAATAAATGTCGTAAAACAAAACCTACCATGCAGTCGTATATCAATATTTTTCCAGAAATGACAGTGGTCGGACAACTAGCGTCTGAAGTATTAGCATGAGCCCCGATATAGACGGCGGGGTTCGGATTTGTTACCGAGATGACTCCTGAGGGGGAACACTCTGGAAATAGAATAAATGTTTGATAAATAAACATGAGCAAGCGGGGATGTATAATTGTCATGGCCCGACTTGCCGACAATGGCTTTTCTATAACAGCGGTTAATTACATTTTCGAGGCCACCGAGTCTTGTCCATGGAAATCTTGGAATAGAACTGAATAGTTGCAAGGGATCTCTTTTGCTAAAGATTGTATCTAAGGGAAGAAAACATTGTTTGAATTTAGAAAATATCAGCATTTTCTTCTTTGAAAACAAATTGGACTAGTAGAAAATCATCTTTGACCAGTCCAGGGACATGGGGTGAAAATGCGTATTTCCACGACCCTGGAAAGTAAATATGATGTTCTACGCCACTTTTGAATCTCAAATTTCTTACCCATCAAAAGAAAACAGAACCATCGGGGAAGTGCAAATACATTTGATCGTGTAGTCAGACTGCGCGAACTGCGATGGCTGTCGATGGTCGAAACTTGACTCCGATAGAACAAGGCAGGAGCTGTTTCCTTTCTTCCCAAATGCATTTATGCTAATAGTTCCAAGGGTGGTCTTTTAACCTTAGTAGTTCACGTATAAAATTGAAAAGTTCGTGTCCTTCTAGAGTAACCAAAACGTCGAAACTACAGCTGTAGTCATGCTGCAGTTACGATGTTTATGGTCACCAGGACACGAGCTGCTTCATGGATATCACGAGCCTTATTGTTTGGACAAAAAGGGTTGTTGTCCAATGGCATACTATGACTAGAGGAATGGCTGCGAGACGAATCGGGGTCTTCAATATGCTTTTTAAACATGTAAAGTAGGGAAATATAACAGGATTGTGTGAGAATAAACTGGTATTTTCCTTTTTCTAGTCATTTCCACTCTGCTTTGCAAATTTCAAAAGTACAGAAAATAAACCCGTCCTTAAAAAGGGGGGGTGGGGCTCTTTTGACCTTCAAAAAAATAAACAACTAAAGATGATATTCTTCTTCGGGTAGTTGATATTTTGCCAATTGCAAATTGCAAATCCAGTTGATATTTGATCCTCGTAAGGTGAAAAAACGCTAATCAGTTGGCTCCGTAAAACAGTAAAATGGTTATTTGGAGAAAAGGACCCAAATAAATAAAAGTGGGAGATGAAACTATTGTTCCAGATTCAGGAAATATGAAACTAGAATTGATACAAGCGAAATATTTCGGCCCTAGTCAGACTGCGCTGTTAGCGCAGTCTGACCAGGGTCGATACTTTTTGCACAATCAAGATCTTTCCATTTCGCGTGACACGGACATATTATATTGTCTGTCAGATTCAATAACTTAGACTTACCATATTCTATTTCTTCTCCCAAGGCAGGAACGATGGCCAAATTCAGCAATCCAACACAAAAGATGACATACATGGCGAAATAATGTGGTATACAATTATGAATCTGTTTACTTTCTATTCAACGTATGACTTATGTTAATGGGCACGTGATCTTTAAAGTAACTTCTAACCGAACAAAATAAGGCACGTGATTCTAGTGCAACGGGCAAATCGTCGTTTGAGTGAATAAAAATTAGTCATGAAACTATAAAATCGATACACTGGTCGAAGTCGATGAGTGGGAATTCCTTTAAAGTATTTTGTTACGTACATTACGTTTTTACAGAAACAAACAGTAAAGATGACCACATGCATAGAGAAATGTAGACGAAATACGCATTTGCTAACATTTTATACTAAAACGAGAGCTAGAGAGTAAGAGTGAGAGAGGGGGGAGAAAGAAAGAGAGATGGGGTGATGAGATAGACAGACTGGCGGACGGACGAACAGAGACAGAGAGAAGGAAGAGATGAGTTGAGAGATAAAGAGAGTGAAAGAAAGAGAGGGGTGATGAGAGAACGACAGGCGAATGAACGAACATAGACAGAAAGAAAATATGAGAGAGAGAGAGAGAGAGAGAGAGAGAGAGAGAGAGAGAGAGAGAGAGAGAGAGAGTTAAACTATATCTAGGGGTCACAACAAAATAAGATTTAGAGTAGAATGGCCATTTGAGATCCGAAAAATCAATCGCGTGCTTTAAATTGAAGAAAATAAGCTTAACCTTGTTTGTATGGGGTTTAACACCAATTTCAACATTATTACAGTCGCGGAGGCTGGTGCATCTTTCCATGGTTTCTTGTCCTTCTACGCACAACATTTCATCCCAGCAACCGGCTGCTAATCCCACATAGCCGTACTACTAATCAGACGAAATTTGGCTCAAGAAAAACAAATGACTCGTGTCACACTGGCTTTGTCAATTGACGGATGAATGATGGCGGAGCCGGAGTTCGAACGGACGACTGCGGGATTGAAGCCCCAACGCGTAACCGACTGAGCTAATCAGGTTCAGCATAAGTAAATAAGCAAAACTGACTTTGAGAATGTCATTTTCTTGGAAAATGTTCCTATACACAACCAGTGGCTGTTCTAATTTTGTGACCCGTCACCCGCCACATCTGGGAAATTCGTAAAATAAATATTTGAAAAGAGATGGTAGAAAGTGCAGGTAAACCAGAGTATTCATTTCATAAATTATTTTCCAGGAATAAAGATTGGTCATTTTAGATTCAGAAAAAATAATCAAAGTGCAGTTGTCTGAACAGTGTCTTCACTTTACGCACTAGCCAGAGGGCCCCTGTTCTCGTGACTAATCACATTTGCATGGATTTCCAGGTGGCTCAGAATCTGCGCTTCACTCAGGATTTGAACTATACCGTTTGTTTGACCAAGACATCGTTAATTCAACTTGCACAAGTAGCACTATTCTATATTATAGTCTAAAATTTCACATACTGTTTTGATTATTAAAATTAAGGGCAATTGATTCCAAGAATACCGTATCACGTGATCAGCTTGCAGAAAAGTGGGAAAATCCCTGGGAGGCTATGCAGTATACAGACGGACAGACCAAATTATCAGTGTAAAACTATCCTTAAGACAGACTGTCAGACCAAATTATCAGTGTAAAACTATCCTAAGTGTCTGTAGTTATATAGACGTTTACAAGGGTTTTGCGCTTATATTGCAAGATTGACTATGATTCGGTCAATAAATATTGAACAAGTACTGAATAACTTATGTACAACTTTATTAATAACCTCCAACAATTAAAACATGCAACGATCAATAACCTCGATAATTAAAACATTAAAACAAAATAAATAAAACACGTCTATGTGAAAATAAGCGTATACGCATTTTTGTCCTTACCTCAACTTTTATACTTTGAAATACAGAAGAAAATTGCAAAAAATAAAGTACTGAAAGCCCTGAAAGTCGCCATCATTTAGGTGAAATTTTGAGTCAATCTGAAAGATTTTTCTTTTCAGCTACTACACGGAAACAACTTTTATACACATGTTTTATAAAGATAGTATGCTTATTTTATTATATACTCTATTATATATCTCACTTTAAGAATGATTGTTTAATCCATAACCAAAAAAAATTGGGTTTGACTGACCAAAGTTCCAAGAGAGTTTAAAGACATTGCTGCTGACAACAGCTGAATGTTTTACATACGATGTCGTTTTCTCTCTTAAATTCGTGCACATGTATGACACTTTTCAAACTTTAAAACTATTTTCAAACATTCTAACCCACAACGACTTTTGAACCTTTCAGACTCGCCCTCGTATATTGGGATCAACAAGCACTACCGTTAATGCCTATTATTATATAGACACTAAATGCAGAGTTGCACTAAGCCACCATTTTTATTCTTATCCCTTTTTATGTCGGCACAAGTGACGTGAAATTGAATATCTCATTCTGTTTGGGTTACTTTACCCCACTATAACGATATCTGTCGTCAACATTATCTTTTTTCGGGCATTAATCTTTGCCATTCGTAATACTTTTTACGTTTTCATCTATTCATCGTACAGAACAAAAATTCCCAATTAAAGCTAATATTCGCCCTTTAAAAAATGATTTCATTTACTGACCTTGCGTTCAGGACGACAAAACGGCATATACTGTTTGCAAATGATACCACGATTTGCACGCAACTGCGCGTGCAAAGCGAAGTATAATAAGAAAACATTTTTCGCCGTTTTTTCCATCCTGAAAGCAGGGCGAAAAAAAGTCAAAAACTGTTTGCAAATTATACCCCGCTTTGTACGCAACTATACATGCAAAGTGTGGTATAATTAGCAACCAGTTTTCGCCGTTTTTCATCCTGAATGCAGGGCTGACAAATGTTCAAGTTAGACACAAGAGAAATACATGTCCAGTTGGCCGACGAAACATGTATAGGTAGATGCTAGTAAGGCTTATAGGCAGTAACAGCGTTCCATAAGAGAATCCCGATGATGGCGATGATCCTGAAAAAAAGAGGAGAGAAATGTCACCCGAGTTCATGCGGATATATTCTAAAGTGGTTTTACACAGGATATTATTTCATAACCCGATTTATATTTATAAAGGTTAATGTATAAAACAAGTTTGTCTTATAATATAGTATGGCCTAAATGAACTAAAACCGAATTAAAGTCTAGAATGAAGGGGAAATAACATTTTATTATATATTTCATCAGTGGTTTAGAGATATCTATTTTTTAATGAATGAAATATAAAGGTCGGGATGAATACACAGAGGATATTTTACTCAGAGGAAAAAAGTGTTGTCTTTTATTTCTTTTTATTTATTTATTTTTTTTTTTCAATGGTTTTAGGTGGATTATCGAGAAAAGAATAATCGTTTGTTTTTTCGTGTTTTAAAAATTGGTAATTTTTTAAATGTTTACCAAAAGCTACAGGCTGCGCCACTCGTTGTTTTATATAACTTTTTTGGACCACATGTGTTATTTCAATAGCTGACGTTTCAAGAGGCATTTATTTTTTTATTTTTTTATCTATTCTTTTTTATTAATTCATTCATTTTTTCACTTTTATTACCAGGAGAATAAACCATGTTATAAACCTACCACGCCTTAATCCAGGTACGAAAATATTTGGTTCCCCGATGACGATGATAGAAGCCCCAACTGTTCCCCGTTTGTTGCTGTCCCGTTTTCGTCGGCGTTTAGACAAGGCTGGCTGGTGGGCGGTCGTAGCAAGGAAGTTATGGGCGTGGTTATCTTGTGAAGCCGTATTAATCATTGGTTCTTCGTTTTGGCGTTTTCTTCTTTGATTTGTACAGTTCTGAAAACGAGAACCTGGGGCCCGTTTTACTAAACTTCTTACGAAAAAATTAATCGTAAGTCAAAATCACAATTGGTTCCTGGTGTTTTCATTAATTGTTAGATTTTGCCGTGCAAAATCTCATTGGAATCGTCCTATAAAGACGATTCCAATGAGATGATGCATGGAAGAATTGCACATTTAGTTACTTAAGTAGATGTAACTTTAATTTACGACTTACGCACAAAATTATCGTAAGATGTTTAGAAAATCGGGCCCCAGGAATATGAATTTGTCAATAAGTTAAAATTGCTTCTGCTTAATTTCAATTTTATGTCAAATTAATTCGATGTTTTACAATTAAGGTAATGGACCCGTAATAGTTTCGTATCATTTCGGAAATAATGATCTTCAACAATGTTGACCGAGGTTTCCTAATGGAAATTATAAGGAAACCTCGGTAAACACTGTTAAAGTTCATTAATTCCGAAACGTTGCGGAACTATTACGGGTCCACAACCTTAAACCAGTATGAATAAGTTTTTTTATTATAATCAAAGTGAATAAGTAGATAGCAGAACCTGTATGCTAAGTTTCAACTGCACGTATGTAGAGTATGGCCTTAGTCTCTATCGTCTTCCGAAGTTATTTGTCACAAACAGCAGAATTATGGTTAAACAAGGCCAACTGATACATGTTCAACTTTACACGGCTGTCAAATGCTGGATAGTAACTTAGTATGTCGGAAGGGGACTTAATTCTTTAAAAAAAAAACATAGAGAGTTACAGCCCTCGCAGACAAAATAGGTTACTCTCAAGATAGTAATCATACACTTGAAGTCTCGAATAGACACCTTCTATGCATTACATGCCACAAAAACTCATTGAACATACATGACAATCGAGATCCCTATTGGAAATACAGTCAGTCTTGCTCGAGCAGCCACGTCTATTAAACGACTATTTTTATGATCGCCTTCTTAAAATAGAAATATCTGAAAAAAATACATATCATTGGTGTAAAAAATATTGCAAAAGAAGCATATGCTGTAAAAACTCACCAGAATCGATTCTGTGGAGTTTTTTACAGCACAGGATTTTTGAGAATTTCGCAATGTTATACATATTCAATCAAAATCATGTTTTTAAATTGTTAACAAAACGTGTATTAAGCGAACATTTTCTTTTATCACCGCTTGTTGGTGGTCCCATTCCTGGTCGCTTAATACAAGTTTTACTGTATATAGAATTTCTTTTATCAATGGATTCATTTTCGTTCAAACACCTCCCATTAGAGACACCAGCTACCCAATCCACTATATGTAAGTCTAACCATACGCCATAAAGTGAGGGGAGACAAATGACAATGACGTTTGAACGATATTAGAAGTGAATAGATGTATACATTTAATGAAAGTATAAGTTTTAACTATACTGTTCACAAAAAGTAGGGGATAATCTGTAAACCCATAGGGTTATTAAGGTTGCAAACAATTAAGGACAATCTAACTTATTCTTGGCCAACTAGCAGTTGTCTCATGGTAATATGGTAGTAATGAAATTCCCTTTTCTGCTAAACATGTCCTGCAAATTCAGCATTTAAGAAGAGAGGGGTATAGCGCTTATTTTAACATGGCATATGTTGTAACTGAAATTCTTACTTTAGTTGAGCATAACTTTGAGAAAAATCATTTGGTATCTATCTCTATCATGTATTCGCATCACATTTTGTTGGAATAATGTGAGGTCTAATGAAAGCTAAACGTAAATGATTCAATGTTATGCTGGAAACCAGAAGAACGTGAGTCCAGACTGCTGTCAAACCCCGTGCCTCACAGTCAGATATTGTCACGATATCAAACAATTGGCTTCATTGTTGATGATTTAAAAACGGGGCCCTAAACATGTATGGATACCCAAGCTGACCAGAATACCACAAATCAAACTTACAATATCCTCTACTTTTTGTGAACAGTATATATAGTTAATGTCGGGGAATCTAAACGTGTGAACAATAGGACATTAATATGGTATGTCAAATCTTAACTCGGGTGTTATTTTGGTGATTCTATAAGAGAATGTAGCTTGGTTGTATATGGACGGTATTGTGGTACCAATTTATAAGAAAGGTGATGTTAATGATACAAACAATTATCGTGGTATCACTCTATGTAGTTGTCTATCAAAGATATATACAAGCATCTTAAATACAAGACTTACGGAATGGACGGAAAAAAATGACGTCATTTCCGACGCACAATTCGGGTTCAGAAAAGGATTTTCTACGACTGATGCAGTTTTTAGCCTAAATTGTGTAATCGAGCACTTCATCAACAATAGCAAACGACTATATTGTGCGTTCGTGGATATGAAAAAATGCTTTGATAGCGTAAATAGAAATGCTCTGTGGTTGAAGCTTCATAGGCTTGGCATAAAAGGAAAAATGTTAAATGCGTTAAGATCAATTTATGAATGGGTACGTTGCAAAGTAAGGCACTGTAATAGTTACTCACAGTTTTACGAAATAGCAGTCGGTCTGAAGCAAGGTGAGCTGTGCTCGCCCATTTTGTACTCTCTATTCGTGGAGGACTTAGAACTTTACCTAGCAAAAACGGAAGCCAGGGTATAAATATATACGAGTTAAACCTTGTTTTATTTCTGTACGCGGATGATATGGTGCTCCTTAGTGAATCTATAGAAGACCTACAGACTAGTCTAAATAACCTAGAATGTTATTGCAAAACATGGGGGTTACAAGTAAATACAGAGAAAACTAAGATAGTGATTTTTAGAAAAAAGACCCAAACATATCCGAATGAAAGGTGGTCTTACGGAGGCGATATACTTGAAATAGTGGACCAATTTAACTACCTAGGCGTATTGTTCTCGTGCAATGGGTCATTCAAATATCATGTGAAAACGATGTGTGGAAAAGCTCTCAAAGCTATGGGTGTATTATTCCAAAATACAAATAATTTTGAGTTTAAACCAAAAACCCTTTGCCAACTGTTCGACTCATTTGTGGGATCAATACTAGGCTATGGATCGGAAGTACACGGGTTTTCAAACAAGGAGGAGATAGAACGAATCCATATGAAATTCTGTAAAAGAATACTCGGTGTAAGAATCTCGACAAGTAATGTTGGGGTTTATGGTGAACTTGGTCGATTTCCTTTACATATACAGCATCAAATAAGCATCATAAAATACTGGTTTAAAGTTGTAACAACGTATAATTGTGTGATTAACGGTGCATACAAGTTAGCAGTAGAGGGGGATGAAAGAGGGAAAAACACTTGGGCCTCTAGAGTTCGATCCTTGTTGTCTGTGAACGGGTTTCAAAATGTATGGGATAACCCATTTAGTGTAAACCAAAAGCACTTTATAAATGTATTTACGCAAAGGCTAAAGGATAATTTCATTCAAAAATGGACTGCTGATCTGAGAAATAGTACAATTTTGATTGTTTACCAAGGTATCAAGTGTGACTTTATGTATGAAAATTATTTAGACTCGATCGAGAAATCAAAAAGAAAAGAAATTACTAAAATGCGACTTTCAGCGCATAGTCTACAAATACAAACAGGACGATACGCAGCTAATAGACTTGAACGAAACCAAAGAGTATGTAATATATGCTTAAACGGTGAAATTGAGGATGAATTTCATTTTTTCTTTAAATGTGATAAATATAAGTTTTTCAGAAAAAGGTATTTGCCAGAAAAATATCATAATAGGCCTAATATGCAAAAGCTTTGTGCTATGTTAATGCAAACTGATCGATATACATTGAATAAAGTATATACTTTTATTCGATGTTCGCTTGTAATGAGAAGGAATTGTATGTATTCATAATTCAATCGGTGGGGAATTAAAACATCGTAAATGGAGCTTAAAGCAGCTGTAAGTACGATGTTTTGGATGCCCAGCGAAGACTAATTACTTGCTATACTCTCTTTGTAATGAGTAATTACTGTTTTTTCCTGATATTAATTGTATTTCGATTTATTATTGTTTATAATCTGACCTTGACAAAATGTTTTCGATATTTGTATGGAAGAGAAACTATGTTTAATTCCGAAAATAAAGTTATGTCTATGTCTATATAAGGGTTATTTGTACTGCCTTGCCGTACAAGTTAGCTTTAATAGCGATGTGGTATAGCACTCGCTTCGAGACAGAGAGTTCCTGGGTTTGAATTCCAGCGAAGTCTTATATTTATCTGCCGTTTACATTTGGCGTCAAGCTTCGGAAAACTCACTTGACGTGGTGGTTATGTGATTAGGTAATCCATAACTCAGTTTGCCCAAAGGTAATATCTCTTCGCGGGTTACAAGAATGAACAAATTCAGATGATCATTTAGTGGAAGCTCTGAAAGGCATTTTCTTCTCAGAACCTCAATGATGGATATAAGCCAAGTTTCAATTTTGAGTGAGCCCAGCGTGATCTATTATCAACCGGACAAGAGTTAATATGGTAAGTTGACGATATGGCTTTTAGGGTATAATACATATTGAAAACATAACAATTAATTTTCTCCTAAAGATTAATATGAAATTCAACCAAAGTGTACAATAATTCAATTAAGGTGTAGGTCTTTAGATTCGATTTCACTGAAACATGCCTTTTATGGATGCACTTATTTCAATATAATTATGGTAAATATGATGATTTTTTTTTTAATCACAAGAGGACATTACTTTGATCTAAATTGATTTTTCATGAATGTCATGTGAGAAGATTTCAAATAACTATGAAAAGTATTGTGCACGCGAGTTGCTTCTTTTGTTTTATAAAAAGCGTTATCCTTCTCTGATACTCAGTTTCAGGAGATTCAGGCCTGTAGAGGGAATTAGGGGCCCGTTTTACTAAACATCTTACGAAAAAATTGATCGTAAGTCAAAATCATAAATCGTACCTGGTGTTTTCATCCATCGTTAGACACTGACTTGCAATATCTCATTGGAATCGTCTTCAAAAGACGATTCTAATGAGATAATGCATGGCAGAATTCCATTTTTAGTAACCACTGTAGAAGCATCTTTAATTTTTGACTTACGCAAAAAATGGTCGTAAGATGTTTAGTTAAACGGGCCCCAGGAGCTCAAGAACCTACCAAGAAAGAGGCTTTAAGAACAAAAGCAAAACATGAATTTTCATCAATATTTAGCATGCTTTTTTATAAAGAGACTGGTTCGAAGTTAGTTTTAGATTATTGATCAAGACTTTGAAAATACGGTTGAATTGGAAAATTCCTAAAAACTTAATTATTCTGCAATAAATCTTCTTCGAGTTTTCTCGCCCTTTCTCTCTTGAATAGCCTTCTTACCAATTTTTGTTCAAAAAGAACCACTTAGATAGTAATGGTAACTATTCCATTTTGGAAACAGGAATTTAAGCAAAGTAGCTTTTGCCACGAGCCTGATGCCTTAGCACCTTCATTTTCTCTTTTTCTATTATGCCAAACAAAAATATACTTACAAAGTCGCATGTATCTGTCGTATTGAGACAAGCCAGCATATTACAGGATAACTTTAATATATCACTATCGGGAAATCTAAACGTATGCACAGTGGACACGACCGAGGTTTGGGTCTCATCAACGAACTTGAAATCGGACATCAAAGTTCCGTCGAGTGTACATCTAAAGTATAAACGAGAATCATTTCGACAAACTTAAACTCAATCAAGGGGGAAAAACGCACCGAAAACAAATTAAAGATTACAAAATACGAAAGGTCGGTTGAATTATTTTTCTGTGTATTTTTTTCAGACACCCTTTATTCTAACTAGGCAATTCGTTTATTAATTTAACTCCGCACAGTTATGGCGAGTCACTGATATAGGTTATTTAATTGCGAAATTTCTATTACTCAAACACAAAAGCTTGTCATAAACAATGCTCATGTGAAATATAAAGGTTATATCACTTACTATTAAAAAATAATGGCCAATATTAAAGTTTTTTATTTTTTCACAGATTTAACCTTGATTTATGACTTTGGCCTTTACTGATGACCTTGAAGTTCGAACCAACAGAAAGCTCTTGTCACAAGCATTCTACGTGTGAAATATTAAGGCTTTATATCAATTTCATTATAAAAAATTATAGCCAATGTTTTTGGGGTTTTGGTCGGACAAACGGACAAAGAGGCAGACAAACAGATTATTAGACTTACTGACAAATAGTCAGGACTATATGCACCCGATCTGTCGATGCGGAGGCATAAAAATATGATAATTTCTACTCAGCATTACATCCGCTGTCATCAGAACAATTTTACAAAGCTTTAAGATATTATAAATATGCCCCGGTTGGCAAAAATGACCATCAGGGCAGTGCGGTAAGTGTCTACCCTAGTAAGACTTCGCGGTGTGCCCAGTCTGACTAGTGTCGACACTATTTGTACTTTGCTTATTTTCTGAATCAAATCAAATGAATCAAATGATTTTTAAAATCATTATCAATTTTTTCTTGCTTTGTATGCATTTTTAAAATGGATCCTTCGGTTGACATATACTGGATTTTTTTATTTATTTCTATTTTTTATTTTATGCAGTTCTCAGAAGATCCTTTTACACGTGAAGGGTCGCAGATATTTGTAACACCTAAAAGGACCACCTGGGAACAGGCCAACCAGAGGTCGCATTTCAAAATTTATTTCGCAGTAGATAAACAATAGATTGATTATTCTATGTTCAGAAAATTAGTAAAGTCAATATCCAAACTCCCTGGAAAAGTGGAAAAATGATTAAAGATGCTTCACTGACTTAAATAACTTCACAAATAACCCAATATATGATAAAGCATACAAATTCACAACTGACCCAAAACTTATATGGTTTCAGTTTAGAATCAACCACAGAATTCTGGGGACAAAATATCTAGTAAAAAAAAATGAAGATTATAAATGATGATTTATGCACTTTCTGTAATAATTCCTCTGAGAACCTGTTACATTTGTTTTGTTTTGCAAATGAGAATATGTAAAAAACTTCTGAACTGAACTACAAATATACATAAATCACAAATGTAATATTTCAGCCTCTCTATATTTTACTATTCTTTCTTTTTTCTCCCTTTCTTTTTCCTTTTACTGTTACTTTTGTGTTAATGGGTACCACTAGTTAGTTTAGGTTTGCAATGTACCCTAAACTGTATTTATATGGCAAGAGAAGTAAATCTATGTAATCTGTGAGTAACCGGTTATGATTAATCGTGAAATATTGGTAATATATACTAGTAGCAGTAAATGCCAGCAACAGATGAGTCAGAAATTAGTAAGAAAATTAGGCAAAAATGCTTCTTGCATATGCTTCTCATCTCAAGTTTCGGTTGAAATATATTGGGATTAAATCCCCTGAATAGAATTGATGGTCTCCTATGTTCATGTTTAAAAGACTTCTCCCTAGAAAGACCCATATTTAAAAACATGGGTAAAATACTAATTTAATGTTAATATATGTATCGTAACTGATTACTTTTGACCTACCAGAGCAAAACCTTTAAAATGAAACACTGCATTTAAGGCCGAGACAAAGCAGTTGCGAAAATAAGCAGCACATACACAATTAAACTACCGTCGATTTTCCGGGACCTCGTAGCTTGAACTTTAAAATGGTGGAGCAGCAAGGATCTGGTACCTCGGCACTTATAGATGTCCTCTACATACACATACACATACACTTGAGTCTTGATAAATGCAGACAATCTCCTCACGGAACGTATATTGAATATCGTTTGTGTTCTGCTAAAGTCTCGTAACTACAGCTTGTTTAAAGCTGTGGTTACGGGATTTTGGTAGAAAATCTACGATATATTAAAAAATGAACTAACGTTATTAAGTTACAGCTAATGTACGCCCTGCTAGGTAAATACACATCTTTCCATATTTTACATGTTTTTTTGTGAATCAGGTTTGTAAGGAGAAGTTGGGATGTTTCTCCGACCCTACTCTCCATAATTTACGGGGAAATAAATAAATGGGTAGACAAAGTAGTCTGCTGAAAATTAAAACAAAAATAGTAAAGTGCAAAAAGTTTCGACTCTAGTCAGTCTGCGCAGTCAGACTAGGGTCGACACTCTACGCACTACAGAGATGGTCCCCCGACAGATCATATATTTTTGAACTTCATAAAGCATCTCAGATTTTGATATTCTTATAACCTTTTCTCATAAAGTCAATCCAAGGCCGAAAAAGCATAACTATACTACATAAAGTCAGCTGATTTCGGCAAAGGAGGGCCACCATAATATGCCACATGACTGCGCAGTAGAATGTCACCAAGCCTTATTCTTAATATTCAATCGGGTCCGCAAAAGATTTGGAGGCCGCTGGCCTTGCCCATGACCACCGTCGCGACACACCTATCAGATACCAAAACGCCATATACTCAGTTCAAAAAGAAAGTCTGAACTTTCAAATTTGGAATAATTCGAAATTTACAAGATGTAACGTAACAAAATTTCTTGTGATATTCCTCGAGACTATAGACCAATGATCCTTTGAGATAAAAATCCAAAATTTTCAGATCTGATGCAACGCTTGATTTGGGGTCATTTGCTCGCGTAGCAAGCAGGTGATGAATGATTGTTCTAAATTTTTTCAAGCAGTAGTTACGACGTTCAAGTCGCAAATTTTACGAAAAACTTTTCAAAGTAGTGAAAAAATATGGGAGTTAAACAAACATCTCATTATAAATGAGTGTTTATCTAGCCAATGGATTATTTTGATTGACAGCAAAGATGTGTTAATGGTATAAGTTGCGTCAGCCGTTCACAAGATGCGAACGTACTGATGTTGGGACAAACGGAAAGACGGATAGGATGACATCATTATACGTCGACCATCGACGGCGTATAAAAAAGACTGCGATACTTACCCGGCAGTATGCGTATCCAGTGAGAATATGGAGTTGTCTCCCCCTGAGCTTGTACAATCCAGTGGCTTTATCTTATATCCAGCTTGTAGTAAAAAGAGAGTGAAAGGGATATTGGCAGAGTTATTGAACTTTATAAGACTTACATAATCAACATGATCAATTCTTAGGGTAGTGGAACCGTAATAGTTTTGCAACGTCTCCGAAGTAATGAACTTTAACGATGTAAACCGAGGTTTCCTAATGATTTTCATTAGGAAACCTCTGTTAACATTGTGAAAGAATATGTGGTCCGAAATGTTGCGGAACTATTAAGGGTCCACTACCTTAACTTAAAAACTTTTTTACACTTACTATCAATATGAGACCGAACTTTGGTAAAAAGTACTGAACGATGGTCAAAAAGGGAGCCTGGATATTCACAAAGTACATTACAAGACTTTTGATTCATAGCCATCGATTATATGCGGACTGAAGACTCTGATTCTATGCGGATGCACAGGCTGATACGAGTCTTAACGTTTCGCACATGTGAAATCTTGGAAATGTGACGCACACATTCGTTTATCAGCAAATGTTCGTTTTCAGATAAACCCCCTCGATTAATACTTCAGGATTAAGGTTCATGTAAAGTGTTTGAGACCCAATTTTAGGGGCATTCATTTGCCAAGAAAAAGCAGTATGTCCAGGAATATTATATATCAAAATGAAGCTATTTATGAGCACAAGCAGTTGAAAAACATAAGACTGTTATAACTATAGCGGTATAGCCAAACATTGTGGAAAGGGTCATTTTGTACAGAACAAGCAACTGCATGACTGTTGGATAAAATTGGCTAATATTTTATCAAAGTCTAGCCTAAAGTACCATCCAGGTAGTGCTACAACCATTGGTATAAAACTCAGCCCCAAAACGTAGTTATGCAAGCAATTTATTTTGACTTATTTCATAAACACATATGTTATAAATGTCATTCTAATTTTGTCAACGTGTAGATCTTTTTAGGGTATGGTGTGTTATCACAACATAAATAGACATTAATTGTTTATATACCTGTAAGATTGATCAGCAATATATCAATTTCTATTTCACAGAATGATAAATATATAGTCATATTGTAGATCATTGAATTAAAAAAAACTATAATTTGAATAAATCGCAGAAAATATTTCACAATATTATGGTGTGATGTTGCACCATACCTAACATCTATTTTGAAAACAAACCAAACCGGTTTGACATGTATGTTGACAAAATAAATGGAAATTGATTGTTTCAAAAGAGCCTTTTGAGACTGAGATTTATATCTATGGTTGTAGCACTACCTGGATGGTACTTCAGACTGTACTTTGTTAAAATATGGGGCAATTTTATGCAACCGTCATGCAGTTGCTTGTTCTGTACAAAATGGCCCTTTTCCACAATGTTTTGGCTATACCGCTATAGCTATGGCGGTCTTATGTTGCCTATCTGCTTGTGCTCACGAATAGCTTCATTTTGATATATAATATACCTGGACATACTGCTTTTTCTTGGCTAATGAAGTGCCCTAAATATTGGGTCTCAAACACTTTACATGAACCTTAAGTTGTAAATGCAAAAAGGCTCACAAACGCAAGGATGGACTAACGAGAATTTAGAACGTTCAGATTGTAAATACATGTACTACGCTGTTATTCTACGTAGTGATTCAACTGGTAGGGTGTGGCTTAGCTGTGACGTAATTTTGGCGAGTTTACTTTTCAATACTTTGGGTTCTTTCAAATTTTAGTCGATAATTATCATTACCGCGTGCAAATAACTGTATCCTAAAACCTTAAGGATTCACGCGCTTACAGAAAGTAAACACATTTCACCAGTTGGTTACCAAAGCCTCGTAACTTCAGCTTAGACAAGCTGGAGTTACGAGGGTTTGGTTACCAACCTACGATTTAAGGTCTCAAGTTATTTTTATCGACTCTCTGTAGAAGTAATTAATTTTAGATAAAAGCTGATTTACCCTAACCTTAAGTGCAACGACCCATAGCTTAGGCTCCGCCCTGCCAGGGCATTTATCGTGGATAGTATAATCTCATTTTCTTACAAAAGCAGTGTATCACTGCCAAACCGTTTTGCAGGCATTTAGATCTTGAACGCAGAAGATGCATGCATACCTGGTCCCCTAATGACCCAATCAAAAGGTTCTCCTATAACAGCACTGATCTTAGCCTCGCCAGTTTCTGGGTCAACAACCGTTGATACAAGCGGAATCTGGGGATACACGGGTTTGGGTGACGCCGCTGTGGGGGCCCTGAAATACAGGCATGTGTCTTTGTTTTACTTTTTTCAATAATTCTACATCCAATTGCCTAAAAGTTTTATAGGTTGTATAGGTTCAGCGCCACTTTTCATTATTGTTGCAGTTTTATCGCGGCCGATGGTATATCTACCCATGGATTCCAGTAGTTTCTCACACCAGTACAAATTACGATATTTCATCCGAGCCATCAGCTGCTCGTCCAATTTAAGCGTGCTTGAGTTAACATACGCTTATAGATGGGATACATATGACTCGTGTCACTTCGCATTTTGTCAAATATCGGTGGAAAGTTGGCCGGGCCTGGGTTCGGATTCACGACCCTAGGATCGATAGTCTAATACGTAACCACTTAGCTAGCCCGGGGTCGGACCAAGTGGTTAAAAGACGTGAGTGTCTAACCGTTTGGATTTTTTTCTTGTTGTTGTTGTTTTTGTAATCCCGTTGCTATGGCTAATGCGAATGTGTATTTGGTAGTTTATCATCTACCCATATCTTCATATCTAGGGTTCGGCGCGAGACCGTAGTAAGTGTATATACATTGTATATACACTTACTACAGTCTTGCGCCGAACCCACGATATCACAATTATCAAACAGTTTTATTCTATCCATTTAAAATTATTTTCACAACTTCTTCTTCTGGATATACATGTAAAGCATGTAACTTTGCGATATATCTTTATATATTTTTGTCGAGCTTTGTTTCCAGCATTCAGCTAGCCTTTGACGTGCATTGTGCACCTACTCAGGTTTTCCTAACACACTTACCGGACGGTCACGTGTGATCCATCAACAATCTTTTTCACAATTCCTTCCTCGGGTATAGCGATACAGGACAATGTGTAGCTCTTGTGTATATCTTTAATTATTGTTGGCATTTTGTTCTCGTTGCTTAGTAATAACGTCAGCACCCTGTCCTACAACAGAAAAACTTTAACTTTTTTTCGAATACATACATAAGGACGGTTTGTTTTTTAAATCCAAGAATTATAGGGAAAAATCCCAACATTTCTTCAGAATTAATATCACCAAGCTATTTTTTGGGGGGGGAGGGGGGTTGTTGGGGGGGGGGGAGGGGTGTATTTTTTTATTTTGATTTATTTTTTAAAAGAGAACTGTCAGCTCCCTATAGCATATACAATTTCAGAAAGGAAGATGATATCTTTTTTGAATTCATGGACTAATCAAACAAACTATTTAATCACACTTATATACGAATTCGCTCCTCAGACACATTCATAAGGGTAATATATTTTTCTTACTCCATGAAATTATGGGGAAAAAATACCTTATATAGAAGTGTCATCTCCTTATCCTAGAACATATGTGAAAGGAAAAGAATGGTCTAATTTTAATAATCATGGAGTAGGCTCATGAAACAAACAAAATCTGTTTACACCTACGTACTCTGATTAATAGAAAAGTGTGATTAGATTTTTTGTTTCATTACTTTTCGAATTTAAAGAAAAATAATCTTCGTTTCTTATGAAATAATATTATCGAGTTACGGTTTGCCGTTTTAAGACAGTTTCTCGAGGGAATGATTTTGCAGTGATTTTGAAATAGTTGCATACTATTTTTTTTTTTTTTTTTTTTTTTTTTTTTTTTTTTTTTTCATGGTAGTATGTATTGTTTTTTTCCAACAAATGAGATATTCTTAGTTCTAAGTTCGTAATCAAAAAACAAGAACACTGCCTTCGGGTGTCTACGCTCCGCTGTTGGGTGCTGGATAGTGAAGAAAAATCCAATTAGTAAAGAGGCCTAATTCACAAAAATCATGTAGAGTTATTTCCCTTAATTGCAAATGTTACTCTTTCTGATGGTTAACATTTGTGCCAAGTTTAAAGTATATGCCGTGATAAATACCAGAGAATTGGTGCTGATGTGTTTTCTCCGAAAACAGCCGAACTTATAAAACAACTTACGAAACAATTCAAGATGGTAATTGTGGTTGGATCCATACCCACTGTTGTGTCACAAATAACGTCGGAGGCGTTTGCTCTGGCCCATACGTAGAAGGCGGGGTCAGGGTTCTTGACGTAAATTATACCATCCGGATCACATTCTGTGAATAAAAAGTGATAACCAGACAAAAAAGTTTACACCTGTCTTTTTTCAAGTTGAAACTGAAAAGAATATTCTTGTTTTCTGAAGAAGAAAAAAAAATATTATGAAAAATGGAGAAATTACTTGTACCAAACTGCTATCCATCTAAGGCCGAAAAATTATTTACCCAGTGGTGGGAGACCAATTAAACGTCGGAAAGGTTAAGTAACACCGTAGGGGATCGAACCCATCACTCCCTCGATTGATGATTGAAAATCTGGTTCGCTGTGGAGATGACCTCACGTTTGAAGTAATGAACATTATGGAATTTTTGTTTTGCGTTGGTATATTATATGTATAAATATATAATAAACACTTACCGTAGTGAAGTTGATTCTCTTCATATGAAGAAACTAAGACAAAATATAACAGTCCAAATATAAATATTACATGAAAAACTGCCATCGTGTGGCATTAAACTGTTTAAAGTGCAGCTACGTTTGACAGTTAAACGTGGTTTTAAGTGTATCGTCATTTTTTTTGCTCGGCGTAAGTTAATTTGCACGTGCAAGAACATTTTCATCCGTCATACCAAAAGGTCTGTTGAAATAAAGAGATGAAACGGACAATTTATTTATTTCGTGGACTTTTAATTTGTTTCATGGAGTTATGAAACTTAAAATCTAATCAGCTGGTTGAACACGCAAAGCGGATTCATACATGTGTGTGATTAGATTTTTAGGTTCATGTCTTCGTGAAATTAGAAATTTCTCTCTTCAAGTCTTGAGATAACATGAATTATAAAGTGTAATGATTTGTCATTTGTGAGACGTTGCATAGCAATGATGGGCAAAATGTCCCCCTTACTATAAATTTTGTCTTAATTTTCCTTTCGTCTCATTTTACATTAAAGAAATTGAATGATTGTTTGTTTTTTCGTCTAAGATACCAAATAGTTCAATCCGAACACAACAAAATGAAAACGTAAATCGATATTTCACTAAAACAAACGATTATCGTCTTTATCTTGAATATAATCTATTCGTAATTTTGTAAGATATTTTCTCCAAATTCGGCGTGCCACCGTCATATCGCAGTTAGTAGCGCGCCGGACAGTCAATCTAGAGGTCCCGGGTTCGATCCTCGACAGCGGCACCTATTCTTTCTGACTATTTATCTCTCACCAATGGGTTGATAATCGTAGACCTATGTGAGATAGCAGCTTGATGCTAGAAAGGGTGTGATGATAATATGTGTTAGAGAAATGCCAGGAATCCATTGTTAGGTGCTCCAGTCGCCGCGATATGACTAGAAGAGTTTTGAAAAAGGCATAAAACTCCATTCAAACAAACAAACAAAATTCTGCGTGTATTTACACTATCACAAGCGCAATCTTTCACAGGAGATAATCTTTGATGTGTTTTGTAAGGATTATGTCCCTTTTATTTATTTCACTATCCAACCGGCTCTTCTTTAAAATATTTGTTGACAAGTATTATATCTGCTTCTCACGCATATGTGAATTTTCAAGTTCGGGTTCAAATACGATAAAAATCATGGTAAGTTTCACCTTTCTCCGCGTAAAAGGCTTTGCAAATGTATAAATTAAGAGTCATGTGTTCCGGATGACATTATCGTATGCGAACAATTAAATGGTTCCCTACCTTGAACGCAAGTGCCTGTGCGAGGCAGGGTACGATTTCATAAACATTTCGTGATAGTTTTCATCTTGAAATAATTGCACGTATCCCATAACTAAACTTTTAAGTGTCAGGGTTGAAATCCTAAAGTTATAATTAATTATTTCCTGTCTTTGTCATATAATTGTAAAATTTATTACTCCGATTGTTTACCAAAAGTTCATCCTGTTTTTGTTTGTGTAAGTTTCCGAGAATGCAGACACACTTGAAAATAAAGTCGGGTTGCCAGGAAATGGGATCGGTATTACGATTGTTAATTTGGGGGGGGGGGGCACCAACTATGTTATGCAATAATTTCTTACTTGCGATCAGGATACCAATTCAGCGCAAACTTTTTTCAATTTATACCCCGTTTTGCAAGTGTAATCAGTTATGGGATGAAAAGAAACCATATTTTCATATAGGTATGAACAACGAAAAGAACATAATAACAATACATAAATACGCAGATTTTTACTAGACAAGCCTTTTTGTTTCAAACCTCCATGATAACAAAGAAAAGTGGTGATTATTAGTAATTTAATGACATCTATCGACGGTGTCATAATACTTTTAGTTCGAAATCACAAAAAAAATCATTCAACAAAATTGACACATGCTCAAAACCGATTACTTTAGTTTACTTATAAAAAAAACACTGTCATTTATTACGAAAAAAAACAGCTTTGAGAATGCAGCTATTTCGAAAGCTTCCGTGGAAAGTGGTCTCGCAAGAATCTATCTCATTGAGTACGAATCTTTCGTTTTATTCTAGACAATAAATTATAAAATGTAAAGAGAGTATTTTTATACCATGGAGGAATGAAGCTTAAACCCTTATCGCATTCTTGTTTGAATTTGATTCGCGTATGCATATATTGTGATCAGGTTTTAGGTTCATACGTTCATTAAAAAAAAATCACTTTTCATTTCTTTATTGTGTAAGACGAAACTTAAATTTTAATTTATTGATTATTTTGACCCGTCACGCGATAAAGGAACATATGTAAGTGTTAAATCCGTACAGTTAATTTTTGAAATTGAACATTATTCCGGTGTGTACACTGAAACGAACTTCTAAACGGCCACCTTGCATTTGCCACAATTTAACATATTTTCAGTCATTTTATGAAGTATATTTTCATATTCATTTGAAAGGTCGTTCGATTTGACGCATTCTTAAGGAAGAATGCTTTCGAATCTTTATCCTGTTTGTCAGTAGGAATCAATTAAACAAAAGAACCCTCCGTTTCAAAAGTCACTAAAGTTGTATATTTTCGAGGAATTTAAAATTTCGGTCTACCAAATACTCGGATATTAATCCTATAAGTGACAAAACTCGGTGACCATTGCGTGTCTGATATCAAATTATTAAAGAAAATAACATTATTGTTGTTTTGTTTCTCACAAAAGCATAAAATGTTAAAATTACCCCACCCACCAATGTTAATTTTGAAATCAGTGGTTTCCTTGAATTCCTTTAGAAATCTTTGTTTTCTTCACATTTTTTCAAGTCGATGGCAAATGAAGATTCTCCCCAAATGATTTTATTTGACTACTTCCCATTTGTGATACCAAAGAAAATATTCCTTTTGCAGCGAAAACCAAGTGGCCGTTTAGAAGTTCGTTTCAGTGTACGGTTAACCAAATGTCGCATTTCAAAAATTCTTTCATGTGGAAGTATGATTATTCTAGATTCAGAAATAGGACTAGGTGCGAAAGTTTCGACCCTAGTCAGTCTGCGCAGTACGCGCAGTCTGACGAAGGTCGAAAGTATACGCATTGACCAGATGGTTCCTTTTCGCCCGACGAGTTCATTTATCAAGCGAGCTATTGGTTCTCGACAAATCATCGAATCAGATACATGGCTGCATGAGAAATGTTTGTAGATAGGTTGGATGATTATTACATCCGGGTTCAGGTCTGGTATAAAAAGCGCGTGCAGTGTAACATTTGAAAACAAAAATTGGGTGACCCTACCTTATTTCAATAACGTGGTAGATCTATTATTCAGACGGTAAATAATTCATTTTGGTATTCATTCTATAATAATTCAATTTTATTTGTGTCCATTAATATCCGTGTGTTTTGATTGGATGAAAAGCTGTCCTGCGTTCAGGATGAGATGATACCCTACTTTGCACGTGCACATATGTCCAAAGCGAAGTGTCATTTCGAAAACGTTTGAATAACGTTTTAATCCTGAGCGCGGGGTTGGTTTTATTCCTCAATGAAAACATTTTTTAGTACGCAGCTATTTTGTAAGCTTCCTCACAAAGTAGTCCCATTACAAATATGTTTCTTGTTTAAAAGATCTGAACATTTTTCCTTTGATGTAATTTAATAAGATTTTGAAAATTGTAATTATTGATTTCATTGAGATATGAAACTAAAAAACCCATTCACTCTCATGTATGAATCCGCTTCGTGTATTCATACAGTGGGATTATGGTTTTAGTTTCATAACTCAATGAAATCATAATATGTTTAATTTTTTGTCTGTATGTATCTGATTTACATATTTTCTCATTCTGAATTATGGAAAATGTCAACCTGTAGGCTTAATGGTCATTTCAAAATATCATCTATTCCTACCATCATTGAGAGTAATTAACCTAACTAGTATCGTTATTTATCAAAATCATTATCACTATCATCTATTGATTATCGAATCATTATTACAATCATCATCTTTGTTTTTATCATTATTATTATCATTAGCAACAGTAGTAGTAAAAGGTTCTGATAATAGAATTGTAAAATTTTGAAATAATGATGGCATTAAACATGAACTTAAAAATATTTATACAACAGACTAATTTTAATTGCATTTATTAACAGCTTTGCTTTCTGATTGGCTGAAAAATTGGTTTCATTCCTTGGTGAAAACAATGTTAAGTACACAGCTATTTTGTAAGCTTGAACACAAAGCAGTTCCAAAAACAATCCGTCTCATTTTCACTTTTTTGATTTGTAAAATTAAATTATAGGATATGAAAAAATTGATAATTTCATGAAGGCATGACACTTAAAACTTATCACACTTATGTATGAATCCGCAACATGTTTCTTTGGCCTATAGATTGTGAAAAGGCTTATCGTATATTACCTCCCTGAAAAAAAATCAGTCTCTTCATTTGAATAAAAATGACATAAATGAAAACTTTTTAATACATTTTTTTTTTCTTTTATCAATTTTCAGACATAAAAAATGAAAACGACGCGAATCTTCTTCCTACTTCTATTGGCAAGCCTACTAATAAGTCACGTGACTGGCTCAAGTAGAACATGCCTACGCGCATGTCTAAATGCTGCCAGAGAATGTCGGTCGGGCTGTAGAAAGGCGTACACGGACTGCCAAAGAAGATCGCCACGTCGATATGATATAAATTGTTTGATAAGACAGAGGAGATGTCACAGAAACTGTAGCTCTCGTCACGAGCAGTGTCTGCGAAATTGTTGATCCCAATCGAATCCTGAACAGGATTTATACCTACTCGTACTTAATCTTGTGTGGATTTTTAGAAATCAGACTGAACATCTTCACAGAGATAATAACTTTGATATTTGTGACCCGTCACGCGATTTAAGGGACCATCTGGGTAGTGCGTAAAGTGTCGACCCTAGTCAGACTGCGCGGATTGCGCAGACTGACTAGGGTCGAAACTTATTACACCGTGCTTATTTTCTGAATCTAGAATGATCAATCTACCTTCCACCGAAAGAAATTTTGAAATACGACTTCTGGTTGACCTATGCTGGATCAAATCTCTTTTTCAATAAATCATTTCACAGAATTCCCGGATGGTCCCTTTTCGCGTGACGGGTCACGTTTAATTAACATTATTCTTTTTCTTTTGACAATGATTTTTTCATAATTTATCATTATCCTTGAATAGTTTTTGAGGTTTTTTATGCATATCGTTTAACTTAGATTTTTTATAACATTTGGAGGTTAGAGGAACATAAGAGACAGTTTAATGGAGTTTTAGCATTATTATTGTTTTTGTAGCATAACGTGTACATATATATTGCCAATTTAGTATGCATGAATCGGTTGGAGCTATTTCTGTGCGCAGTAATAACAAATGACGTATGAATTTTATTGCGAATATGTATCTTCTTCTTCTTCTTCTTCTTCTTCTTCTTCTTTTTCTTCTTCTTCTCACGCTGTTCATTTTTCACTGGCGAAAACATATGAATTTATAAAAACTGTTAATTTGATATTAAAATTAAAATCAAGTATTATGTTAAGATCGAACGTCTTTGTCTTTTCTATTCTAAAAATTTAGGGTAAAAGATATACTAGTTGTGGAAAAATGTATTTCGAGGTTTTTATGCTAAAATTAATTAGTAATTGGGGCAAAAAGAAAGGAAGAGAACAAGACATACAAAATTGATTAAAAAACAGCCCTGCGTTCAGGATCACAAAACGGTGCAAACAGTTAGCCAATCGTACCCCGCTTTGCACACAAGTGCACGAACAAAGCGGGGTACGATTGGCTAACTGTTTGCACCGTTTTGATATCCTGAACGCAATGTTGTTGGGTTCGAACCAGAATTGACGTGGTGAGTCCCCATTTGGCTATGGAACCAGCTTAAATTTACTTTATGAATTTAAGTACATATTGTTATAAAGAGAATTTCTAAACGCTTTGTTTAGTTCATATTCAAAGTAGCCTTTGTTTTTAAGCCACTTTATCGTAGTTTTGCTATAGTCAAATTATTGTTGTTATGGTGATATTAATAACATCCAGAGCGCGGGTGTTGTCTTAACCAGTGAAATGAACGTGCACTTGCGACAGCCAGTCACTGAACTGTGGTTTGTATCGATGGATTTGTAGATGGGTGTGGTTAGTTCGAATCCCTATCCACGTGAACATTGGCCGCTCCTCGACACCACGAATACTGTATTTCACAGTTTGGTATCCGTCTATACGCATCCTGTCAACTGCCGTGGTGACTAGCATTTTTCTGAAATAAATAATAAACACAGTCATACGTTCAGGTTGCGAAATTATTTGCAAACGTTTAAAAATGATACCCCGCTTTGCAAGTAAAAACTTTTATCCGTAACTTTAAGAGCAAGTGTGAAAGTGAGTTATCAGTTCTTAAACATTAAACTAACGTTTTTGTCTTCAACTCATGGAATGTTCTCCGATGAGACTCCACTAGCTGTTTGTTAATAAAATGAAAACGTTCGTATATTAAGGGACAGTATTTTTACAAAACTCCATCTACTGCCGAAATCATCATCGGTTGCATTCGGAACATCACTCGACCAATCCTACGATCAACCTCGGATGTACATAGACGGACTATTTTTGAAAATTACTGGAAAACATTGGACAAACTCGATGACGTCAGTTGAAATGGTGTTAGCCCTCGAAACTTTAAGTAAAAACATTCGACGTCGCCAACGCTACTCGTTTAAGTCAGTGACGTGAAAGCATCGTATCCTTTTATAAAGAATCTGCACAATTTTGTTACATACCCATCCGCCTTATATACATCCGAGGTCTGTTGCCGTTTATGGAAATGGCCGAGTGATGTTCCGAATGCATCAGTTGTGTAGGATTTCAAGACGTAATTGTGAATAGGCCTATATGCTTGTTCAAGGTACCAATATTAAGGTAATAGATGATAAATGGTGCTTTTTGCACGTCGATATTTTTTTCTCGACACTTATGTAATGCTATCAATAAAAAATTCGTTTTTGAATGATTTACATTTAAACCCATTTTGCCTCAAGCAAACGGCCAGCGGTTATATCTAAGTAGAGGATAATCGTTTTTTTTCTTTTTTTCAGTTTAAGATTGATTTGTATAACATCTAGTTAACAACAAGAGCTATATTTTCACGAGCGGCGGAGTCATGAGCGAAAATTAGCTTTTGTTATTTACAAAATAAATTATTGATCTATCTTACTCGAAAGAAACGTTTGTTCTATTTTAGTACTGCAAAAAATGGGACAAAACGAAAGAAAAATTGGGACAAACCATTATAACCATTTAACTATGCAACGTTCATGATTACTTCATTTTTGCGCTGCGCATAGATAACGTTAAACAGGATGAAATGGGCGAAAGAAAGGTGTGATTTTTCCGTAATTTCACTACTTTGGTAGCGAGTTTATCAAGTGATAATTTACTGATATTTCTCTTCAAGCCACCGAAAATCATTTAAGAATATTTTCCTTTTTATATTGATTTTTTCTCCCTAGAGTGGACGTAGCGATCGTTTCGTTCATTACCTGTTAACAAGTTCATCTTGTCTTTCATGTGGCCATGTGGCATATTTACCGATCTCAGGGTCCGGCTCTGTAATTGTTATACCCATAGCTTCAATTCTGTAGATAAACAGCACAATACTTATTACAAGTCATGTGATCCGGAAATTAAAGCTTTTCAGCGATATATCGAGAGGTCAGCACAAGAATATTGTTAGTGTATTTATAAAAATAGAAACTTACAAAGGTATTTCGATGACCCCTCTATATACAATTTCGTTTCCAAGAACAAACTAAAACTGCCCTTGTTGGTCTGCCGGGTTGAAATCAAAATTGGACAGAAAATTCACGAAATCATGTTCCTAGTAGTACAACTTACATTTCTTGAATATATATCTTTCTTTGTCGAAACGAAATCGAGTGATTTGCTGCTACAAATCGCTAAATCCATATGTGTGAATGTCGTAAAAACACAATGGGCTGCAAAAATACAACATGTGGAGGTATTGCAAAACGTTAATTAAATTTCTCAACGAAAACAAATTAATAAGGCAGCAGAGAGATAACTGATTGAACGCTCCGAACTCCTTCTTGATCCACAAATGACGTATGCTTTCAGGCCCAATGTTATGACTCCACTATTCTTCAATTTGAAAAAGAGTGTAAGGGACCCTATCCCTAAACTACCCTTTCGACGGCCGCGTAAGATATATACATGTGTCCTCCAAAGGGTGCTTCAGCTCCACACAATAGCAACGTCTCTTTATATAACTTGGGCACTCGTATTTTGTTCACCCTAAACTAAAAAAAATGTATTCAAATCATTGGAAAGCCCTTAAATATTTAAGTTATTTAAGGAAGTGGACCGATATTATGTCCCAAATTTTATTTGAAGGACTTTTAACAGTATTTACGGAGGTTTCTTATGGAATCATTAGGAAAACGCGGTTAATAATGTGAAAGATCATTTCTTCCGAAATGTTGCGGAACTATTATGGTTCCAATACGTTAAATCCCGAGTACTATTACGTCCAATAAAAGCTTTACCTTGCATTAAGATCGTCCTCCTCTCCACCCCACCCGCTAAACATATTTGAGAAGCCATTGACAGCACGATAATGTCTCTCTGGAAACGCTAAAACGCCACCGATGTATGTTGGGTATGGCTTACTGTAGAACAGAAATCAACATCGTAATTGGTTTAGTGACATTAAAATCGAGGGAATTCTCCAAAAATGCTTCAAAAGAGACTGAACACCCGACTTGTGAGGGTACCTTTTCGTAGTGCTTAATTCCATGTTTTCGAAAGAAAGAAGATCCTGTTTAATGGTTTTATCAGTTTACCTAATCATACCGTTAAAACACGCTGCTCTAAAGAATTTACAATGATAAAAAACAAAGACAGAAAAAAGAAATCGTAACATTGAAATGTCTCTTTTCACGAGAAAGTATAAGGACGTTACACACAAAACTTTTGCGTTGCATTCAATGCCGTTAACATTGACTAGTGTGTAACTGAAAGTAATGAGCTATATAAACCCATATTAATTTTCTAAGCACATAGTTCGTTGTCGATGAAATTTTTGAAATAGCCGAATATCTGTTCGTAGAGTAAAAAAGCGCTACTAACGAGAAGTTGTACTGTTTAATAGCAATAGCTGGGTGTCGTATCGTATCGTCACAATAGTATATGTTCTCTGTATTCATGGGTACCATGTCAACATCGTGTAGTACTATACAACGATCGGGTTCTAGCTTCGTTACCTCTTTAAATCCGGAATTCATCGTTATTGTTTTACGGTATCTACCTTCTGGCTCCTTGAAAAAAGGATAAGATTTCGTCACATTGTTATATCCGGAATGCATGGTTATTGTTATACGGTATCTGCCTTCTGGCTCCTTGAATAAAAGGGTTAAATACTTTCGTCACATTTTTAAATCCGGAAAACATGGTTATATTGTTTTACGGTGTCTACCCTCTTGCTCCTTGGAAAAATAAGGGATAAAATTTTTCAGTTTTATGGAATATAAGGTTTCTAGTACATGAATTGCTTTCAACAAGGGACGCAGCTGGTGATAACATCGGGAAGTACCATACAACGATCAGGTTCAAGCTTGGTAAGCTCTTTAAATCCGGAATTCATTGCTATTGTTTAACGGAATCTGCCCTCTGGTTGCTTGAAAATATAAGAAATAAATGTTGGTTTTATAGAATAAAGATGTTTTATTACATAAATTGCATTTCAACTTAATGACAGATCGCGTAAATTAAGCTTAGTGGTATTTATTTTGTTAAAAAATCATCTCAGATGCCGAATTTTTTTTATGAAAGCTTAAGACGGAATTTAAAAGGAAAAATATGAGACAAAGTAAGATATGTCGATTTTTGATAAACAGAAATCGTTCACATTTATTTGATCTAGTTTTAATTAATTCTGAAACGACGTGATATATATATATAGATAGATCGCGGCTATGGATAAAAAAAATTATGACCAAAAAAAAATTATTCCACGGCAATAGAAATACTGACTCCATTATGTTCCGTAAAATATGTAATAAGATGATAGGTGATCAACTAAAGCATAATCAAACTATAGACGTCCTTTCGGTCGCTGACGAACTATCAGCCTTTTCTTTGTATATTGAATGGACAAGTGTTTTTTCAGATAAAAGCAGCTTTAATAACTGTGGTTGTCCGTCATGTCGGAGGGTCAACGGGTGGCCGGCGATAGGTTTTATTAACCAAGATCGTAAAAATCACTAAACCTACCATTTCGATGACGTAGATCACATAATCCTGTTTCTGTAGTTGTAAGAATGGATGCATATGCTGTAGAAAAAGTTTCAAGTTGGTCTCTCTGTTCCTATATGGTATTACAATGGCTATCTTGTAGCGGGCCCTGCAGTCCTTGGGTCTAAATCTCCCGCCTTTCTCAAGATGAAGGTTTGGGGCGTTTTTATTTAGCTCCTCCCAGGTGGGTTCTACGTCGTTCGGAGATATAATTTCTGGAAAAAAAAAACATTACTGGTTATAAAGTAATCATAACAAATATTCGATCTTTAAAAGTTTATCTATTTTTAACCTACACAAGTGTTGTAAAAGCGTTCTATATTGAGCGAGCGGAACTTTGGCTAAATGGTTTATTGTGCGATTTTATTCACCCGAATCTGATCCCTGCTATTTAGATGAATAAAATTCTGATTTTTCCTACTCAGCTTTGCACGAGTTTTCGTAGGGACGAATAACTTGGCAAACGGTATTGAATGTAATAAATACTTTGTTAATTGATAAAATATGTCGGTAATTGTTATTTCAGCCTTTTTCCCACAAAGGTCAAATTCGGCTAAAACAAAACAACAAGGTATACCACGTGACTCATAAATTTCATAAAATCGTCAATAATTCTATTAATACGTTACCAATTTGAATTCGGTTTGAAGCCGAGAAGGTGGGAAAATGTCAAAATTATGCTTAATGTAACAGATATTTTAAAATTTGGCCGATAAAAAAGTTATTGGCGACCAAGTAAAAATTTACTTGGTCGCCAATAACTTTTTTTTTACAGTAGATTCTTACAAGATCTTACACATCTAGCAAATCCCTGGCGTTTTTTCCTCCTTCTCTGTTGCAAACTGTTTTCAAAGCTGTCAGGTATTTATGGAATAATTTGAAAATTTTAACAAAATTTTGTCACGTGGTTCTCCGCCTTGCATACTTTTACAGTTGGTGCAAGCCTACCGGGTTTAGGTGGATCGCATAAAGGTAGGCTCATGTCGGTGTCGTCTGCCAATGCTCGGCGAGCCTTAAACGAGGCGTAGGCGTCTTCAACGTTGTTTTTGTTTTTAACAACTGAGTCTTCGTCACTTTCCATTAAATATAGTGTCGACGCAGATATAATCAGAACGACTATGCATGCCTTTAGGAAGTTGTCTATAGTTCGAACCCTTGGCATACGAAACCTGAATAAGAATAAAGAATAAATGATATTCTGCTTTGCACGTACACTTACGTGTAAAGCAGGGTACCATTTCAAACGATCGCAAACGTGTTTGCATCCTGAATGCAGATATCTTTGAACTCAATGGTCTTAATCCCTTGTCTCTTGGCGATGGGTCGAGTGGCCATTTGCAAATATGCATATAGTAAATCAACTTTCACCAAAAGTTAGTTACATCGTGAAATTGACATTAATTCAAAACCATTCTAAATCACTCACTCAGCGCTCCATTTATTCATTACAAGCAATCACTCAAACCGCTCTAAAACGTTACAAAATAACTAAAATATATACAATCAACAGCTACGTTCAAAATAAATATAAATAGAAAAAATGAGATTTCACTAACATGATTAAAATTGTAAGCGTCTGATTGATTCATGAAGAAATGGGAAGCCATTTATATATCTTGGAAACTTGTTTTAAAAAAGGGAGGTGATAAAAATAGCTAATTTTGTTCATTCTGAACAAAATTAGCGATATTGGATTACTTCACTTTTATTTCACTCACATCTCACTCATCGCACTCATTCAATTTCGTTCCAAAATCATTCACCTTGTCAATTTCAGGATGATTTTAACTGTACATATTTAGATCTTTTGAAGCCAAGGCTGAAACAATCTTCGGAAAATATTGAAGACAAAAAGAAATTAGCTATCACTTGTAGGATAATTTGATTTGCTATGCGATTTTTTTATGCTTACGGACAAGTTCATTTGTCTTGGCCATTTGTCCATGGACAAGTAAATACCAGAGTAAATCTTGTAACATTACTAAAAAGATATAGAAGAAAAGTCATCATATTGTTTGTATCAATGAGAGAAAACATTATTTTGATGAAGAAAATGCTAGGTTAAAGCATTTTCTTCATTTGAAACAATGTTTTCTCAACATCTATATGTCGATTGATTTATTTATTTCTTTTTTCCGGGCAAGTTCATTTTGATCCTGGACAAGTTGGAAATTGACTTTTACTTGTCCATGGACAAGTGGAGAAAAGTCATATTTTTACATCCCTGAGTTTAAGTTCAATTCTGACAATTTACGCGATGTAACCAAAGCGGAACTTTAGGGGAGCTACATAAGGAAAAGTGATCTACCCCAGAAGATTTGGGGCCAACTTATTTCTGACCCTGGGCGGATACTGTTGGAGTGACCTCACTGAAATTTACTTCCGGAGGTCGTTGTAAAAGTAGATCTTAAAGAAAAAATAGTTCGTCTTTAAAATGGCATTTTGAAGTAGAGAATAGTGATCCACGTGCATATTTATGTAATGTTTTGCTAGTTTTGAATCTCTTCTTTAATATAACGCTTGGTTCGATCTTCTTTGTGCACGATTTCTTTTCCGGGAGGACGGATAAGGGACGGGGGGCGTACCCGAACTAACTGTCCTCTTCATGGATGGGAAAAAGACGGTGCCTTTACTCTCGCTTAAATAGCCCAAACGATAACCTGTTTTGACCAAGTTTCTTTAGTCTCAAAAGATAGATCTATGAATGTAGATGAAGCGCTAATGACGTAATATATAAGAGAAGTGTTGTGGAATGCGTTGCAGCACCTGAAATTTGAGCAATTTTATATAGAACAAAGAAGGCCAAAAATCGGGTGGGGTCTGACCTGTTGCCCGTTATATCAGAGTATCTCTGGGACAGCAGGCTACCAGCTCTAGGCTGGTTCCAAATCGACTATTAGAATAGCCTAGAAAAGGCTGCTCTGATATTTGACAGTGAGGCCAGTCTACACCCGACCCGAAAGCGGACAAGAAATAAGTTTGCCCAAAGATTTGGTTAAGATAACATAACGATCCTACCTTAATATCCGAGCCATATTCCGTTCGAAAGTCAAGTTCAAAAGAACGTTGATTTGTTTTCTGTTTTCTTTCTTAGAATAAAAACATCAATCGGTCGATATAGAATGAATTACAAGTCAGGGACAGTCGCTGACAAAGTAAAGTAACCACAGTCTATTTGAATTGATATACCGTTCTTTAGGTGATACAGTCAAAACGACTGAATGTTTATGACAAACTACATTGATATGCACTTCTAAAACTAAGTTGGTTATAGATCTTCAAATGTGCTACGAAAAGGGTTAAACCTATGCTTAACTCGTTGACAGAAAGAAAGCGAAAAAGTATAATTAAGCTGATTGAATTCGTATTTTAAGATTTCTCGGTTCGTCTGTCTGTCCGCGATCATGAATATGCCACACTGAATTTGAAGAGTCTTTATTCTCAGTTTGTAACTTCTTTGGCTAAAACACGCCATAAGTCCATATTATTTGATACTAGTGGAATTGTTGGAATTTCTCCCTTTTTCCCCCATAATATTTTCGATTATATAGGATGATTTCTTTCAAGTTTCATACACTTTCCCTCAACATCTGCAAATTCTTTCAAGTTGCACTACTAAAAATTTCGTAAAATAGGAAAGGAACTACACGTTTATACCCGTTTTTACGTTGGAATGCGGGGCAATTCCAACTTAGATTTAACAAAACCGCAAAATGAACCCAAGATAATTTCATTTCGGGTTTTTTGATAACACAAATCACGTGAACAGGATGTGAATACACTCCGGCCTATTTTGTACATCTCAACTTGACACAGACATACAGTTTATTTCATCAAGAAGTAATAATGTTGAACAATTGCATAACTTTCACTTCTATAAATTATTAACACGCTAATTTATGTTTTAAACAAAATATTTTGAAACTTGCGTACGAATTTACTAGTATCAAATGTTTGCATTACTATATTTGGAAATCATGTGATAAATCAAGTCCAATAAAGTAAGCTATTGACAACAGCACTGTCCAATCACGTGATCTGCTTATTTGGTAATATGCGACCTGTTTTTCGTAGAATTGTGGCAATAGCACAAGCCAATCACGTGATCTGCTTATTTGGTAACGTCGCGACCTGTTTTTCGTAGAATTATGTTACAGCTTGTTTTAGAGGTCTAGTTTCTCTGTCTGAATGAACTTTTTACACACTTCAACAAAATACCGTTGTTCAATTTTTTTTTTCTAATTGTTTCGTAAACCATTATTAGAAACGTGCAAAATCTGCAGATTATTTATTTGTATTAACAACCCGATCCAGCAAATATTCTCTTTTTATTACTTCTTTTGAAAAAATGGAACCCCATTTCCAAATCGAGCGACAATTTCACTTGATGGTGGACGCAGCAAGGATCGATGAAGGTATAGATCCACAAGTTTAAGTGATAGATCAAAGGTCAATTTTGTCTATACCTGTATAGACAAAATTTACCTTTGATCACTCACTCTAAATTGCGGGTCTATAGGCAAACATTTATCTTCTCTTTCTGCTTTTGTCCTTTTTCTTTAAAATTGCTTAGACATAAATTCACTTGTGCAAAAATACGCACGTGCGCAATCCTTTAAATATCATTGAAGATTTTCACAAGTTAACTACAGCCTTTGTTTTTATCAAATATCTGAACGAGTTTACCTTCCCCACGTGTTTTGCCTTCAGGGGCACGTTCAAGAAAGGTCCTACGACCACAATTTGATCGTATCGCAATCGTACGATTGAAATTGACTTTCAAGAAACATTTTTGGCTTTCAAAAAACATGTTTCGTTTAATTTACACATGAATTTGCGTTACCTAAAGGCTAGTCTTGAATTTTGCGATTTTGACTGTGGAAGCATAGTATTTATTCGGATTTCATTTTTATACGCAGCTGGAGGCGGTCGTATATTGGCGTCATCTTCTCCGTCTGTCCGTCCTTCCGTACGTACGTCCACTTTTCTTGTGAGCACAACTCCTCCAAATAAGCTGGTTGGATTTGGATGAAACTTTCACAGAATGTTCCTAATCACCTGACCTTGCGCATAAAGTCACGGTTTTGTGAATTTCAGCCGCGTCATGGAAAAGAGCCTTCATGTAAAAAAAAAGAATCTTGTTAACACATCTTCTCCCTCATTTATGGACCCATTTGGATGAAACTTTCACAGAAAGTTCCTAGTCACCTGACCTAGTGCCTATTGTGACGGTTTGGTGAATATTAGCCGTGTCATGGAAAAAGAGGCCTTCATTTGAAAAATCTTGTGAACGCAACTCCTCCTCCATTTATGGACCGATTTGGATGAAACTTTTCCTAGTCATCTGACCTAGCGCATATTTTAACGCGGTTTGGTGAATTTTTTGTCAAAAGTCGAGACGTATTATGTGATCACCTGGGCGGGAGGCGTCAGCTTCGTTAGTGGCTCGATGTCATAGTCTCTTGAATGTATTCCAACTTATCAGTACTTTCAGTACTTTGATTTATGTTTCTTGATTAATTCAAGAATCCATCGAGAGAACATTTACATCAAATATAAACATTGTCAAAATTTGGAAACATGTAAAGCATTGTACAAATTTACATGTACACCACGTCAACAGAAGTAAAGCACTTTAATCCTTTTAAGAATGTAAAGCTGTGAAGATAGTGTTAAGAACTATTTTTAAGTCTACATTCTAGCTTAATTACATGCACCCCTTCAAGTTTTTTTTTAAGGGAAAATTTTCTAGCTGTTTATTATGACATTATTGTTGTTGTCGCTGTTCTTCTTCTTCTTCTTCTTCTCCTTCTTCTTCTCATTCTTATTCTTATTTAGATCTTTATTGCAAGGATCTATTAAAAAACTACAGTTAAGAACTTCTAGAGGATGGAAGATTTTGAAATGAAATTGAACGAGTGAGATTATCAAGTTTTGTATGATTTAAAGGCGAGGTAACAAATTGTTGATGATTTCGTTCAAGATTTTTCCTCCCTTAAGTTGTAGAGCGTTTTGATCTTTGTTGGCGGGATTTTAAACGATTGATTGAAAGGTATGAAGTCTATGAATAGAACTCTTAGTAAGCGATTTACAATAGTTTTAATCGCGAAAAGTGCCAGTTTCACGTTGTCGCTTCTTTGAGGATTGCATAACCTTCTTAAGTATGTAAGTCCGACGACAAGAAATCAATGGAAAATCATTTACATGTACATGAAATGATACAGCTTCATGTATAGACCCTTGTGGAACTGCACATGTAATAGGGTTTCAAGTCAGACAAGATCACACCAACTTGTTACTTTCGTGTGATGAACAATTTAATGTTTTGAAGGAGTAATAGACCATGTTTGTTTGTTTGCTTGACTGCTTGTTTGTTCGTTTGTTCTTGTATTGTTTTGTTTTTTGTCTCTTTTGATTTAGTTTTGGGTGTGTTTTTTTTTAATCACGCGTCTAATTGGTTAAATATAATCTTTGATCGTATTGCCTTTCGATTCCTTTGCCATATGGATTGATAAACAATAAACTGAATTGTGTTCCGCAAAAGGGACTCTCTGGCTAGATCATAAAGTGTCGACGGTTTTGGAAGGTTTAATAACAAAATTATTTTACGGAGTTCCCAGATTGTCCCTTTTTGACTCACGGGTCACAAAAAACAGTAACCAATGCTCATTCATTTTGACTTTGTATTTGAAATAAATAAAATATATTTTCCCCATACAATTTCATCTAAAATGATCACGAAATAATTAATCTTCTTGATAAGCAGGACAATAACTAGGACTTGAATGGTTGGTAAAAAAGATTTTTATGGGTTTATTTATGTACAAGGGCCCATCAATAATTTCGTGAACTCTTTCTGTAAAACGTGCGTTGGTTGGCTCTTTAAATCTTTCAAGCTTTTTATTTTGACTTCAGAGACATCTCCTTACTCATTTGGTTTTATGTCATCACTCGTCCCAAGATGGAAGCACGTGCTACAGGGCATCACGTGATCTGCCCATAGCACGTCTGTTCATGTCATATCTGAAATTCTTTCGTTGTACATATTGCTAAGAATTGAAAGCATTTTTAAGTTGGAATGCGGAGCAATTCCAACTTAGATTTAACAAAACCGCAAAATGAACACAAGATAATTTCATTTCGGGTTTTTTGATAACACACATCACGTGAACAGGATGTGGATACACTTCGGCCTATTTTGTATATCTCAACTTGACATAGACATACAGTATATCTCATCAAAAAGTAATGATGCTGTACAATTACACAACTATCACTTCATGTAAATTATGAACACGCTAATTTGTGTTTTGAACGATATTTGTTGAAAGTTGAGTACGAATTTACTAGTATCACATGTTTGCATTACCATATTTGGAAATCATGTGACAAGTCAAGTCCAGTAGGGTCATCTTTTGAAAATAGCACTAGCGAATCAGGTGATCTGCTTATTTGATAATGTCGCGATAGGCTATGTTTTCTCAGTATTTAGGCAATAGCACATGCCAATCACGTGATCTGCTTATTGGTAGTGTCGCGACCTGTTTTTCGTAGAATTATACTATAGCTTCTTTTAGAGGTATAGTTTCACTTTATGAACGACCTTATTACACATTTAACTTTTGACAAATTGTTATATTTTACATTTCTGTCTACAGTTACGAAATAAAAAGCTTTAGTTTTTGTTAAAGTGATGATACTCTTTTAAATTTAATTGATATTTTTGCAACATATTGCCGTTTAATTTCCGTCATATTGCAGTTATCTACATGAATGTTTTAGTGTCAAAACCCAATATTCATCCCATAAAATCTTGGCCACCACATCTTTAATTGTATTATGAATATTTTTGCCCAATTGCATTCCATCACCAAGATAGTTTGCCATTTGAAACAAACCTACTAGTTCAACTTGTTTTCCTCACATAATTACACATGAACACGTTTAAAGAGCACCATCATACAGTTAGTTTTACTAACTCAAACCATTCAAAACGCTCAAAATTACTAAAAAAAATCAAAATGTATATTCAAAGCAAGAACAAAATCGGATTTCACTGACATAATTGATATTTAAAGCGTCTGATTGGTTCTTGACGAAATAGAAAGCTATTGATGGAACTTTAATGCAAATTTTTTTAAAGGGAGGTAATACGTATCGCTAATTTTGTTCATCCTGAACAAAAAAGCGACATTGGTTACCTTACTAAACTCAAAACTCGCTCCGCTCACTCATTCAACATCATTTCTAAAACATTCCAAAATCGTTCACCTTGTTAATTTCACGATGTTATTAACTGTACCTCCAACTCAGAAGTAGAGAAGCATATATTGATTTCATCATGTCTGTCTGTCATTCCATTGACCTTTTGCTTTCCGAAAGCTAAATGGAGAAGCAATTGACCTGCAATAACGAAACTTAGCACAAATAATGCCCTTGACTTAAAGAAATGCCCTATTGTTTCGGGGTCAGACATGCCACGGTCATAAGTAAGCTTAAACTGTTAACAGTTTCCACTCTAACTGAACAACCAATTGACCCAAATCATAAAACTTGACACAAATGTTGTCAATGACCCAAGAAATGTCCAATTTGGGAGTCATGAAGGTCGAAGTCACTATTGAACTTCGTTCAAAAATTGAATGATCCCTGGGTGACCCTCTTCAAAAATTGTTCGTTAAACTCTGATTGGCCCATAAATATGGCCGTGGTGGGACGGGGCTTATTTTGAGCCCGAAACCTTTGAATAACATCTCTTCCTGAACCACTTGGCCCATTTCAATGAAATTTTGCCAGAATGTTTCTGGAGTGACCCTCTTAAGAAATTGTTCGCGAAATTTTGAATAGACCATAAATGTGAGCGTGGCAGGGAAGGCCTAATTTTGAGCCCGAAATCTTTGTACGGCATCTCCTCCTAAATCACTGGATCGATTTCAATGAACTTAACCAGATCGTTCTTTGGCTGACCCTTTAAAAAAACCATGAAATTTTGATTGGCCCATAAATATAGGTGTGGTAGGGCGGGGTTAAGTTTGAGCCCAAAATGTTTGAACGGCATCTCTTCCTGAACCACTTGGCCCATTTCAATGAACCTTTGCCAGAATGTTTCTGGAAGGACCCTTTTTTTTTAAAAAGAAATGTTCGCGAAATTTTGAATAGCCCATAAATATGAGCGTGGCAGGGCGAGCCAAATTTTGCGCCAAAAATCTCTGAATGACATCTCCTTCTAAACCACTAGCCGATTTCAGTGAAACGTTACCAGAATATTCCTTGGGATATGCTTTTGAAAATTTTGGCAGGGCGGGGCTTATTTTGAGCTAAAACCTTTGAACGACATCTTCTCATCAACAACTGGGCCAATTTCAATGAAACATTGCCAGAATGTTACTTATGTGACCCTTTTTGAAAATCGTTCACTAATGTTTTATTAGCCCATAAATATGGGCGTGGCAGGGCGGGCCTTATTTTGAGCAAGAAATATTTGAATGACGTCTCCTCCTGAACCACTGGGCCGATTTTAATGAAATTTGACCAGAATGTTCCTTTGATGGTCCTCTTCAAAAATTGTTTGAAAAATTTTGATTAGCCCATAAATATGGGCGTGGCAGGGCAGGGCTTATTTTGGGTCTCCTCTGTAATGAATGGGTGGACAGAAGATATTATCACTGTTTATTCTTCGAAAATATCTCCTCTTCAACAATTAAGCAATTTTGAAAAAAAAAAACTTTGCAAGAAAGTGGCAAAGTTTCTAAGATGAGATCCACTGGACCAATGAAATTCAGGTGAGCGCAAGAGGGCCATTCTGACCCTCTCGTTATCATGTTTTTATCAGTTTCAGGCCTGAGTAGTGATTCAGGGGTTTCAGTGTCTCTCTTTGTTGAAATACATTGATTTATTTACGCCCGTCAAAAGACGAGACGTACTATGTGATCACCTGTGGTGGCCGGGAGGCGTCAGCTTCGTTAGCCTGAGGTCACCGTCTCTTGAACGCATTCCAACTTATCAGTACTTTCAGTACTTTGATTTTTTATTTTTGCGATGGCTATAAGACTCTAGTTGGACTATCTTGGTCGTAGAAATGTTTAAGAAGAATGGATGTAAAACAATTCTAAGACGTCCAAGTTACAATTTCACTTGTGTATCCCGATGCGTCATTAGGGAAAAGTAACATGAAAGACTATTTTTGTCACGTGAGATTTCTCTGTGCGCTAAAAAGAAGTTTAATCATTTCAATGGAGGTAAATTAATCCTTATTGAATGTACCTTTCTATGAAATAAAGTGATAAAAAATATTTCATGAATAAAGGAAAATTTCACTTCCAAAAACTATGCCATGAACTTGAAATTTCACGTTTTTAATGTAAAATAGACAAATACACTGTCAAACTGTACTCTTTTTTTAAATATTTCCATCTCAGACAAGTATTATTGTATTTGAGTTAAAATTACGATAAAAAGCAAATAGGAACTCTTCTCTTCGACGTTAGTTTGTTACAACATAACTTTTTCAGCCCTTCCATCGCTGATCAATGCAACATAAACAATACATGCGTATATCTTTTTTCCAAATTTCGAGGACTTCTTGGTACATTTTGTGTTTGATATAAGACCAGAAATGGTAATGCCTGTAATACATTTGTTTTGCTTTGATTTTTTTAACTCGTGAAATTCGGTCACGTTTGCTCCATAATTTACGGAAAATGAAATTCATAATTTCGATGGTATTTATCCCCGTAAAAATGGAATATCCTTAAGAAAATGGTTATTTTTACCAAGGCGAGTCCTTTTCAAAACGACACGCAAAATTCTAAAAATATTACTCAATTACTTCCCGAGTAATCTGTAATCTCCTATAGCAACCCAATGTTTTTGACGCTATTTTTTAACAAACGCGCTTTAGGTGACGTCGTCAAACATCAATGACATTACGATACATGACGTCGGAAGATAAGTGTATGTAGTACGCACCGAGAAAGGTTTGGTGTTTAATCAAGTCAAATTATTTTAACGTGCATTAACGCATATGGAACTTGTAAGAATAGTTCACGAAATTATTGATGGATCCTAGTTTCTATAAATATCAAAACGGCATGCGAGGGATGATCCAGAAGTTCGTAAAATGGGCTAATAACTTTAATAAGATTCTGGTATGTTCAGTATATAACTTGGTGAATGTTGAGTTAGGTAACTACGGAGTGCATATATGGTTTTATTTTTGCAGAATTATCTTTAGTGGCCTGAAAATGCGTTACCATAGAAACATGCGTACGCTTAGGCGGAGGAGCAGAAAAAATATTGAAAATCTGTTAAATAAATAAAGTTTTCTAAAATTATTCCAACACTTTAGCTGAAATTCCTTGGCTAAACTAAATATGACGCAACCAGAAAACTTTTTTTACGTTTTAAGCTTTGTTGGGAGACTTTTAAAGGACACAGAATAAATCAATAATATAGAATATTCGAGCAAAAATGACAAGACGTCAACACCAAAATGTAATTGCTGTTTATTTTTCGAATTTCGTCATTATGTATGTTATTTACCAACCCAAGACATTACAGATAACTTAGAAAAATGATAAAAATGTGCAGAAGAGGTATTTTCCTAAAGCAACCTCGGGGATTCAAATAGGATCAGCCTTAATAGGGGCATTGCAATGGTCTCATGGAGTTTGAACGAACGGAATTGTCTCAATTGATTCTCATTATTTTCCCAAAATAAAGGTTGTGCATCTGGGTCTCCACTTAACTAGAAATGCCATGCATAAAGAAGTTGTATACAAGTTTGATTCCAAATGTTATGTAGATAAATTCGGCAAGTTGGTTTATCAGTCACAGATAGGCATGGGAAAAGGCGGAGAATATATAGAAGAGAGTTAATAATGACGTCGCATTTGACGTTCTAGCTCCCATGCCTTCGTAGGGGCTCTCTGTCTTGACTTATGAAATTTACAGCCGCACTTGAATGTAAACATTTAAAAATTTCCACATTTATTACACAGATGATTTATTATAATCCTGTATATTTCTTATTTTGATAGTTATTTTTTCTGTAGTTTTATGACCTCATTTTACGAACTTTTGGATCAACCCTCGTATATATACTATAATGCCTAACCAACATCATGAGAAGCGTTTATTCTGTCATCCACCGATTATGTAGAGGGCTGAAACATTGATCTGATTGGTTAGACGATCTGTTTGAGTCAACTGCAATTGAACTATATTTTTCTTTGAATAATTGATAAAAGCAAAGAGACAATCATTTTTTCCCTTTTATTTTATGATCATATATTTTACAGCAACATGCAAAAAAAAAAATGCCTAGCAAAAATAAAACAAATGCATAAATACAAATTTAACATGTACAATTCCATTTATAACTTGGCAGTTGTTAATTTGCATAGCTTACAAAACATTGTTATCTTTGGAAAAAATAAACAGCACTAGACGATGGCCATTTTTTTATTACATAATGAATGAATAATGATCACACTAATTATTTGAGCTAGATTTTTTATGAGTATTGTTAAAGATAGCCCGCTCTCGATAGACAGGTAGTGAAAATGAATTCCCAATGAACCCCTATGGTGTATGTTCTCATTTGAATCGTCTTGAAGAGACGTTTCAAATGAGTACCAACAACATAGGATTTAAGAAAGAATTTAAAAAGCTTTGAATCTTAAATCCTAGTTACTCCCCTCTATCTGTAGCTTAAGTAACTATGAAGAAAAGAAAATGAGAAGATTTTTAACCCATTACCTAATAATTTAATTCTAGTTGATTCCATCAGATTTCTTTCTGATTAGCCGAAAAATTATTTTTATTTAACAATTAAATTAATTGAATTATGTAACTATTTAGTAAGCTTCCGAAAATAGAAATCCCAAGAAAAAACTGCTTCATTGTTGACAAACCTGAACTTTTTTTTGCTTTATGGTTTAAGATTATAAGATATGAAAAAACAATTTATTAATTTCTTGGAGGTATGAAACTAAAAACCTAATCACATTCATGCATGAATCCATTTCATGTATTCATACAGCATGATTAGGCTTTTAGTTTCATACCTTAATGAAATCAACAAATACTCTCTTCATCTTTTAAATGACAAATCTTTTAAACAGGTCAAATTTCAAAGAAGTTGTAGATAATAATATTTGCTTGTTAAAATTTTATCATCAAGAATCATTGTCTTTCGGGGAAGAAAACATTGTACAAAATGAAGAAATTGCTTGTAACAAGCAATTTCTTCATTTTCTTAATTCTTTTCCGAAGCTTTTTCTATAAGTATGTCAAAAGGTAGGATTGCTTGATAAATGATTTTCTTCTCAAATCACGTTGCTTTCATTGAAATGCGTAACTTGCATTTGAAGCCTTTTACTTTCCCTTTAAATTGTCCTTTGACACCTTCGCCAATTTGAACTTGTAAAAAATTTTGTCATTTAAATCTTAAGAAAGGACTGATGCTTACATGAATCATTTATGATGTCATATTTGTGTCACAAATACACTGCTGCCTAACTATAGAACAACATAAAGATAAGGCCACCTACAATCATAACTAGTCGCAATTTGTATGAACAATACTTGATTAATAACAAATTATTCTTTAAAGCATTTCGGTGGATTAACAAAAAATAACACTAGATAATCATTTAATAAACTCACCACCTAACCAGTAAAATTATTAAAACTTATATCCTACTTTTCACATTTTGTCTCATTTTTCAATAAAAATATAGAATTATCTTTTCTTTTTCAAGTAAGATCATTTGATATTTCATTTTGTGAACAAGGAATGCTACAATTTCATCTTTCCACAAAAAATTCCCTTTATTCCAAAATTTGGACTCCCTATCCATAGCTTGGACTACCCTATTTCACAAATTGGGAGTCCACTGAATCACAGAAAATAGTGTGAATCCCTGTTCATGAGATCATATTGTGGGTAAAGAAGAAACTGTTTTTAGTAAGCAATTTTCTCTTTTTTTCCACAATATTCTATCATAAAAAGAATGGTTGTTTTCCTGTAAGCTTTTGAATTCAGAATACTGGTAGCCTCATATTTGATTGTCAAGTAATAAATAATCATGTAAAAAAAATCCCTGGATTTTTATGTTCCATCATATTAAGTTGTAAAATATTGTGGAAAAAGAAGAAATTGCTTAAAAGATTTCATTTTTGCTAGCTGAAGTTGATGCCCACTACATATTGGCATCCCCCTTGGCTAGGGAAGATGAAAAGATTTTGAAAAGAAACAACTCTCTTGTAATAAGATCCATGTCGGACATGGCCATTCCCCTCCATCAAAGCTTGATAGTTAACTGAAGCCTAATCAAAGGGCAATAACTCCAAAATTATGCAACAAGAGTTGTAGTTCTTAAGCAATGCACTTCTCCTCCATGAGATCTATCCACCTTTAAAGTTTCAAGTTGATAGCTTTTATACTTTAGGAGATATACTCCAGATAAATTTAGTATCAGAATGACGGAGGGAATTACAGGGGATTACAAGCCTTTTCTCCTTTTCCAGCAATGTGCTATACTTCAAGTCAAACATTCCTGCTCATTCTAATGTACATGAAAATGAATTCCATTTTTTCCTTATATGTATGATCCAAAATAAATCTTAATAATCATTATACATACAAATTAATTGACTAAATTTCTTAAATCACTAATTATCTTAATCCTCCTTCAATAGAATCACATCAACATTGTCATGAACCCCCTGTAGAAGGAGTTCTCCTTCATAATGAACAATTTTCTTCTTTTTGGCCGCTTTCAGAGTTCCTACAAGAGCTTCGAATATATTGGCACATCTGTCATCGCTGAACAACACACCGAACTTGACACTAACCTTCCCATCGGCATCTGAAAATATGTTAAAGGTTTAACACATACCAAGATAAAGAGTAGATTTCTTTTTTATGTAGGATCAATATAAATCTCATAACTACTCTTGCTTCTATAATAAATAGCCTTCAGAGATATATATAGTATAAATCATGAGATTTAGTTGGAGATATTTGTTTGAATGGGATTTTACGGTGCTCTTTGAACAATCATTTAGTGATATCGTGGCAGCTAGAGCACCTAACAATGGATTCCTGGTATCACTTACATGGGACTACCATTACATTCTTGCCTAGCCTCCAACTGCTATCCCACATAGGTCAACTATTATTGACCCATTGGCGGGTGACCAATAGTTGAAAAGAATATGAGTGGCCATCAGGGATCGATCCTAGGACCTCTAGATTGACAGTCCAACCCACTACCAGCTGCACTATGACGGCCATGTTGTTTGAGACAAGCTGGACTTAACCGAGTCTAGAATAGAAATGTTAATAAGAAAGCGACGGCGAGCTTAATAACTTTTCCATTCTAGATGAGGTAAAGATCAGCTTGTCTTAAAAATAAATCAAGTTACACATTCTTTTTCTGATGTAAACACCAGTTTCGGTCAAAGCCATTTTTGGCCTCAGGTGAAGTTGCGATGACGTCACTAAGAGTGTGATCTTACACATGTGTAAGAAAAGGAAATCTCTGATATATGTTCTTTAAACAAGACAAGCGGAGCTTAGTGATAAGTCCTTGTCTTACAAAAGTGTAAGATCACTAAATAAATGACATCACCATTATGTCATCTTATTAAACCTATCTGTCATATCTTGGTAAACTGTATTCAAATTCAGGTATTAAGGTAGTGGAACCGTAATAGTGCGGCAACGTTACGTAAGTTACAGGCTTTAACAGTGTTGACCGAGGTTTCCTAATGATTTTCATTAGGAAACCTTGGTTAACACTGTTACAGTTCATTACCTCCGAAATGTTGTGGATCTATTACAAGTCCACTACCTTAAAGCACAAAACCACATTTCACCTGAACCACTTTATGTGAGTAAGAAAATCTGTCACTCTATCTTCTTAGCATAAATTGAAGGCTTGTTTAATAATATTACAATTCTATAGTTGGTTAAGATTGGCTTGTCTCCAATGAAATCTCATTGAAGGTCCTAATTTATTATATCTTTTACTGAGTGAACAACAAAACTATTTTTTTCTCAAGTTGCATAGTCATGAGTGAAATATAGCTGTTCAAGAAAATGAAAAAAGTCATTTTGTACCAGCTAAAATTTTGGGTATATTCCCCAATGAAACAATTTTGAGTACAACACAGCTATTTTGTAAGCTTGCACACATTGTCAAAGTACATTTAGTTTCATAAAAGATCTATCTTTTAGTGAAGAAAGCTTAACGTTTTTGCTTAAGGACATTAAGTTATAAGATATGAAGAGAGTATTTATTGATTTCACAGAGACATGAACCTAATAGCATAATCACGCTTACATATGAATCTGCTTCGCGAATTCAAACAGTTTGATTAGGTTTTAAGTCTCATATCTCAATAAAATCAACAAATACTCTCTTTATTGCAGGAAAATAACAGGATTAAAATAGAAAAATCTTGTAACAAGCATTTTCTCCTTCATCCTCTTCTTTTTCAAATTGCATCCATGAATGGAACTTTTTCTAAGTTTGAACAGTCTAAAATTTTGAAAATTGGAAATCTTGAGGGTCAAGGGTTTAACGCATCCCAAGATTAGAAAACAATTTCCACCAAATTTCTTCTGTTATAAAGAGCTTTAATTATACAGCCTGACTTTGAACTGTTGTCTGTAATTTCTCTCAATTTGTACTAGTCTAAAAGTGTTTTTTTAATGGTCCATCAGTTTGATATCTTACTTGGTGTCCCTAATCGTTTAATCTCCTCCACCAATAAATTCACCTCATGCTCCACATTCATTGTGAGTGTTGAACTAGATATCTAGAAATAAAATAAGAAATATTTATAATTTAATTTTCAGAGCTTCCATCAAGATTCATGTGTTGTAATTGGTTTTATTCCTTAATTAAAACAATTTTGAGTATGTAGCTATTTCATGTGTGTATTTCCGTTCATTTATTGTCGCTACCGTAGCATATGCCCATATGAGCGACACCCCCAAAAGACAGTTAGTTGTTAAGGGTGATAGTGCGAGGATATATGACGAAATTACTGCTGAGATCCGCCATGGATCTTTAACGTGCCCGGTGTAAAGCACCGTCTCACGGGGCCTCAGTTTTGTCTCATCCAAAAGACAATTAGTTTGTTAGTGTGCCAGCCCGGGTTTGAACCCAAAACGTCGAACTTCAATGGTTTTGAACTTTTAGAGCAATGACCTCCGCCCATAAAAGACATATTTTTCATCCAAGCACAATAATTTTTGCAGGGAAAAAGACTAGCAGGGGCCCAGTCGCCCATGGCCCCTAGTTTTTGGGTTGGGCCCCTAGATTTTTTTGGAAAATGCCTATACCTCTAATGTAAAATATTTAATTTTTGAAGTCTAGGCCCCCAAGTTCAAATTGTTAGTCATTTTCCCTGTTTTGGCTGCATGATAATGCGTCACACAAGGATCATACCAATGAAGTTTGAATAATATCCATCTGTTACATTCTGAGGAAATGATTTTCAAAGTTTCCACTATATAACATAAAGAGAAATGACCTCCGCCTATAAAATGCATTTTTTTCATCTGATCACAATAGTTTTTGGTAAACTGATAAAGGGTCACTTAAGGATCTTCCCAGTAAAATTTGGTTGATATCCATCAGTTACATTCTGAGGAAATGATTTTCAAAATTTCCACTATATAACATATAGAGAAATGACCTCTGCCCATAAATACATATTTTTCATTGGATCACAATAATTATACCCCCAACTTAAGAAGTAGAGGGGGGAATATTGGTTTCATCATTTCTGTCTGTCTGTCCATCCATCTGTCCGTCCATAGACCTTTTCGTTTCTGGACTCAAACTCAAGAACCAAATGACCTACAATCATGAAACTTTATACAAATGTTCCTGATGACCCAAGGAAGTACCCTATTGTTTTTGGGTCATATAGGTCAAAGGTCAAAGGTCAAGGTCACAGTCAGCCTTTGTTCAATTTTCGTTTCCGGACTCTAACTCAAGAACCAAATGACCTACAATCATAAAACTTTATACAAATGTTCCTCATGACCCAAGGAATTGTCCAATCGATTTTGCGTTACATAGATCAAAGGTCAAGGTCACAGTAAATTTTTGTTCAATTTTCGTTTCCAGACTCTAACTCGAGAGCCAAGTGACCTACAAGCATGAAACTTTATGCAAATATTGCTTATGATCCAAGGAAGTGCTCTATAGTTTTTGGGTCATATAGGTCAAAGGTCAATTTTTGTTCAATTTTCATTTCTGGACTCTTAACTCAAAAACCAAGCGACCTAGAATCACGAAACTTCATGCAAATGCTACATATGACCTCAATATTAGTTACAAACACATCATGCACTAATAGCTCTTGCATTCTGACAAAGCGCTTGTGGGGGGTATTAGTCCGCTCTGCGACAGTTCTAGTTTTTGGTAGACTGATAAAGAGTCACCCAAGTATCATTCATGTAAAATTTAATTGGTATCCATCTGTTAAAATCTGAGATAACTCACTTTTTACCATATTTGAAAAATAGCCACGCCCATTAAATCCATGTTTTTAATTGGATCAAGATTTCTTGAACAACTTTGAAAGAGGGTCACCCAAGGATCATTCCTGTGAAGTTTGGTTGAAATTTACCCTGTGGTTTCTGAGGAGAAGATTTTTAAAGAAAAAGTTTATGACCAGACACATGGATGCACATACGGAGGGACACAACGCCATGACAATAGCCCCAGTGGCCTTCGGTCAGTGTAGCTAAAATTAAGTGAAAATGACAAGTTCAAGGGGAAATTACGTAGCAGGGGCTTCAAAATTGCACTGCAGGTCACAAATTCATATGCAGATACACATTATGTATACATTTCAAGTCAATACATGCTAAAGTGTAGGAGAAATGCTCCAGGAAAAAATAATTAGTTAAGAATTTATTCTGTCCAAAAACAGATAGGCAGACGTCTATAGCGATTCTGCAATCCCCCTTCTCTTTTGTGTGTGTGTCGGGGGCATAATCGTTCTAAAGAAATCATTACATTTTTGCTCTATGATATTATTGACTATGAAGTGAGTAGCTTTTTCATTTCACAGAAAAATAAAACTCAAAACCTATCACACTTATGTATGAATCCGCTTTGCATACTCATAAAGTGTGGTAGCTTTTAGATATAATTAACAGATGAAGAGAAAACCTGTTGATTACATAGAGGTATGAAACCAAAAACACAGAATTTTTCTAAGTTTTATACCGACATGAAATCAGTATTCTCTTCAAATAATATATAATTCAATATCAAATAGTGAAACAAAAGCGTAAAGACTCATTCATAGTGCCATAACAATACTTTTAATGGGTTTAATTTCATTGGAAGCTTTCAAAGTAGCCACATACTCAAAATTGATTTCATTGAATAATGAAACCCAATTTAGAGTCAATCAGACAACAAGGCTTTTGATTGACACAACAAGAATTAAATTAAACCCCAAAGACTTTATTTTTTCCTTAATAGGTGTACTTTATCCAGGTATTCACTGTAAAAAGAGTTCTAGATTGGGAATATTCTGGTTCATGGCTTATGTTATTGTTTGAGGTGTCTGGTCACTGACTCCTTTACCATTGATATTATGGGTGTCAACTCAACAGTTATTTAAAAGGGGTCCAAAGAGAAAACTATGGAATGGAATTTCGCCAATTTGTATACCAAATTTACGTTTTCTTATGAAAATTTGAAATATGCAAGTGATTTTTAAATTTTAAGAAGATACGCAAAGGAAAATTTGAGGGATGAAAACAGTGAGTGAGGTCGATTACACCTCGGGTCGAATTAACTAGCGACAAAGAAACTGTTTTTGTTTAATTTCAAATAATGTATGAAAATTACGTTCTTACATTATCCAAAAGATATTAAAGATTAACTTTTACAGGTTATTTCTTATCACTATAGGGAAGAAATGCTTCAGGATTCTTCAAGACACTCCCTAAAATGAAACAGGAAGTTAACCGGAAGTCATGTATGTTTATTATGCGCATGCCAGGTGCTTCTTCAATGCGCATGCGCAAATTTGATGAGCCATTTTGGAAGTGAAAGGAAATATCTTAGAAATTCTGAGACGTTTAACCTTATTTGTGTGAAAGAATGATCATTAGATTTAAACAATGATAAAAAGTCAGTCTGAAAATGAATCAAAGGAGTCCCATTCAGCCATACCTTAGCAACTCACTTGCTGTAAGGCAAGAAATCCAACGTTTTGAAAGTGTTCATCCGAGTATTTATGCCATCTATGACCTAATCGATGCTATCCCAGACCCTTTGATTCAACAGCAGATCAGAGAGCACGTCGTCTGCATTGAGGGTAAGTGACAACCTTACAAGCAGTATAAACAAGCTTTGTGTAGCTCATAATTCAAATCCTAAACCTTTCAGCGAAATAGGCTTGTACAGGTGTTGAACCATCCCATTTGTAGAACCTATTCCCACCGGTACCCATTCCTACAAGGCCATTGCAGCCCAGGGTGATGACCGGTCAACTCGGCCATCAGTAACTCGGCCCGAGTATTATTCTATGCCAAAACTACTTTATTATTGATAATTTATCAAGTGTTATTGTTACAAATACATTATAATTTAAGAAGTGACTAGCCATACGGGTTGTACTGCTAGTCTGGTAGGCTAAACGTACGGAACCGTGTGGCAAGCAGTCCTCACTAGACAGGCTTGCCGTACAGGAGTTTTTCAACCAATCAGAATACAGAACGTGAATGAATAATAATGTTATGTTTCTTTTCGTGTCCTTCAATATTTTTCCGTTCTGTCTGTATGTGACTTAAAAGTATATAAAATATATATAATGCAAAAGTTTAGGTCCTTTACTGGATGACAAAGGCGTAAAGATATATCTCCCTTGATAAGGAAATTATTGGCTTGGCAACTAAACTGTCGCAATGTCTCATTGAACACGTACCTTGAGTCCCTGGATTGAATAATTCTTAAAATAGGATCTTCTACAAAACTCATATTACCGGAGTTAAACAATTTTTATTATTTTTGTCATTTTGTGGGAAAAGGCCAGAAAGAAACAAATTTAAATATCCGTCATAGTTGGAACATTACAGAAAATACACATTTGAAATGACTTTGTTTGTAGTTGAAAATTGAAATACGAAAAAATTCAAATATCCAAAATCTGCAAGTCGGAAAAGCAATTCAGTGCCTGTATGACTGTGTTTGTGGGAAAAACTAAATATCTGAGCATATTTAAGTGTGATTTTCTTTAATTGAAATTGATACAACAATTTTCAAATAAGGAAATAGAAATAATGCTTGATTTTTTTACTTTAATTTTTTGGCGACCGCCTTGAGTGATGTTTTGCCACCGTACGAATATTTTTTTTATATCGGAAAACTTCCATAACACGTTGAAATTTTTCTGGGCACGTTTACAGGTTAACGCCCGTTTTGTAACATTTGGTGAAATAAGTAAATCCTATTAGAAGTTCCCAACACGTTTGCGCATAAAACAAGATTTTCAACAAAAAGACAAACCAATATGGGTAATATTGAGATTAAAAAATCTGCTTTTGGCTTCTAATTAATAACAATTAATTGCTGATTGGGCTTTCAAAATCATGAAATAATGTTTGTATCATTCCAAAACGGTGTGAAAAACAAACTCGGGAAACATGACATAAAAAAACAGTAGTTAATTAGGTGGATGATTGCAAAAACTTAGATAACAGACCATTTTACCATCATAATTGTTGTTACAGGCACTTACTAAGTGTTTTATGATTATCTTTCTTTTTTCTAAAAGTGTAATAAAATATGAATAATCATTGAACAATCAATAGGTGAACCCGAAGATGGTATATTATAGGAAATCAAATACAGTATTCTGATTAGTTGAAAACTCCCGTACGGCTAGCCTATCCAGTGAGGACAAGCTAGCTGTACGGGTCTGTACATTTAGCCTACAAGACAAGTCGAACGATCCGTACAGCTAGCCACTTCCTATAATTTAATCTCCATTCCGTCTTGATGTAATTTCGTATGTATCAGCAAATTTAAAAAAGAATAAATTGAGTTTTAGGGATCATGAAGAGAATTACCCATATTAATACAATGATTAGATATAATACAGTGGTCTCGCGATAGCTCGAACACACACAGGACCGACCAATTTGCTCGAGTCATCGCATGATTCGAGTTAATGCCAGTAAGTTAAAATGTCATCTATTGAGATGTTTGACTTCTTTTTCAAACTACCTTTGCATAGTTTGTCTTCCTAATATGCAATACCTATGTAAAATATTCATCGAGGAATAGTTTTTCGAAAGATATAACTCTTATTTAAAACGACTTGTTTAATCGGGCGATTTAATTCCATCAAATCGTAAGGGTTGAAAAGAGGAAAATCCACAAAAGTTGATGAAGGCGTCAGGGTAAATGCTGGTGGTCTTTGTTCTCAGAACAAAGGCCGTTGGAATGAAAAAAAGGCTAGATTTGGCAATTTGAATGAGATGCACTATAACAAGCATATTATTTCTTCCTTATAATATTTTCGTTGCTAGCGTTGCTGAAAGACAAAATTTTAGACGTTTTATCAGTCAGAAGAATGGCGAGGTTGCAAGCCATTCCTTCTTTTTAGCTCCACTGGCTGAAAGCCACTGGGGCTATTGTCATAGCGTTGTGTCCGTCGTGCGGTCATCCGTGCGTGCGTGTGTGCGTGCGTGCGTCGGGTCGTAAACTTTTTCTTTAAAAATCTTCTCCTCAGAAACTACTGGATGAATTTTAACCAAACTTCATAGGAATGATCCTTGGGTGACCCTCTTTCAAAGTTGTTCAAGAAATTTTGATCCAGTGAAAAATGTGGATTTAATGGGCGTGGCTAATTTCCAAATATGGTAAAAAGTGAGTTTTCTCAGAATCTAATTGATTGATACCAATTAAATTTTACATGAATGATCCTTGGGTGAACCTTTATCAGTCTACCAAAATTTGTTGTGATCGGATGAAAAATGTGCATTTTATGGGCGGAGGTCATTTCTCTATATGTTATATAGTGGAAACTTTGCAAATCATTTTCTCAGAATGTAATTGATGGATATCAACCAAATTTCACTGGAATGATCCTTGAGTGACCCTTTATCAGTCTTACAAATATTATTGTGATCTGATGAAAAATATGTATTTTATGGGCGGAGGTCATTTCTCTATATGTTATATAGTGGAAACTTTGAAAATCAATTTCTCAGAGTGTAATCGATGGATATCAACCAAATTTCACTGAAATGATCCTTGAGTGACCCTTCATCAGTCTACCAAATATTATTGTGATCGGATGGAAAATATACATTTTATGGGTGGAGGTCATTTCTCTGTATGATATAGTGGTAACTTTAAAACCATTTTCTCAGAATGTAATCAATGGATATCAACCAAATTTCACTGGAATGATCCTTGAGTGAACCTCTATCATGCAGTGAAAAGTTAATGTCATTGGATGAAAAATGTGTCTTTTATGGGCAGAGGTCATTTCTCTATACCATGGCTCTTCGTATTTTCATGGTTCAAACTGATCAATTATGAATAGGCTTCAAACTAGAAAGCCATGAATGGCTTGAGTCGCTCCACAGGCTTGAAATTCTTGTAAAAACAAATAATTTTTGACTAGATTTTTAGATATTTGGGGTTCTCCTGATGTTGAAAATGATTCTCAAAGTTTCAACTATATAACAGATAGAGAAATGACCTCTGCTATTAAAAGACATATTTTTCATCAAATCAAAATAATTTTTGGCTGCATGATAATGGGTCACCCAAAGATCATACCAAAAATGTTTGATTGATATCTATCAGTTACATTCTGAGAAAATGTTTTTTCATAGTTTCCACTATTTAACATATTGAGATTTGCCCCCCTCTCATAAAATGTATGTTTTTCATCCAATCAAAATATTTTTTGGTACACTGATAAAGGGTCAATCAAGGATCATTCCAGTGAAATTTAGTTGATATCCAAATATCAGATTCTGAGAAAATGATTTTCAAAGTTTCCACTATATAACATATATAGAGAAATGACCTCTGCCCATAAAATGCATATTTTTCATCCAATCAAAATTATTTTTGGTACAATGATAAAGGGTCACTTAAGGACCATTCTAGTGAAATTTGGTTGATATCCAACAATTATATTCTGAGAAAATGATTTTCAAAGTTTCCACTATATAACATATAGAGAAATGACCTCCGCCCATAAAATGCATAATTTTCATCCAATCTCAATGATCTTTTGTAAAATGATAAAGGGTCACTCAAGGACCATTCCAGTGAAATTTGGTTGATATCCAACAGTTATATTCTGAGAAAATGATTTTCAAAGTTTCCACTATATAACATATAGAGAAATGACCTCCTCCCATAAAATGCATATTTTTCATCCAATCTCAATGATTCTTTGTAAAAATGATAAAGGGTCACTCAAGGAACATTCCAGTGAAATCTGGTTGATATCTATCAGTTAGTTTTTGAGAAAATGATTTTCAAAGTTTCCACTATATAACATATAGAGAAATGACCTCCGCCCATAAAATGCATATTTTTCATCCAATCAAAATAATTTTTTGTAGACTGATAAAGGGTCACCCAAGAATCATTCATGTAAAATTTGGTTGATATCTATCTGTTAGTTTTTGAGAAAATGATTTTCAAAGTTTCCACTATATAACATATAGAGAAATGACCTCCGCCCATAAAATACATATTTTTCATTTGATCACAATAATTTTTGGTAGACTGATAAAGGGTCACCAAAGGATCAATCATGTAAAAATTTATTGATACCTATTAGTTAGTTTCTGAGAAAATGATTTTCAAAGTTTACACTATATAACATATAGAGAAATGACCTCTGCCCATAAAATGCATATTTTTCATCTGATCAAAATAATTTTAGGTAGACTGATAAAGGGTCACCCAAGGATCAGTCATGTAAAATTTTATTGGTATCCATCAATTAGAACCTGAGAAAAGTCACTTTTTACCATATTTGGAAATTAGCCACGCCCATTAAATCCATTTTTTTCATTGGATCATAATTTCTTGAACAACTTTGAAAGAGGGTCACCCAAGGATCATTCCTGTGAAGTTTGGTCGAAATCCATTCAGTAGTTTCTGAGGAGAAGATTTTTAAAGAAAAAGTTTACGACTGGACGCACGGACGGACGGACGGACGGACGCACGACGGACACAACGCCATGACAATAGCCCCAGTGGCTTTCAGCCAGTGGAGCTAATAAAAAACAAATGAAGAACGAAAATAGTATGCATTACAAGCCTGTTCCTTAATATGTCAATAAGCAAAATTATAGGGGTCTTGCTAGAAATATATTAGCTGAAAATGCTTCTGAATGGTGACCACCCTCATGAGCACCATTTCGTATAAGGACGTCATATTTCCACGGTAATTGTCAAAATCTATCTTGAAAGAATTTATTAAGGTCCAAACATTTGATTTTCGTATTCTGTCACATTCCTTGGTGTCTATGCCCCTTGTATTGGTCAAAGTTGCATTGTGTTTACAATTTTGAAACAAGAAAATGGAGGTTATCTGGAAAGGGGGTGGCTGAATGATGGAACATGATAACGATGGTGAATGCATTGGTATTTTTATTATTTTCATATTTAAAATTGAAGACATTGTTGATCTTCTTCATTTAGTAGACGTGTGTTTTTTTTTTTTCACAAAATGTGCATCAATTCACAGCCAGTAGAGCAAGCCTTACGGTAAAATTCGATTGCCGCGAAAATATGACGTCCGCGAAAATACGGAGTTGGAGTATATGTTATATAGTAGAAACTTTGAAATTCATTTCAACATCCGTAGAACCCAAAATATCTAAAAATCTAGGCAAACCTTAGATTTGCTATTTCAAGCCTGTGGAGCGACTCAAGCCATTCATGGCTTTCTAGTTTCACAATGTTTTCCTTAGAGTTAACTTCCTCTGTACCTCAAATAATTAAATTGTAAGGGACTTTCTTAAAATGGCATCTATAAACAATGAAAGAAGTTTACAAACTTTTAATGATATTTTTCTGGAATGTATCAAAAAGTTTTGTTCAGCAGATAACAAAGTTAAGGTGAAGCGCGATTCAAGGCATTTTGAAATAGAAGCATTTTCTTAAACCATGTTTTTGTGCCGAACACTGTCGATATGCGACAGAAACATTGAAACTACGGCTTAAACAATTGTAGTTATGATGTTTCGTGGGCAATCATCAATATCTTTCGTTATAAAGATGAATAATTTTCCGAATTACTAGGATGACTTTCAAAAGACTTAAAAATGATTAATAGCATTGATTCAACAAAAATGTTCATTTGTTTTATGATTGTTTCAAAGTCTCTAAATTATTTTTTGGTCATTAAATTCCCGCCATTACACTCTAAAATTGAATAAGTGTGGCATACAAAAAGGTGTGAAAACAATTTGTCTGACTCGTCGATACCCCGTGAAAAAGGCATAAAGGTATTCTTTACGATAAGACGAAATAACAAATTCGCATTTTAAGTTAATTCTAATGCAAAACAATAGATGTCAGAAGATGCGAACCCCTTTGCTTGAGGGAATGAAGTAAAATTTGACCACGGGACTGAGATTACTGCTCGAGCGATTGAGCAATCGTGCATTCGAGTTAGTGCATTAATAACCAACAAGAAAATAGAGAAAGACGCATCAGTTTTGAGAATGCATTCGAGTTAGTGCATTAATAACCAACAAGAAAATAGAGAAAGACGCATCAGGACCGGAGGATCAGCTCAAGCTTCCGCATGAATTTGAGTTTTCACCCTCTCGAGATAACGCGAGACCACTGTATTGTCAAAAACACAAAATGATATCTCTAAGATAATAAAAATAAATATACTAAAGTATAACTGCATCGTTCCTATAAAACTTACATATTTCATACAATTTAATTTATCTTACTATAGACTTTATATTGGGCCGAGTTGACCGGGCCGAGTTATTCAATGGGCCAAGTTGACTGGTAACCGCCCTGCGTTCAGGTTACAAATGCACTCGCCGCAAACAGTTATTATGGAACAGTCTTTCTTGAACACATCAAAATAATGTGCTTTCTGAAAATGAAGCAACAAAAGTGACTCAATTGAAAACTGTGAAAACTGAATCCCTCCAATTCCATCAGACTACTCTTAGATTTATGCAATGAAGTGAAAAGTATTTTTATTCATAGAACCCGGTAGATTGATCATTCTAGAATCAGAAAATTAACGAAAAATGAATAGTTTTGACTAGTCTTTCTGGGCAGTCTCAGTAGTGTCAACACTTTACGCACTATGCAGATTGTACCTTTTTGTGTGACGAGTCACAATTTACCCTTGTCATGCTGAATAAATTTTTTTGCAAAATTGCAACAAAATTAAAGTGCTCAAAGCACTGGGTGCATCAATTGTGGGTTGGTTATCATTTTGAAAATAAAATTTATCAGCTTATATGGATTCAAAAAAGGAATAAAAGGTGGTATGGACAAAGACTAGACTGCACATACATGGCTGATGTTTGTCTTTAGCTCTTGCCAAGGCAGGAATATTCCAGGTTCACCATGACTAGAGTTAATAAGTTTTCAAGCTAGCTATCTGTTATTTATTAAAGTAATATTATCTGAAACTTTTGTTTTGTACTTTACAAGTATTTAGAGACTTATACTTAAGTATTTGATAGTGATAACTACGCAATGGGAATTTAATAACGTAGTGAGAGATGTTCCTCTTTGTTTAAACTGATAGAGCTTAGAACCGTTCGATTTTGATGCCCTCGTATCGAGAGATTGGGGGAATATTGTTTTACTTATGTCCGACTGTCTGTCTGTCTGTCCGTCAGTCTGTCCGTCCGTCCGTCTGTCCGAAAACTTAACCCGAAAACTTAACCTTGCCAATATCTTCAAGCCTATTCAAGATACAAAGATAATATTTGGCATGATGATAGATCTCAATGATCCGCATCCGCTGGTACCAAAGTCAAGGTCATGTGATAAGGTCAAGGTCATCTGTCAAGGTCAAACTTTGAAAAAATGCTGTTACGGGGGCATTCGTGTTTCACAAACACATCTTGTTATAGGGAGTTACAACCGTTTCGCGCTGAGCCATTGCATTGTTTCTTCATTATGTTCAGGAAGGTTAAACTTTTTGTCTTCTGTATCTTCTATGGTTAGATATCTCCGAAACTGGTTTATGTTATGCGTGGAAGAAAGATGTCTCAATCACCTTTTTGCCTTGAAACTTAACACTAGTCATGCTGATATATATTCCTGCTTTGGTAGGAGCTGTAGACCAACATCAGCCTGCACATATGTGCAGCCTGATGTTAGTCTACACCGCCTGTTTCTCACTTTGAAACCAGAATGGCCTATAGTTGGTGCTTTCGGTGCTTTTTGCCCTTAGATTTTGAAGGTAAAAGCAGTCTAAAATCTTTATTTCGCAATGAAACTCTATGTTGTGGGTGCTCATTTGAATTGTCTTCTCGAGATGATTCTAAAATATCCCAATAAAACTGGGTTTGTACTATCATTACTGAAATACTTTGATTTAAAATCCAAAATACCCTCTCTTCTATCTGTATCTCTTGGTTGTCGCCTTGATTTTTGTAAACCCAAGGGGGTTGATCAGCTGGAGACTCAGAAAGCAGGGAAAAGATGAGCAGGGGCCCAATCTCCCATGGTCTCTATCTCCCATGGTCTCTAGAATTTGAGCTGGGCCCGAAACTTTTTTTGGAAAATGACTATTCCTCTAATGTTGAATATTGAATTTTGGATGTCTGGGCCCCTAACTTAAATTGTTAGTCATTTTCCCTGGAAGGTATGATATGATAATACTTGTGTTGAAAATAACGGCAGGGAAAAAGACTAACAGGGGCCCAGTTGCCCATGGCCTTTAATTTTTGGGCTGGCCCCTGAATTTTGGTAGAAAATGCCTATACCCCTAGTGTTAAATATTATATATTTGGCAGTCTGGGCCCCTAAATTAAAATTGTAAGTCTTTTTCCCTGAACGGCAGATATAATGGTTAGGTGCTCTAGCTACCACAATATGACTACATTTGTGTCATGGACCGTATTCAACATGAATGCTTGTCCACAAGTCCTATCAGGGCTCCGTGATATCTGAGCTTTTGCCTATGTGTAGCTCATGACAGATTAAATGGCTGTCATGTTTCCATTATTGGACAAATTACATTTTCTTACTGTATGCATGGCCTTGGCAGACAGTGTAGACTAAGATCAGCCTGCAAAGATATGCAGTCTGATCTTAGTCTTCACTGCATGCTTTCTTCTTAATTATTGTGGGACAATAGGTGTCTGAAGTATGAGAAAGTATAGCGTATATACTTTTGCATAGAAAAAATTCAGAAGGTATTGTGAGATTTAGACCTTAAACCTTTTTGATACTACTATACTTTTTGTACACCACAATTGATACATAAATCCTGTGTTAAATATATAACAAGAAAAATTGATGTCAGACTCAATGCAAAAATTGATGTCAGATTCAATGCCACTCTTCTATCATTTTGCTTTGTTGACAATTTCTTTTGGATTAAGGTGGATATTGTGTTTAAAGGCTGGTCACACTCTGATCAATACATAGAGTCTGAGAATGTAATATGTATGTCTTTATCCAATAATATATCACCAACAGTGCGACAGGAACTGTTATGTCAGAATGGGAGAAATCAGAAATTTTGTGCGGAGTTATTGTGATAAATTGTGATGGTGTCTAGCACATGTAAGAAACAAGGTTGATTTCATTAAAATCTAAGAATTCAGTTGCATTGTTGACAGTGGTTTATAAGGCCTGAATGCAAGGTATATATATTTGCTGCCTTGTATGGTAAAACAGTGTCAACTCATTACCCAATTTGAAATAGGGTGAATGCATGTCTATGTCAAATTTTAGTAGAAGAAATTTTGAAAGTCTTCATCTTTTGGAAAAAAAGAAAATGTCAACAATAAAGAAATTGCCTGTGATTTTACACAATATTTTCATACTCTTATTTTCTTTGGGATGCCAAAATTCAGGATTTAACCCTTTGCTGTTTATTCCCTGCTTATTACGTGCCTGTGATTTTATGATTGAGAAAACATTGTGAACAAGAAGAAATTGCTTCTGACGAGCAATTTCTTCTTTTTCCACACTATTTTCTACCGGACTGAATGGTTATTTTTGAAATTAAATCAACTTTAAATTTTCGTCTGCAAAACCTTTGAATTTGGACAGGTTCAAAATTTTGTATAACAGGACAGTGTTAAGGGAACGGGTTAACTGTGAAAATGGACAAACAATGAGAGGTGTAAGCTATGATCTGACTGCCATCATTTGTTTGGATATGTATTTGTGAGATTGAAGTACTGAGAAAAATAAATTGCACCAAGCTTTTAATTTGAGGAAACTGGAGTCACTCATGGTAAGGAGCTTCAGAGCCACCATAGTGCACCAGCCCCTTAATCTTCAATTATAAGATGTCTGCATGGTTTGATCCCTGTGACACCACAAATCATTTCCTATATTTGTCCCCAACCAATGGGTGGATGATCAAAAACCTATGTGCTGACAGCAACTTGCGGCTAGAAAAGGATGTATGCAGTATTGATAGGAGAAATACAAGGAGGTTCATTGTTGGCTTCTCAAGCCACTGTGATATGACTGAAAGATTGTCAAAAGTGCTGTTAAACCCTATTTACTTTGAAGACGAGGAGTTATCAGAATCCCTACAATATCGTAAAGTCATGGCACCATGACATATTTTGTCTGTAGTTCATTATAAAACTTGTTAATTGACTGTGATCACATTTTGATGATTATAATATTTAGCGAAACCCTTCCTATGCTGTTCATGGCATATTTTAGAGCTTTTGTATATATATAATACATACTTAGTGTTTCGTATGAGAAAAAATATCTTAACTAGGTTGGGAGAATTGATCGTTGTTAAGGCTCTGCCGAGACAATGATCAATTCTCTCAACCGAGTTAGATATTTTTTTCATACAATACATTAAGTTTGTATTATATTTTTCTTACAACCTCCATTTGTCTTGTTTTCTTCGATGTTTGTAAATGAAATGCAAGTTTCGAAAATCAACAGCATTATATCATTGTTCTAAAAGTAACTACCCGTAAGTGATATCATAAAAAGATATCATCCGGGATGTTATCATACGGATATTTGCATAGTTATAAGATAAGCATAAATATCATGTATATACTTTGTGAAAAAACTTGACTGATTGAGGTATCATTAGTTTTGCACAAACACATATATTTCATAAGTTTCATTGTCATCTAAGAACTATTCTGAACTGAAGTGAAAAAATAAACTATTATTTGTTTTTAACACCAAGATGATCAGTAAAATATGTGGAGTGTATATGGATGTCATTTTAACCTCAGGTGAGTGGTTTTTTTTACCTTTCTTTGAATTAAATTTAACCCTTGTCATTCTGATTAAAAATTGTGGCAAAAGTAATTGAAAAATCGAGCTACTGAATGTACTGAATGCACTAAATGATTAAGTTTGTAATTATCTTGAAAAAGAAAAAAAATGAAACTTTTTACGGTATAAAAATGAGAATCGGGAGATGTAGACTAAGATCAGACTTCACATACTTCCACAGGGAAAAAGACAAACAAGGGCCCAGTCTCCGATGGTCCCTAGATTTTGGGCTAGGCTCCCAAGATTTTTCGGGGATAATACCCATATCCCCAATGTTAAATGTTGAATTTTGGCAAATTCGGGCCCCTGAGAAAAAAAGTCTTTCTCCCTGCTGCGGCCGAAGCGGGAATATTCCCAGTTCAGCTTGACAAGGCTTCTGAAGGGCTAAAAATCGTAATCAAATATTTTGTTTGCCTCAAGATACTGGAAACTGATTTGAATTTTGAAGAGTTTTAAATTAATTTTGTCAATTATTTAAGAATTGATTTCTGCTGTAATCTATATGTGCAGATCCAGTAGTTGGCCCTTGTGTCCTGATCCCCCCTAATTTTTTTGAAAAATATGTTTAAAAAAAAATAATATGAAAAATTGAAATGATATTTAGCTTGCCCATTTAATAATATTACAAGGTTTTGTTTTTGACTCCCTTTGAGAGGATCATTTATAAGACCTTGATGATTGATTAAAGTTGTCTTCTTGATTCTAAGAATTTTACTTGACATTTGACTCTGTGCTGATTTTATTGGATTTGTGTCATGTAAGTTGTATAGAACATGTAATTATGTTGGGAAATATTGCTGCCTTAGCTATATAATTGATTGTGAAGGTGGAACTAATCTATAGACCTTTCTTCAAGACATCAAACTTCTGTCATCATAGGGCCTTGGACAAACAATCTTCAGTCACAGCTTGTGTGCATGGGTTTGTTCCTGGCAGCCTTGCATAATCCTTTCTGACATTTGTCTCCCACTAATAGGTAGATGTTTTTTAAACCTAAGTAAAAGTGAGATAGCAGCTGGAGGCTAGGAAAGGTTTTAATGGTAATACTGGTTTGAGCAATACTTGTAATACTTACCTAGGTGCACCATGGTCTGAAATATGACTGAAAGAGGTGTTTAACCCTGTTAAGGCAATCAAAGTCTTAAAAATTAGTACAGTCATTATATACAGGGCTGTAAAATCCCTGTACACAATTTGTCAAATACAACCTTTTCATTGTGCGGACAAGTACATTTATTTAGGCCACTTTGGTGCATTTAGTGCTTTCAGTACTTGGATTTAAAAATTTAAATGCAATTTTTCTAAGAATTCTATTCAGCATGACAACGGGAAAGATCTTGCACCCTCAAACTAAATTCATGCTTTTAAAGAGAAAAAACACCAAACAAAAAACCTAACACAGTTGATGATAATGTTTGTAGCTGTGTGTGTGTGTATTTGTAGGATTTAGGTCCCTCCGTGCTCTAGGCAAAAATTGATATTGTCCATGAGAGAGAAAGAAGCGGATACAAGGAGATCCGGGTTCATACGCCCCTAGCTCTTCAACGAAAAGACCGTTTTGGTTCTTTAACATGCCCAGTGTAAAGCACCGATACACGCGAAGCTACCTCTGGGTTTCTTACCAGTTCACTTCTAGTTTGGCTGAGGATAGCAAGTATCCTTGAAAATTCCTGCCGCGTTCGGGATTCGAACAACGGACCTTAGGATTGGTAGTCTTGTGTTTTACCACTAGACCACCGAGCCGCCCTATGTTTTTAGCTGATCAAGTATTTCAAATAAGTAGTCAGAGGCAAACAAGGGAGAGAAATTATGATGCAATTCTTAAGTTATTCAAAGGGAAGTCACTCTTTTCCATTACATGCAGTAGTGTCACTGCAAGCTAATGGGATACATTGTCAGAATGATATTAAAACTTAAGAGATGGATAAATAAAAATACATTAACATGAACTGTATTTAATGATATAAATGCTCCTGGGTGCTATGCAAAACATGGACAGGGGAAAAAATTCTGAAGCAAAACAATTCTTCTAAATTACTGTGTCATTGACTTTTCCCCATGAATTTGAGTTTACTTTTTCTAAACAATCATTAAATGAGGAGCGTTTGTTAAATTTTAGAAAAATGACTCTCATAATTTTCAAAATTTAAATAATTTTGATCAAGTGATTTTCTCAGTAAATAATTAAGGGGAGCTAATATTAGGGAGGGTGCTCTTATTAGAGGAATACAGTGTAGTAATTTAATGGCTTAGCACAAAACAGTTGTAACTCCCTATATATTTATTGGGAGTAACAACCATTTCATGCTGAGCCATCTATGTGTGCTCTGAAAACTGCTACAGGGTTTCCTATATGGCTTAGCCATCTACTGGTATGTGTGCTTTGAAAACTGCTACAGGGTTTCCTTTATGGCTTTAAAGCCGTTTATAATGTGCTTTGAAAACTGCTACAGGGTTTGCTTTGAAATTTTCAACTAATTAAAATTCTGCTTGATCCTACATTAGAAAAGGAAAAACTGTTTGGAAAAGGAGAACTTAGTAGTGACATACTATATTTATCCTTTCTCACCAATCACTGTGTTTTTGCCTTGCTCTTTATTATACCCCCCACCTACGAAGTAGAGGGGGGGTATATTGGTTTCACCATGTCTGTCTGTCTGTCTGTCCATCCATCCGTCCATCAATCCATCCGTCCATCCGTCCGTCTGTCCGTCCGTAGACCTTTTCTTTTTCGGACTGTAACTCAAGAACCAAATGACCTACAATCATGAAACTTAATACAAATGTTTCTTATGACCAAAGGAAGTGCCCTATTGTTTTGGGGTCACATAGGTCAATGGTCAAGGTCACAGTCAGCCTTTGTTCAATTTTCGTTTCTGGACTCTAACTCAAGAACCAAATAACCTACAATCATGAAACTTTATACAAATGTTCCTTATGACCAAAGGAAGTGCCCTATTGTTTTTTGGTCACATAGGCCAAAGGTCAAGGTCACAATCAGCTTTTGTTCAATTTTTATTTCCGGACTCTAACTCAAGAACCAAGTGGCCTACAATCTTGAAACTTTATACAAATGTTCCTTGTGACCCAAGGAAGTGCCCTATTGTTTTTGGGTCACATAGGTCAAAGGTCAAGGTCACATTCAGCCTTTGTTCATTTTTTGTTTCCGGACTCTATATCGAGAGCCAAGTGACCTACAAGCATGAAACTTTATGCAAATGTTACCTGTGATCCAAGAAAGTGCCCTATTTTTTTTGGGTCATATAGGTCAAAGGTCAAGGTCACAGTCAATTTTTGTTCATTTTTCATTTGTGGACTCTAACTCAAAAACCAAGCGACCTAGAATCATGAAACTCATGCAAATAGTGCATATGACCTCAATATTTGTTACATACACATCCTGCTCTAATAGCACTTGCATTCAAACAAAGCGCTTGTGGGGGGTATTAGTCCACTCTGCGACAGTTCTAATTTGTTTCCACTTTAGATGTTCTCTATTTAGGCTGTTTCTTTCAACCTCTATGAATTTTGTTTAATTGTGGAAATATTTAATTTTAAGGTCACTTTTACCCCCTCTATCTGTAGCTTTGGTTGTAGATCAAAGGTGTAACTTACAAGACAGATATTGTGATATCATTTGTTAAATGCTGCCTTAAACAGTATTACAGTTATATCTTTGCAGTTGATGCACATTTCATCTGCCTAATCTGCTGAGTCTGCTCATTCCTCAAGGGCATATCAATTACCTATTGGTTGGAGGCAAAAGACGCATGTCTGAAAAATGGCCAAGCCTCACTCCCTAGGGTTTTAAATACATAAATTAAGTACTTAAAGCCAGTGACATCATGGACAGACTTGACATGGCCTGGTGGATATTTTAAAAGTGCTAAAGGGTAGTTGCCCACTGGCAAGCATTTCTAGTTATTGATCAATTCCATTCTAAGGACCTTGACAAAATTGCCCAAAAATCAAAGTGCTGAAGTACTAGATGTATTTAAAGTCTACTTATTTCCATAAAAACAATTTTAAAACTTTCCTGGTTTAAAACGGAAGATCAGATGATAAAGACTAAGATTCAGCCTGCACATGTCATGTGCAGACTGATCTTTGTCTACACCATCTGACTAAGGAAGATTATTCAGGATTCAACATGGCTAAGGTTCATGAAAAATTAGTTTGGTGGTATAAAGGGATGAACTTAAAAGCACCTGTTTTGGCCTCTTTATCAGTGGGGATGCTACTGTAATGTAGTTCAGGTAAGAAGGAATTTAAATAGAATGAAAAATGTTAAATTGGGAGAATATTGGATAAAAACTGAAAACTCGGGTACACATGATAGTAGTGAGTCAGTGATGAATGGTGGTTGATTGCCAAAGTTTGAAATTATGGAAATATGTACATTTATTAATGGAAATGAGTTCAAATTTATGTTGGTTGCAAGATAGTGGTTATGTGAAGTAACTGAGTGTTCAATTATAGGCTGATTGCTATATTAAAAAGGGCTTTGCAGGCCAGATCATTGATAAATAATGAAATTAAAATATTGAATCTTCCAAAATAGATTTGAGCTATGATTTCTCTACTCCATCAATAAGTTTGTACCTTTATAAATTAATGGTTATTTTAGCCATTCCCAGTGAAACTCATTTAAGCATTCAAGAAAAAACAACAACTTCAAACTTCAAAAAACAACTGAGGGATCAGTGCAAAACTATTTTAACAGTGCCTATTCACTGATAGGCACTTGCAATAGTTTTGCGCAGACCCCTCAAAATAAGCTTATTTTTTATCTGGACATTACTGTAATGAGCTTGTATAGGTTTGTAATGAAGAGTTCAATGGGTGGAAAATTGACATTTACTTTGAACTGATAGAAAATCAATGAGTTTCCTGCCTTACTTGGTATAAAAATTTATTGTCTTGAAACATGGTCATTAATCATCTGATAATTGAAAGGGTGGAAATTAGAACAGGAGACATTTTTAGGGAAGATTAAAACAAATATTTTTATGCCCCCGTATCAAAAGATCGGGGGCATATTGTTTTACCGTTGTCTGTCTGTCCGTCTGTCCGTCCATCTGTCTGTCTGTCTGTCTGTCTGCAAAAGTTAACCAAAAAACTTAACATTGCCAATATCTTTAAGCCTATTCAAGATACAAGGCTCATATTTGGCATGATGATAGATCTCAATGATCCGCATCTGCTGATACCAAAGTCAAGGTCATGTGACAAGGTCAAGGTCATCTCTCAAGGTCAAATAACTCAAAAAGTTAACCAAAAAACTTAACATTGCCAATATCTTCAAGCCTATTCAAGATACAAGGCTCATATTTGGCATGATGATAGATCTCAATGATCCACATCTGCTGATACCAAAGTCAAGGTCATGTGACAAGGTCAAGGTCATCTCTCAAGGTCAAATAACTCAAAAAGTTAACCAAAAAACTTAACATTGCCAATATCTTCAAGCCTATTCAAGATACAAGGCTCATATTTGGCATGATGATAGATCTCAATGATCCGCATCTGCTGATACCAAAGTCAAGGTCATGTGACAAGGTCAAGGTCATCTCTCAAGGTCAAATTACTCAAAAAGTTAACCAAAAAACTTAACATTGCCAATATCTTCAAGCCTATTCATGATACAAGGCTCATATTTGGCATGATGATAGATCTCAATGGTCTGCATCTGCTGGTACCAAAGTCAAGGTCATTTGATAAGGTCAAGGTCATCTCTCAAGGTCAAATATCTCAAAAAACTTAACATTGCCAATATCTTCAAGCCTATACAAGATGCAAGGCTAATATTTTGCATGATGCTGATCTAAATAATCCGCATCTGCTGGTACCAAAGTCAAGGTCATGTGACAAGGTCAAGGTCATCTGTCAAGGTCAAATAACTCAAAAAAAATTAACATTGCCTATATCTTCAAGCATATTCAAGATACAAGGCTCATATTTGGCATGATGATAGATCTCAATGACCCGTATCTGCTGGTACCAAAGTCAAGGTAATGTAACAAGGTCAAGGTCATCTGTCAAGGTCAAACTTTGAAAAAAATGCTGTTACGGGGGCATTCGTGTTTCAAAAACACATCTTGTTTTCCCTGGATTTTTCTGTTGTTTTACTGTACCCCCTTGTAGCTACTATCATGGTACTGTCAAATTTGGTAATTAGGAGCTTTCAAATAGAGAAAGGAATATTTAATTTAGGCTTTTAAGAAGATATAGGTCAGAGTTAGTAATTACGAATTTCAAAGTAGCGGAAGGTCAAAGTTGGAAATTAGAAACTTTAAAGTAGTGATAGGTCAAAGTTTGAAATAAGTTTTAATAAGTTGAAGGTCAAAGTTGAAAATTAAGAGCTTTGGAGATTTCATGGGTCAAAGTTTGAAATCAGGAATTTTCAACCATTGATGGAATAATGTTTGTTATTAGTAATATTTAAGTAGCAATTGGTCAAAGTTGGAAATAAGTAATTTTCAAAAAGTGATAGGTCAATTTTCGTAATAAGGAATTATGCTTTCAAGTAGTGATAGGTCAAAGTTGGAAATTAGGAGCTTTAGAGAAGTCGTAGGTCAAAGTTTAGAATTAAGAATTTTCATGTAGTTACAAGTCAAAGTTCGTTATAAGGAATTTCGGAGTAGTGATTGGTCAAAGTTGGGAATTTTGAGGTTTCAAGTAAAGTGATAGGTTAAAGTTGAAAATGAGTTTAAAGATTTCATGTATTGATAAGTATCAAGTAGTTACTGTTCAATTAGAATTAACATATTTATATGCCTGTCAAAAGTCAGGATGACATGATCATCCATGGCGTCTTGGTGCGTGGGGTCCACTTCTTTCTCAAGAGCATTACACTGTCTCACTAAGTCCAATTGACATGAAACTTGGCAGTTATTTTCCTTTCATCATTATTTAGTGCATTGCCCAAGAACCATAACACTACTTAGCTTAATTTTTGTGTTATTTCTGTTTCTTGTTTTTATACGCCGCCCTCAATTGGTAGATGTGCATGAAGGAAGGATTTTACGGTTCGTTGATTTTTGCCTGAGTTATGCCCCTTGATAACTTAGTCTCTGGGTCCACTTTTCTTGTCAACGCAACTTCTCCTAAGTTTCTGGCTGGATCTTCTTGAAACTTGGTCAATGTAATCACCTCAATTGGTAGATGTGCATGAAGGAAGGATTTTACGGTTCGTTGATTTTTGCCTGAGTTATGTCCCTTGATAACTTAGTCTCTGGGTCCACTTTTCTTGTCAACGCAACTCCTCCTAAGTTTCTGTCTGGATCTTCTTGAAACTTGGTCAATGTAATCACCTCAATTGGTAGATGTGCATGAAGGAAGAATTTAAGGTTCGTTGATTTTTGCCTGAGTTATGCCCCTTGATAACTTAGTCTCTGGGTCCACTTTTCTTGTCAACGCAACTTCTCCTAAGTTTCTGGCTGGATCTTCTTGAAACTTGGTCAATGTAATCACCTCAATTGGTAGATGTGCATGAAGGAAGGATTTTACGGTTCGTTGATTTTTGCCTGAGTTATGCCCCTTGATAACTTAGTCTCTGGGTCCACTTTTCTTTTCAACGCAACTCCTCCTAAGTTTCTGTCTGGATCTTCTTGAAACTTGGTCAATGTAATCACCTCAATTGGTAGATGTGCATGAAGGAAGGATTTTATGGTTCGTTGATTTTTGCCTGAGTTATGCCCCTTGATAACTTAGTTTTGGGTCCACTTTTCTGGCTGGATCTTCTTGAAACTTGATCAATGTTATCACCTCAATTGGTAGATGTGCATGAAGGAAGGATTTTATGGTTCGTTGATTTTTGCCTGAGTTATGCCCCTTTAAAACTAAGTCTCTGGGGCTTATTGCCTCAGTTATGCCCCCTTAAAATTTAGTCTCTGGGGCTTATTGAAATTGCAACCTTGTGAATGCAACTCTTCCTAAGTTTCTGGCTGGATCTAAATGAAACTTGGTGGATGTTATAACCGGAATTGGTAGATGAGCATGAAGTAAGGATTTTATGGTTCATTAATTTTACCCTAAATTATGCCCCCTTTAAACTTAGTATCTAGGGCTTATTGAAATTGCAGTCTTTTGAACACAACTCCTCCTTACTCCTAACTTTTTGTCTTGATTTAAATGAAACTTGGTCATTTTCAATTTGGTTCTGTCAAAATAACTAGTGCCTACAATTATTTTTGTGAAACAGCAGCAAAGTGGCGGCGTATTTTGTGACGATGGCACTCTTGTTCATACTTGGACATTCAGCAGTATAACAGGCGTATCTTGTAACAACTTGCCACTTTGTTAAAGTAGTGATAGCTCAAAATTTGTTGAAAGGTCATTACCATGGCCCAGCGCGAAACAGTTGTAACTCCCTATATTTTTATAGGGAGTTACAACTGTTTCGTGCTGAGCCATCGAATTTAGAAATTTGGTTGTTATTAATTATAAACAGTTACCAATAAGGAGTTTGTCTTTGCTTGGCAACAGATGTTTTGAAAAAAACTCCAATTCTTAATATAATGATGATATTCAATTATTATTTGAATTAAAACCCAGGCAAGATGGAATGTATATAATGAGTTAATTGCTTTCTGAAATATTTTGACGAGAAAAATAACAATAAATTTAACAGCTGTTTGAAATATTGGCATAGTTAAAAGCCTGAACAGATTATATTTCTGGAACTACATTAGGTTAAGAATTTCTCATTTTAATTAGTTTCTATATACAACAAAATTATATATTGGTAATGAATTTGCAAGCTTTACATTACAGGCCTTTTTTTATGCTGTTTTTGGGGCCGAAATTCGGCCCCAATCCCCTCTTGAAAACATATACTTTTTTCCCCTAATTCAGATAAAAATTCCCCTATTCAAAAGGCTTTTCACTGACGAACAAAATCTTGCACTGTTACGCATTTTAAATAAAAACGACGGGTACATAAAAATCGTCTGCAAAACCGGGACACAATCTAGATGCCCTTTATATCAGTTTTGATTAAAATTTAGCTGCCATATATACATAAAAAGCAAAACTTGATTTCCAAACCATAAAATCTCTTTCATTAGTAGTTGACAAACAATTTAAATGACTTTTAAAAGCCTTGAGACATACTTTTGGACTATTTTTTGCCGGGACTGTCATGTTTGGCAAGCACTCGTCGGCAGTTTTAAACCATGATTATGTAGGAAAACAATAATTTTGCAAGGGGAAAAGTATTAAAGAAAACTCTTTGTGGTCTAGAAAATGCAAGCACTTAATTGCTTTGGCATTAAAAAGATAAAAAAATACTGAAACAGGTATCAGAAAAAACTGCCCGTCACCAGCCAAACTGTACCAGTTACCGGACAGGTATAATATTCGGATACACAATTTATAGATTTATTCAACAGAACTGTTCTATATGAGCAAGAATATACTAATTTAGGTCAAAAGACCTTGGATTTCTTTAGAATAAACATTCTTAAACCAAATATTCATCCTTTAAATGACCTAAATGACCCAGTTTGTGTTCGATTTTAAATAGCTGTTTTTTGTGGTTTTTTTACATAGTTTATTGAGTAAATTCAGAGACACTTTCTCTGTTCCTACATCTGTTCCAGAATTGATCATTTAGAAAGAAGACCTTCAAACAAGAAAAAAACAAAAAGACAGGTTATTGAACATGTATTTTTTCCACAAAAATTTGATTTTAAGTTCAGATGAAAAAAGGTTTCCTCAGTAAGATAAAAAATATTAGGTAAAGAAAATTTGGGATTTTCAATTACAAAAATGATAATTAAATAACTTATTAGTGCCTTTACATACATAATTAATAATGTACAGGCAGTTGCAGAGAATGTGCTTTGTATCCAAATGCAAATATTCAAATTAATTAATTGCTTAACAATTTTTGTGTCTCCCTATAATGAACAAATGACCCCAAATACTGAACTTGGGTGGAACTAATGACACAAGTCAAGGGAAAACCCTGTAACTATGATGGAAAAAGATTTCTACTATTCTTTAGGCCAAAATCATGGGTGCAAGTCAAAACGGCCCAAAGTCAAAACGGCCCATAGTCAAAACGGCCTGTATTTCGGTCAAAACGGCCCGTAATTTGGTCAAAACGGCCCAAAGCAGATTTTTCATTTAGTCAAAACGGCCCAAATAGAATTTTTCAAAGAAAATTAGTATTTGAAAATTATACCAAGCAAGATTCTTTAGATTTCTTTATGAAAGTCCTTTATTTATATATTCAAAGGGAAAAAAATTAATGTTACGTAATGATAATTTTGTTAAATTGATCATAAATTGGCTTTTATCAATAGTTTTCTATAATGGATTTTTTAAATAACAATGGTCGAAGTCTGAGAGAATATGGATCTTGAAAATTATCTTTATTGCCTATTGACACTTATTAGCAAAGTTCAAAATAGTAGGTGAATTCAATTGTCTTACAATTTATTATATATATTTTCAAACGAAATGTCCTATATAACTCATATCTACTGAGAGAGCATGTATTTAAAGACCAAATATGCCTTTGATAAATGATTAATGAAAGTTATCTAATTATGAAAAATCAAATCTCCTTAACCGTTTTCTCATGAAGCTTGTTAGTTGTATATCATGTCTTTCTCAAACAAGCTAGGTGGAAATTCTTCGATATTTCATTAATTGATAAATGAAGATCAAGTTATGTGTGTAATTTGATTTGACATTTAAAAGGACTTTACATATTAGAAACGACATAGTTTTCAAGTGATTGATTTTGTGCTTTAAAAAGTGTAATTATACATGTGATTGTCATTTCACACCTAATCCTATCCATTACACCAAAAAGGGTAATGGATCTTTTCTGTCTCGTTAAAGCCATTTAATTCCTTTCTTAAACACTGTCAACCATGTACGGTTACATCATGTACATAGTTAGAATATCCATGAATATAAGCATGAAGACTGAATTTGTTTTATAATATTTATTTTAATCGGAAAAAGAAAGAAAATTGAACAGATTAAATGTTTGGGCCGTTTTGACCAATTGTAAAATCTAGTTTGGGCCGTTTTGACCAAATTACGGGCCGTTTTGACTCTGGGCCGTTTTGACTTTGGGCCGTTTTGACTGTAAACCAAAATCATCATCTTAATGAGCTTACAAGCCTTGGTCATTGATCATACTTAGAACCACACACAAATCATGACTTTTGGTTGATATTTTACTATGTGATATGAAAATTCCCCTCCCAGTGAATTTTTCCCCTTCAGAAAGGACCCGCCACCTTTCCCCTAAACCTAAGAAAAAGGCCTGCATTATTTGATTTCATAATTGTGAGACCAATCGAAGCACAGATGCACCATCAGGAAGAGTAAAAAACATGACTCCAGGGGTCCAGATGGTTAAAGCATGACAAAAATCTTTATTTTGAAATGAAACCCTATGTTGTGGGAACCCAATTAGACAATGGCACTGCCCCCATCATTAATGGATGCATTTCAAAATAACTGCACATTTGTTCACCATCATGCCTAGATGTGCTTTTTGAAACAAAAAAAAAGAATGCCTGTCTGGGATATTTCAAACCGACTAGTTGGTTCAAGTTTTCTAACAAAAATCAATCAGAAAGCAGGTAGTGTAGGCTAAGATCAGACTGGATGTCTGTGCAGGCTGATCTTATTGTACACAGTGTTACTACTTGCAAAAGCTTTGTGTACAACCGGAATACACTGTGGACACTTGGAGAATCGTTCATACAGGTTTTTAGTCTGACTTTAACAAAATGGGGTCAAAAGTACTCAACAATTGAAATCTTAGGGGTCTTTTCTTAATGTTTGGGAGTCCTTGCTTTAGATTAAGTGTTTTATTTCTAAGCAACAATTTTGCTATTGTGTGAATGAAGAGCTATTTTCTGGTTTAAGCTTAAGAAAGTGTTGGATAAATAGACTGTTTGGGGCTTAACTTGAGGAAGGAATTGAAGACTGTTTAAAACAGTCTTCAATTCTTTTCTGAAGTTGATCCCCAGATGGTCCATGGGACATGCATAAAATAGTTTTGGGGGTCCAGGCTTGTTATCTGTGTGTCTCAGCCTTGCAAAACTTGCATCCCTTAAAACCCTAGGATCAAGTCCTTCTCTGGACTGAAATTTCTTTTCACCAACACTTTCGCCAAGTTAATTTCACTTTCCCATTTGGCGACAATGGGGATTGCCAGAGAAGGCCCACAGTCATAGATTGCTGCCCTAGCTGCTGTTATAAGGCTAAATTTGTGTTCAAACTGGCATTAACTCCAACCAAAGTGATAACTATTGATCCCTGGAAAGCTTTAATTATCCATTATTTGAAATTGGGGCCATTGAGCCACAGGTTAAGTAGCTTCACCTATACAAGGCATGGATTTTCATTGAGCTTTATGGAGATGCACAATTGAATATTGGATCCTATCTTGCATATTGATCTGTTTGTTGGGGATGCTTATTATACGTGGAATTATCCATTACAGAATTGTTTTTCTTAAATTCCAGCAGTGTTTTGTGGAAAATTGTGGATTTTATATTGTTGTGTTTCATTGCTATATTATTCTGCACCTTTTGTGGCAATTATAAATACTTGTAGTTTGTTTCATTCTTCTGTGTTTAACATAATTATCTCAAACTATTTAATAATATTTGGTTGATATAAATTTTGAAAACAAAATTCTCTTCTTTTCAACTGTGGATTATATAACCCTTTCTTGTTTCATCCCTGATTTTTACGTGTCTGTGATTTTATGATTGAGAAAACATTGTGAAAAAAGAAGAAATTGCTTCTGACAAGCAATTTCTTCTTTTTCCACACTATTTTCTACCATACAGAATGGTTATTTTTCAAATTAAATCCACTTTAAATTTTTGTCTGCAAAACCTTTGAAATTGGACAGGTCCAAAATTTTGTAAAACAGGAAAGGGTTAAATGTTAATCTGATTTTTGTCCTGTGACTCTAAGTCAGTGAGCAAATTATGAAAAAAATCTCTACAGTAAAGCTAGTCACGATTCAGAAAGATATGCTACTTTAATATACAATATGAAATAATATTTGAAGTAGCTCAATATTAAATATCATTGTAATAAACAATGTAACAATGATATTCCAAATAAAAAACACTTGAGCTTAAATTGTTTTTTTTTTTCAAATTTTAATTAAGGTCACTTGCCTTCTAGGTCTACCACTTTGAATCTCTAAATCACAATCAAATTTCTGGGTCCGAGGTTGTTAAACTTTTCTCAGGCTAAAAAAAATTCTCAAATTTCAATTTGAGATTAAAGCCTAATAATTCTGTTTAAATACTCATCTTAATTGATTAACATAAAAGGTGATATTAATAAGTTGTTATAAATAACAACTTATTAATATCACCTTTTATTTTCATGCATTTTTTTTATTTAAAATTTGAGAAAATTGAGCCTGAGCCTGAGAAAAGTTTTATAACCTTGGGCCCTGATGTAAGTCTGAAGATAAACCTTCTGTAAGTTATAATTGCCATGATACAGCACAACCTTGTCTAGTATTTTGAAAATTACTGATGGATATTGTCGAATTTATGTCAGTACTTAAAGACTTATCAGTTCTGAAACATTTTCATGGGAAAAAAGCCTGCCTGCCTTTGAGTTATTATTAGTTGGGTAATTTTGTTAATGATTTGATCCTTTCTAAGAGAGATATAAAACATGATAAAGTAATCATGAGTCTTTTGATTTATCCTGCAAAATCAATTTGTCAAATTTACAGTCATCTACCTAGTGGAGATTTTTACTGAATTTCCTGCAATATTTTAGATGGAGAAGATTCCTTCCAATACAGGCCTATCAGCACTTTAAACATCTTTGACAAATTTGCTTTTTCTGTGAAACTATTTCAGGGTTTGACACTAAGGGGAGTCTATGAGTCTGAGACTCCGTGTTTATCTACTGGAACTCCTTAATAAGTTTTTGTAAGTAATGAGTCCCATAGACTCCCTTGTTAGGACAAGAATATTTTAATAAAACATTATAATCAATCAATACTAGGAACAGTTTCTTTTTAAATCCTTGTCAAAACTGTACATCTTTTTCACTATCGAAATAGTTGAAGGTAACATTTGCTTGCATCTGGTAGTATTTTTAAAGAAAACCATCTCTTTTGAATAGAAGAAACTTGTGGAAAAAAAAATGCCTTTAAAAAGCAATCTCTTTTCCACAAAGTTCTCCCTGTTATGAAATTTGGATTCCTTGCTTTGAGCCTCGACTCCTTGATTAAGTAGCTTTGGAGTCCAAGGACCCTTTACTCATAGATTAGTCGGTGTCGAACCCTGTAAGGCATAACAGAGGACATGAAATGGATGTTAAAGAGTATATCTCTTTTCTTATTTATGGTTCTTTGTGCAGATCAATGGCTCAGTATGAAATACTTGTAACTGCCTATAATTATGTTCATAGGTGGTTACGGCTGTTAAGTGTTGAGCCATCGAATTGATGCAATAGCTGATTGAGAAATTGTTGTAATGAACTGCTACAGGAAGCTTTTCAGGTTGTTTGTTTGTATGGGGCTTAATGTCATTTTCAACATTATCATGGAGGCTGTATGAAGCTACTACCCATGATTCCTGGCGTTTTTCACACTAATGCATTACCACATTTCATCCAAGCCACCAACTGCTCATCCCACTTAGGCATATTTCTTATCATACGCCTTGTGGTGGAAAAAAATAATTCATTTCACAATTAATTTTGTCAAATGTCAGATAGAAAAAGTTGGTCGAGCCTAATGCATTACCGTCTGAGCTTTAGCCGGGCTTATGGAACCATACAGGTATAGCACACCATGTATTATCTGTTGTGTTATATTGGTAGTAGATAGGGTAAAAAACTTCTTCCTTAAAGGAATTTAAAATCTTGCAAGGAAAGTTTTTACAGGGAAAATATGCCCTGAACAAGGAAGCTCTTAAATACGTTTCTTTTGTTCATTTACAAAAAGAGTACTGTCATGCTTTCATATCTCTTAATCAAAGTGCACTTTTTGGTTACAGGCATCCAAAATTTTTTACACTAAGCTGAAAGAAACTAAAGTAGCAATATAAAAGAATTATCAACGGTAATATATAATGAGCCATAAATCCATTTGTGTGAAATAATGGAATTAATATGTGACCCATCACACAAAAAAAGGACAATCTGGGAACTACGCGAAATGAATTTTCGAAAAAGAGATTTGTTCAAGGACATATCAACAAGAGGTTACATTTCAAAAATACATTCATACAGAATGATCACTCTAGAATCAGAAAATCATTTAAGTGAATTGTTTCAACCCTAGTCAGCCTGTGCAGTACAACTAAGGTTGACACTTTACCCACTAGCCAGATGATCCCATTTTGCCTAACAGGTCATAATTTGATGGCTCAGCACAAAACAGTTGTAACTGCCTATAAACATATGGGCATTTACCACTGTTTTGGGCTGAGCCATCTATACATATAAAGGAATGTAGACAATATGCACTCAATTCCAACATAAGGCAGTTTGCTTCTGTTTACATTTTAATTTTGAAAATATATTGTAGTGGACACAAAATTTCATTTTAGTTAATTCAAGATTTTAGTCGCCTAAAGACCTTTGCCTACAATTATTGGATGTTGATAATAATTGTACATGTGGATGTTAACTTCTGTTTTAAATGAATGATTTAGTTGGTCATTGATTCATTGATAGGCAGTGGTGACTCTAAAATGGTCCCAATTTTCATCCAGACTTAGATTTTGTGGTGTCAATATGTGATGAGTGACAATACACTTTCCTAAAGAAAGAAATGCAAGCATCTGTGATATAATGATCAGTACTTTAAAACGACTCTCTTTGCCATATCGTAGAACACGCAGTGATAGTTCATTCTTTGGAAAGAGACGATCACGTAAGTCTAAATGCTATGTGACCCATTGCGCAAAAAGGGACTATCCGGGAACTCTGTTAAATAAATATTTGAAAAAGAGATTGGGTCGGGAAAAGATCAACCAGAGGTTGCATTTCAAAAATTCTTTTACAGTTAGGTAGATTAATCATATTAGATTCAGAAAATAAGCAAAGTACGATAAGTTTCAATGCTAGTCAGTCTGTGCAATCAACACAGTCTGACTAGGGTCGACACTTTACACACTGCCCAGATAGTCCTTTTTCGCGTGATGGTCATATTGGGTAAACATGGCCTCAAGATTTATCAAGATGATACTGGATGATACTCGTTCCTGGAAGGCATTTACAAATAGCAGTCTGCTTATATGTGCAGTCTGATCTTTGTTTACACTATCTATTAGTGTTGATTAAACCAGACTTACTTTGAAGAGATTTGATTAAGCCAATTGTTAGCTCACCTGAGCACAAAGTGCTCAAGGTGAGCTATTGTGATCACTCACCGTCCGTCGTCCATCCATCGTCCGTCCGTCTGTCCGTCTGTCCGTCCGTCAACAATTTCTTTAAACATCTTCTCCTCCTAAACCACTGGGCCAATCAAGCTGAAACTTGGCAGGGATGTTCCTTGGGTGAAGCTCTCAAAAGTTGTTAAAAGAATTTAATGCTATAAATAACTCTGGTTGCCATGGTAACAGAAAGGCTGAAAATTGTGAAAATCTTAGAAAAAATTCTTCTCCTCCTAAATCACTGGACCAATCAAGCTGAAACTTGGCAGAGATGTTCCTTGGGTGAAGCTCTTTAAAAGTTGTTAAAAGAATTTAATTTCATCAAAAACTCTGGTTTCCATGGTAACGGAAAGGTTGAAAAATGGCTGAAAATTGCTAAAAATCTTAGAAAAAATTCTTCTTCTCCTTAAATACCGGACCAATCAAGCTGAAACTTGGCAGGGATGTTCTTTGGGTGAAGCTCTTCAAAAGTTGTTAAAAGAATCTAATTTCATCAAAAACTCTGGTTTCCATGGAAACGGAAAGGTTGAAAAATGGCCAAAAATGGGCGAAAATTCTAGAAAAATTCTTCTCCTGAACCACTGGACCAATCAAGCTGAAACTTGGTAGAGATGTTCCTTGGGTGAAGCTCTTTAAAAGTTGTTTAGAGAATTTAATTTCATCAAAAACTCTGGTTTCCATGGTAATGGAAAGGTTGAAAAATGGCCGAAAATTGCTGAAAATCTTAGAAAAAATTCTTCTGCTCCTTAAACACTGGACCAATCAAGCTGAATCTTGACAGAGATGTTCTTCGGGTGAATCTCTTCAAAAGTTGTTAAAAGAATTTAATTTCATCAAAAATCAGGTTTCCATGGAAAAGGAAAGGTTGAAAAATTGCCAAAAATGGACGAAAATCTTACAAAAAATTCTTCTCCTCCTAATCCACTAGGCCAATCAAGCTGAAACTTGGCAGGGATGTTCCTTTGGTGAAGTTCTTCAAAAGTTGTTGAAAGAATTTAATTTCGTCAAAAACTCTGGATTGCATGGTAACAGAAAAACTGAAAAATGGCTGAAAATTGCTGGAAATTTTAGAAAAACTTCTTCTTTTCCTAAACTGCTTGGCTGATTAGGCTGAAACTTGATAGGGATGTTCTTTGGGTGAAGCTCTACCATAATTGTAAAAATAATTTTATTCAATCAAAATCTCTGGTTTCCATGGTATTGGAAATGTCAAAATATTGCCAAAAATCTCAGAGAAGGTTAATCTTTGCCTAAACTATTGGGCATATCATAAACTTGGCAAGGATATTCTTATGGTTTTAGGTCTACTAAACTTGTTAAAAGAATTCAATTCCATCAATAACTTTGTTTGCATTTAAAAGATAATCAAATTGCAGTAGGAGGAAATTAAAGTTTTTCTTTTAAAAACACCCTAAATGTACATCAGACAATCTCTGGTATTTATAACATGGTTGACAAGTTATGAGTTGACTTACTCAGGTGAGCGATATAGGACCATCATGGTCCTCTTGTTTTGAAGAATCAATTTTCAATAACTGCAATGATATGTTATGGTACCTTTTGAAGCATTTCAATTCATTAGGCAAGACACTTCAGGGTTGAGGAAACATAAGCCAAATTTGTCTGACTAATGCTTATCTATTTGCGGACAAGCAAATTTTTCCTTACCACTTTACAGGGGGCAAGTAAATACTATAGATGTTAAATCTTGGAAAGGTACATAATTGATCTAAAAAAACCAGTCATAATGTTTATATCAAAGAGTAGAAATCATTTTAATGAAGAAAATGCTGGGTTACAGTGTGAGTAATTGAAATAAGTTATTCTCTGTCCTGCTAGGGCACAGATCATGAATTAAAGCAGTTTTAAAAAGTCTTTGATTTGTATACTTCCAGATTCCTTTGTAAACAGTCAAGAATGGACTTTAAGCAGATCAGTTCCAGACTTGAAGTTGGTAGGTATCTAAATGATTGCACATGATTTTACATTCACTGTATTTTTATGCCCCTGCATCAATAAGATCGGGGCATAAAATTTTTTAACCATTGTCATGCTGAATAAATTTTGGCTAAAAATTTTCATCAAAATCAAAGGGCAAAAAGCAATGAAAGTACCAAGTGATGATCAATTTTATTTTAAAAACTAAATCTATTGACAATTCTGGTTTGAAAGTAAGAAACAGGTGATGTAGACTAACATCAGACTGCACATATGTCTATAGCTCCTACCAAAGCTGAAATATTCCGGGATCAGCATGACAAGGGTTAATATCATCTGTCTGTTTGTCCTTCAGTCTGCAAAACTTCACCCAAAACTGTACATTGGCAATTACTTACAGCCTATTCAAGATACAATACTTAAATTTATATTTGACAAGATGTTAGATCTTATACATATACATCTGCAGATACTAAGGTCAAGGTCATGTGACAAGGTTAATGTCATCTGTCAAGGACAAAACTTGGAACATTTTCCATTTTCAGGGGCATTGCTGGTTCATAAACACATCTAAATTTTTGTAATAAAGCATCAAGGGAGCTATGCAAAACACAGAATGTAGTGTTCATGTTAGTATTTTTGAAAAAATTGAATTTGAAATACAAAATGCCTTTCTATTTGCAGCTCTGGTGTTGTCATCAAAATTTTGGTACTAAAGGTATTGATATGAAACTTGAAATATATTTGTCTATTACAGGGTATATTGGGCAATGTACAGAGTGGGAAATCAGCACTGGTTCATCGATACTTGACTGGGTCTTACATGCAAGAGGAGTCACCAGAAGGTAGGTCTTTATGCTTAGACTATTTCTGTGTTTGGAATTAACAAGTGCATAATTATATCTCCATATTCCTCTCATTATAACCCCCCTAACATATGAAGCATGGGGGGAGATGGGTTATATTGCTTTCAAATGCCTGCCTGTCTGTCCATCCATCTGTTAGTCCATTAATAGACTTTCTTTTCCTGACTCTGACTCAAGAACAAAGTGACCTACCATCATGAAACTTAATACAATGGTTGCAGATGACCCAAGGAGGTGCCCAATCGTTTTTGGGTCTGGAAGGTCAAACAGTTAAGGTCACAATTTAACTTTGTCTGAAACTGGGACAAAGCACTGGTGGGTGGAGTTAGTCCCCGTTTAGACAGATCTAGCTATAATGGGACAAGTAGAAGATTAAGGACTGGCCAATATTTATTCCCACTATTTCTCACCCTGACATCAAGATTCACATGAAGCTAAGGCTGATTTAAACTAATCCCAAGTCGATTTTTCGCTATTTTGACTTGTTGATTGTATTCAAATGTATTGTAATCACATGTCACACATCAATTCCTACAATCAAGTTAGATATTTTTTCATACAATACACTAAGCATGTATTATATTTATCTTATAACCTCTATTTGCCTTGTTTTCGTAGATGTTTCTAACAGAAATGCAAGTTTCTAAAAATAACTGCATTATATCATTGTTCTAAAATTAAATATGTGATATCATAAAAAATATCAATAGGGATGTTATCACACGGATATTTGTATAGTTATAAGACAAAATGGTAGTATTTGGTGACTTTTTCTTTGTCTAGAAAAGATGCTTTTGCTGTTTCATTACTCTTTTTGATGGCAATTCCAAGTAGATGGACAATGTCACGTACTGCAGGGCTTAAATGGTAGCAAATAGTGTTAACCTGATAATCAATGAGCCATCTCATCTCATATTCTATGGTTTCCAAAATCTGATTGTCTAATGACCTGGAGAATTGATTAACTTGAACATTGATTTTATCGATGTAACCAGCCTTAATGGCATTGGAGCATGCAAACATGCTTTTTCATAGGTAGACCTTTTTATCAAATACAGAAATTTTAAGTTCCTTCTCAATGGTAACAATTTAGTGGCGCCAATACATAATCAATAATATTAACAGTAATATTGTATGAACAAATTGACTAATGATTGACATTATATAAATCATATATGGGCAATATTAAATCTAAATTCAATGTAATTGTCAATATTATTGCCCAAAGTAACAATCCTGTTTAGGCTACTTTTGTAAATATTTAATGCAAATTAAGTGGGAGGCTAGAGTCATGGAAAGGTTGTGATGGTAGACTGGTAGTACTGGTGTGAGAAATACCAGGAATCAATTGTTAGGTACTCAAACTGCAGCTATATGATAGAATTATTTTGGAAAGAAGCATAATACCCAATTCAAACAAACAAACAAACAAACAAACAAACAAACAAACAAACAAAGAATTGCAACCTAAAATCTTGTTTCATGAAAAAAAAGGAAAAAAAAGACACATCCTGTGCAGACTTGGATCAGCATTATCCCTAACAAGATGCTTTTGCTGGGACCATCAAAAGGGTTTAAAGTTAAACACTTGCCTTTAACAGGTGCCCTCTTAAATTCTGCAGAGAGCAGCCAGAGTACTAAAAATGATAATCAATTTACTTTGAAAGCCTTGCAGTGTTAACACCTCTGGTTTTTACGAGCCAATACTTTTATTGAGTTACAGACCATTTTCTGCCAATGAAGATGTTATCTTGATAGCATTACATGATATTAGGTCTAATACTTTCCCTGATAGAGAGGCCATGAAAGCCTGCACTGTTGGTGGAGTGAGCTTTGTGAATAGTCTTATCTGAGGAAAGGTGTGACACTTTTTTCCATGATAACAATACATATAAATTTTTTATAGCTCAGCTGTTTTCTAAACTTCAGTGCTGTTGTCATCGTCATCATCATTGTCATCGGCGTCATGCAAAAACTTTGACATTTTGTGTTATCTCTGGTTCTACTAAAGGTATTCACTTAAAACTTGGCACACCTCTTCACCATCATAAGGGAAATATACACTATCAATGAGTATAACTCTAGGTGCATGAACAGCCGAGCATAGGCACTCTTAGGCGATGCTCTTGCTACAATCTTGAGATATTTTACTCAAGATAGTCTAATAGGAGGAAATTATTTCATTAAATGTGTCACATATAAACAGTTAGGTCATCTAGTAATACATGTAGTGAAATTTAAAAATCAGATTCTAAAAGAAACCTGCAGAAGAGCTTATTATAGGGATGAGTGTCTTTTTTACTGCGTTTATTGGGGTATAAAGTGCAATTGCCTTAGCACATGGCAAATAACGCCCGTAGGGGGTTATGTTTAAGCCATGTGCTAAGGCAATTGCACTTTATATCCCCAATAAACGCAGTGAAAAAGACACTGGTCCCTTATAATTGCAATCATCTAGATCGAAGAAACTATTAAAACTCTGCTAAACATTAAAGCTTCAAGTCTACTTTCTGTGCGTATACATTACACAATCTATTTTTAGATCGTGTATTTTTCCTCTCGCTATCGAAGTGAACTGACATAAAGTTAAACAAATGATACACAAATAAACAACAACTTTTAAAATTCGTAGAGGTACTTATGACAAAAAACTTGTTTCTATCAAGTAAGTCTGTATTTTTAAATGAAAACGGCATGACCGGTCTTAGTTGAGAGGGTTGCTTGATAATCTTCGTCGACTCGCAGTTTTCTATGTTTATTTACGTCAACTCAGAATCAGAACTGTATGCTTTTGATCGTAAATTCTTTCAAAAATATCTTAATTTATGATAGATCAAATAGCAATGTTGTGTTGTTGATCAGGAACTAGATAAATTTGAGTTCCTACGACACAGGACTTGCAGATCGAATGTCAGGGGTTTCCCGAAAGACCTTTTGCATTTTATACAGAAATAAAGTGCAATGGATTTCCCCACGTGATGTGATTTAAACCAATTGGAATTCATTATTTTATTGGATTGCAATTATAATGAAATGTTAGATAAATGCATGGGGTAGAAATACGAATATTTTCCACTTGTTCACGGAAATTGTAGTTCTTTTGCATTGCACTTCTCCTAAAACGGATCTAACTACCCATGAATTTAGAAATAGATTGATAGATAATTTACTTTTAGAGATATACGTCGGAAAAATTTAATTCTTAAAAACAAGAGCTTCGCAGAGTGACGCCCGATGGGGCTTGTCAGTAACCTTGGCTTGTCAGTAACGTGAGCTTGGATGATAGCTAATAATATTTCAAACAGACAGACGGAAAACTGGTGCCATAACATAGTATGACCTTTTGAGTGTAAATTGAAAATGATTTTATGCACAACTATATGCCAAACAGTTATCTTGCAAGTTTCAGTTCATTCCATTCCAAAGTGTGACGAGTTGCTCACAAAAGAAATATAGTGAATTTCAATCAATTCAAGGGCAGATAATACAAGAAAGACCCAAGCTGTTTGAATTATTGAAGTCTTATGTAAAGTAAATTTCTCACTCGTCCACCAAAAAATGGAATGCCAAATATTGAGAAAACATTGTTTTAATGAAGAAAATGCTTTTCTTCATTAAAGACAATGTTTTCTACCCTTTGAAAGAAACAGCCGCTACCATAGCGCAGTTGGTTAGGCATAAGACTTCCAACCCGGAAGTCGTGGGTTCAGTCCCCGGTGGCGGCAAATATCCTTTCCGACGTTTGTCTCTCACCAATGGGTAGATAATCGTAAACCTATGTGAGATAGCAGTCGGAGGCTAGGAAAGGGTATAATGGTAGTACAGGTGAAAGAAATACCAGGAATCCATTGTTAGGTGCTCCGGCCGCCGCGATATAACTGCGAAATTGTTGAAAGCGGCGTAAAACCCATTCAAACAAACAAACAATTTGAAAGAAACAATTTGATGACTTTTGTCCTAGATCTTTTTATACCCACCATCTACAAAGTAGAGGGGGTATATTGGTTTCACCATGTCTGTCTGTCTGTCCATCCGTCCGTCTGTAGACCTTTTCGTTTCCGGCTTCTAACTCAAGAACCAAGCCACCTACAATCATGAAAGGTTATTCAAAAGTTCCTTATGACCCAAGGAAGTTCCCTTTTGTTTTTGGGTCACATAGGTCAAAGGTCAAGGTCACAGTCAGCCTTTGTTCAATTTTTGTTTCCCGACTCTAACTAGAGGACCAAGTGATATTCATTCATGAAACTTTATGCAAATGTTGCTTATGATCCAAGGAAGTGCCCTATTGTTTTTTGGTCGCATAGGTCAAAGGTCAAGGTCACAGCCAATTTTTGTTTAATTTTCGTTTCCGGACTCTAACCTAAGAACCAAGCGACCTAGAATCATGAAACTTTATACAAATGTTGCTTATGACTCAATGACATGCCCCATTGTGTTTGGGTCATATAGATCAAAGGTCAAGGTCACCTCAATATTTGTTACAAACACATCCTGTACTAAAAGCACTTGCATTTTGACAAAGTGCTTGTGGCAGTCATTCTATAAAAAACGTACACATGACTGAATGAAAAAACATTTAGACTTAGATGCTAATTGACATTTCCACTGGTGTTTATATGTTTCATAATTGATCTTACTGTGTATTGGTAGCAAAGGGCTGAATTGATCTATTGAAACGATAAAAGAAACGGACATTTCATAATCATGCCTCGAGCAAAACATCATTACCGTAACAGACGAAATATAGGTGTTTTTTCATTAAACCGACTTGATTTTTTAAGAAAACAAACATTGTAAAATAATCTGATAAGCTGTCGTTGTACATTCTGATAATAAATAAGAGATAAAATCAGGCGTTTCAGAGAAATTTGCGATATATTGACAACTCTACCGTTTTAAGCTTCAAAGCGCTTACTTTCAAAAATAATATCTGACTGCAGAAGCCCTATACTTCACTTTAAACTACCTCACAAGAAACCTTTAGCCAAAAGGAAGTCACGGTACTGCTAATAGAATTAATTTACCTTGAATTTTAACGTTTTTGCTAAAAAATATTGGCAGTTACGGTGATGATTTTGCGTTACGGTATAGACAAGGGTGTAACGGTAATGATATGATGAAATACTTTTATTAACTGAAGTCACAAAACGAACAGTTACAGGTAAAACTTAGAACACAATAAGAATTAAACACATGTGTATCAAGCTGCCACAATGCTAAATAGGAAAATCATCATATGATCATATTTCTCTCTTATAAATCTTTGAATTTCTCCTAATTAAATGAATGTATCTTTAATTAATTTAGTTTACAATTTTCTGTATAATTTCATTAAATATTCGATTTTTCTCATGGAATCATATATATCTCTTATAATCAACAGACTTTACTCAAATCTATTCAACAAAATAATCAGCTATTCCTGTGGCAATAGCAGAAATATCAGAATTTTTTTTAGCAAACTGTATACTAACAAAGTGAAACGTATAACATTATAAGAACAGATACAAAACAAAAAAATAGTCGAAATGCTTATTAACATTTTAAATGCTTACAGTTTGTACCACTATAATTAAGATTAAACAGTTAATTACTTGGTTAATTTTTGTCCCGATAGGCAACCTCTACTCAAATAGTAATACACTTGAGTATTATAAGGTACAAATGTCGCCCTAAGACGACAATATTGGCCTTTGGTTATATACACAATGTAACAAAACTAACGTAAAAAATAGAATACGTGTTAAATGCATTTAATGTTTCATTATGTTGAAGTTATACTTTTATCAAAATAAGGCAATGCGTTTAATCTATTATTCCTTTAAGTGTTTGATTTTCATATCGTTTTATGTAAACAAAGGTCAATATTATTGTCTATGAGTATATTTGCGTTTCTTAAGATGATATTTAGAATTTATCTTGTAACTATCCAAATATCCGTGTGATAACATCCCGTATGATATTTTTTATGATATCACATAGTTATTTTTAGAACATGATATAATGTGGCTATTTTTAGAAACTTGAATTTCAGTTAGAAACATCGACGAAAAAAAGACAAATAGAGGCTATAAGATAAATATAATACGTACTAAGAGTATTGTACGAAATTGGATCTCGACATTGGCAAATCTCGACTTGGTTGTGAGAATTGATAATTGTCTCGGCAGAGCCTCGACAATGATCAATTCTCCCAACCTTGTTAGATATTTTTTCTCATACAAAACACTAAATACGTATTATATATTTATATATCATAGAAAGAAAAAAAAATCTTCCTCGTTAAAGAAACATTTCAATGTCCATTATGTCCAGCTTCTACATGTCAAGTTTTTTCATAATGCTTCTCCAAGTTGACGGTTGTATTTGCCAATGTCGAGATCCAATCCGTTCTAGTTCAGCAGACAGGACCGTCACTACCTTGTTACAATGGTACCAGCATACATCCTCAAGTAGAGGCCAGTAAAATCTATTGAGTCCAGCTGTGTGCATAGCCTATAAAATAAGATTATCAAATGATATGTTTCAACACTAGATTTATATCAATGCGTAAAGTTATCTACCCCTTAGGCACACTAAGCAAAGCAACATTCTTTACGGTTTAGTTTCGGTTTCAGTGCATTCCATACTAGAATAAAAGTATGAAATATTGCGTAAAGAGAAGCCAATGCTCGTACGAGCTATGCCTATTTTTTCACATTTTTATTGAACGTATTTCAATCTGTTTTATATCTAAATAGCCTAATCAACGCTTTGACACTGATTTTCTTTTGTTAAGAATTTTTACGATTTCGGTTACGGTTTCGCTTCAGTTCAGAGGTTGCTTTCCTGAGTTTCAGTACTATACATGATATTTATGAATAAATGTGTCGCTTATGGGTTGTCTTTTAAAGGTATACATTCAATTTTCACAAAATATTTTACCTTTACTTCAATATCATCTTCATCAACAGCTTGAACAACGCCTGTAAATGGCTTGTCATCATATAGAACTACCACAAACTTTCCAACCAGAGATTCATCCACAACCGACACAGACTCCAACTCACATCCGGATTCCTTCTAAAATATAATTGTTACATTCAGGAAGATTTTGTTTGTCTGTATGGTGAATTACGCCGTTTTCATTAATTTTCTGGGTAACTACCAGTACTAGAGCTACCGAAAAAAAAACTTGAATGTATATGATAAAACAAACAATTGTTATATGTAATAGACATGTCTAAAAATTCCTTGATATGTAGTAAATATACATTTTCATAAAAGCAAACATTTTAACTGGAAATTGTTCATCACAGGTGGTATTCTATCCTCTCTAAATACTGTAGAACTAAATTAGCAAGAATAAAACAATACTTCCACTTACCACTTTAGTCTGGTTGCATTCGTGGTCTGCTGTATTCTTCTCTGTGTTTGCGTTATTATCATCGACATTCTGTGAAGCATACAATAAAAGAATGTTTAAAATTTTGCAATTGTATCACGTAAATATAACTGAAGTTAATGCTTTAACATTTGTTTGATTTAACAGAAGATTTTGAAAACATATTTTACGTACCGGTATTGGATGAAGACGATGGGAACATGGATCAAAACAGCCACAACATAGCTTGGTCGGGTGTGAACAAAAACAAGAGACTACTCTTGATGAGAAGGATTCTGCTGACTCCAACACCAACTGAAATAAACAATAAGAACATCCATTTCTCTAATTGTTCGTATTTTTGTTAGAAAAGTTATACCAACAGTTTTGCCTCGGTTTTGGTGGATTCAATACTAAATTATTAAGCAGAAGACATCGTAAAAAAAGAAACCATTACTCGTACGAGCAATAGATTCTTTTTTCATAATGTCTTGATAAGCTTTAAAGGTAAATTCCCACTTTTGTCGCACAACAGATCTTATAGTTTTGACTCATCGGTTTTATAATAAATATCTAGGCTCCGCGCCTATATATATTTTTTTGAGTTTAAACTCAGACTCAGACTCAATAATAATGGCATTTGATTGGTCAGTATGGAATATGACGCCACGTCTGATCAATGAAACGTCAGAATTCTTGAGTCTGAGCCTTAGTTTGAAAACAAAAACTTTTAACTCCGTGGACGGAGCCTGGTCTCTATGCGTTTCAGTTTCGCTTTGGTTCAAAGTTTACTTTCCTGAGTTTCAGTACTGTTACATTACAAGGTAGAGGCATTATGTTATGTAATCAATTGAGGCTGAATTTTCATAACAATGTTACCTGGTGAATCTTCATTGTTCCTGGTATTGCCTGGAGGGATTTTGGAAGCTCGTGCTGTATTTCATCAATATCGGATCCTTTAACAATGTAGAATTTGACATTACTTTTATTAGCTGTTAACAGTGTTACAAAATCTTCAGCAGTCGTAATATCTTTCTGTCTGACAAGCACTTCTTGGTCTGCTGCCCTCTTCACTGCCGCACCAATCCCGTCTGCAGCCCCCTTCCCATGTGAGGCTTCCAAAAAATTCCATGTTGAACTTTTGAATCCGTAGTCTTGAACCTTGTGACCCCATAAAAAGAAATTGTGTTTATTTCTATACTGTGTTGTGGGTCCGTCACTTATGAAGTGAATTGAGTTGAGTTTTCGCTGGCTTGTTATATCTTTCAAAACTGGGTGTAGGTGAGCCCAGATCGCCGATGGATCATGTCTCAGGTTGTCAGAGACTGTACAAAATGGGTATGTGCCGTCATGAAGATACATCACACCGGTATGGAGGGAAATGAGGTTACGTGATCCTCCAAAGTGCATGGATTGGATTTCGTGTGCATATTTTGCTGTATAGTTTTCAGAGAAATCTATGTGGATCATTAAATCATCTTCTGTCAGATTTGATTTTAACTGTTGCAAACTTTTATACTGGTGACGAATATTGAATATATGTCTACATGCTCTGTGAGTCTCTTTGCATATTTCTTCGGCCAATACTTCTCTCGACCCTTGTTCCTTAGATTTCATAACTTTGGTAACTATCTTTGCTTGGTCATTCTGTGATACTTCCTCCCGCCTTGTCTTCCATTCATACCATTCTACCTGGCTTGGTCTATCTTCAGTTTCTGTATCTAAACCAACTCTTCTCTGACCACATGTAGTACATTCTCTGTACATACAAGCTTTGTTATTTTCATCACAAACTATAGTCTTAACAACTTTGTTTATGTCTTTAGTTTTGATCATTGATGCAGCGTGGGCGGCTTTTAACTTAAGGTTCAGATTATCATGTATCCTACACATGCATGTTTGTCTATCCTTTTCTCTTGGCTTTATGACCCAGAAAGGTCGTAAACGACAAAACAAGCTATACGACATGTTGTGCATGTTTTCTGAGTTGTATTTCATGTGCAGATGTCTTAGATCATCGGTTAGTAAGCGTAACTGCTTCTTTATTCCTTTACGGGTGATTGTGGACTGCTTATCTGGTTTCATTCTCGATACATCGTCCCTTTCAAAAAATTCTACAACCTTTTCCTTGACTCTTAAACTCTTTATGTGAGGTTTTCGTCTATGTTGATCTTTCAGGTGACGACGAGAAAAGGCAAAGATTGACTGGGCTACCGCGCCAATCCTATACTGCTTCAGGATCCTTTTACTTGTTACAAGGCTAGCTATCATTCTCTTCTGAGCTTGCGATCTAGAATTTTGGTATTTCATCCGGATGTTATTAATTACCGTTTCATACAATTTGTATACCTTTTTGTTATTGACATTTATCAAATGCGTTTCTTTAGTTGGTTCGTCATGATTCTTTTTTTGACGTTGGAATCTCTTTTTGTACTTTTCAGTTAGCCGTGTTTGAAGTTTCAGTTTGATTTTTAACTTAGCATTTTCTTTGTAGCACTTAGCTCTTTCCTTGTTTCTTCTTCTGGCAATTGATCGTTTCATAGCATCTGCTCTTACGTTCCTTTGCGGTGATTCTTGGATTGTTGGCGATGTTGGTGATGTTGGCGGAGTCAGCATATTATTCATTTCCTGTTTTCGTTTTCGGTACAAGTACGAATTGGTTCTCCAGCGTCTTCTCGTGTTTCTGAGCTCTCTGGCCGACATATCAGCTGCACATTTAAATTGTCCTTCCTTTTTTCTCCTTTTGTTCCTCTCTCTTTCTTTTTGTTTATAGGCTTCATGTGCCTCCGGATTTTCCCGCTGCTTTGCTCTCCATTTGGCAACCCTCTCTTTAGCTGTAAGTGCCATTCTCGTAACAATTTTGTTTTCAGTTGAATATTGTCTTTCGTGTCTAGAACTTTTTCATATAGGTCACACACTCGCGTGCCCCAACCTAATTCTCTCTCCTCCTCAGCATAAGATAACAGGTCAAACAACCTTTCTGCTTGTCCTACTGTTCTGTCGTTTGCGTCAAGGGCCCTTTTGAATTCTGAAAAAAAGTTTTCTGACACTTCATTTTTTAAGAAAGCAATTTATGTTTACTATTGAAATGGTAAGTGAAATTGGTAAAATATTTAAAAGGTAGGTATTTCAGAGAAATAAATGCATATCAACAAGCTGTAGTTACGAGATTTTAGCAGAACATTGACGATATTTTCAACGTATTTACAATACTGATACTCAAGATAGCAATGATTTAAAGGTTTTGCTTCTGTTTTGATTCGGGTTTGGTGCATTTTTTTTCTAAATTGTAAGTGAAAAATTGTGAAAAAAGAAGCCATTACTCGTACGAACAATGGCTTCTTTTTGCAAAATGTTTTCTTAAGCTTTGTAAAATCAGTTTCCTTTTCAAAATGCCTATGTAAGGCTTTTGAACAATTTTTTGTTTATAGTTTTGCGTTTTCGGTGCGTTTTGGTTTTGCTTCTGTTCAGAGGTTACCTTCTTGAGTTTCAGTACTGTATTTGTTATTAACTGTTCCGATTCTACCCAAACGCACGCGATGTTTATTGAAATAACTAATGACAAATTTTGGACTCTTTCAAACTTAAAAAAAAAACTTGCAGACGACAATTTTAAAAAAGTGTAATGATGGATGTTATTACATTAACAGGGAGAAAAACATTGTGGGAAAAGGAGAAATGCTCATTACGTACATAAACAGTTTACTTTAGACACGTGAAAACGTTGGATTGTTTGATAAAGAGTTAGTTATGGATAGAATTATTCATATCCACTAATATTCTTACTTTGTCACATGAAATTAAGAAAGAAACCACAACATGTCGTAATATATCACTACCGTTACGTTAAATATCATTACCGTTACGTTAAATATCATTACCGTTACAATAAATAGTGTTGCGGTAATGAACGTAACGGTAATGATGTGTTTATACTTAGCCCTCGAGATATGACCCTGACTGTTATTGCACATCAGTAAACATTCTTTCATTCTCAAGATACCCGTGACGAAATACAAAATTTATGAAGAAAAAGTTGAAATAAACATTCGAGTTCTATTTACGCTTATTACGGTGATGATACATATAGACTATACTTCATACATGAATGAATCTTACCTTGAATTTTCAGTTCCAACCCATCAGCCATGCTGTTTTCGTCCTTTCCGCTTAAAATGATCGCGCGCTTTTAACTTATGACTTCGTGAAGAAGAGTAATCAAGGGACGATACTTTTGCAAAACCGCATCGTAACGGTAATGATGGAATAAACTGTTTTTGTGGGACAAACATTAGAATGCTTTTTTTAACTAAATGTCCTTTTTCTACACATAGATATGTGTTCATAATGGTTTGCCTATACAATATAAAGAAAATCATGTACATTGTAATATGTGATTGAAGACCATCTCGCAACAATATTTGCGTATCTATAAGAGAAACTTAATCGGGACAAGAATTAGGTGGCCGACCTGTGTACAATCAAATATATTTTTTTTAATATAGATGACAGGCACTTAACTTATATAGCTTTGAAAAGTTTTGTTTAATCGTATTTGTTATGGATATTGCGAGTTTTTACCCTATTCGCCTTTATTTGTTCAGAAATCCGTCCAGGACATCATATGTACGTTTTTTATAGAATGACTGGTGGGGTGTAAGTCCACTCTGCAACAGTTCTAGTTAGTACTGTTCTAAGATTTGCTCTGGAAATATTTGTCCATGGACAAGTAGCCTAGAAAATATTCTCTTGCCTGCAAGTGGAAAAGCTCTTGTTAGGCAAGTCTGGCATGGAAATTCTACACCCCTGATAAATGTTGGAAAATAAAAAAAACTTTTGTATGATAATAGGAGATTGTCCATATTGAACATAAATGAAGTGATGTTACTTCAAAGCTTTTGTTAATTGGCTATATGATTTTAGGTCCTTACCCAGATTTTACACTATAAACCTTTTACAATGAACCTAATAATCATTATGATTAAATCATTTTAAAAATAGAGAAAAAGAAAATTTTATGGGAAAGAAGAGTAACTTGGTCTATATGTTTGACAAGAAATCATTTAGTTATAGAATTTGTATGAAAGGGATAATGATTTAATTTAGGGAATGTTTCATAGATTTAGCGAATGTTTCATAATGGGATATTTAAATGTCTTTGCATTTAGTATTTTAATTGATATAAATTGACTATTTTGGGCTCCATTTCAGGAAAGAATTGAAGATTGTTATGATTGTTATAGACAGTCTTCAATTCTTTTATGAAGATGATCCCTAGACCTAGTCAGATAGTTTTTAGGGTCCTAACTACTTATTGGGAGTCCCTGAGTCGCAAAACCTGTGTCCCTTAAGACCCTTGTATTTCAAAAGCTTTTTGAAATTAATTGCGTAGATAAACATACAATGCCACTATTTTGTTTCCCTCTATGTTCCATCATAAATACCACAAGCAGGACCATTTGAAAAGGGAATAATGTTTCAATAAAATAACTTGATTAATTAATGGCTTTTGTAAGTCCTATAAAGCTCTTTACATTCAATGGGAAATATATTAAAACACTTCCTAAATAACATGAGAAATAGCAAATGCCATCGAGGTGTGTTTTATGGGAATTTTGAAATTTAAGACAACAACAGAAGTAGGTTGGTTTATTTCCTGTATAATTGATGTACCAAAGCATGGAAAATAGCTTGGTAATATTTTGTATTTATGAACTGGTATATAAACCCCTGCAAAAGGAATGCTTTCAGGGTATACTGCAATCAGCCAATCTGTCTGTCTGTGTGTCATATGCAGTAAGTTAATGTAATTCCTTACTTTACAAGTAAGTGTCAAACCCTGATTGGTTCTATAATGTAAAGCAAATTGGGCTCCTAATCATGTGGACTGAAATACTTTAAAAGTAGTTTAAACTCCATCATTCTAACTAAACAAAACAAAGTTCGTTACAAGAAGACATTCCAATGGTACATCTGCTGTGGTGTTGTCAATGATCCGTGGTGAAAACTTTCTGCTAAATACTGGCTGAATTGTTGAGCATTAAACTATGATAGGCTCTGATGGCTCAGTGCAAAACAGTTGAAACTGCCTATTTGTTAATAGGCAGGTACAACTGTTTTGCACTGATCCATCTTATTGTGAGAGGATGTAGATTTTCAGTGAACATTAGTATACCCTCCACCAATGAAGGAGAGGGAGGTTTCACCCCATCTGTCTGTCCATCCATCTATCTGTCCGTAGAACCTTTTTGATTCCGGACTCTAAATCAAGAACAAAGTGACCTAGAAACACAAAACTATGCACAAGTGTTGCTCTTGATTGAAAGAGGTAGCCTATTGTTTTTGGGTCACAAAGGTCAAGGTCACAATTGAACTTTGTCTGGGAACTGGGACAAAGCACTCATGGTGAAGGGTATTTGTCCACTTTGCAACAGATCTAGTTAGCTTTGCTTATCTCTGACATTGTTTTGTCCAAGGTATGGTTGTGGTAAAGTCTTTTCCTACCTAGCTGTAGAACTAGGTACCAGTGGGCATAGATTACTACCTCTATTTCAAAGGGTCATATCAAAAGGTCATGGTCGTCTGTGATTGTCAACGTCAAAGTTATTGAATCTTTGTCCTCTTGAAATTAGAAGAGTTTAAAAATTATATTCTCAATATAAATGCTGACTCATTGTAGTGCATCCAGTGTTTTCAGTCTTTTGATTTGAATGTAATTTTGGAAAGATTTTTATTCAGTATGACAAGGGTCAATACATGGTCTGATTTCAGGTGGTCGTTTCAAGAAGGAAGTGATTATCGATGGTCAGAGTTATTTGCTCCTGATTCGGGATGAAGGGGGTGCCCCAGAACTACAGGTAATATTGTAATATAGATTCTTGACAAATTATTAGATACATCAACTAACATCCAGGTTGTCTGATATACCAAACAAATCTGTTTAAAGATCAGAGACAGGAAACAAATCAAAAACAAAAACAAACAAATTTGTGAAAATGATTTTTAGCTCCTTTGGCCGAAGGCCAGCAAGCTATTGTCATGGCAGGGTGTCCGTCTTGCGTCCGTGCGTCCATCCGTGCATGCGTGTGTGCTTGGATAAACTTTTCTTTAAACATCTTCACCTCATTAACCAATGGGTGGATTTTGACGAAACTTGGCCAAAATGTTCCTTGGGTGACCCTCTTTTTAAGTTGTTCAAGAAATTTGGATTGACCACCAAATATGGTCGTGGCAGGGCGGGGCTTATTTTGACCCCCAAAAGCTTTGAACTACATTCTCTCCTGAACCATAGGGCTGATTTCAATGAAACTTTACCAGAATGTTCCTTGGGTGACCCTCTTCTAAAGTTGTTCAAGAAATTTGGATCGACCCCAAAATATGGGCGTGGCAGGGCGAGGCTTATTTTGAAATTTTTGAACGACATCTCCTCCTGAACCATATGGCCGATTTCAATGAAACTTTACCAGAAGATTCCTTGGGTGACCCTTTCTAAAGTTATTAAGAAATTTGGATTAGATGAGATCCACTGGATCAATAAGATTCTGGTGAGCAGTTTAGGGCCATTCTTGTCCTCTTGTTTCAAAGTGATATCTAAATATTTTTTTTCTTGTAATTTTACATATTAGTTAAATAAGTTCATTCCTTCATAAGTCAGTTTCAACTTAGAAAAAGTTGGAATTCCTTCTGAATGCTGTTCACTTTCAGATTTTTAAGCCAGTGGAGCGATACAGGCCCTCTTGGGCCTCTTGTGATAGATGATTCATAAGTTGGAGGAATAAACCCATCAAGTATTTTTTGACAGAGTTTTCACTTTTATTTTCCTCAATGAATGATTTCTGTAATTCTTGCTAAAACTTTGAATCATTTTCAGTGCAAAGTTTTCATATCTATTTCAGTTTTCCCAGTGGGTTGATGCTGTGATATTTGTTTTTAGCCTTGAAAATGAGATTAGCTTCCAATCTGTGTACCAGTTCTATTTGAAAATGGCACACTTCAGGAATACTGCAGAAATCCCTCTCATACTTGTTGGTACTCAAGGTAAGATGATTTATACTATCGATATTGCTCGAGCGACCACGTCTATAAAGTGACCAATTGTATTGAACGACCACCATAAAAAGTCCCTTCACCATAAGCAAATTCTCTGAAAAGTGCACATTATTTTGCGAAAAATTGTTTGTTATTGAATCTTATGTGTTAGAACCCATTAGAATTGTCTCAATGAGATGATTCTGATGGGTTCTAACACCATAGAATTCAATTAGACTTAGACGACAATGTATATATGCTATCAAAATATTGTAAGAAGCAACCATTCCCTTAAGCAACTGCTTTTTGGTGGTCCCCTAAGTGGTCGCTGAACACAAATTTTACTGTATAATGTAATTGTGGAGTGGGTGACCTATTGGCTATGGGAAGGTTTTGGGGTTGATTCCTGACCTGATCATGGTGATTAAATTTAGCAACAAATTTACTTAAGTTTTCCTCTCTCCACCCAGGTTTATAAATGGGTTCCTGTGAGAGTTTAAAGTCTTATAGCTGTGCGTAATCAGCCAACCTGCAATATAATGATCAATTCTTGTGTATCAGTTCTTTTGTGATACAAGATAATCTGACTGATAACTGTAAAATTTTTAAAAAGAAGAACAACTACAAAATTTTAGTATTACTTGGCATACCAGGGAAGCAACCACCAGGAGAATAATCTAGCATTGGAAGTTAGCTCCCTTTATCTGCTCGGCTGTTTCAGAGAAAACCCACAGTACTGTAATCACTTTTGCATAGTTTGCATTGGCCTAGGCATTGGTGTTGGCGTTATAAACTTGAACTTTCGTCATATCTCTGTTATTGAATATATCTTATTGAAACTTGACATGTGTATTCACCATCACAAGGGTTAACCAGACTTTTATTGGTGATAACTCTGAAAGCATTTTTGTAAGAGTTATGTCCCATTTTTAACTTTTTTCTACATTATCCAGCACCTGCAGCTGAGTGCTGCACCCATAGGCGGTGCTCTTGTTCAGGTTTATACTAAATGAAGTGTTTCTGTAACTGTATCTGTACATAACCTGTTTTTATCCCCCGCCGTTTTCGGCGAGGGGATATAGTAATGCTCTCCGTCTGGCATACTGTCATTCCGTCCTTCTGAGGTTCCGTCACTAAACTTGTCCGGAGCATATCTCCTAAAGTATAATAGCTATCAACTTGAAACTCTATGGGTGGATAGATCTCATGGAGGAGAAGTGCAGTGCACAAGAACTACAACTCTTGCTTGCATAATTTTGGAGTTATTGCCCTTTGTTATTTTTAAGACTTAGATTTTGCCCGGAGCATATCTCCTAAAGTATAATAGCTATCAACTTGAAACTTTATGGGTGGATAGATTTCATGAAAGGAGAAGTGCAGTGCACAAGAACTACAACTCTTACTTGCATAATTTTGGAGTTATTGCCCTTTGTTATTTTTAAGACTTAGATTTTGTCCGGAGCATATCTCCTAAAGTATCATAACTATCAACTTTAGAATTAGAAATTTAGAATTATATCCACAATCCATTCTTTCTCATTTGTATTATCAAAATATTTTCTGAAAAAAGGAAAATGGTAAAGAGCAGGTGTGTTGGAAAAAACAACAACAAAAAAATCTGTTTTGGGACAAATTGAAACATAAATTTCACTTGCCGGACTCAAAAATTTGTCAGAATTTTCTGTTAATGACTCATCAATTTTATGATAATTTTTCTGTTTGAAAGGTATCATCATGCAATGTATATTTTTCCAGCTAGAGATAAGCAAGTATTAAAGAAAACATTAAGAAAAAAACAAGACACTATTAGTAGTATTGATCTGTATGTGTGCCTGTAGGTCAATTATATATGCCCCCTCCCCCCCCCCCCCCCCCCCCCCAATGATTAGATTTTGGGTATATCCATCTGTCTGTCTGTCTATCTCTCTACAAAACTTAACCAAAAAACTTAAAATTGCCAATTACTTCAACGCTACTCAAGATACAATGTTCATATTTGACATGATGATAGATCTCAATTATACACATCTGCGGGTACCAAGGTCATTTCTTTTGACAAGGTCAAGTTCAACTGTAAATGTCAAACTTGTGAAAAAAATTGTTGTGTCGGAAGCATTTGTGTTTGAAGTGAATATGAAGAGTCATGGCAGCCTGGCCTATATATATAAGTTGCCATCCTGGGTTCTAAGTTTGAAACCAAGTACAGCCTGGTTGTCTTAATGGGTCACAAGGTGGATTGATGTTGGTGTGATAATTATAGTTTCTTGGCTTAGCTTGAACATACATAATGGTTTGAGAAATGAAAGGAAGTTATGGTTTGGTACCCCAGCTGTGGCAATATATCAACCAAAATCATGTCAGGAATAGAACTTGGTTAGAGGTGTTTAGTTTAAAAATTTAATCATGGAATTCAGTTGTTTGGCTCTTTCCTTCACAGTCTATGGATGTTGTGATTTTATACTTGAAAAAATATTGTGGAAAAAGAGGAAATTGCTTGTAAGCAATTTCCCCTTTTTCCACAACATTTTCTACCTCATTGAAGGGGTTGATTTCAAACTGCACCCTGACTTTACATTGTAGTCTTCAACCTCTTAATTTGGACTGGTCTAAAATTTAGAAAAATAAATAATAAAAAAATGAATAAAAACAGAGGGATATTTAGTAATAGAAGTCAGATATGTAAAAGTGCATGCTCGTGGAACAGGTGAAGTTCGGTCACAAGAAAATATGGAGCGTCGATAAATATTTAGATCTGCTCTTGAAATGTGTAAAATGATTGAGGTGTAAAATTTTATAGTTTTCATTTTAATTTCCTTTGGATCTATTTAAAATTTGAATATTTCTCACCTAGTGTTTTATTGATGAATTTGTTCTATGCTGTCACTCTTTACTACATTTTCGGAATCTTCTATATTTGAAACCTTTATGCTAACAATATATCAGCGAATTGACATTCTAATATAAGCTAGCATGGGTGGATATTTGGTAAGGCTGTTTTCAGAGAAAACTGAAGGTATTGCAATAGCCATATGGTTTCATCAATGTAGTTGTTGAGCGAAAACTTTGACATTTTGTGATATCTCTGGTTCTACAGAAGGCATTCACTTGAAGCTTGACACACACATGTATCAAAGAACAACCTATACTATCAAGGGGAATAACTCTAGATGCACTTTGTGTGAATTAGGCCCCTTTTTGAACTTATATTTTGTCTATTATCCAGCTCCAAGCAGCAGAGGTTTGGCACCCATAGGCAGTACTCTTGTTTGAAAGGTCAAATTGTCAACAGTATAATTCAAGAAAAAATAATGACTCAAAGATGCTTTAACACCAAAAGCGTTACAGAGCCAATCTTGAAAGCATTAAGGTTTCAAATGCTCAGAAAAATATACATTTTGATAAGATAAAGAAGTGTGAATTAGCTATTGAGTTGGTATAGTGGAATATTGACTTTCCTTTGGAATCGCAATTGATTAAAACAATGTTTCCATTTTCATCTTAAATGAGAATACTTGCTTATATATGATTTGGCATTATAAAAGATTTGGTTAGTGTATTCCATGTAAAAAAAGGGAGGACAGACTTAATATGGGATTCTGAAGGGATTTTTGTTGAATCTGTTTTAAATTATTTTGATGACCTTCAAAATTATATTATATTTTGAAATGCAAAAGCTGAATTCATTAAATTACTTTTTGTTAGCAGGTTATTAAAAAGTTCTCAGTATACATTCATTCAATTTGTAATTACAGCATTTTGGTTTCTAATGCAGATGCTCTGATAAGAGGGAGAAACCCATTTTTGTGTGCATACTCATTTGAATTGTCTTTAGGAGACAATTCAAATGAGTACAAACAACATAAGTTATAAGCTATAATTTTTGAAATACAGTGGTCTCGCGTTACCTCGAGTGGGCGAAAACTCGAATTCATGCAAAAGCTCGAGCTCGCCCTCCGGTCCCGACGCGTCTTTCTCTATTTTCATGTTTGTTATTACTGCACTTACTCGAATGCGCGATTGCTCGATCGCTCGAGCAGCAATCTCAGTCCCGTGGTCAGATTTTACTGCATTTACTAGAGCAAAGGGGTTTGCACCTTTCTGACATGCATTGATTTGCATCAAAATTAACTTATTTGTTTTTTCGGCCCATCATCAAGAATACCTTTAGGCCTTTTTCACGGGGTTCCGACAAGACAGACAACTTGTTTACACACCTCTTTGTATACCACACTTATTCAGTTTAGGGGTGTAAAAATGGGAATGTAATGATCAGAAAATAATTTTGAGACTTTGAAACAACAATAAAACAATTAGGCATTTTTGTCGAATTAGTGCTCATCATCAAACACTTATTCAGTTTAGGGGTGTAAAAATGGGAATGTAATGATCAGAAAATAATTTTGAGACTTTGAAACAACAATAAAACAATTAGGCATTTTTGTCGAATTAGTGCTCATCATCAATTTGAAAGTCCTTCGAAAATCATTCTCGTAATTAATTCAGCAAATTATTCCCCTTTATAGCGAAAGATATTGAAGATTGCCCAACGGAACATCAAAACTACACTTTTTTCAGCTGTAGTTTCAATGTTTCTGTCATCCATCGCTAGTGTTCGGCACAAAAAACGTTGTAAAAGAAAATGGCATCGATTTTTAATTGTTTTGAAAGGAAGTTAGCTCCAAAGAAAACATTGTGAGAAAAGAAGGAATTGATTGCAACCTCGCCTATCTTCTGACTGACAAAACGTCTAAAATGTTGTCATTAAGAAACGATAGCTACGAAAATATTGTAAGGAAGAAAGAATATGCATGATATAATGCCTCTCATTAAATTCGCTAAATGTACAGAGAACAGACACCGCTAACAATGACGCCGACACCTTCATTGACATTTTTGTTTTTTCTTGTTTTCAACGTTGATAATTTGACCAAATAACTTAACAAATCGTTTTATATAATAATATAATTGGTACTTCATAAAACTATTCCTCTATGAGTACTTTACATAGGTATTGCATATGTTGAGGGCAAAATATACAAAGGTAAAATAAATAAAAATAAAACGCAGTGAAACGTCTTCATAGAGGACAATCTTGCGTACTGGCATTTACTCGAATCATGCGATGACTCGAGCAAATTGGTTAGTCCTGTGTGTGTTCGAGATATCATGAGACCACTGTACTTTGATATAAAAATCCAAAATTCTTTCCGACTATTTGTCTATCACAAATGGGTTGATAATCGTAGACCTATGTGAGATAGCAGCTGGAGGCTAAGAAAGGATGTGATGGTGGTACTGGTGTGAGAAATACCGGGAATCAATATTTAGGTGCTCCAGCCCCCAAAATTTAACTGAAAAATGTTAAAAGTAGAGTAAAACCCAAATAACACAAACAGATAAGAGGGGGTAAAACCAGACTGAAATCTTTATTTCCTAATGAAACCCATTGTTGTGGCTACTCATTTGAATTGTCTTGAGAACACAATTGGAATGAGTACAAATAACATAGGTTATAAGCTATGGTTATTATTTTATATAAATATTTTGATATAAAATCCAAAATCCTCCCTCTATCTGTAGCTCTGCTAATGACAATAAATTGTAAGCTACCATAGCCAAGTTTGTGAAGGTAAGGCTGTAGGGAGAAATTTAATGAATAAAAAATGTGGGAAAATTTTCATTGCATTTTGATTCAGGAATTAATCTTTACATCAGAAATCTGTTTTGATGGTATAATGTTACATCTATCATTAAGAATTTGAAATTCACGGGAACTCTAGGTGAAAGGAATTATCAAACTATTTATAATTAGAAATATGTCTTCTTGCTCTTTTATTATAAAGATATAAGCTAAATTTTTAGCTCACCTGAGCACATCGTGCTCAAGGTGAGCTTTTGTGATCATTGAATGTCCGTTGTGTGTCGTCCGTCGTCAGGCGTCAACAATTTAAGTGTTTACACTCTAGAGGCCACAAATATGAACCAATCATCACGAAACTTGGTCAGAATGATAGTCAAGTCACAAGGATGAACCCTATTGAAAATGGGAAGGATCCATGTCATATCACCGGAAAAGGGGACTTAAAGACAATTTTCTTGTTTACGCTCTTGAGGCCACAAATATGGTCCAATCTTCATGAAACTTGGTCATAATATTTGTCATGTCACAAGGATGAATCCTATTGAAAATGGGAAGGATCCATGCCATATCATGGGAAAATGGGCCTTGATGACAATATTTTTGATTACACTCCAGATATCACAAGTTTTAAAAGTACAATTACGACTTTTGCAGGAAAATTTGATAATCGTTAATTTAGACAAAGATACACAGGTGATTAATCTAGGAACATCATGGTCCTCAGGTTTATACATTTAAGGTTCTACACTAACTCCAATAACAAAACAAATGATGAAAACTTTGTGATCTTAAGTCACATGCTGCCTGTCTGTTTGTCCCCCCAAAATATGCTAACATTAGCCATAACTTTTGATTGATAGAACCTTCATATTTCACATGATTTTTTCTTTCGACAAGACTTTTCTGTTGGTACCAAGGTCAAGGTCATTTGTCAAGATCATTTTACAAGGTCAAATATTTTAGAAATTTCTGAAAAAGGCAGTGGCAGGAGCATTCAAAAAACACATTTTGTTTCTACTTGTTGATTTCAAATAGAACCTGTCCACCAAAAAAAAAAAGATTAGATTAAGTTTTGATTAAACTTTGTTATCAATAAAGAGAATGTTGGAGTCCTACTCTTTTTTTTTCATTATAAAAAATGTTACCTACCCTTGATATTAACTTACTTTTCTCCAAATATGAAGTACTGTTCAATTATTTCTTCTAGTAATTACTTGCTACAATCAAGTGGCAGCTACAAACAAGTGGAGGCCTAGAAAATGTAAAAAGCCCACAAGTAGAAACCCAGAGTTGGCCAAGTTGGGCATTAGAATTAAGGAATGCTGATTTGGTGGTTTTATGTCTCTTTTTGCTCAAAATTGTACTTGGTCAACAATCTCATGGCTCAGCATGCAATAGCTATAACTGCCTATGTAATGATTTGCTGTCACAATTGTCTCGTTCTCAGCCAAGACTGAATTTACTATTGAAATGAGGTTACAAACGTAACCACCAATAACTAAAGAAATCATGGGTGATTTTAAGGTTTGAAGCAACATCACATGTTTATATCAGAAGCTTTGCGTCCTGAGGCCATGCTGGAGCCAGATAAGATATGAAAAACTCCTCACAGGAAGTAGAGCTGAGAACTTCGATAGAAATCTTACAGATAATCACACTTCTATACATTCTGTCTCTTTGAATGAAATATTCCAAGGTTTTATCTATCTATCCTCAAAATTCATGTTAAATCGTTACCCCATTTTATTTTGAAAATATTCTCTACCCTGAAAAAGTTTAAAAGCTTTTGTTGAAAAATATTTTGCTTTATTAAAACTGATTTTTAGCACATATGTGCATGCTGATGTTTGTCTATAACTCATGCCAAGGCAGAAATATTCAGCATGACAAGGGTTTATCAATTACCTTGAACTGTAGTGCAGATTTTATGCATTCATTTTGCAAGGTCAACTCTAAAAATCTTTTATTTCCATTAAAAAAATGTTAAAAGCATTTACCATGTTAAAATTTCAGCGGTTCCTACATTTGATACGAAAATTTAAGATTGGTATGTTGTGATAAGGCATAAAAAAGATTAAGAAAAAGATCGGTATACCTGATAAAAAGCAGCTGAATGGGATAAATTTGGTCATCTGTTGAAGCTTGCTCAGATTGACTTACAGGCTTTAGGATCTGTCGTAAGATTTTTCGAGTGATAAGTGGCTGTTGTCCTAGGTTAGTTGGTAACGAACGAGTCAGACTGTCAATCTTGAGATCCTTAGTTCGATCCCCTATGGTTGCACTCATTCTTTACGACAATTTGTCTCACACCATTGGGTCGTTAATTGTATACAACTGTCGGATAGCAGCTGTAGGCTAGGAAAAGATGTAATGGTAGTACTGGTGTGAGAAATACCATGAATCCATTGTTAGTTTCTCCAGCTTCTGCAAAATACCTGCAAGGTTTTTGAGAGCAGCGTAAAACCCCATTCAAACAAAACAATCTAGGGATAAGTGCAATACTATTGTTAGTGCCTATATATTTCTAGGCACTTACAAAAGTATTGTGCTTACCCCTTTTTTCGTTTGACCTCAAATGATCTTAATCGAGTCTAGAATGAAGATATTATTAAGCTTGCCAAGGCTATGTTAAACTGGCCTCAGTAATTTTTGTTTGCATTTTCAGAAAAAAATTTTGTTGTAGTTCTTTTACATGCATTTTTGATCCAAGTTCTTATTGACAAGTGCTTAACAAAAACTTCTTCTTAAGAGACAGTGAAAAATACTGTAAAGAAGTGTCTGGCGGCCAAACAAAGGCTGTGTCTGAAGTGACAGTTCTTATTTGGTGGTCCCTGAAATTATCATAAACAATTGACCAAGGGCATCATGATGGCCCTTTTATATTTAACTTTCTTACGCATCATAAAAATGTTATGTTTGAGAGTCAAGAGAAAAAATGTGTCAGAAAAAAAGGTTTGTAGTATTTGAAGAGCCTCCATGTGTGTTAGAACTCAAAGGGAGCCATAATCAGGAGATAAAGAATTTGTGGAATATTAGATAATGAGGCAAAACATTCTTCAGGGCCCCATGTGAGACTTGCATGCTTCAAAATAGGCTTGGTTTACTTGCAGAATTGGCATTTGGAAATTTTGTTATTATAGTGTGAATTTAACCTTAAACATTCGTTTAATGATAGGTAAGCAAAGGTATGTTAAAAGTTTTAATGCAACAATACTTTTATTGAATCAGGAATGAATTTTCATCCTATATGTGTATCAAACTAGGGGAAATTGTTTAAAGATTATGAACTTCTTTGTCTCTACTTTTAAAAAAAAGAAGATCTTTTGTGGCAGTGTTAAGAAATTCAGTGTTAGAATATGAAAGGGTTCAAAATCTTATCTTGTTTATGAAATATTTTATATCTTTCCATAAATGTTTGGTATTGCAGAAAATCTAAGACATTAATGAGAAATTAATTTAGAAATCAATAGACAATCTAATATGTGATAGTGAGCTCAGGAGATAAAAGTAACACCTCTATTTGTAATTTGCAATTGTAATTGATTAGCCTTTTGTGCAATACTTTCAACAATTTTGTGATATTAGTGACTATGTAAAAAAACAAGAACTATATAGACGATAATCGTTTGTTTCAGTGTTAGATCAATTTATACTTCATTGAGTGAACAACAAAATGTTTTTTTTTAAGAGTGGCAGAGCTACGACTGAAAATATAGCTTTTTTTGTTCATAAAATGAAATATTAATCGATCTTACTTGAAAACAAATGATTATTCTATTTCTTTAATGTAAAAATGAGACAAAATGTGAAATTTCTAGGACATAAAGCACGTCATTTTGTGCGTGATTGCTATGCAATGTTCATTGTGAAGTCACTTATTTTGCACCGCATAGATAATGTCAGATAGGGTGAAATGCACAAAAGTAGGGTTACTGGGTATAAGTTTTTGATAATTTTACTGCTTTTGGGGTGAGATTATCAAGTGATAATCTACTGTTATTTCTCGATAAACCACCGGAAAGCATTAAAGAAATTAACTATGTTTTTTGGTCTATCTGATACGTTTTACTGCCTCAGAACAATAACTCAACTCCTTATGCTTTGACTCACAAATTATCGCAGTACTTTATCTCGTTAGCGCTGGAATGCATCATGCATGCTCAGATGCCATCTTGGAATGTTTTAAAATGCTTTTTAACTCTTCTCAATTATGGTGAACAAATTAAGTTCATTTACTTGATTATAAGAGCTCAAAATTATTTTTGGCCTTTCATGCAAAAAGGAACTGTCTGCCAACTCTGTAAACGAAATTTATGAAAAATTAGATTAAATCAGCGTTAATTGTCAATGAAAGGTTGCATTTTACCCTTATTCTGCTAAATTTAGATTAAGTTCCAGAAAAATTACTAATGTTCAGATATTTCAGCAAAGAAAGTTTCGCATCAGTCTTTTATCAGCAGTGTCTCTTATGTGCAGTCTGACAAGGATTGATACTTTTGGCTCTTTCCAGATGGTCCCTTTTTCCATGATTGGTCAAATAGGACACCTTGTTTTGGATTTCCAAGAAATTTATTTTATTCTTGTGAAATAGTATTGTAAAAAATAGGCTTGGCTTCTGAGGCTTTCAGACTTCTGCAGTCATAGCGCAGTTGGTAGAGCCTTGGAATCTAAAGGTCACGGGCTCAATCTTTAACAGAGGCACTCATCCTTTCCGACTATTTGTTGGACACTATTGGGTTAATTATCATAGAACTATGTGGGATAGCAGCTGGAGGCTAGGAAAGGATGTGATGGTAGTACTGGTGTGAGAAATACTAGGATTCAGAAAATCTATTGTTAGGTTCTTCATCCGCCACAATATGACTAAGATTTTTAAAAGTGGTGAAAACTCTATTAAAACAAACAAATTCTCAGGTTGTCTTGAAAATGAACACCCTGATGGTTGGAGCCCTAACTTGTAACCCTGAAAACAATCATCAAATTTTAGGTGTCAAAAGGTTGTACCTAATCTAGAACAATAAATTGTCCACCTACATATTGCCTTTAAAACTGTGAGAAATCTAAGCGAAAGTGAAAAACTACAATTGCAGTTGAAATAATGAAAACAAAGTCAAAACTGATTAAGGTGCCTAGAGAGTAGCAGTATACTAGATGTGAACAGATGGGCTAGATATTATTTATGGGTTGTTTGCAAAATAATTTATGGGTAATGGGTATGGAAATTGAAGAATTACTATTGGGGTATTTTAATTTTTGACCTCTGTTAAGTCACAATATTGTTATGATGGGGATTTCTCAAGGTTTAACCCTTTCCTGTTTTACAAGATTTTGGACCTGTCCAAATTCAAAGGTTTTGCAGACGAAAATTTAAAGTGGATTTAATTTGAAAAATAACCATTCAGTAGGGTAGAAAATAGTGTGGAAAAAGAAGAAATTGATTGTCAGAAGCAATTTCTTCTTTTTTCACAATGTTTTCTCAATCATAAAATCACAGACACGTAAAAAGCAGGGATTAAACAGCAAAGGGTTAAGGAATAAATGTTTCTATGTCATAACATTGTACTTGTATTCTATATTCTGCTATTCACTGTCTATATAGGACTGAATGATGACATTAGAATCAATAGTAAAATATTGTCCCAAAGCTATGAGAATTCATATCAGATTACTCTATGTCATAGCTATAGACATTCAGTCATGTCAATGACAAAATGATAATTCTATGGCTCAGCACAAAACAGTTGGAACTCCCTTTATGTTTATAGGGAGTTATAACAGTTTTTTGCTGATTGAGCCATTGATTAGAAAGGTACCTGACTTCTCCTAATAAACATAATAAAGAGTATAAACATGGATTGAAAGTATTCTATTCATTTGTATGTACTTTCAAGTTGGACAAATACGAGGGATGATCCAGAAGTTCGTAAAATGTGCTAATAACTTTGGCTTGTTCAGTATATAATTTGGTGAATGTGCAGTTTAGTAACTGTGGAGTTCATAAATAGTATTATTTTGGCAGAATTATCATTAGTGGTCTACAGATACGTTACCATAGTAACACATGTATGCTTAGGCGGGGGAGCGTGAAAAAATCTTGAAAATCTGTTAAATAAACCAAGTTTTCTGTAAATTTTTTGAAACTGTAGTTGAAAATCCTTGGCTTAATTAAATAAGATGCTAATAGAAAATTATTTTTTATATTTTAAAGCTTGTTGGGAGTCTTTTGCGGACACAGCATATTTTAAAAACACAGACTTTTTGCTTAGAAATGACAAGACGTCAAAACCGAAATATGAATGCCGTTTATTTTCGATTTTTATTTTCGTCATCTATGTTATTCACCATTCCAAACATATCAGATGTTTTAGAAAAATGATAAAAATGTGCAGAAGAGAATTTTTCAAAAGGCTATTCTGGATATTAAAAGAGGGCCAGACTTCGTAGAAGAATTTTGAATGGTGAAAGGGAGTTTGAACGAACGAGCTTATCCCAATGATTCTCATTATTTTCCAAGATAATAGACCCTGTTTCTGGATCTCAGCTTTACTAGAAATACCATGCATATAGAAATTGCAAACTAATTTGGTTCCAAATGTTATGTGGATAATTTCTGTAAGTTGGAGTATCAGGCACAGAAACGAATAAGAGTTAGCAGAGGCTATGTAGAAGAGAATTAATTATGACGTCGCATTTGACGTTCTTGCTCCCCCACCTACATGCAGGGTCTCTCTCTTGATTTATACCCTTTACAGCCGCTATTGCGTGTAAGCATTTAAAAAATTTCATGTTTATCGCACAGATGATGTATTAAAAGACTGTATAATTTTTAGTTTGAAAGTAAGCTTTTCTGTAGATTTATAACCTCATTATACGAACTTTTGGATCAACCCTCGTATTTGTATTGTATTTTGTGACTCTGGCACTCTTGCTCCATAATGTTTGTTGTGACTTTCTTAAAAAATATTAAAAAAAGGCATTTGTGTTAATGGGCTTATGAGGATAAATGGGTGTTTTGGGTATTTTTATATGAAATGATTTTAGATGGTTGCTTTGAGGGGTCAAAGCCAAATATTCACAAGCACTCACAATAGTTTTGAACTTATTCCTGTCCTTGCTCAAAATGAGCTTTAAAACGGGTGTCGAGTTATCGATAAATTGTGAAATTGGAATACCCTGTGGAATTACGAAATAAGTTATTAGCCAGTGATTAAGTGATGTTTATTGATTACCAGTAGATGTCATTGGTATTCCAGAATAGTCACCATTCATTTTACTTGATGTGGGTTTTATAGGTCTGTAATGGATTGAGGCAATTTACAATTATGGTATGTTCTATGATTCATTCATTGTATGGGTAGAATAATTGTGTTTGAGCAGAAATATATTGGCCTTTCAGTGGAAGGAAATTTCATATAATTGTAGGTTGTTGGTACACATAGTTTGAAATTGTTTGTGTAATACTCCAACCTTGTAACTTCTGTTTGTAAAAATGTAGTTACAAGGTTTTAGAATAATTTGTAAGAATTGTGTCATTGTTCCATAGAGTAAAAGTGTGAGTAGAAGTTATTCTATTTGAACAAATATCGTACTGTCTATTTTAACACTTTCCTGTTTTACAAAATTTTGGACCTGTCCAAATTCAAAGGTTTTGCAGAAGAAAATTTAAAGTGGATTTAATTAGAAAAATAACCATTCTGTAGGGTAGAAAATAGTGTGGAAAAAGAAGAAATTGCTTGTAAGAAGCAATTTCTACTTTTTTCACAATGTTTTCTCAATCATAAAAGCACAGGCACGGCACGTAAAAAGCAGGGATTAAACAGCAAAGGGTTAAGAGGATAAAATCTTTGATTGTTTGTTTTCATTACAAGGGTTGTCTGTGTCATTCTTAAACCTTGTAACTACAGCTTGGTTGAAGATATATTGGAGCATTTTCAAAACTGAGCATGAGAATCTTTATAAGAAAATATATTTCACAGCTTACTGCACAAAATCTACCTAAAGTGAACAGGTTTTAGAATTACATAAAATAAAAAATTTTGTCATCCACAACCTTCTAGCGCTAACATGTTGATTTCATGTAAAATGTTCAGTACCAAAATGTCATCCTCACACGCTGTTGTTAGAGGGCATCAGGACTATCATTGAAAGGGTCCAGGGTGTGATCCCAGAAGATGGCACACATCCTTTTCAACATATGTCTCACACCAATGGGTAGATACTTGTTAAAATAGGATAGCTGCTGGAGGCTAGGATAGAATGTAATAGTAGTGCTAGTGTGAGAAACAGAAATTCATAGTCGCAGTATGATTGCAAAAGAAAATGTTTAAAGCTGTGTTAAATCCAATTCAAACAAATAAATCCAATACCATGTTTATAGGCAATTTGTGATTCATTCATGGTTATTCCAGGACTATATATTACCAGTATTATATGTACCTTTGCCTAGTGTTTTAAGATAAGATTGGAGTAAATCATATCTATCAGCAATTCTAAGAGATAGCATATTTTGGAGGTTTGTTTGAGTTTCAGGGATGTTGTATTGTACTTTAATATTTGACTTTAATTCGGTTTAGTTTTTATGTGCTGTTGATTTACTTTATTAAACCATAAGTATGCAACCAACCATGTAATTTGATGGTCAACAGAAAAGAATTGTAGCTTTATAACTTGACCTATCATATTCAGAGGAACAGATAAGAGAAGGGTAGCTCCAGTCTAAAATTTTTATTATCCCCCGCCAAAAAAATTTTTCATTTCCGCGCTATTTCTTGAAAACTATAGACCGGATTTCAATGGATCTTGGCACACAGCTTCACTACAATGAGGACATGCTCATATTGTTGGGGTTACTGGGTACGACCGTCAAATTTAAAGTTACTGCCCCTGACTGTTTAAGCCATATACATACATAGTGATATTCGTTTCCAGGCTATTTCTTGAAAACTATAGACCAGATTTCAATGAAACTTGGCACACAGCTTCACTACAATGAGGACATGCGCATATCGTTGGGGTTCCCCGGTTCCATCGTCAAATTAAGAGTTACTGCCCCTGACTGTTTTAGCCAAATACATACATAGTGATATTCGTTTCCGCGCTATTTCTTGAAAACTATAGACCCGATTTTAATGAAACTTGGCACACAGCTTCACTACAATGAGGACATGCGCATATCATCGGGGTTACCTGGTTCGACCGTCAAATTTAGAGTTACTGCCCCTGACTGTTTAAGCCATATACATACAGAGTGATATTCTTTTCTGCGCTATTTCTTGAAAACTATAGACTAGATTTCAATGAAACTTGGCACACAGCTTCACTACAATGAGGACATGCTGATATTGTTGGGGTTACTGGGTTTGACTGTCAAATTTAGAGTTACTGCCCCTGACTGTTTAAGCCATATACATACATAGTGATATTTGTTTCCACGCTATTTCTTGAAAACTATAGACCAGATTTCAATGAAACTTGGCACACAGCTTCACTACAATGAGGACATGCGCATATCGTTGGGGTTACCCGGTTCCATCGTCAAATTTAGAGTTACTGCCCCTGACTGTTTAAGCCATATACATACAAAGTGATATTCGTTTCCGCGCTATTTCTTGAAAACTATAGACCGGATTTTAATGAAACTTGGCACACAGCTTCACTACAATGAGGACATGCTCATATCTTCGGGGTTACCTGGTTCGACTGTCAAATTTAGAGTTACTGCCCCTGACTGTTTAAGCCATATACATACAGAGTGATATTCTTTTCTACGCTATTTCTTGAAAACTATAGACCAGATTTGAATGAAACTTGGCACACAGCTTCACTACAATGAGGACATGCGCATATCGTCGGGGTTACCTGGTTGGACTGTGAATATTAGAGTAACTGCCCCTGACTGTTTAAGCCATAAACATACAGAGTGATATTCGGTCTCGCGCTATTTCTTGAAAACTGTAGACTGGATTTTAATGAAACTTGTCACACAGCTTCACTACAAAGAGGACATGCGCATATCGTTGGGGTTACCAGGTTCGACCGTCGAATTTAGAGTTACTGCCCATGACTGTTTAAGCCATATACATACATTGTGATATTCGGTCTTGCGCTATTTCTTGAAAACTTTAGACTGGATTTCAATGAAACTTGGCACACAGCTTCACTACAATGAGGACATGGGCATATTGTTGAATTGAGTAACTGCCCCTGACTTTTTAAGCCATATTCATACAGAGTGATATTCCTTTCTGCGCTATTTCTTGAAAACTATAGACCGGATTTCAATGAAACTTGGCACACAGCTTCACTACAATGAGGACATGTGCATATTGTCGGGTTACCCGGTTTGACTGTGAATTTTAGAGTTACTGCCCCTGACTGTTTAAGCCATATACATACATAGTGATATTTGTTTCCGCGCTATTTCTTGAAAACTATAGACCGGATTTCAATGAAACTTGGCACACAGCTTCACTACAATGAGGAAATGGGCATATCGTCGGAGTTACAGGGTTCAACCGTCCATTTTAGAGTTTCTGCTTCTGACTGTTTAAGCCATATACATACAGAGTGATATTCGTTTCCACGCTATTTCTTGAAAACTGTAGACTGGATTTTAATGAAACTTGGCACACAGCTTCACTACAAAGAGGACATGCGCATATCGTCGGGGTTACCAGGTTCGACCATCGAATTTAGAGTTACTGCCCATGACTGTTTTAAGCCATATACATACATTGTGATATTCGGTCTTGCGCTATTTCTTGAAAACTATAGACTGGATTTCAATGAAACTTGGCACACAGCTTCACTACAATGAGGACATGCGCATATTGTTGAATTGAGTTACTGCCCCTGACTGTTTAAGCCATATTCATACAGAGTGATATTCCTTTCTGCGCTATTTCTTGAAAACTATAGACCGGATTTCAATGAAACTTGGCACACAGCTTCATTACAATGAGGAAATGCGCATATCGTCGTAGTTACCGGGTTAAACCGTCGATTTTAGAGTTACTGCCCCTGACTGTTTTAGCCAAATACATATATATATATATAGTGATATTCGTTTTCGCGCTATTTCTTGAAAACTATAGGTTGATGTAGATAAAAGATAACCTGTACCTTAGTTTGATATTAACTCCATTGACAATGAAAATATGTTCGGCAGGGGGATATCAATTCAATGAATTTGCTTGTTCCTCAATGAAACCCTATTTTGTGAGAAATCATTTGAATCGTCTTGCCAAGACGATTCAAATGAAAACCCACACCACATGGTTTGATCAAGATTTGGTGAAATATTTTGATTTGAAAACCAAAATACTCCCTCTATCTGTAGCTCTGCATATTGATATGCAGAATAGCTGTAACTGTCTATATAATCAATCCTTGTTATTCTGAATAAATTTTGGCTAAAATTTTCCATCAAAATCAAAGGGTAAAAAGCACTGAAAGTACCAAATGTAGGTCAATCTTTATTTGAAAAACTAAATCTATTGACAATTCTTGTTTGAGAGTGAGAAACAGGTGGTGAAGACTAGCATCAGACTGCACATATGGGCTGGCTGGTATTTGTGACATTGTCTATTGCTCTGGCCGAAGCAGGAATATTCCGGGTTCAGCATGACAAGGGTTATGGCAATTAGGACTCCATAACAGGTTTTGGTCCTGTTACTTTATCGTACAATGTATTATTTCTACTTACAGATGCAATAAGCGAAAGTAATCCGCGTGTTATAGATGATACTCGAGCAAGAAAACTGGCCAATGACCTAAAACGTTGCTCCTACTACGAAACCTGTGCTACCTATGGTCTCAATGTTGAGCGGGTTTTTCAAGACGGTAAGTTTGTAACCAGAGAAATCATTTGTTATTTCACTGTAGAACATTTGATGGTATTCCTTAAAAAGGTTACTGTCATAGTTCTTAGTCATTCAAAAGGTCTAAGGTTCGATCCCCTACGGCGGCACCTATCCTATCGGACTATTTACCTCCAACTAATGGGTTGATAATTGTAGACCTATGTGGGATAGCAGCTGAAGGCTAGGAAAGGATGTGATGGTAGTACTGGTGAGAGAAATACCAGGAATCCATGCTTAGGTGCTCCAGCCACCTCGAAAGGACATAAAACCCATGCAAACAAACAAACTTAATCTGAAAATAATTTGACCCATATATATCAATATGTAATAGTCTTATATTATTCAGGGAGCAAAAATAAGGGGTTTCAACATTAACTGCTCGAGAGCTTTCAAATATATGGCCCGTCATGCAAAAAAGGGCCATCTGGAAACTTCATAAAATAGATAGTCTAAAAATCAAAAAAGGGTTTGGATGAAAAATAAGAGAGATTGTGACCACTCATACTGATTTCCAGTCATGACACTAACCCATTCTGAACACAACTCGGCCAACCTCGTGATCAACCCTGGATGTACATAGACAGACTATTTATAAGAATTAAGGGAAAACCTTGAAAAACTCGATGACGTTAGTTAAAATGGCGTTAGCCCTCGAAACTGTGAGTGAAACCATTGTATCCTTAAATAAAATTATATTTAGATTCTTAAATAACGGCTGAAAAATCTTATTTTTTCATCCGTTATTTACTGTAAAAAGTTTAAATCTAAAGTGCTAGTTTTTCTTACACTGTTTCTGCCTAACAAAATGCACAATTTTGTTACATACCCATGCGCCTTACATACATCCGAGGTTTGTTGCAGTTTACAGAAATGGCCGAGTGATGTTCCGAATTGACACTAACCCTATGACAAAAATGTTGCTTGTAGCACTCACAGACTCGAATATACATGTATTTGTATTGTTTTTACACAGCATGTACCCGTATAGTCCAATTTCGCTATCCCAGTATGCCTTCAGCGATACCGAATGTGCCAAGTACTCCAAACCACTCACAACGTCCATATTACGTGACTCAAACCTCGAAGCCATACGACACACACAGTAGCAGTAGTCAGTCCACATCCAGTAGCGGGACGCTGGTCACTCGGACTGATCCAAATATAGCACAGGTAAGGCAGGGTCAAGGTGAAAACAAATGAGAAATATTCTCTCTTTTCAGTCTATTTCCTAGAAGTTTTCATATTTCGATACATTAAAGATAACATTGATTTAAAGCCCTTTGTTAAGGATTATTGCTGAAATCTTCATTATGAGAGATTCTACTTATCACTGTCTACACAGTGCCTATGAATATTTTAAGAAAAAATACAAAAAGATCTATTCTACTTTTGCTTTTGCACAGAAGCACATTCTTTGTTGGTAAAAGAAATATGACAAATGTATGTTCACAAGTACAAAAAGGACAACGCTTATCATGTCTTGGTTGACTTTCTTAATCATGAATTTGTTGTAAAATGAACAAAAAAATACTGTTAATTTCTGCTTAAAGAAGAAGGTAGAAAGATAGGAAGTGTAGAAAGAGATCTCTTTGGAACAACGTCTTATGCAGTTTGATCTGAATCCACACTATTTTAAGGTAGTGGACCTGTAATAGTTCAGCAATGTTTCAGAATTTGTGAACTTTAACAGTGTTAACTGAGGTTTCCTAGTGATTTCATTAGGAAACATCTGTGTTTTGAAATGGTGCAAGACTATAACGGGTCGACTATCTAAAGGGAAAATATGAATTTTGAAACTTTATAGACAGAACAGACTTTCCAAAGAAGATTCATTGTGTCTTTAGTAGGGTATGCTTAACAATGATGTTGTGTTTTGATAAGGTCCCACCAACTCCAAAGGAGAAAGAATCTCGGTCAGAAAAAGATAAGTCAGATAGAAAGAAAGACAAAAAGCACCAGCAGCAACAGCAACAACAACAACAACCGGCCCCAGAGGAAGAGGTTTGTTCCCCAATGTCTCTGATTCCCTTAAGGTTGCATGATGACATGTATAGGCCACTTTTCTAGCTAGAGTTAGAAGTACAGGTCCAGTAAAAATATCATTCTTATACCCTCTTTTGTAAAAGAGAGGGTATATTGCTCAGCATTTGTCGTTTGGTTGGTCCGTCTGTCTGTGGATCCATCTCTTGGTCCATCCATAGACCTTTTTTTGTTCAGAACATATCTGGAAAAGTATGCAAGCTAGAATCATGAAACTTCACAGGTGGATAGATCCCACTTAGGGGAAGTGCAGTACATAAGAACAATAACTTTACTTATTGTTTTTTCTGAGTTATTGCCCTTTGTTGATTGACAAAGAAAAGGCAAATGACCTGCTTTTATGGCAGGCATAAATGGTTTACAAACTTCTTTAGTTTACATAAATAAGTATTTTGGCTGAATGACAATTTGTCTATCAGGAAACTAAGCAAATAAATGTTTTGAGAGAAAAATAATTGTAAATACCTTTAAGTTTATAGGCAGTTACAACTATTCAACTCAGACCATTTCTGAGATAGGTTAAGTAAATTTTTCTTTTTTCAAAAGTTCTGCCTTGAGGCTAAATGTAAAAAATAGAGGGTTAGTGAAACTTTTGTACATACACATTTTTTTTTGCTCTTTCAATAGTCGTTCTAACCTTGAAATTATAAAAAAATTATAATCTGAATGCCAGCTTCTGTAAAAGAATCAGTAACATACTTTGTAGATTAAACTTATGTTTTCTGATTGAAACAATTAAGCAACTATGAATACACCTTAAATACTTGGAACTAAAACTCAATACAATTGAATTTGCAAATAAGATGTGGAAGGGAAAAAAAAGAGAAAAGGGGCCTGTCCAGATTCATGCAACCATCTTAACTATCATGTGTTGTGTCTGTTATATGTCCTATCTTTCTTGACTGTCAAATACATGGTGAAATGAAAACTAAATACTGTCTTAAGGTAGTGGACCTGTAATAGTTCCGCAACATTTCGGAACTCATGAACTTTCACAATGTTGACCGAGGTTACCTAATGAAAGTCATTAGGAAACCTTGGTTAACACTGTTAAAATCCATATCTCCCAAATATTGCAGAATTATTACGGGGGTCCACTACCTTAATATATTTATGTATGTTGTGTGTCCGTGGTATAGTCTGTAAATTAATTGAAGTTGCTAGATTCATTCATTCATTTATTCAATTTTTGCTAAATGTTTAAATATCTTTTCCGCAGTATTTCAATTTCTCATTAAGAATGATTCCTTAAACTTTATATTAAAGAATGAGTACAATCTTCATTTGAATTATCATTTATAGCTTACAGCTTTCTTTTTAGTTGCAATTTTTTTGTTTTGATATATTATCCTTGGTGATCATATCCCTTATTAGTGAATAAGTTATAGATTTGACATTTGTAGGAGATCAAAAAGCCAAAAGAAAAAAGGGGAAAAAAGGATATTGTTATTGAATGACAAAAATGATATTTTCATGCCCTTCCAATGGACCCACATTGGAAGAAAGGGTGCATACTAATTTACTGTTGTTGGTCCATCCATCTGTCTGCAATGCTTAACCCAAAAACTTAGCATTGACAATTACTTCAAGGCTATTCAAGATACAATGCTCATATTTGGTATGATGATAGATCTCAATTATGCACATCTACGGATACCAAGGTCAAGGTCATGTGACAATGTCTTGGTCATCTTTAAAGGTCAAAGTTTAAAAAAATGCTGTTTTGGGGTCATTCATGTTTCACAAACACATCTTGTTCTAGTTTGACAAGAAACGCTTACCTTTGCATTGAAATGATATTTATTACTGTAAAATTGATATCTATGACCAATGAGTCTTAAAAATGAAACAAATTTACCTATTACTTTTTCATTAGGCTAAGAAATTTTTTAAGAATGAAATTGTCTATATCAAGGGATCAGTGCAAAACTATTGTAAGTCAAGGGGTCAGTGAAACACTATTGTAAGTGCCTATATATGTAGTTACAATAGTATTGCACTGACTCCGCACAGTGCCAATGTATTTATAAGCACTTACAATTATTTTGAACTTATCCCTCATCACATAATGAATATCACCCTCATCACATAATGAATATCACCTAAATTTAAAATTCTAAGAATATTTGCTTGTGGGTTAATATGAAAACCAAGGATTACTCTCTACATTGTGTGTATTCTTTATAATGTGGCTTCGCTTAAATCTCTTTCATTTTTGCATGTGGCATGCTTTTGTTTTATTTCTAGGACGGCGGTGTTGAGTACCCCCAATCTACCCCTATCTCTTCCCGCAAAAGTAAGAAACAGGCAAACGCTGTGCAGAAGTCCAACTCTTTTAGTGTAAGTGTTTCTCGGGATTTGAGACAGAGGCTATACTTCTTAATTTGTTCAGAATTTTGACTTTTAGAGGATGAGTGTCACTCTATTGTAAGTGCCTATAATATTTATAGGCACTTACAATAGTTTTACGCTGACCCCTTTAAAACTTGTTATCCAAATTCAGGGTTTTAGTTGAAAAATAAGGTGTTTATAATAAGTCTTATTTTGGTTAACTGAAGAAAAAAATATATACCAGTAGTGGGCTTCTAATATTTAAGGGAGGGGGAATGATAAAAAATGGACTCACTTAGAATTGCTGAGTCATGGCAAACAAAGGAAAAGGGATAAGTATGGTCAGTGTGATGTTGCACAAATGTCAGTATTTCACATAATTTTCTAAAAGACAGAATACAAGGGACCCAAAGGCTTGCTGATATTGAATGAATTTGGCAAGACCAATGACATGAAAGTTACATGAATTTGAAAGAAAGAAGCATGTTTTCTTTCACTCAATGTTTTAGATGGGAATGCCCCTCTTGACGGTAATGACCAGCTGGTTGCTGGGATGAAATGTTATGGTTGTACTGGTGTGAGAAATGACAGGGAAGTGCACAAGCCAGGGAAATATATATGCAATAATGTTGAAAGTGGAGTTAAACCCCATATAAACAAACAAATCAAAAGATAACGTCTTCTCTATGAGAATGTATGAATTCTGTCTCGATCTCTTGGGCCAAAGTTGCTGTGATTCCATGAAAACTAATTTCACCCTGTCACTGATTGGGTTTAATTTTTAGTCATGCACATGTTTCAAGCATTTAACCAGATAGGAGCTTGCAAAAACTATTGATTGTTTTACCCATAATACATAGCAGTTGAAATGTACCGGGTTATATAGTTGATTGTTTTACCAATAATACGTAGCAGTTGAAATGTACCAGGTTATATAGTTGGTATGTTAGTCATGAATGCAAAATCATTTAAACATCAAATTACTGAATTTACGTCATAAGCCCCAAGTTGTATAAAAGATAGCTATTGGTTAAATATAGAATGGAGGCAATTTGTACCAATTGAAACAACAACCCTGATAGGCTGAAATTAATTTCCTGTTAGAATTTAACCAATGGTTATCTTTTAACAAATTTTGAATGGGACTACTGATCTTTTTGCATCTTGTTGTAATATTTACATATTTAGGATTGAATTTAAATGCTTTGAATTGTTAATCATGGTATAAAGTGGAAATCAAAATGTCAATTAGTACGTCGACAACAAGATTTATTTGTTACTTAAGCTTGCCACACACATTCTATATTACAAACATCCATATTTTGAGATTTTCACTTTTCATTATATATTCTTTCTGTCCATTTAAGATTTAACTTCAATTTTAATGTTTGGATCTCCTTGCATTTTGTTAGATTGGCAATTGCAAGATGAAATGAAATGTCAGTCTCTAGTCAGTTCTTACTTCTAGCAATTAAAACAAGGAAGTGGCTATTTTTGTGATTCATTTGTTTGATGAATGGTATTTATTAACATATTTATTGTATACTTATATACTCTGCATCAAAAAGGTGTGTTTGTTTTGAACAAATTCTATACCATTTAGCATGTACTGTCTATAACCTGGGTCATAGATAACGCTGGTGGTTATCATGTATGTAAAAACGTATTGATCTGCCCTGCCTTCAGAATGAGCAAATGGTGCAAACTGTTCTCAAATTATAAACCGTTTTGCACATGCACATGTGCAAAGCTAGGTATAATTTGCAAACAGTTTGCATGTTTGTCATCCTGAACACAGAGATGAGCTGTTCTGCAAGACATACTTAGTATTTAGATGTCTGTACAGACTGAAGAAAAAAGAAAACTTTAATGCTTTTAGGGTATATATTGAGAAATATTGGTGGATTTTCACTTGACAATCTTGTTCTTGTTGACGTCACTTATAATATTTCGCCCCGCATAGATGACTTCAGAAGAGATGAAATGCACCAAAGCAGGGTATAAGTTTTTGATAATTTCACTGCTTTTGCGGTGAGATTATCAAGTGATAATCTACCATTATTTCTCGATAAACCACCAAAAAGCATTAAAGAACTAGTAATGTTGGGTTGTTTGTCATATTTATATATATTACACTGTAGAATAACTGACTATTGTATGGGTTCTGTTGTATGTGTTTGATCCAAGGATTCTCTTTCAATTAAATTGACATACCTTTCAATATGGTTCAATTTACAATTTGTAACTCAGACTTAAGTGTTATGCATAACCTGTTTGGAAATTTATCATGGGAATTGAGTGTGCATTTTGAAGGTTGCTTGATCTGCTTTAATTTAGTTTCCTCATTTCATATTTTTTAGCTTCAAACAATCATCTTCAAATATCTGATTTGGGTTGGGATTTTTTTTGCAAAGCATTTATATAACAAAATAATATTTAGCATCTGGCACTTGATCTTTGTTTGCCCTCTTTGGAGTAATCTTCCTTTTGAAAAGCTCTAATTTTTATATTTGTTTGTTTGAAAGGGATAGTTTGTTTATATTCGAGCTTAGTCATAAGGTTGTGGAGATCTGGTGGCTGGTTGGCTGGGTTGATTTGATTCTAGAGCATAAATACCTATAATCAGATTTCAATTACTTTATCTTTAAATTGAAACAAGCCTCCTGAGAAAAAGATAAGTCCGGTGACACAGAAATTATTGAAATTGAAGCGGTGTGGTCGGAATTTCCTCTACAAATCTCTCGTGTCGAAGAATAGGTCACCGTCTCGGCACTTGCTTGACGAAGCGATTCATGGTACACTTGACTACTTTGAGGTCACGAAAAGAGTTTGCTACGGAAGATACGGGAACCCAAGTGCAGAGGTGTGATATCTTATGTAATACCTTGTCCTGTGGGTCGGAGCCTCTTGCTTTGGTTGTTTCCAATGGTAGCTGCTTTTGATACTCTTATTAAATAAAATATCGTCCGATCCCAAGAGCTTTGAATAATAATTGTGTATAAGTGTTACAGATAACAAAAAAATATGCATGCAATGATGTAACTTCAGAAGGATGGATCTTAATGAATCTATAAATGGATAATCTAATTCTAAAATCTTGTAAGGCAAGGATATCTGCCTTTCTTGTAAATCTTAATTACAATAGTCAATTCATCCTGGTTGTGTAGCTGATGTCATTATGTTCAAGGTCATAACGATGGCTCAGCGTGAAACAGTTGTAACTGCCTATAAAGATATAGGCAGTTACAACTGTTTCCCACTGAGCTTTTAATATTGTGGGGTCAGAGCTGAACTATTTTAAGTGCTGCTGATATATTGACACTTAAAATAGTTTTGTACTGACCCCTTGAAATGCTATTCAACCTTTGTCTTTTTTTGCAGAACAATTTAACATTGAAATATGAAGTTGCAATGATTCCAGTAATCTCTGATTTGAAAATCGTTATACTGGTTGTATGCACACATGTATTTGATGTTATGTCATATTTCAGGAACTTATTAAGCTCTGTTCTTTTTTTTGCTGTAAAGCACAATACCCATCCTGTCAAAATTCTTGATCGGTTTCCTATTGTGGTGAACCCTTTTGTTTTGGTATGTTAAATGAAAAAGAAATTTTCTAATTTTGGAAAGGTTGAAAAACTATATTTCTTTGCTTGCTTGTCATACCATGTGATTGATTGATCACACTCTAACGCTCATCCTTCCTGACCACTTGTCTTCCACCAATGGGATGATAATCGTAGTTAGCAGCTGGAGGCTAGGAAAGGATGTAATGGTAGTACTGGTGTGAGAAACACCAGGGATCCATTGTTAGGTGGTCCAGCCGCCATGAAATGACTGAAAGATCGGCATAACACCCCATTCAAACAGAGAAAATCAAACACATTTCCCTGATGATACAACTAAATGGTTTGTTAAAGAAAACTAACTAAAAAACCACTACACCAACAATATAACTATAGAAAGATACAGTGATTTTGCTTTCAAATCGATAAAAACATCTTGTAGTCGTCAATAAAATCTTGTATTCGGTACTAATTGAAATCATCTCATCAAGACGATTTAAATGAGTACCCACAACATAAGGCTTGGATGAGAAATAACAAATTTACAGTGTCATTTTTTTCTCTTTTCTTGGGCCCTGCCTACAAGTTATTATAAAAGTTCTAGATTAACAGATTTGTTACAAAATAACGCAGACTTAAAATGAAATTTAAAAAACAAGCTTATTCTTTTTAACTTTTTAAAGGGAATAGTGAATCTTTCCAATCTGTTTGCACAAAATTTGTAACGCACTAGCATCTTTACAGATTGTTTGTAAAAGTTTTAGGGGAATTCTAGATTAACACTCAATGGTTGACAAAATTTGTGAAAAGTAAGGAAAATAAGTACAGTTTGACTTTGATGTTGTTGCTTTTGAATGTATCCCTATTGTCATGCTGAGTTGTAGTTAATCATTCTTTTTGCATATCTCTAGTTATTGTTGATGCTTAAATTTTGTCCTTAGTTGCCATGGAAACTGCATGCCTTCCTTATTTTACATCTAACAGGGTGCTACTACGATACGGCAGTTCACACAATCCCAGACAACCCCAGTATTAAGTCGGAAAAACTCAAAGTTTTTAAAATCCTCTTTCCTAAGTGTAAGTTGGTGTGATTTGCTAGGTTTATGGTGTTTTACATAGCAACCATTTCCGTTGCCAGGGAAAGTGGAAACATCTCCCTGATGATAGAAATTTTCTTAAAGATAACTTAATATTGCTGCTTATTAATGATAATGCTTTTGTATTAATTATTTAATTATTTGTCTTTATTGCTAGTTGAAGTATATAATATTAGTTTGATATTTAACACGACATGTATTTCCATGTATTCACTTGTATTTCTATTTAGCTCACCTGAGCACGAAGTGCTCAAGGTGAGCTATTGGGATCGTAGAATGTCCGTCGTCCGTCGTGCGTCGTCCGTCGTGCGTCGTCCACAATTTCTTTAAACATCTTCTCCTCCTAAACCAGTGGGCCAATCTTGATGAAACTTGGAGGGGATGTTCCTTGGGTCAAGCTCTACCAAAGTTGTTCAAATAGATGAAATCCACCCTTAACTTTCCCTTTACCCTTAACAAAAAGGGTGAAAATATGAAAATCTTTAAAAATCTTCTTCTCTGAAACCAGAAGGCAGACAGCTTTCTTATTTGGTATGTAGCATCATCTAGTGGACCTCTACCAAGTTTGTTCATATCAAGACCCTTGGGTCATATTTGGGCTTTGCCCGGGCCCAACCCTTTTTAGATAGAATCAAAGAGCGAAAATCTTCAAAAATCTTTTTCTCTGTAACCAGATGGCAGACAGCTTAAATATTTGGTGTGTAGCATCACCTAGTGGGCCTCTACCAAGTTTGTTCATAACAAGACCATTGGATCATATTTGGGCTTTGCACGGGTGCATCCCTTTATCTCTTGTGAGCACAAAGGGTAAAAAAATGAAAATCTTTAAAAATCTTCTTCTCTGAAACCAGAAGGCAGACAGCTTTAATATTTGGTGTGTAGCATCACCTAGTGGCCCTTTACCAAGTTTGTCCATATCAAGACCCTTGGGTCATATTTGGGCTTTGCACGGGTGCATCCCTTTATCTCTTATGAGCGCGAAGGGTAAAAAAAGGAAAATCTTCAAAAATCTTCTTCTCTGAAACCAGAAGGCAGACAGCTTTCATATTTGGTATGTAGCATCATCTTATGGACCTCTACCAAGTTTGTTCATATCAAGACCCTAGGATCATATTTTGGTTCCATCCCGGCGCAATCCTTTTTACTTAGAATCAAAGAGCGAAAATCTTTTAAAATCTTTTAAAATCTTCTTTAATCAAAACCAGAGGGCACACTGCTTTCATTTTTGGTATGTAGCATCATCTTGCGGGTCCCTTCCAAGTTTGTTCATATCAAGACCCTTGGGTCATAATTGGGCTCCACCCGGGCGCATCCCTTTCAGCTCATCTGAGCACGATGGGTGAAAATGGGAAAACCTTCAAAAATCTTCTTCCTGAAACCAGAAGGCAGACAGCTTTCATATTTAGAATGTAGCATCATCTTATGGACCTCTTCCAAGTTTGTTCATATCAAGACCCTGGGGTCACTTTTGGGGTCCACCTGGGTGCATCCCTTTTTACATAGAATCAAAGTGCAAAAAGGCATATCTGTCTTGCTCTTCGCTGAAAACGTTCCATGGTATTGATCTTAGGCAATTATCTTCTTTTTGACATCTGCCTATCTAATTAATGTGATGTCCCAGGGGTCATAGAGACTCAGGTGAGCGATCTAGGACCATCTTGGTCCTCTTGTCTATTTAAACTGTGTAGAAATTGGATAACTTGAAGGCAACAAAGTTTTACTGGCATCAAGGGTGTAAGAAAGTTAAACATCTTATTGTCCAGGCCACAATCCAAACAAAATGAAAATACATGTTCTGAACAATAACGGCAAATTAAGTAACAAACAAATTTACATTGATTTACCCCAAGAACAAATCCTGTATTCAAGTAGAATTTTCACAAAATGATTGAGCTATGGTACCTTACTTTGCATATAAAATCAAATTCAAATTTGGGTGCAATTTCTAATTATAAACAAGAGTTTTTGCATCTTGAATGTGCAGGGTATGCTGCAGCAAAGCACTTTTGAAGAATGTGGTGTACCGGTAATATTTAGATTGTGTGTCCACATTTCCACATATTAACTGATTTTGAGCTTTGAGCTGTGGAGAAAACCTGAGGTATTCTTATAGCTTTGGTGTTGTCATCGTCTTACAAAAACTTTGACATATTGTAATATCTCTAGTTCTATAAAAGGCGTTCACTTGAAATTTGGCACGTACTTGTATTTCAAAAGAGAAAACCTATTATATCAAGGGGGATAACTCTAGATGCATTTTGTGTGAATTATGCCCCTCTTCTCACTTATATTTTTCATCTAGTATCCAGCACCAAACAGCTGAGGGTTAGTACCTGTAGGCGGTGCTATTGTTTTAATCTGTCTTAACCCTTGTCATGCTGAATAAATTTTGGCTAAAATTTTCATCAAAATCAAAGGCAAGAAGCACTGAAAGTTCCTACTGTAGGTCAATTTTTATTTGAAAAACTAAATCTATCAAAATTCTGGTGAGAAACAGGTGGTGTAGACTAACATCAGACTGCACATATATGCAGGCTGATGTTTGTCTATAGCTCCTGTCAAAGCAGGAATATTCCAGGTTCAGCATGACAAGTTATACACAGTACTCTATCTTCTACTTTAACTTTGGCTCAACATATCATTTGTTTATCCAAACGTTTTCTATGACTTGCAAATTGACATTTCTATTTTCAAAACTTGTACACACAAAGTAGACTTTTAGCAGTCTATACTCTTACAATCCAATCATTATATTCATTTTACAGTCTTTACTTTAAACACATTACCAAATTGTTTAAAATTCTATTAGCAAGCTCACTTAAGCATTCCATCTCCATTTAGTTTAGTATGACTTTTTTTGTGGGCAGATTTATATATTCATTAGGCTATTTGAATATTCATTAGATGGTTGTTATGTAAACAAGTTTATCTTTTCTCTATGTATTTTAACACTGGGAAATATATGGGTTCATATTTGTATAACTCAAATAGATTGACATGAATAGAAATTTTCTTAACCATAGCTTAAATTTGAAAGACAGGATTGTTTTTTCCTCAAATCTGTTTTAAGAGAAACTTGAAATCATTGTGATAAGTTTCTGTCCATTAGTTCTGTAACTCAATACCTGGCCACAAAGTTTAAGACTCTTCAAATTTTAAAAGAAGTTACAGATTCAAATTGATAGTTGATTGATTTGGAGAAATCTCTGACTTCTGGTTAGAAGCATGTCATGGACAACAAAGAAATTGCTTACAACAAGGAATTTCTAAATCTTCACACTGTTTTTAGAACCTTTTGTTGAGCCCATTTGCTGTGTGCAAGATATAGTTGACACAAGAACAGTTTGATGTAAGTGTGTCCATACGCCCGTCCCTCCAATTTCGTCAATACAATTACTCCTACTTCTATGCATGGGTTTCAATCTAATTTGAATCTTTTTTCTCCATTATGAGAAATATGCTTTTTGAAAGAAATTTTCAGATCACTTCAAGGTCACAGCTAAAGGTCTAATGTTAAAATTGCAGGCTCAACAGATTTTTTCTGTGACAAACATCAAAGTTCTTCAAACTGATAGGTGTCACAAGTAAATAGAGAGACATTAAAGTTAAGAACTTGTGATAATTTTGTAACACGATGGTCTATTTTATGTCAATCTATTCAAGAAGTTTTAATCTAGATATATTTAGTACTAATAATCAAGATGAGTTAGTTATGAATTCAATGCATGGAATTTTCCTGTGTGTAATTAAAAAGAAGCAAAGATATGATATAACAAATTGTAAGACATAAATTTGTTTTTGATTTATTATGTTTTTCTTAGCTAATAATGTGAGGTTGAAATTAACTCTTGTCATGCTGATCCCAGAATATACCTGCTTTGGCAGGAGGTATGGACAAACATCAGCCTGCGCATATGTGCAGTCTGATCTTAGTCCATACAACCTGATTTTCTCTGTTAAACCTGAAAAGTTTAGAAATTATATTTTCAAAATCAAGGAAATACAGAGCTTTCAGCACCTTGATTTACATATAGTTTTGCCAAGGTTTTTCATTCAGCATGACTGGGGTTCAGGGGTTAGGCCATTACAACAGTTTTGCACAAAGCCCCCCTTTTGAAGTTTCAGTATGATGGATTACTGATGTAATAATAATACGTTTTATACTTCATAAAGTAGAAAGGAAAAGCACATTATGTAACATAGTAAGAAAATATGTTAGACTTCACTTAGAGAATTGTATCTGATGTATAATTGCACTTGTTAATATTGTATAAACTGGTGGTTTTAAATGCTATGATATAGTGTCTTTAAAATGCTTTAACAAGGGATAATCTAAAAGAGAAAAACTGATTTATTTTTTATAAAAAAAACAAACTTAATTGTATATTGGAAAGAAGCATGATACTTCAAATTGTCAAACATTATAGTAAAACTTTATACACCTTGCAAATTTTGAATTGTTAACACAATCACGGGCTACCATTTATTGACATCTTGAATTTGTTCTTCTCTTAAATTATTCTATTGCTGACTGTACTGAAAGATTTGATATAAATATGATACTAAATAAATCCAAATGTACCAAACCATTGTTATTATCATCTTGCATTTCAAACTATATCAATGAAAGAGGCTATTGTTCTAGCCCTTTAATTCTAGTAAATGATACATCAACTTTATTAAATTTCAATAAATCTTTCCCGTTTCTGTATTTGTAGCCATTCATTCATGAAGAAGTGAAGGTATTTTACCCTCATTATTCAGACAATGTATCTGGGAATCTAAATATTCTCCCATGTCTGTGTTGCTAATATATGTGTTACAAAAATGTTCAAATAAGTCTTCATTATTTTTTCCTTTTCTGGTACAGGCCTAGAATTTATCATGTCGGTGATTTTATGGAAAAAAGCTTTTTCTCCTTAAATCTCTTTCAAATTAGATCAGTCCCAGATTTTGAAAATGGAAATGGGTTAAAAATCTTAAACAAAAAGACTGTAACTTTTGGAGATGAAATTTTCTTTATTTTCTCCACAAATGCTATCTGGCTAAATTTTGATTAGATGTAAGAATACATGGACATAAAGAGTCATAAGTGACAATTTATAAAATCATTTCAGCAAGTCCTAGTTAATGTTTGTTGAAATATTTGAGTGTGATAAAAAAGTTATAAAGAAATAAAGCCAGATCCTTCAAAAGATTTGTATATATTTATCATTTTGTAACACATTTGTGACCTGTAAAGCGAAAAGGGACCATCTATGAACTCTGGAAAATAAATCCTTGAAAAAGAGATTGGTTTTAGTACAGGTCAACCAGAGGTTGCATTCGAAATTTTTTTTCACAATTAGGGAGATTGATCATTATAAATTTAGGAAATTAGCATGATGCAAAAGGTCAGTCTGATTAATATTGACACTTTACACACTACCTAGAGTGTCCCTTTTTGCACGACAGGTCACATTTATTCCAGATTAAATGACTATTCCATGCTATTATCTTGTAGTTCCTTACTACTTTTTCATAGATTTTACTTCATTTGGAATTCACGATTAATTCGTAAGAAAGAAGACTTTTAAAAAAAAAACTTGTTGAAGTTAACTGGACACAAGTTCATTATGTATTTTATGCTTTGATAAGTCAATCTAGACCAATCTAAATCAATTACAATGGTCTAAACAGTTTGGCTAAGACATGGTTAGATGCTCAAATTATCTCTACTATATCAGTAAAATATGAAAGAATGCAGTAGTAAATTATTTACAGACAAATCAGTCAAATGTAATATCTTGCACCAATGGATAATCTTAGATTAATATTTTTGTAACTTTTCATATAGATTTATTTGGATGTATCATAAAGCTCTAATAGAACCCCTAGCTTCTATTAGAATCATGGCATTTCCATTAGAAAATGATGGGCTTTTATTAGAGGCTAGGCTGCATAAAAATTGCTCAGTGCGAAACAGTTGTGTCTGTAAACATAAAGGCACTTACAACTGTTTGCACTGAGTAATCAATATTTGTTAAGATGGTGAAAAAAAAGGCCAAAAATAAACATAATCACAAAATATTAAAATTTGATTAGGGAAAAGGTGCCTAAAACCTCTGTTGAATTTTTAATGACGATTTTGTGAGCATGGGCCTTTATTAGAGGCTCCACTAGATTGTAAAATCACATCAAAATGGTTGATTTCAACCTCCAAAATTGGGTATGGGTAAAAGCTAGTACATGTATTGGATTCTATGACATAATAGATACAGATACAGATATTAGAGAATGGGGCTCTATTTCAATTTTTACGGTACATACATCCTCATATTTTATATTCAGAAAAGAATGGAAAAAAATAACTATAGCAGTCAGAATGAGACTTCAAATCAAAGGCATTATAGCTACAAAATAATATTTTAAGAAGTCTTTAAGGGAAAAAATCAATGTGATCCATATAGCATAGAATTTACAGGTCTAAAAATGTTGAAAAATTCTTGAGATTCATGAAAAGAGAACATCATCTTAAATTTGGCTCTTTCAAATTTTATCTACTTCATTCTGTACATTGAAAGGTAATTTTTACAGACATTTATATTTTTAAGGAGGAAAGGGGGGGGGATGGGGGGTGGAAGGAAATATATCATTTTAAATACCTTAGAAATTGTACAGCTGAGTTTAAATGATTTTGTACTGTAAACATTGGTTCAAGAATTCCATGCAAAACATAATGTAATTTAGGGTTCGATCCCCAAGGACGGCACTCATCCTTTCTGACTATTTGTCTCCCACCAACTGGTCAATAATCAGAGACCTATGTGGGATAGCAGCTGGAGTCTAGGAAAGGATGTGATGGTGGTACTGGTGTGAGAAATACCAGGAATCCATTGTTAGGTGCTCCAGCCGCCGCAATATAACTGAAATATTGTTTGAAGTGCCTTTAAACCCCATTCAAACAAACAAAATAATTTATTGCTGAGGGATAGAGCCTTCATTTTCAACATGAGTATTGCTTGTGACAAGACCTTTCTGTTGGTATCACTTTCAAGGTCTCTGTCAAGGTCACAGTAATTTTTTCAAGGTCAAATATGTAGAAATTTTAGACTTCACATTAATTTTAGTATTACCACAGATTACAGTATTGAAATAAGGTATGTTTGCTGTAGATTACATTATTGTATCAAACTACAGTATCTGAAGAATTGCAGTGCTGGGGCATTGGTGTTACACAAAGACATCTTGTTTCTCAAGACACCCAAATGGTCTCTCTTTACATGTATTATCCTGGTTATATATATGAAATAATCTTGTAGTGGTTTGTGTACAGTTCAAGAAATACAACCTTTATAATTTTAGGACAAAATGGAGAGATACATGATGGAACTACAGGTTCATGAAAATATCCCCGTCACGCCCAATTTAGGGCGGTCCTCAAAGGTTTGCTCTGTTGTTACCTAGTTTAAATCGTCAGGAGTCCTGTTTTTACAACAATGTCTCACTGTATGCAAGCAACAAAATTATTGTGTCTATAGATGTTATTGTCGACTAACATTCGTTTTGAGAAAAAAGTAACATCTTAGAATTGTTCAGAGTTTGTGCCATAATGTCATGTTTAATGGACAGGAAAGTATGTTGTTGCTGGGCTACCAAGACAGTTTTGTCTTAATTTTTTTTCTTTCAAAAAGTTATGTACAGCTAGATTGCTCACAAGTTACACTTGTTTTCATTGTTGTTTTGTTATTGTCTCTAACATATTTATAACAAATCATGTACTTTCTTGTTAAAAAATGAAATTCTGACACATGGGTCCCACCAATTGATGGATAACTATAAACTTAGTGGGATAAAAGCTGGAGGCTAGGAAATGATGTTGTAGTAGTTTGAGAAATACCACAAATCCATTGTAAGGTACTGCATATGACTTGAAAAATTGTCAAACCTGCGCTAAAGCCTATTGAAACAAACCAAACAAATGAACATTTTTAGAACAGATTTTGAAATTCTGGATAAGATCTTGTATCACAATCAGAAACTTGTAGCTGAAAACTATTGATGGTTGGTGAATGATAAAATGGCTCCCAAAACATGATATTTGATGATGTAGTATAATCCATGATTAATGCCCTGGCAGGGCGGAGCCTAAGTAACAGGTCGTTGCACTTAAGGTTAAGGTAAATCAGCTTTTATTCAAAACAACTTACATCTACAGAGAGTCGACATAAATAACTAGAGACCTTTAATGGTAGATTGGTAACCAAATCCTGGTAACTGCAGCTTGATCAAGCTGAAGTTACGAGGTTTAGGTAACCAAACGATGAAATGCGTTCTCTCTCTCTAAGCATGTGAACCCTCTAGGCTCTAGGATACAGTTATTTGCATGTGTTCATGATTATTGCCGACTTACTATGCAAGGAACCCAAAGTATTTAAAAGTTAACTCGCCAAATTACTTCACGACTAAGCCCGCCCTGTCAGTTCATTAATTACGCAGAATACATGTACATGTATAAGACATAATTTGATAGTTGTACATGTGGGACATAATTTGATAGTTGCACATGTGACTTTATAAAACTTTATATACTGTGTAAAATGTATACATGATAGTATAAAAAAGTTTCATAGATTGTTGTTTAAAATTTAAATAAAGTTGTTAAAAGCCTCTTATCTTTTGAGTTCTCGTAAGATTATTCATTTTAATCTGAAACACATTTTGATGTTTATAATTCTTAATTTATTTGCCAGAATATGCACAAAATACTTTTTGGTACAGCAATATTATTCAAAAGCTACAATTCTCACTCGTAAGCCTATGTGGAATAGCAACTGGAGGCTAGGAAAGGGATGTGGTGGTAGTACTGGTGTGAGAAATACCAGGAATCTATCGTTAGGTGCTCCAGTCGTCGCAATATAACTGAGAGATTGTTGAAAGCGACGTAAAACCCCAATTCAAATCAAATCAAATCAAACAATTCTCACATACTTGATGGTAGAGTTTTAGTTATAGGTTGCACACAGTGACTATGTTGTAATACAGATGACTTTTGACATTTAAATTTTGGAACATGTAGAAGCAAGCATGGAAGTTTGCATAGAACCATGGATATATCAGCACAGTTGTGTATCAGTGGATCTTAATAATATCTTTTAAAAAATTAATAGTTTTAGATAATTATTATATGGCTAATTTAGAATCATTTATAATTGAGCCTGTTAGTGATGTTTCCATTGATTTCATGTGTGTGGGTAATGGTCAGGCATTGGGCATTCTAAACAGCCTCCTAGTGCATCTATAACATTTTTCCTTTGATATACAGAAACTTCAATTTAACAGCCATACATTGAGTGCACAGTGAAGACTCCGATCAGACTTTGTGGATCCGAGTCTCTACTTGGCAGATGCATGAAATTATTGGAAATATATATAATATATATATATATATATATGAATAAAATATTTATAAAATATATGAAAAGTGTTGAATCAAAGGCCATTGATAAAATTGAAGTCTAAAATGCCTTTTCTCTGCTTTATTTTGTAAATATATGTTCTTTGGTGTTCAGTGATTTCTGTCTGAACTAATTCAAATACATGTACATGATTGACTGAAAATCACACATCACTTCGTGAATTGTAAATTGTGATAATTCATATTTGACAATTTTAAAATCTAAAGTATCAAAGAGCTTTTACTTGCAACATCCTGTGATCATTCATGGTTAACTAAAATTGCCTTATTAAAATCCACTGAAAGAGGGTGTTTGGTTGGTTCTTCACAAGTTATTTACCTATTTGTACCATAGACCCTGGACCTGAATCTGCATGATTTTGTGTTCCAGAAGTTTGATATTTATCTAACAGAATAGACTTCATATTTCTTAGATAGTATGGGTTAGTCAAGATTGCTATATTGAATGCCGATGTCATGCCATTTAACACATTCCTGTTTTACAAAACTATGGACCTGTCCCAATTCAAAGGTTTTGCAGACGAAAATTTGGAGTGGATTTAATTTGAAAAATAACCATTCAGTAAGGTAGAAAATAGTGTGGAAAAAGAAGAAATTGCTTGTCAGAAGCAATTTCTTCTTTTTCACAATGTTTTCTCAATCACAAAATCACAGGCACGTAAAAAGCAGGGATTAAACAGCAAAGGGTTAAAAATGACCAAGATTTGATATTTTTTTTGTAAACATACCAGCCCTTTTTCATGCCAAATAATTTAATTTAGTTGCGTCTATCGAAAAATTTGGACATTCTAATTGGATGAAAAATCGATTTTATTCATCAATGAAAACAACTTTGAGTATACAGCTATTTAGTAAGTGTCCGTAGAAACTAGTCCATTAGAAATCTGTTTCTTTTATGGACAAATCTTTACATTTTTGCTTCTTTATATTAAATTATGAGAGATGAAGAGAATATTTGTTGATTTCATGGAGGAACGAAACTTAAAACCTTTTCATTCTCCTGTATGAATCTGCTTTGCGTATTCATTCAGTTTGATCATGATTTAGTTTCATACTTCAATGAAATTGAAAAATACTCTTTCATCTCAAAATTGAATGCCATTGTCATGCCACTTAAAATGACCAAGGTTTGATATTTTCCTGGTATACATACTAGTCTTCTAGGCTTTTTTCTTGCCAAATAAAGTCACAAATCATTCTGCTCATCAATGTTGTCTGATCAAACTTCTCTCCATGCATAAAGATGGATACGATTTCAGTACGAGTAATGGAAATATCATGTACTATGTTTATGTCCATCTTGCTATAATAGTGCGACATCCATGAGAAAAGTGGTATGCAGATTTGAAAGTATTTGAAAGCCTCCTGATTTTATAAACTTGCTGTTCTTGTTTAAGATGTATGAAAAATAATAATAATAATAAAACAATAACTGTAATCGAGTAAGTTGCAAAGTTTTATATGATTTTGAATTACTGTTATATAAAGTAGACAATATTTATGCTAGAATATTATTATATACTTGACTAACATGTATTTAACACAAAAATAAATAGTGTATCATGTACCTGGAATAAATATATTATGCTGGTTAGATATGATGTATTTAGTAGTCTAGTAGTACTCTTTCTATAAATCACATCTTTAATAATAAAACTCTTAATGGAATTGTGATATTATTGTTAGGCCTTTCTATGTTCATTGAAAATAGTAGTATGAAGTTAGAATAAAAAATCGTTTCCTTAACAGATTTACTTTGTGTAACATTTTCACAAAATACACTATTTCAATTTTGTGTGTTTATTTTGCTTTAATTCGTGATTCTTGTATTAGTAGCTGGTTTTAACAGTTTGAGATGCATTTAAATTCTGTTGGCTCAATTGTATGTTTGCATTGTATTTGCACATATATGTCACCATCAATACTAACACACTGACACCATATATTTGCAGGATAAACCAGATAGCAAAGAACTCCCTACACCCACAAGTACGCCTACGCAGAGTCGCAAAAATCGTCGACGGTCGAATCTCTTCAATGTAAGAGCTTTTCACAAACCAAGTGATATTGTCTTTCTCATCCCATAATTTATCCAGTTTTTATGTGGTTTTTCAAAACTGCAGATAATAGAGAGTATTGTTCACAAAAACAGTCTCATTTCAAATTCGGTACCAAGGACTCTGATTGGATGAAATTCGCCCAATCTGAGTTCTTTTAACAATTTCAAACTCAAAAATCTACCAGTGATCTGATACCTGAAAAAATATCTACCTATTCAGGTTAATTTCATTTGTGGAGACAAAATGTAGAAGCGTCATTTAAGTTGCCAAACAACAATATATAAGTACAGGTCTTGCTTTGAGCTGTTATCTGCTGTTCTTGATTTTGTAATTCACTACTGACATGTTGAGTTATGAATAATATAAAAATGGAAACAAGTTGAGCATAGAGTAAATTGGTTTAGTTTTAAAGAAATGCTGCAGAGTCAAAACAAGTTTAAAAATATTCACAAATCTAATTTTGTCATCATTAACAGTACAAAGCATGTAAGAAAGTAGTTGGCTTTCATTAATCAATTTTGTATGATGACTTTATTTCTCCATACTAACTTTTTCATCAGTTACATTTCAGAAAGCAAAAAATATTATTTTTGGTGCAGCCTTGTTCTTATCTGTTTATAGATGAGTTGTTTTGTAATTTAGGTGTTCAATGTTCACTCATTCAATATCCTCTATTTATTTAAAAAAGAGGTACACAAAGTGACACTAGAGGTCAGCACAAAATTGAGCCTGTGCAAGACATTACCAACAATTTGAAATATTCGTGACATGCAAACTTTGAGAAGCATAGACAGCCACATACTGTACATATAAATATACCTGATGGCCTACAGATACTTTGAGACATTATTTATTGTGAATGCACAAGTCTGGTCAGAGTTTGCTCTGCACTTATTTGAAATTGTTGGAAATCTCACGCACAGGCTCAATTATTGTATGTCTGTCTATAAATAACAAAATTCTGAAAAAAGGAAAGGCCTGCATTCATTTGTTTCATGAAAATCTTCTGTGTTTGTTTTGTCATCTCATGTCATTTAAAATTTTGAAAAATGGTGGTCTATTCCATGACAGTTTTCCAATTTTCTCTTAAAGTGAATACTCTTAGATAGCTTTATTAATATCTTTCAAAGATATTTTTCATCATCACTTACATATCTTTCAAAATATTGATAAAATAGAACCAGCTTTTGAACATCAAACTCATGATGATCGCTCGTCTTCAAATTTTGCATGACTGTTCAATCATCCCATGAAATATTTCAGACTTGGATTGTGCTCTGCAGCAATACATTTAAAATTAACTGTGACAAAATTAATATGAAAAATAAGTTTTAATATTGTGGGTGTTGGTGCTGTTGTCAAACATGCATGGTGTTGTGATATTTCACTGTTTAGGCATTACCCAATGAATAAAACTGCTTTAGCATGGCAAATGCTTGTGTTACAAAAAAGGGGGCTGTTGCATATTTCTAAAGGTGTTCATGGTCTAGAGGTAAAGCGTCGGCCTCTTGACCCAAAGGTCCTGGGTTTGATACCCAGTAGCGGCTATTGATCTTGGTTCTTTCATAGAGCCACACATTTGGCGTGAGTACTAGTGACCTTACCAGGAAGCAGAATCGAGAGGAATTAATCTAAGTTGTAAGAACTTGTTTCCCAATCGATGTAAAATAGATGGATTTAAACCAGCATATTTCTAAGGTCAGGGGAGGAAAAAGAAAGGCCTTACTGCTATTGATGAAAAAAACTTTCCATCTCAACAATAGATCAAAGCCCGAGGTTACAAAACTTTTCTCAGGCTCAACTGAGAATTTTCTTAAATTTTGAATTTAAATAAATGTGCGAAAATAAAAGATGATATAAATAAGTTGTTATTTATAACAACTTATTTATATCATCTTTTATGTTTATACATTAAAATGAGTATTAAAACAGAATTACAGGTATAATCTCAAATTGAATTTTGAGAAAATTTTGAACTGAGAATGAGAAAAGTTTTATAACCTCTGCCCTGGTGTGTGTTGTTTATCAGATGTCCACCTGTCTGCATAAACTTAACCTGCAAACTAAATATCTTCCCATAATTTCAACACTTTTCGGGTAACAATGCTCTTATTTTGCTTAAAGGTCTCTCTCACCAATCCCAATCTTTGAAGGTCAAGGTCATCTGAATGTCAAGGTCTTTTATCAAGATCAAACTTAAACATAACATTTTTTTTGGGGGGGGGGGGGAGGGGGGGGGGAAATCAGTGGTTAGCTTGTGTATCTGCACAGTCTGATCAGAGTCTTCTTAATGCCCTTGGCTGCCGTCATAGTGCAGTTAGTGGAGCGTTGGTCTGCCAATCTAGAGGTCCCGTGTTCGATTACTGATGATGGCACCCATCCTGTCTGACTATTTGTCTTCCACCAATGGATAAATAATAGGCGTATGCGGAATAGCAGCTAGAGGCTAGGAAAGGATTTGATGGTGGTACTGTAGTGAGAAATACCAGGAATCCATTGTTTGGTGCTCCAGCCGCAGCGATATAACTGAAAGATTGTTGAAAGCGGCGTAAAACCCCATTCAAACAAACAAACAATCACTATGCCTTTTGATTGATAAGGTAAGGTAGAAACTCCTCTTCACATGATCATTCACATATGCAATTGTTGGAATTGTCATGTAACAACTTGTATGCATGTCTTGTGCATCTGTTTGTATTTTACTCGTTTTTGCATTGTATTACCATGTATTGTATGTAGTGGATTTTGTATAATTTAAGCCTTACCGCTACCAGTCGAACCCTGTGCAGCTTAGTGTATTCACCCCAAAAGTAAGCCATGTACACTTAGGGCTGACACCACTGTATGATATATGTGTATATGTATTTTAATAGTGTTAATCAAGGTTTCCTAATGATTTTCATTAGGAAACCTTGGTTAACATTGTGAAAGAACATGTGTTCCGAAATATCGCAGAACTATTACTTATCTACTATCTAAAAAAGATAATGTTGTTTGTTGTCCTTTAACTTTGAGTTGTGTTCAATATGTGGCTCAGTCTATCTCTTACCCTCCAATGGCAGCACTCATTCTTTTGCGACTGTCTCCCACCAATGGGTTCATAATAGTAGACCGGTGAGAGTTACAGCTGGAGGTTAGGAAAGGATGTCAATGGTAGTACTGGTGAGTGAAATACAAGGAATCCATTTATTAGGTGCGCCAGCCACTGCTATATGACTGTAAAAAATTTTAAAGTAGCAGAGAGCCCCATTCCAACAAACAAATTTACCCAATATTAGTCATGTGATTAACCCCAATACAGTGGAGTCAATAGGACAGTGTGTTGGTTAATTCAATGACCTTCAAAGCCCTGTTAACAAAAACATATATATGGAAATGCAACCAACTCAGTTTTTGACATCTAGAAATTAAGTTTCAGAACTCAATTTGTTGTTACTTGTTTATAAATGGGCCTTTGATATAAAACTGTTGTAGTAAAACAGAACAACAACAACAAAAAAAAATAGACAGAACATATATATCTAAAAAGGGCTGATGGTCATTGAATAGGGAAAATAGTTGCTGAAGTTTGGTGAAAGAAATATGGATTCTGGGTTAATGAGTTAGTTTGTATTTTGTATTTCCTTATTTCACAGCTTTTGTTCAGCTGTTCATTCCTCTTTTCTATGCTTTTCTAGAATATGTAAATATTGTTTAAACAATTGAAAGGGGTATCTTCTTGGATAGGATTCTCAAGCCTTATTTTAGCTACCATAAAAACTAAACACATAATCTTCTTTTGTGAGTAAAACTACAATGTCATGGTAAAATTGATTCTTAAATCATGTAAAGTCAAACTTTGTCAAATTTCAAATCATAGCTTCTTCTTAAACTCCAGAATTACAGCTTTCTGTTAAAAAAAATCTAAAATCAATTGACTTATTTAGTCAAGGATATAATTTAGCGTACCTTATTGCAAGAAAGCCTATTAGGGCAAAGGCATTCAGTTAGTCGTTTTAGTGCATTAAGTAAACTGTTTTCAATTAAAGATTAGGAATTTAGCCTTTGATTGGAACCTTTCTCTTGTCTATGTATGTTGAATGTGGATAAATTACTATTAAGATTTATAGGGAAGCTTCATTGGCTAAAATGATTTTTGGTCTCAAATAAACATTCAATGTATCTGCCTAGGTCTTACTTAATATGATAGGGACTAACTGCTGTTTTGATACATGTAAGGAAATTCTAGTGTTTGGTTTGAAAAAGGGACCCGGCAAAATCTTACTAAAGTTATAAGCATGGTGTATCTTATGTTTCAAAATATTTGTAGTTATAAAACTGATAGATAGTGATTGGAGTTATACAAGTGAGCTAATTTATATTTTGGTAAGGTTATTTTCTATAAAAGACTTAAGAATAATTTGATATTTAAAGGAAGTATTGATAATTTTGTGCTTGCATATATATAATGTTACCAATTCAAAATACTATTCTGTGCTATGCCTGTGAAGTAAGCCTTTATACAACAGATAAAATTGTTTCTTGCCTCCATGTGAATCTTTCATATTTTCTAAGAGTTAGTAGTATTGAAAATAACATCTGGGCTCGATGTTATAAAACTTTTCTTGTGCCCTACTGAGAATTTTCTCAAATTTAAACTTGATATCAAAGCTTCATGTCTGTTATTATATGATTATATGATTAATGTATAGGAATAGAAGACATTCATTAATAGGTGTTACAAATTACAACTCATAAATATTTCTTTTATGTCCATACATCTATTTAATTTCTTAGTTCGAGAAAATTCTCTGTTGAGAATGAGAAAAGTTTAATATAATATCAGGCCCTAGAATTTTTATATGCCCTGTAAGTTTAATAAAAACATATGTGTGTAGATCATGGGTATATTTAAGTTGTTTAGAATAAGAAATCAAAGAAAACTCTCAAAAAGTCATTCAAAACCCAGGATTTGTATTTTAAGAAGGCACAAGGGTGAATTCATCTTTAATAAATATAATTATTGTTTTATGGTGATTATCTTTTGTAGCCCAAGAATAAGGATAAAGACAAAGAGAAAGGTCAAGGTGACGAGGAAAAGAAACAGGAAGGTGAAAAACTTGGCTGTGGAAGAGTGATACCCATTAAACAGGTAAAACAATGGTCAACGTTTTAAGGGATGCAGGTTTAGTGAGTCTAAGACACACAAATATGTAACCTGGACACTCAAAAATATATGATTCAAGTCCAATGGATCCTCTGGGGACCAACTTCAGGAAAGAATTGAAGAATGTTTGAATCAGTTTTCAATTCATTCCTGAAGTTGAGCCTGGAATATTCATTTATATCCAACTTTTGATTCTTTACCTTTAACAAGGAAATAGCTCTAAAATTCACATAAAAGCAAAATTATTCCTTAAGGAAGTACACTTTAAGTAAAGCAGGGACTCCCAAATATTAAGAAAGGACCTCTATGATCCCAATTTTTGAGTCCTTTGGACCCCATTTTGTTGAAGTCTGACTAAAACTCTGATTTGCTATCTCCCCTTGATATCAGAGAGATATATTGTTTTGGTATTGTGTTGGTATGTATTTCCATTGCTTCCCATCATAGTGCAGTAGGTAGCCCATTGGAATATAATTCAAAAGGTCCTGGGTTCAATTCCCAATGGTGGCTCTCATCCTTTCCGATTATTTGTCTTCCACCAATGGGTTGATAATTGTAGACCTATGTGAGATAGCAGCTGGAGGTTAGGAAAGGTTGTTAAGGTAGTGCTGGTGTGGATATTACCAGGAATCAATTGCTAGGTGCTCCAGCCTCTGCATTATGACTGAAAGATTGATAAAAGCAGTGTTAAACCCCATTCAAACAAACAAACAAACTACCCTTCCATCAGGATTTTGTCGGGTTTGTCCAGAGCATTACCCCAACTATTAAAGATGGATTTCTAATTAGCTTTTATCAAGAGCAAAATTCAATGTCCCATTTGAAGTACACTGCAAATCCATTATAAAACTGTAGGTCGGGTCCAATGAAACAGTGGAAGATGTCGATTTTTAGCTCGGCTGTTTTCGAAGAAAACCCGAGGTATTATGATCACCTTGTCGTCGTTTGCGTTGGCGTTGTTGTTAGCGTTGGCATGACAGTCTTTAACCTTGGTCATAACTTTTGAATGGTAAGTGATAGAGCCTTCATATTTCACTTGATCATTGCTTGGGACAAGACCTTTCTGTAGGTACTAAGTTCAAGGTGTGGGTACCAAGTTCAAGGTCATCACTCCAGGTCAAGGTCATGTTTTAAGGTCAAATTTCTTTGAAAAATTTAACCTAGGTCATAACTTTTGAATTGTAAGTCATAAAGCCTTCATATTTCTCATGATCATTGCTTGTGACAAGACCTTTCTGAAGGTAACAAGTTCATGGTCATCAGTCAAGGTCAAGGTCATTTTTCTAGGTCAAATTTGTTGGAAAATTTAACCTTGTTCATAACTTTTGAATGGTAAGTAATAGAGCCTTCATATTTCACATGATCATTGCTTGAGACAAGACCTTTCTGTAGGTACCAAGTTCAAGGTTATCACTTAAGGTCAAGGTCATTTTTCAAGGTCAAATTTGTTTGAAAAATTTAACCTTGGTCATAACTTTTGAATGGTATGTCATAGAGCCTTCACATTTCACATGATCATTGCTTGGGACAAGCCTTTTCTGTAGGTACCAAGTTCAAGGTCATCACTCAAGGTCAAGGTCATTTTTAAAGTTCAAATTTGTTTGAAAAAATTTAACCTTTGAATGGGAAGTCAAAGAGCCTTCGCATTTCACATGATCATTGCTTGGGACAAGACCTTTCTGTAGGTACCAAGTACATATATTTGCCTTTGCCTGAGAAATAATAAACAGCCGAGCGTTGGCACCCACTTGCAGTGCTCTTGTTTACGATAATGCTGTTGCCAAACATAATATAGGAAAATTCAATGGGATTTTTTGGCAAAGGGAGGTAATAAACCAATAAATTGGGTAAGGGGACAGTCGCTATTTGAATCGTTTGTCAACAGTGGTAAATGTTCCTGATTTGCGAATAAAAAAAAAGAGTCTGGCTCATTTTGCGAAAACACAGCTTCTTCTGAAGTTTATTAACATGGATTTAATGGCATGCGAGCTAGACTTTTCGGCGTTCAATGACCTCCCTGCCACCGACAAAGAGCAGTTGGTAGTGTGTCAGACTGTCAATCTTGAGGTTCCAGGTATCTCCAACGGTGGCACTAATTTTGGAGATTAAAAACAAGAGTTTCAACAATATGACAGGTGTCAAAAGCTGGAGAAAATTGACTAATATTAAGTAAAAAGCCCTGTACAGAAAGTACTTTTCATATGAAATACCTTTTCCCCTCTAACTGTGCTTTCTAGAACAAACTTTATAAGATTAAAGTAATGTTAAACAATTTGGAATAGTGATAATTTTGTCACCATGCTAATGAATTTATTACGTTTAACATTCTCTTTTTCTCACAAAGCCTCCCTTGTCTTCTATAACAACAAATCATCAGTGAAAATCTTGTCTTACTCATGTGGAAGATCAAATTCTACATAAGGTCATCACAACATCATCTAACATACATTATCGCGATATTTTTATCACATAGGTGTTCCGAAAATGGGTTTGAATGTACAAAACTTGTTTATGTGAGAAACAGAATCTGTTACTCAATTTTGTTGACCTTATTATACCCCCACCTACGAAGTAGAGGGAGGTATATTGGTTTCACCATGTCTGTCTGTCCATCCGTCCGTCTGTCCATCTGTCCGTCCATCCATCCGTCCGTCCTTCCGTAGACCTTTTCGTTTCCGGACTCTAACTCAAGAAGCAAATGACCTACAATCATGAAACTTTATACAAATGTTCCTTATGACCCAAGGAAGTGCCCTATTGTTTTTGGGTTACATAGGTCAAAGGTCAAAGTCATAGTAAATTTTTGTTCAATTTTCGTTTCCGGACTCTAACTCAAGAACCAAGTGACCTACATGCATGAAACTTTATACAAATGTTCCTTATGACCCAAGGAAGTGCCCTATTGTTTTTGGGTTACATAGGTCAAAGGTCAAGGTCACAGTAAATTTTTGTTCAATTTTCGTTTCCGGACTCTAACCCGAGAGCCAAGTGACCTACATGCATGAAACTTTATGCAAATGTTGCTTATGATCCAAGGAAGTGCCCTTTTGTTTTTGGGTGATATAGGTCAAAGGTCAAGGTAACAGTCAATTTTTGTTCAATTTTCATTTCTGGACTCTTTACTCAAAAACCAAGGGACCTAGAATCATGACACTTCATGCAAATGCTACATATGACCTCAAAATGAGTTACAAACACATCCTGCACTAATAGCACTTACATTCTGACAAAGCACTTGTGGGGGGTATTAGTCCGCTCTGCGACAGTTCTAGTATTCATCTAGAATAGAAAAATGATTAAGCTCGCCAATTCTAAATAATAATAATTCTTTTCTAGACTCCATTAAGATCAGCTTGTCTTATACAAAATCTCACGACAGATACTATATATCTTTCAGGGTTACTTGTACAAGAAGAGCCATGGTTTAAACAAAGACTGGAAGAAGAAATATGTCACTTTGTTAGATGATGGCCGATTAACCTATCATCCTAGTCTACATGTAAGTACTGAGAACCATTAACCCTTCTCATGCACAACCTGGAATATATCTGCATTGGCAAGAGGTATAGACAAAGATCAGGCTGCACATAATATTATGTGTAGTCTGATCTTAAGCCATTAAAGTTTTCCAGAAATGAATTGAAATCTTTTATTTCAAAAGAAATACTGACTCAAAAATTAGGAAACCCAGAGCTTTCAGTACTTTGCTTATAATGGAATTAGTCGAGACTTTTCTTCAGTACGAAAATGGTTAATTTATGGTTTGATCATGGTATAAAACTTAAGTTAGTCTGCAATGATATGTCACTATGTGTAAATGGAGATGATGATTTATAGTTTTAATCATTGTATCAGACTTTAATAGATTCTCAATGAAGACCAGAAGAAGTACATGGTTAAACCCAGTACTTGAAATATGGATAAGTGGACTTTGCCCTGTAAAATCTGAAAGATTGTTGAAAGTGGTGTTAAAGACAAATTTAACTCTAGGGCGCTGTTATTGTTCATTTATTCATTTATCTCTTACAATATTGCTGTACCATTTTACATCACAATATTGCACAATAAAATTAAACTGTTTGTATTCAATTACATTTAAATGGTGACATTGGTCCCAACTAAGTCTATTATAGTGATAATCATAATTGATGACTGGATTTAAGATATAACAAGGCTCAGTGCAAAACATTTGTTATTGCCTATATGTTCATAGGCAGTTACAGATGTTTTGCCCCAAGCTATGAAATTATTTTCTTCTTTCCCCTCAAGGAATGTATCACCAGAGTTTACTGTATTTATTTTAGGATTACATGGAAGATATTCATGCGAAGGAAATCTCACTGGGTCACACGACGGTGAAGGTGCCGGGTCAGAAACCACGAGGATCCAGGACGGCAAGCACCACCCAGGATTCTACAAATAACGGAAATATCGCCATGGAAATGAATAATTTATCCATAGGAGGTATTCTGTCTTGCAAAGAGAATCTCTTAAAAACTTTTGCTGTTGTCCTAATCTTCGATATTTCTAGCATGTTTCATTACCAGAGTTTAAGAGGAGAAGTAACGGAAATTTAAGATAAAAATTAGGCAACCAAAATTGATGGCTCTGAACAAAATAGTTGTAACTGCCTATAAACATAAAGGCAGTTACCACTGTTTTGCACAAAACCTTGTGTGTTCAGCTGAAGATACGACATAATGGCCTCCCAACAATAAATGAACTTTTGACACAGACACCTCTATTGTGGGTACTCAGATTAGTTGTCTTATGACAATTCAAGTGAGTGCTCACAACATTGGGTTTACAAGAAATGTGACAGGTTTTGAATTTCATCTTTTTCTCACAAATTAAATTCTGGTAATTAGTTTTCTTTTCCTTTGACCTCAACATTTTGTAATACTGAGCTTTAGTAAGAGTGTAGGATAATGTGAAGTGAAGGTTCAACTTCCTTAATTTTGAGCATATAAATGTTCAAAGACGGGTTTAATGCTTTTAAAAAATAAAAAAAAAACCACCCCAAAAATAAGAAGACAAGACCTGAAACAAATAAAGTGAATTATGAAAATTTGAGAATTATTTTTTGAAATAAGAAATTTTGTTTAACCACTGTTTGTCTGTCTGTTAGTCTGTCTTCACAAAATTTAACCCAAAAATTTCACATTGCCAATTACTTCAAGGCTTTTCATGATACACTGAATATTTTTTGGCACATTGAAAGACCTCATTAATATGCATCTGCAGAACCAAGCTCAAGGTCATGTCACGAGGTTAAGGCCATCTGACAATATCCTGAAAAATTTGATGTTCTAGGCATTTGTGTTTCACAAACACATCTTGTTTAACTAAAAAAAAATATAAATATTTTTATGCCCCGGTAGCAAGAGATTGGGGGCATATTGTTTTACTCATGTCCGTCTGTCTGTCCGTCTGTCCGTCCGTCTGTCCCAAAACTTAACCTGAAAACTTAACCTTGCCAATATCTTCAAGCCTATCCAAGATACAAAGCTAATATTTGGCATGATGATAGATCTCAATGATCCGCATCCCCTGGTACCAAAGTCAAGGTCATGTGACAAGGTCAAGGTCATCTGTCAAGGTCAAACTTTGAAAAAAAATGCCGTTACGGGGGCATTCGTGTTTCACAAACACATTTTGTTTTGTTATGATTCAAAAGAGGACAGACAGCCAGGTAATTTTCTATGATAATTTTTAGCTCCACTGGCCGAAGGCCAGCGAGCTATTGTCATGGCGGGGTGTCCGTCGTGCGTCCGTGCGTCCGTCCGTGCGTGCGTGCGTAAACTTTTCTTAAAACATCTTCTCCTCCTAAAGCAATAGGTGGATTTTGATGAAACTTGGCCAGAATGTTCCTTTGGTGACCCTCTTCTAAAGTTGTTCAAGAAATTTGGATTGACCCCCAAATATGGGCGTGGCAGGGCGGGGCTTATTTTGAGCCCGAAATCTTTGAAGGACATCTCCTCCTGAACCATTGGGCCAATTTTAATGAAACTTTACCAGAATGTTCCTTGGATGACCCTCTTTTAAAGTTGTTCAAGAAATTTGGATTGACCCCCAAATAAGGGCGTGGCAGGGCGGGGCTTATTTTGAGCCCGAAATCTTTGAAGGACATCTCCTCCTGAACCATTGGGCCAATTGTAATGAAACTTTACCAGAATGTTCCTTGGATAACCCTCTTTTAAAGTTGTTCAAGAAATTTGGATTGACCCCCAAATATGGGCGTGGCAGGGCGGGGCTTATTTTGAGCCCGAAATCTTTGAAGGACATCTCCTCCTGAACCATTGGGCCAATTTTAATGAAACTTTACCAGAATGTTCCTTTGATGACCCTCTTTTAAAGTTGTTCAAGAAATTTGGATTGACCCCCAAATATGGGCGTGGCAGGGCGGGGCTTATTTTGAGCCCGAAATCTTTGAAGGACATCTCCTCCTGAACCATTGGGCCAATTTTAATGAAACTTTACCAAAATGTTCCTTGGATGACCCTCTTTTATAGTTGTTCAAGGAATTTGGATTGACCCCCAAATATGGGCGTGGCAGGGCGGGGCTTATTTTGAGCCCGAAATCTTTGAAGGACATCTCCTCCTGAACTATTGGGCCAATTGTAATGAAACTTTACCAGAATGTTCCTTTGATAATCAGACCCTCTTTTAAAGTTGTTCAAGAAATTTGGATTGACCCCCAAATATGGGCGTGGCATGGTGGGGCTTATTTTGAGCCCAAAATCTTTGAACGACATCTCCTGAACCATTGGGCTGATTATAATGAAACTTTATCAGAATATTCCTTGGGTGACCCTCTCCTTAATTTGTTCAAGAAATTTGAATTGCCCCCCACCCACCCCCCAACCTCCAAAAAGCGGCGTGGCTGGTTGGGGCTTATTTTGAGCCCGAAATCCTTGAACGACGCCTCCTTCTGAACCATTGGGCCAATTTCAATGAAAATTTACCAGAATATTCCTTGGATGACGCACTTTGATAGTTGATCAAGAAATTTGGAATGACCCCCAAAAAATGGGTGTGGCAGGGTGGGGCTTTATCCGAATGTTCCTTGAATGACCCTTTTCAAAAATTGTTTGGGAAATTTTTTTTGTCCATAAACATGGGACTGGCAGGGCAGGCTTATTTTTTTTATTTTTATCCACATTTTGCGTTGTTTGTCTTTTTATTTATTGGCTGTGATTTATTTTTGCACTTCTTACATATAGTGCAGAATTAAAACTCCATATATAATTTTCAAAACAAATAAAATACATTTTGTAAGCGTAATTTCAGTTTTCTACAATCTAGACCTTAGATTGTTTTCACACCTGTCATTAGAGATATATTTCGCGTACCAGTTTTTCACACATTTATGCCAGGTATATCAACCAAGGTCTTAAACATTGTCTAATACATCAAGCAAATCTGCCTTGCTCTCATGAGGAATGATTTTTTTCATTTTTAGCTCCACTGGCCGAAGGCCAGCGAGCTATTGTCATGGCGGAGTGTCCGTCGTGCGTCCGTGCGTCCGTGCGTGCGTAAACTTTTTCTTTAAACATCTTCTCCTCCCAAACCAATGGGCGGATTTTAACGAAACTTGGTAGAAATGATCCTTGGGTGGCCCTCTTCTTAAATTGTTCAAAGAATTTTGATTGGTCCCAAAATATGGGCGTGGCAGGGCGTGGCATTTTTACACTTTGAAATCTTTAAAAATCTTCTCCTCCCAAACCATTGGGCCGAATTCAATGAAACTTTACCAAAATGTTCCTTGGGTGACCCTTTACTTAAATTGTTCAAGAAATTTTGATTGGCCAATAAATATGGGCGTGGCAGGGCGGGGCTTATTTTGAGCCCGAAATCTTTAAAAATCTTCTCCTCCCAAACCATTGGGCCGAATTCAATGAAACTTTACCGAAATGTTCCTTGGGTGACCCTTTACTTAAATTGTTCAAGAAATTTGGATTGGCCCATAAATATGGGCGTGGCAGGGTGGGGCTTATTTTGAGCCTGAAATCTTTAAACGACATCTCCTCCTGAAACCATTGGGCCGAATTCAATGAAACTTTACCAAAATGTTCCTTGGGTGACCCTTTACTTAAATTGTTCAAGAAATTTTGATTGGCCCATAAATATGGGCATGGCAGGGCGGGGCTTATTTTGAGCCCGAAATCTTTAAAAATCTTCTCCTCCCAAACCATTGGGCCGAATTCAATGAAACTTTACCGAAATGTTCCTTGGGTGACCCTTTACTTAAATTGTTCAAGAAATTTTGATTGGCCCATAAATATGGGCGTGGCAGGGTGGGGCTTATTTTGAGCCTGAAATCTTTAAACGACATCTCCTCCTGAAACCACTGGGCCGATTTCAATGAAACTTTACCAAAATGTTCCTTTAGTGACCCTTTACTTACATTGTTCAAGAAAATTTGATTTGCCCATAAATATGGGCGTGGCAGGGCGGGGCTTATTTTGAGCCCGAAATCTTTAAACCACATCTCCTCCTGAACCACTTGGCTGATTTCAATGAAACTTTACCGAAATGTTCCTTGGATGACCCTTTACTTAAATTGTTCAAGAAAATTTGATTGGTCCATAAATATGGGCATGGCAGGGTGGGGCTTATTTTGAGCCTGAAATCTTTGAACGACATCTCTTCCTGAACCACTGGGCCAATTTCAATGAAACTTTAACAGAATTTTCCTTGGGTACCCCTTTACTGAAATTGTTCAAGAAATTTTGGTTGGTCCATAAATATGGGTGTGGCAGGGCGGGGTCTATTTTGAGCCCTAAATTTTCGAATGACATCTCCTTCTGAACCTTATGTTTTAATAAGATGGGTGATGGGTTGCAGGTTCATTGTGATTGAATATTTTGGTGCAATATGGACCAGAACCAGTTAATCATCATTAGATAGGTTTTAGAAGATTTCGGAGTGTTAATGTATTCATTTAAAGTAAGCTTTATTTAATGAAAGTCTAAAGATTTTAAAGCCAGTGGAGCAATACAGGCCCTCTTGGGCCTCTTGTTGAAATTTAACCTTACAAGACTGGGTATAACAACATTCAAAAAATTTTACCTAAATTTTCCATAACATTTAGCAACCTTATAAGAAAAGTGAGCAAAAGCAAATTTTTAACTCTCATCAATCTGGAGAGCTTATTATTATCCTACACTCACATTGCTATTCATTAATGATTTTATTTCATGAATTATTTTGTCAAAACATCCGTAGTTGAGAACCTTTTATTTTCACATCTCTTTTGTTTAAAACCGTAGTGATTTGCTTCTTATACAAGCTTTAGATATTGTAACTATTAAACAGTCGTAGAATAGTTAACTACTTATAAATACAACAAAGATTATGCTAGTTATTATCTTTGTAGCCTTTGTACCATACACAATACTAAATGAGCTGTATATTTTATGAGCTGTCAGATTTGAAATTTTAAATCTGCCTGTCATATCAAGGGTTCAGTGCAAGACTGTATAAAGTGTCTATACAATGTATAGACACTTAGAACAGTCTTGCACTTAACCTTGATATGTGCACCTCCCAGTGTTAAAAGGTAAATTCCTATAAGGTGTGTATGCACTTACAGGGGTTTTGCACTCAGACTTTGATGTACATGTAGTTAGAAGACATGTATAAACAGAGTCAGATTTATTCCCCCTGAAACTATAGAATGATGTGTAAAGGCACACTTGTCTTAACAGTATTGCTTGCTTGATGTATTGTGTATTTAGTTACATCATTTGAATAATCCGAGGGCCTATTACTAGAATGTCTATACTTTTAGTATGAAAAAACATGCCAATGCAGTATGTACCATTTTTGGATGCCAATCATTTTCGATCATGGGTTTTTCACCAGGCATGATAATTATTCTGTTCATTTGAACCAGACACTTGTCTCCCACCCAAGGGAAAATAATCAGATAAAAGCAGAAGAGTATTTGAATGTAGAGATGTATTGCTGTATTAGTGATGATTTGGGAAATAGCAGGAATCCATAGTTAGGTGTTCCTACTTCTGTGATATGACTGAAATTTTGTTGAAAGGAAGATTAAAGCACATACAATCATTTGATGTGTATCAATTTCTATGAGACAAAGTGTATGTGTTATTTGCAGGCAAAAACAGAGATTCCAATCGATTATCGGATGATCGAACAAATTTAGATGATGCGTTTATTTCTAACCCTTCTATAACCTCAGGTTTGTCGTATTTTATTTGCTGTGAATTAACTCATAACATTCCTGCATAGATACAGTTTGATTTTCTCTTGATGTATGATTCTTTTTGTTTGTTAAGGATGAGAAATGAAAATATTTAGGAAAAAAAGAATAAAAACGAAAAACTGGAAACTTTAACATTGGCTAAAGCCTCTTCTCATTGTTATGTGCTTTGTAAATATTATTATGCCCCGGAACCGATAAATTAGGTAAATATTGATTACGTCCTGTCTGAGATTCCATTTCCAGTGGTCAGCGCAACACTATTGTAAGTGCCTATATATTTATAGGTACTTACAATAGTGTTGCGCTGACCACTCAAAATTTGTCCACGAAAAACTTCTACATTTGCCTTCACATTTGATTGGAATGTGATACTGTATGTCATATGTGTATTACTTGTGACAAGACCTTTCTGATGGTACAAATTTCAAGGTCATTTTTGCAAGTACAAATATGTCTAAGACATAAAATTTACATAAAAGAGATTGGTTCAAGTACAGGCCAGCCAGAGGTTGCATTTCATTTCAAAAATTCCTTCACAGAAAGGTAGATTGATCATTAAAAATTCAGAAAATTGCAAAAATCGAAAAATGTTTCCTCCATAGTCAGTCTGGGCAGTATGTGCAGTCTGACTTTGGTCCAAACTTTATGTACTTTTCAGATTGTCCCTTTTGACGGGTCACATATATAAACCGTAGCATTTTACTATGATCAAGATTCAAAACATCTAATTAACAGCTAAAGCTTAAGAAATTAAAGCAACAATGGTATGAAGGCCAAGCAATGAAACTAATAGTATATAAATTTATAAATCTTCCTGTTGAGTTGAAGGCTCTGATTTGATTATCTCACCATATTATAGTTCATTAAGGTCCATAATAGTTCCACAACATTTTGGACCTCTATTCTTTAACAATGTTGACCGAGGTTTCCTAATGAAACCATGGTTTACACTCTTAAAGTTCATACTTCTGAAAGGTTGTGGAACTATTACGGGTCCTTTACCTTAAGTAAGATAGTCCAAACATATCTATATGCTCAAGTTATGGAAGGCAAGCATGTTGGCTTTGTATATTGATATTGTAAGAGTATGGTATATATCTTAGCATAGTCATTGATATTGTGATGTATGTATTGTAAATTAAAATTAAATCAAAATCAGAATAATCTATTACAATAATGAATGAAAAAGTTTTAGGGTTTATGGCTACTGACAATAGGAATGTTGTTATAGAGTTCTTGCCTATTACTGAACATGAGACCAAGGATATAACATAGTTACATGCTCTTAATAGTGGCATGTTTATCATGTATGTTTTTTTTAAAAGAAAAAGAGGTGAAAAAGGAATAACAAGAAATGGAAATTTAAGAATGTAGAATCTATGTTAAACTTGGAATAAAACTCCCTCCAAAATAATACACAACAACACTGATTGTTACTTTCTTACTGCATCTAGAATTTGTCAACTTTTGTAAGGAGGTACAAGTACTTTCTATATCTTCTATACCACAGGGTCAATGCAAAACTACTGTCTATAAATGTATAGGAACTTTGAATAAATTTGCACTGGCCCCTGGATATGGTAAAATGTTAAAAAAAAAGGTTAACCTATTTATTTATGGTTTAATGCACAAGTTTTGTAAGTATATGTTATATGTCTATATGTATATTGGCACTTATCACATTTTTGTGCTAGGCCCATGAAATGAAGTTATAGAATAATGAGTAGAATTAGCAGTAAATTTCTTACTTATTTAAATTTTAAGAAAAGACTGTTGCCAAGTTGTTTCTCTTATGTGTTACATTTCTTTGCAGGTATTCCTAATGGTGATTTTAATAAATTAGCTGTAAATAACAACTCTAGTATTAGCTCAAAAATAGAAACTCCGAATGTAAAAAAGAGACATCGGCGGGCCAAAAGTGGGGGCTTGAAATCGGGCGATGCAAATCAAGGAGACGGTTAGTGTAATTTTACAGTGTTAATGGTAATAAATTGATCGCTGAGCACAAAACAGTTGTTCAAAAAAAATTGTTTTGCACCGAGCTATTGAAATGAACAACTTCAAAGTAACCATGTCCCAGACCTACAATTTGAGGAGTCAGTGCAAGACTATTATAAGTGCTTCTATATCTATAGACACTTACAATAGTATTGCTCTAACCCATCCGTTATGTCCTTAGCTTTTCAAAACAGCTTTAAGACTTTAAATGTAAAGATTGTATCTAGTAATCTCGGAGACTAATATCTTGTGTCAGAGAGATTGTTTTCACTTGTAAAGTATCAATTATAATTTTACATCATGCTATGTATTTCGACAGTAATTCTGAGCAAAGAGTAAATGAAGGCTCTTGCATAGGTAAAAACATTAGAAAAAATAAATAAATAAATCATTGTCATTTATGTAGCATTATCTTATTGCCCTCTGAAAATATTTTGATTAAATCAAAATATTTCTAGAGTCCTGTGTGGATCAGTGGTGAGGGCCGTGGTCTAAGAAATTGGATGCCATATGGAGCGGTCAGTGCAACACTATTGTAAGTGCCTATGTATTTATCGGCACTTACAATAGTGTTGCTCTGACCCTTTGATAAAGTTTGAATTCAAGCAGAGCGGGTGATACCTAAGAATCGGAGGTTTTTTATGATATGATTGAAAGATTGTCAAAATCATAATCAAAATATTTTCAAGTATCAGACCATGATAAAGATGAAAAGTACAGAATAACATGTTTGAAGCGACCGCCTACGGGACCACCAAAAAGTGGTCGTTTATAGGAATTGTTGCTTAGTACACATTTTATTTACAAATTAAAAACTTTATTTTGATTGAATATGTATGAATTTTTAGATAATCCTTTGTTGTTAAAACTCAATAGTATCGTCTCATGGAGACGATTCTTATGAGTTTTAGTAAAATACGATTCATTTACAATAATATTTAGACCAGTAATATCTACGGATTAAGTTACTTTGATTTTAAGAAACAGATTCTGAAAACAGTGGCTTAATAAAAATGATCGCTTAATACACTTGGTCATTCGAACAAGATGCAATACACTTCATTAAGTCTAGTAATTAATTTCATAAGGGGCTAAATAGCCCTCTCGATTATTGTCCTAGATATATGGATCGAACAAAACCTTTGCTGTATGTAAATAATGTCACTATTGATCATGACTAAACTGCTTTTCTAGATTCGGATGAATGTGAATTTGTGATAGTATCACTGTATAATAAACAGTGGCACTTTGAGGCTAACTCTCAGGAAGTGAGTAATTACCCCACCCACCTGTTTTCAGAGTGAAGTGGCCTGCAGTAGTATAGATACATTGTCATACCTCTATTATAAATAGAGTTCATAGAGTGTCAAACATGGATAATTGATGCATACATTGTAGTCTGAAACTGGTTTGAAGTTTGATCTATCTCAATTCTTGTCGGCCAAGAAGGGTTCAGATTTTATTATCCCATCACCGTTTTTAGCTCCACTGGCTGAAAGCCACTGGGGCTATTGTCATGGCGTTGTGTCGGTCGTGCGGTCGTCCGTCCGTCCGTGCGTGCGGTCGTAAACTTTTTCTAAAAACGTGGATTTAATGGGCGTGGCTAATTTCCAAATATGGTAAAAAGTGAGTTTTCTCAGATTCTTATTGATGGATACAAATTTTACATGAATGATCCTTGGGTGAGCCTTTATCAGTCTACCAAAAATTATTGTGATCGGATGAAAAATATGCATTTTATGGGCGGAGGTCAATTCTCTATATGTTATATAGTGGAAACTTTGTAAATCATTTTCTCAGAATGTAATTGATGGATATCAACCAAATTTCACTGGAATGATCCTTGAGTGAACCTTAATCAGTCTACCAAAAATTATTGTGATCGGATGAAAAAAATGTATTTTAAGGGCGGAGGTCATTTCTCTATATGTTATATAGTGGTAACTTCGAAAATCAATTTCTCAGAATGTAATTGATGAATATCAACCAAATTTCACTGGAATGATCCTTGAATGAACCTTAATCAGTCTACCAAAAATTATTTTGATCGAATGAAAATATGTATTTTATGGCGGAGGTCATTTCTCTATATGTTATATAGTGGAAACTTTGAAATTCATTTCAACATCAGTAAAACCCAAAATATCTTAAAATCTAGGCAAACCTTAGATTTGCTATTTCAAGAATTTCAAGCCTGTGGAGCGACTCAAGCCATTCATGGCTTTCTAGTTGAGAGGGAGATTTGCTTACACAATTTTGGGGTTATTGTCATTTATTATTTTACAGACTTAGATTTTGTCTAGAGCATATGCCTGAAAGTATGATAGCTAATTACTTGAAACTTCATATGTGGATAGATCTCTTAGAGGGGAAGTGCAGTGCACTAGAACCCTAATTTTAGCTTATTTCAGTTCACTATAAAGCTTTAATGGCTCGTGATGACCATGTTCAACATGGCCACCATTGGTAGGTTCAAGCATCAAATTGAAATGAATTTTGATTTAGAAACAATTGATTATGACTTCAAAAGATTTACGGAGGCTACTGATAGTGTGTAAAAGGGGTATGACAATGTTATGTGTAATAACACAAGATAGCACGCTCATATAAAAAGAATGTTGTTGACTGTTGTTTGATAACATACAGAGTTCTGAATCAGAGGAAGGTTTGTTAAAGATTAATCTAATGGCATATTGCCTTTAACTTCAGACAGTTTCTTAACCCTTGTCATGCTGAACGTGGAATATTACTGATTTGGCAGGAGCTATAGACAAACATCAGCCTGCACATATGTGCAGTCTGATGTTAGTCTACACCACCTGTTTCTCTCTTTCAAACCTGAATTGTCAATAGATTTACTCTTTCAAATAAAAAATGACCTACAGATGGGACTTTCAGTACTTTTTGCCCTATAATTTTGGTGGAAATTTTTAGCCAGAATTTATTCAGCATGACAAGGGCTAAGATAGTCTTAATAAACATGAGACCAAATCTTTCATGTGAAAGTTTAACCTCTGATCTTGGCTCTGTTCCAAGAAAGGAAAAACAAGATGGAAGACTGAAACACAACTGGAGGAGAAAGCTTTTCATATACAATACAATGTTTATAAAATCCAAAGATAAAGTTGGACATTATTGGATCAAATTTACAAAACTTCAATAAGAAGCTATGAAAGCCATGTTATAAAAAAAATTGGAAAAATATAATTGACTTGGGTTTTTTTGAGGATATCAACTGAATTTCAATTTCTTAGAAAGTTTGTTCAGCCTAAGACATAAAAATACTCTTGTAGTTGTGTTTTAGTACTAGATGATGGCTTAAGATTTTGCTTGCTACTTGCATGCTTTCTATTCTTTAACATTCTGAGTAAGAAACTATGGAAGCTCAGTTCTTACTTTGAATATAAATCAATTTTATCAGATTTTATCTCGAATTAAAGGGGGTGAAGATTCTAACTTAATAAGACAATTTGATTTCAAATTGGTAAATACTAAGCTACAATTTGAATTGGTCCAAAAAAGAGAGTGATCAATTGAAATTTTCAAATCCTAAAATTTCATTAATCACACATTTATCCACAAGTTGTTTGTATTCTATGGAATTGTTGTGTTGAGACAATTCCAATTAGTTCTCACACTAGGTGGTTTCAATAAGGAATTATTAGAGTTAAGTTTGTCGTCTTAGCCTCTTGTCATTAATGCCAAGTTCTTTTCAACTTTGCCATTCATTATTCTACATGTATCAGGATTATATCTTGACTGCTCCATACAGATCAAGGAGCTTGATTTTTTTAACACTATCATTGTTTAATAATTTGTTCTTTGGAAAGCATGCAAGCATATTTTTAACATCACTTGTGTAAAAGAAATAAGGCCATACTTAAAAGTTATAAAAAATAAACAATAAAGGTGATCTTAAAAAATGGAATTTAAATTCAATTTCATACAGCGGGATTTAATGTTAAAAGAGTGTGTTAATTTTAATTTCCTTAGTATGACCTTGTTTCAAATGTGTTGTGCAGCAGTGATCCAAATAAGGGAGTTTTTAGCCTTTATGTACTGAGTAATATAGTACAAAGTGCATAGTGGTAATAGACATTCCATGGTCCAAAACATGTCTTTCCATGGTAGGATGCTCCAGCAGCCAGGATGTTTCTGAAAAACTGTTTACAGCAACAAGTAAACACATTTGAAAAATGAAAAATGTGTGTCATTGTTACTCAATTACATTTAGGTCAAGATCACAAGTTTATTTTGTGTTATAAGTTGTTTCGATGAGACGTTTAAATGAATACCCACAACATAGAATTTTATTGACAAATCACAAATTTAGACTTGCCTTACCTCTGTATCTCCAAAAAAGTTATAGATAAAGGTGGGATTCGAATTTTAGATTAAAATATTAAAAATGAAAAAAATGGTATTTGTTGGCATTGTCTCAATAAGATGAGTACCTACATTGTAGGGTTTCATTGACAAATGCCAATTTTAGACCACTGTTACTGCCTCTTCTATGCTAGATCCCTGGTAAAATACTTAAAAATGTTACTCCTTATTTGGATCACGTTATGTAGTTGGTTTGAGTTCACAGTAGATTGCATGGTTTAACTGCTACACTCACTTTGTTTTCTTTGTTTTTTGTTTTCAACTCTAGATTTGGAAGGCTATGATTTCCATATAGTATCTTTGCATGATAAAAAATGGGAATTTGAAGCGCCAAGTGCTGAAGTAAGTCAACACACATTAATAGTGGAATTTCCTAAATGTTTGACTGGTCCATTTGTAGGAAATGACATACCCTATTCTCTAGACAAGCAATTCATCCCTTGGTGACAAAAATGGTGTAGCTACAGCTTGAATAAAAATGTAGTTGTGGCATCTTCATTTGTGCAAGATTTTTAGCTTGGCTGTTTTCAAAAAATACCTGAGCATATGGGGTATTGATTGCTACAGCCTTGGTGGCAATAGCATCGTCATGATACATTTGTGCCTGTGTGTGAGATTTCCATCAATTTCAAATAAGTGCAAAGCAAAGACACTGACCAGCCTGTGCATCCACAAGGTCTGACCAGAGTCTTCACTATGCGTTTAGTAAATAGATATGGTTTCAAAGTATCTATTGAAAATTGGGTAACTATATATTTACAGTTTGTGTCTGCCTATGCTGCTGAATATTTGCATCTCGCACACATTCCAAATTGTTGGAAATGTCACACTCAGGCTCATTTCGTCTCATCTCCGGTATTACAGCATTCTTTTGAAACTTAGTACACATTTTCACTCCCACTATTCAGAACCCAACAGCTGAGTGTAGGAACCTATAGGCAGTGCTCTTTTCTTCTCTCACAATGTTTTGCTAAATGTAATGTCCGGAGGTTCTATACTGGTTCAGCTGAAAGAAAAAATAACCCTTGGCATGCTTTACCTGGAATATTTCTGCTTTTGCAGGAGGCATAGACAAAGATCAGCCTGCACATATGTGCAATCTGATCTTTGTCCATACACCTGACTTTCCTGTTTATCCAGAAAAGGTTAAGAAATATATTTTTTAGCTCGGTTGTTTTTTTCGAAGAAAACGGAGGTATTGCTATAGCCTCCGTGTCGACGTTGTCGTCATTGTCGTCATCGTTGTGCGAAAACTTTGACATTTTGTTATATCCCTGGTTCTACTGAAGGCATTCACTTAAAACTTGGCAAACATGTTCACCGTCAAAAGAGCAACCTATACTATTAAGGGGGATAACTCTAGATGCATTTTGTGCAAATTATGCCCCTTTTTCGACTTAGATTTTTTCCCATCATCCAGCACTCGACAGCCGAGCGTAGGCACCTGTAGGCGGTTCTCTTGTTTTAAATAAATACCAAATTTCAATTACTGCAATCAGTGCTTTCAGCTCTTTGATTTGAATGAAATTTTCAAAGGTTTTTATTCAGCATGACAAGGGTTAAGATGACGAACCCTGAACCTGCCAACAAGAATTATAGTCATTATTTAGTGAAAAGATATTTTGAAAAAGAACAATTTTTGTATTCAGTTTATCTTCTGCTTTGGATACATACATGTGCCATAACTATTATAAAATAGTCTGAGTCAGTGCCTAACAAGCTTTTTGGCAGGGAGTTCAATCCCTCTCTTGCCCAAATGTCATGTGACATTTGACAAGAGCGATGTAACAAGTGACATTTGTCTTGCACCAACCTGAGAATTTTTAGTAGTGGAGCAGCTGGTGACACAAGCTGTACAATTTAACTAAAAAAAAAAATTAATTTAGAAACAATAGCTTTATTGCATCATGTGCTAACAATATAAAGCTATGTCAAAATCACCGCAGTACCTGTCATCTTTTCTGTTTAAATTTTGAAATCACATTTCCTTTGATTAAAATAATACCTCTTGGAAATAATATGCGTTTTAAAGTAGTTAAATAGTTAAATATAGGTACTCTATGCAAAATACTGGGACTTTGTGAAACAAATTCACATTTAAAGTATTTCAGTTAATTTGAACATTCAGAAAGTAATTTAGTTCTTTTTACAGTTTCTTATACACATTTGACCCATCTTTAGTACATTTAAGCAAATTGTTTTAGCTTGGCTGTTTTCGAAGAAAACCCGAGGTATTATGATCACCTTGGCGCAATTCACATAAGTGTTGGCGTGACAAACTTTAACCTTGCTAATAACTTTTGAATGGTAAGTCATAGAGCCTTCATATATCACATAATCATTGCTTGGGACAAGGCCTTTCTGTAGGTACCAAGTTCAAGGTCATCACTTAGGGTCATGTTTCAAGGTCAAATTTCTTTAAAAGAATTTAATCTTGGTCATAACTTTTGAGTGGTAAGTCATAGAGCCTACATATATTACAAGATCATTGCTTGGGACAAGACCTTTCTGTAAGTACCCAGTTCAAGGTCATCAGTCAATGTCAAGGTCATTTTTCAAGGTCAAATTTGTTTAAAATATTTAACCTGGGTCATAACTTTTGAATGGTTAGTCAAAGAGCCTTCATATTTAATATGATCATTGCTTGGGACAAGACCTTTCTGTAGGTACCAAGTTCATATATTTGCATTTGCCTAAGAAATAATAAACAGCCAAGCGTTTCATCCGCTTGCGGTGCTCTTGTTAAACTTTAGAAGTACACATTTCCCAAGGTTAAAATATTTGGGAATTAACATTGGACATTGCTTAAACCAGTATTGCCTCTAATTTTCAAAATACCTTTAATAGACATAATCCGTTAAAGATTTCATGGATTTGAAAACTTTTAATTCACATCTGCAATCACTTTAGAGATGTATCAAGGAAATTTTGTTGTTTATCACAGAATGACAATTATTTGATACAGATGGATTGGAAAAAATTGAAGTAAAATCTAAATATTTTAACAATATTGTAACAAAGTCCTATATTATTGGTACTCATTTGAATTGTCGCAACAAGGCAATTCAAATGAGTACCAACAATATAGGGTTTTATTGAGAAATAATAGAACGGCTTTATTGTTTCGTGTATTAACCAACGAATTAGAAATTCCAATCCTGATTTTAGGAGAGAGACGAATGGGTAGCTGCAATAGAAGAACAAATACTTGCCAGCCTGCAGGGCAACGAGAGTAGTAAGAAAAAATCCACAACAGACCCTGCGGGCATCCTCGCCATACGGAATACACGGGGAAACAACCAGTGTGCTGACTGTGGGGCTGCTGGTAAGAGCATTTATTTACATTTAAGGTAGTGGGTGACATTTCCAAAAATATCACATATATGCAAAGCATAAAAGTTGAGCAGCCCAATAATATAGGCAGATACACATGTTTCATGTTGAGCCATCAAGATGCTTTGAAAAATTCCGAATGGGCTGGTATCATAATTTGGCATTTTCTACTTTTCCCTTTGTCTTAAAGTGTTTTGCATAAAAGAACGAAGCTGTCTTATCACTCAGAAAATTCTGTTGTATCGAAATTATATCTGATAAATTAAAAATGTGGATTTTGCATTTTCAAAGAATCATGGAAAAGATTTTATGACACTTCATCTAGATGTTGTTGTCCCTCATTTTGTTTATTTCTGTTTATTTATGGTGGCTTCTGTAGCATATGCTCATATGAGCTACTCCCCCAGAAGACAGTTAGTTGTTATGGGGGGATAGTTCAAGGATATACGAAACTACTGCTGAGATGCGCAATGGTTTTCTTTAAATGTGCTCTGTGTAAAGCACCTTGTTACGGGACCTCCGTTTAACGTCTCGACCGAAAGTCAATTAGTTTATTAGTGTGCCAGCACTGGAATGGAACCCAGGAGATCACCTTCACTTGGTTTGAAGTCCGGTGCTCTACTGACTGAGCTAATCAGGCTGACACTTATTTCTTAAAGGCATACGCGCGCAAATAATTTTGTCGACAGAATTTTTTGTTATTTTAAATATTTGTTTATTAAAATAGCTTAAGCAAAAATATGCAAAAAAATTGGGGGGTCACCGTATCCGTTTTTGAAAAATTGACCCTTGAAAAAACGCATTTCTATACATTTTTTCACTGATTTTCGAGTGATTTTCTAGGTCGCTGTATAGTTCGCTTAATCCCCGTTTTCTCTGACATTAAATTCTCTTTTGAAATAAAAGTTTCTGAAACATTTAAGGATGAAATTACGGGTTCATTTGATACATTTTTGTAAGCTTTGGTAAAATGTTCGTCCATGAACCGATGAGATATTATGCGGGTGGGGGTAATAAAAAAGAAGTATCTTTTCCAGAATTTCGCGTAATTTTTTGTACTTTACCTTGAAAATAATCAAAACTGCTCGACAGTTTTCTTTTAAATTTAGCACACTTATAGTGCACTCAAATCCAATTTAGTTCGTACCAAAAAAATCATATGTCACCGTTTTTTTTTAAGAGCAATATGCTTATTTCCGAGGCAACCGTAGGGATTTTAAACATTGACGTCGGAATTCAACGTTGACGACGTCGTTCAGTGTTTATCCGCAAAAGAACGCATCGCCCCTATCTTGAACGTCGGTCAATTTTTGCAGATTCGTGTTGCTTTATCAAAATGATTTTACAAACCTAGGCAACATATTTAATAAAAAAATGACTACTTCTTCTTGTTCGATTCATAAAGACAGAGGCGCTTTGAACTATGGATAAAATGGGAAAAAATAATAAAAAGGCATACGAAGATCTGAATTTAACCAAGCAAAACAGGTGAAACATAGATAAATTTGTCATTGGACCAAAGCATTGAAAATACGGCTTAAACATTGCTGTAGTAACGAGTTTTTGACACCTTAAGATGATGAAACAATATACCTATAATACTGCTGATATCAGTAAAACCATAAATGCACGCATTTTCCACATTATTTTATTATTTTATTAGTTGGTGGTTTCGAAAAGTTAAAATCATGATTATACGAAATAATGAAACTAATAAACAAATAAAGTTTGTCCTGTCTACAGTCTTTAGACATTTTAGACATTAAAGTTGAACATGGGCCTACCATTCTATCCTAGCTAACATTTTTCTTGTAGAGTGCGTACAGCGTCTGTTAACCCTAAAATCGCGGCGTCCTACAACTAAGAACATCGTGAAGTTGACAAGGGAATGAATTTACAATGAAATGAATAAGTGGAATGAGAGAGTTCTGAATGAATTCAACATTTTTTGTTGAAACTTGTCGATCAAATATAATGACGTAATATTAAATGAATAGATCTGTAATGTCTTCACATACCAATCAGAGACTTTTAAAATTCACGCTGGTCAATGAAATCAATGAATGATTAGAGTTCTCTTAGATTTGAAGCCACTGCGATCAATTCCGGAGCGTGATTTTGGAGCGTTTTGATTGAGTCGGTTTGGATATCCACGAATGAAGCCCTGCGCTAGTGATTCAGAATGAATGAGTGAGGTCAATTTCAGATTGTCTAAATAACAGTACAATGCGATCATCGGACGGTTTTACGAGTAGTGGAAACCTTGCAACTCGTCGAATAAAAGATTGATTAGGCTAGCCTGTAACCCCAAGTCTCAAATGATAAAAAATAACTTATAATAATAATAAAAATAAAATGATAAAAATGATAATAATAATAATAATAATAATAATAATAATAATAATAATAGCATGAAAGAACCACCAAACAACAAAAAGAGTAAATAGATCTTCAATTATACGAGTAGGCAAGAAAACTGCCTAGGCTTAAGTGACGGGTTTTATTTCAAATTCAATAAGCATTACTAGTATCCGCTTACTCATTGATGAATGGATTAGATGTGTATGTTTCAGAAAAGAAACGGCATACGTCTAATTTCAGCAGCATTTACCTTTAAAAGACTCTGTAACGCTATCAATGTTCGCATGAAGCTGTGACGGCGCGCCTTTTTGCCAGGCAACGTTCCGACGTCGTGTAGCAACTATAATGACGTCAAGCTGGCGGGAAATTATCGGTTTCGTTTCGCAACCATTTCCATCAGTTTTAGAACAAACAGAGTTATGTTCCTTGATTTTGAAGTGTATCGCCGCTATGTGGTGCATCATTTACGCGCGTATGCCTTTAAGTCTTCCCTTTATGAAGGTAGGCAAAAATGCTGATGAGCTTACTCTTTGAATTTTAATATTGTGTCAGATGAGGATTTCTAGTCCTACTGAAGAAGCATTGGGTGCTCTAAATATAATTCCGAACATAATTTAAATACTCTATAGTTTGAAAATTCTAAAATTATTCAGAAAGGTTTGCTATTGTAACTTTATACTGTTTGTTTGTTTCAGCACCAGAGTGGGCCAGTTTAAATTTAGGAACCTTAATATGTATAGAATGCTCAGGAATCCATAGAAATTTAGGAACACATTTATCTAGGGTTAGATCCCTGGGCTTAGATGAATGGCCGTAAGTACATTTATAGACAGTTTGGATTAGAGGAGTGATTTATGGTCATAAAATTTAATTTTTTCATAATTTGTTCATTAATCCTTTGTTGTGCTTACTTATTTTAATCATTCTGAAAATATGATTATTACGAGTACCCATTACATAGTGTTTGGAGTTTGAAAATACAAGAAACAAACTTTTATATAGATCATGGGTTAACATGATAACATTAACATGAACTTAAGAACTTGTAAGAAAAAATTAGAGTAACAGATGAAAATTAACAGAATTACGAGAATATTTGGAAATTGATCATTTGAAGCCAAATACATTTTCTGTTAACAGTCAATTATGATCCAATATTATCATTTTTAACTCTTTACAGGTTAGATTTAATACATGTGATGACGTCCATAGGTAATACAACAGCAAATTTAGTATGGGAAGCAAATTTAAAAGGGCGGACCAGACCCTCTTCTACATCTCCTAGGTAATAATGGTTTATAAACTTGTCAGGGTAGAGGCAGTGTAATGCACAATTTTGAAATCGGACCAACATCAGGATTGTGGAACGTGCTGTAGTACACAATTTTGAAATCAGACCAACAATAGGATTGTGCAGCACTCTATATATCATCACAAAATCCTTAGAATTTCTATAGGAAATTGATTTAAGTAATTCTTCATTTGCAACACCTAAAATGGTATTATTTGTTGAATCCAAAATATCACAACCAAGTCCAAAGAATCCTGAAAGTGGGCCGATTCAGAAATGATGCATTACGTAGATTATACCTTAAAGGGAACACTTTTGTAGACTTAGGAGGTAGTCATAATTGACAAATTTACATACCATTGATGGGTGACTAAAATGTCATATATACAGCTTTATTCTTGTCAACAAACAAAGTGGTTTCACAGTACAATGCTAAATCATAAGGTTTGTTATAACAGTGTAAATGTATCAATTAGAATTAGTAAAAGTATCTACATATAAATACCACCAGGAAGAGGCAACAAATAACTAAAAATATCTAGTATTAGTACCATCAGGAAGAGGCATGTAAAATTGTCAATCAATCATTCTAGCTTTACCACGAGCAAGTTGATGGCTTTGTGCGGAACAGTTGTAACTATCTATACACATATAGGCAGTTACAACTGTTTCGCGCTGAGCCATCGAAGTCTAGCCATTTTGGCCTCTTTCCAGCCAACTTGTACCCTAACTAAGCATGAACATAACATTTGAGCCTTCGTGTGACATTTCCAACAATTTGAAACATGCATGTGGTGACATACAACCAACAGTCTAGTCAGTCACACAGTGTAATTAGAAGATTTGCTGTTTTTATAAGGACTCCTCAGACCTTGCCTCTCTAAAAAGTGCCAAGAGAAAGAGAAGACCCAGTAGACTGTGCAAGATGTATTGGCTGCCCAGGGTCTTTGCTTTAATGCACTTATGAAATTGTTGGAATTGTCATGCACAGGCTCCTATCAATTGTCTGCCAAGTTATGGGTTTCATTTTGAAATATGACTTTTTACTTGTTGATATCATAAAAGCCAATAAATAAATCTTTCTTTAATGGTTTTTTGGTAGATTAGCAAGAATTAAAGGGAGATTATCATATGAAACCAGTGAAAGTACTAAAGAAACATACTCTTCTTTTGATTTCTCCCTATTCGATGTTGTTTTAGCTTAGAAAAAAATGATAAATTACATTATGATATTAATTGCTATCACATGCAAAATGATGTGCTTAAAGAAAAATGAAAAATTACATTATGATATTGATTGCTATCACATGCAAAACAATGTGCTTAAAGGAAATTTGCCCCAAGTTTTCATATTTTGTCTCTTTTTTGGATAAAGTTATAGAACAATTAATTGTTTTTCAAGTAAGATTAATTAAGATTTCATTGAGGGAACAAAAAAAAAAGGCTATATTTTCTTGTGAAAATATAGCTTTTGTTATTCATTCAAAGACATATCAATCTATGTTACCCTGAAACGAACAATTGTCCTCTATTTTCCCATCTTGCCATTGTTTAAGGGATGAGAAAGAGCGATGGATCAGAGATAAATACCAGAATAAAGAATTTTTACCACCACCTCCGTATGTTGATATTCCTCTAAACCAGGTGAGTTTATTTATGAATCTACAGAACGGTCTACTCTTTCCCTTTATGTTGTCAAATGTTATGCCTTCATGGGTAAGTGTAATAGGTCCTTGACTGATGGTTTCAAAGTCTTGTGTTTGGGCCAATGAGCTAATGAGCAAGTAACTGTAAGAGTTTTAACCTGTTCTTATACAATCATGCTTTTAATCCTCCACAAAAAAAGCAATAAGAACACATTGTTGTTAAGTAAAGAAATTACTTATTTTCCTTCCTTGAAATGCTGCAACATTATCTATGTTTGACCAGTCTGAAATAGTGTATTATGATAATGGGCAAAACCAATGTCTCTATTTTAGGGACTGGAAATGATTTAGATTTAGTGTCCGTGAGAAAGTAATAACAAAATTTAATGATAGGGTGGTATTGCCAATACAAGATTTTGCATTGGCCACTGGGGAAAATTTTTCTGGTTAAAACTGATAAAATTGATTTAACATTATTCCTTAATATAATCCAATCCTTTATTCACAGCAACTGATAGATGCTCTAGTCCGGGAGGATATCCGAAATATAATTCTAATTTTGGGCCACTCAACGGCAGACGATATTACAGCTCCTTACAGTAAGGATGATGGGAGGACAGCTTTACACATAGCTGCTGCTCTCGGAAATGTTGTCTTTGTTCAATTACTTCTCTGGGTGAGTAGACTTATGCAGGGTTTTGGAAATACAGATTTTCTCCACTTGACCCTGGAAAGGTAAAAGCTGATTTTCTACTTGTCCAGGGATCAGAATGAAATTGTCCGCAAAAAAGAGAATAAATGTATACTCTTCAAAAAAAGTTCTTTGACATTTTATCTATATATATGCAGACTTTCAACTTAGACCATTGTATCTATATGTGTGCAAATTCAATCAAAGAAGAAGTCAATGCATCTTTACACTGTGTTAAAAAAGCATTACTTTTTTCAACCAAAGACTTGAAACAGGGACGTTGATTAAGGACGTTACGTCGCACGTGTCCTATGGTAGCAAACTCGACCTCTCGTATCTGGTTCCACACTTTCTGACTGGAGATCCTACCTTGACTGGAGACACCAGTCGTCTTAAAAGATGCAGTAAAATTGAAATATCCAAAATATCGTTACTGTATTCGACGTCCTGGACAAACGTCATTATCAAGAGTCAGTCTGATCTGACTCTAAACATAACGCTACGAGTCAAGTTATAGCGGTACCAGAGGTGTGAGATAGTCTATCCGGAAACAACAAAGTTATTTTTCACAGCTTGTCTTATAGAGCCTACCTTGTAGCGACCAATAACTTTATGACGTTGTTCCTTCGTTCGCTTGACATGTTTTCATTGCAGCCATGTGCCTAGAAGTTCAATTTCAAAAGCAATCGAGTTATGGCATTTCATCCAAAACATAATGGAGAGCTATCAGAACTGTCCAGTTAATCTGAAACTGCATGTGCTGAATGAGAACTTCGGATTATGTGTATTTTGATGTTGACGTCTCTATCAAGAGACGCTATTGAGTAATTCATCGTTATACAAGTGATATTGTTAAATTACAATTACTGTTCACAAATCGATCAAAATTTATCGATTTTTTTAACATGAATTCAGAAAAAAAGTATGTTTAATCAGTGTCAAAGAACTTTTTTTGAAGAGTATATATCGAGAAAAACATTGTCTTGAAGGAAGAAAATGCTGGAGCCCAGCATTTTCATCATTAAAACCAAGTTTTCTGCCCTTGTTAATTTATCAAATCTATTTAGTACCATTCCACAATATGCGCTGGTATATACTTACCCATGCACTAGTGGCATTGAAAAATGAACTTGTCCACAGGTATAAAAAGTCATATTTTGACAAGTAATTTGAATTCCATGCCCCTGACTTAAGTAAAGAAAAAAAAAGAAAGTCTGCAAAAGTATTCAGGTCAAAATTTAACCCTTTTGTTATTATTCACAGAATATTCCTGTTGTACAGAAGCTTCGGCAGTCTGATCTTAGTCTTCACTGCCTACTTATTAATTGATTTATAGGGGAAAGCTTGTGCCAGACTGGTTAAAATGTCTCGAAAATTGGCATTTTATATGTGACCCATCACGCGAAAAAGGGACCATCTGGAAAGTGGGTAAAGTGTCGACCCTAGTCAGACTGTGCTGACTGCCCCTTCTGACTAGGGTCAAAATTTTTCACTTTTTGCTTATTTTCTGAATATAGAATGATCAACTTCCATTCTGATTAAAGATTTTTTTAGCTCCACTGGCCGAAAGGCCAGCGTGCTATTGTCATGGTGGAGTGTCCGTCGTCCGTGTGTGCATGCGTCCGTCCGTCCGTAAACTTTCACTTTAAAAATCTTCTTCTCATAAAGTACTGGATGGATTTCAATCAAATTTCACAGGAATGTTCCTTGGGTGACCCTCTATCAGATTTTCTTCAAAGAATTTTAATCCGTTGAAAATCATGGCTGTAGTGGGCGTGGCTAATTTCCATATATGGTAATAGGTGGTTTTTCTCAGAAACTAATAGATGGATATAAACCAAACTTCACATGAATTATCCTTGAGTGACCCTCTATCAGTCTACAAAAAATTATTGTGATCAGATGCAAAATGTGTATTTTATGGGCAGAGGTCATTTCTCTATATGTTATATAGTGGAAACTTTGAAAATCATTTTCTCAGAACCTAACAAATGGATAACAACCAAATTTCATTCGAATGATTCTTTAGTGATCCTTTACAAGTCTGTAAAATTGTATTGTGATCAGATGAAAAATAAGTGTTTTATGGGCGGAGGTCATTTCTCTATATGTTATATAGTGAAAACTTTGAAAATTATTTTCTTAGAATCTTATTGATGGATATCAACCGAATTTCACTGGAATGATTCTTTAGTGATCCTTTATCAGTCTGCAAAAAATTATTGTGATCAGATGCAAAATATGTATTTTCTTTTCAGAGGTCATTTCTATTGATATGTTATATGGTGTAATATTCAATATAGGGTAAAACAAACTTTTTTCAAAGTTTAAGCAGACACATTTCAACCAAATTTCATGGTAATTTTAAATCTGTGAAGTTGTATCTTGCTGCAAAAAATATTTGATTAGATGAACAGCATGCTTTTTATTGGCAGAGGGCATTTCAACATATAAAGTGAATATTTGATCACTTTTGGTATCACCAAAATGATATTTTTTTTTAGACTCATTAAATTTAATAGGTGTAAAGATTGTAGGTTAGAAGGAACATAAAGTTGTTGGAATCCAAATGTGTAGAAACATTTGTTGAATAAGCCTGAGAATACCCCCTGAGAATTGGTCATTTAGTTGAACGAAGGGTGACTGCACAAAGAGGACATACAAGTAGTATAAAGTGGCCCACTGCGGTTCAGAGTGGGGAAAAAAGAGCTGAGTTGACTGCACTCTAAGGCATTGAACAGAATAAATGTATTGGATTGAATATTTTACTTCTTATTATCATTAGTTAGAATTTTTTTTTTTTGACGAACAATTATTGTGAAGTAACACCCTTATTGTGGTGTTTAATGAAAAGCGGAAAGAGCTACAATCAAAATTTTGTAGATAAATGACCCGTATATTGTGCAGTAATATTCTGTTAGTGTTGAAATTTTTAGCTCCACTGGCCGAAGGCCAGCGAGCTATTGTCATGGCGGAGTGTCCGTCGTGCGTCTGTCCGTCCGTGCGTAAACTTTTTCTTTAAACATCTTCTCCTCCCAAACCAATGGGCAGATTTTAACGAAACTTGGTAGAAATGATCCTTGGGTAGCCCCCTTCTTAAATTGTTCAAAGAATTTTGATTGGCCCCCAAATATGGGCGTGGCAGGGCGTGGCATTTTTTCACTTTGAAATCTTTAAAAATCTTCTCCTCCCAAACCATTGGGCCAATTTCAATGAAACTTTAACAGAATGTTCCTTGGGTGACCCTTTACTTAAATTGTTCAAGAAATTTTGATTAGCCCATAAATAAGGGCGGGGCAGGGCAGGGCTTATTTTGAGCCCGAACTCTTTGAACGCCATCTCCTCCTGAACCACTGGGCCGATTTCAATGAAACTTTAACAGAATGTTCCTTGGGTGACCCTTTACTTAAATTGTTCAAGAAATTTTGATTGGTCGATAAATATGGGCGTGGCAGGGCGGGGCTTATTTTGAGCCCGAAATCCTTGAACGACATTTCCTCCTGAACTACTGGGCTGATTTCAATGAAACTTTATCAGAATGTTCCTTGGGTGACTCTTTACTTAAATTGTTCAAGAAATTTTGATTGGTCGATGAATATGGGCGTGGCAGGGCGGGCTTATTTTGAGCCCAAAATCTTTAAGCAACTTCTCCTCCTGAACCACTGGGCCTATTTCAATGAAACTTTAATAGAATGTTCCTTGGGTGACCATTTACTTAAATTGTTCAAGAAATTTTTATTGGACTAAAAATATGGGCGTGGCAGGGCGGGGCCTATTTTGAGCCCAAAATTTTCAAATGACATTTTCTCCTGAACCACTGGGCCGATTTCAATGAAACTTTACCAGAATGTTTCGTGAGTGTTTCTTTTCAAAAATTATTTGCTAAATTTTGATAGGCCTATAAATTTGGGCGTGGCAGGGCGGGGCTTATATTGAGGCCAAAATCTTTGAACGATATCTCCTTCGGAACCACTCAGCCAATTTCAATGAAACTTTACCAGAATGTTTCTTGGGTGACTATTTACTTAAATTGTTCAAGAAATTTTGTTTGGTCCATTAATGTGGGCATATCAGGTGGGGCCTATTTTGAGCCCGAAATCTTTAAACGACATCTTCTGAACCTTATGTTTTAATAAGATTGGTCAAGGGTTGCAGGTTCATTGTGATTGAGTTTTTTGGTGCAATATGGACCAGAACCATGGAATCATTACTAAAAAGGTCTTAGGAGATTTTGGAGTGTTAATGTATTCATTTAAAGTAAGCTTTATTTAATGAAAGTCTAAAGATTTTAAAGCCAGTGGAGCGATACAGGCCCTCTTGGGCCTCTTGTTATTTTTGGATTTCAAACAAATAACACTGGATTGATACTTTTTTTAAACCGCCTTATCCTCTAATAATCATTATCAGGATATTCAGGCCTGTGGAGCGAATCAGGCGCTCAAGCGCCTCTAGTTTTAAAATGTGACCTCTGGTTGACCTGTACTAGATTAAATCTCTTTTTTAAATATTTATTTTACAGAATTTCCAGATGGCCCCTTTTGACATAAAGGGTCTCATATGTAATAAGAATTAGGATAAGGATTAATATTATAACCTACATTTTAGTCCTCTTTGACATACTGTTATAAAAACACAAAAGAAAGAAGAAAAAATAAATCTTGCAAAACCATGGAAAAAGTATTATAGCTAGCTATTTCTTGATTTCTAATAGAATTGTATGAATTGAATTATAGCTAGTCATATCTTGATTTCTAATAGTATTGTATGAATTTGAAGACTTCTTTCATATCCAAGAAATGTGTTATTAATACTTTCATTTAACATTCACTGATTAAGAGACATTTAGAGAGGTTGATTATCTGTGAGTTTGTTTTTGGAAAGCTTTAAACTTTTTAGAAAGGTTTGACTTACAACATGAGTAAAGGAACTTATTTTAACATCTAAAATTAATCATTTGTGTAGGATGTCATGAAACTATCTAAGGTACTTTACTTCTCTTCTTTTCCAGCAAAATGCAAATGTTAAAGTTGTCGACCACGAGGGGAGAAATGCATTGTGGTATGCAAAAAGTTCAGGGTCACAAGAATGCGTTGACCTACTTATGACCAATGGTTGCCCTGAGCATCCTACCTTGCCACGACGACGGGGCAGCTCACATCAGAGCACGGGAAGCACGGGCAGTGGCAAGACTGATGTGTTTGAAAAGTTACCAGCTAGTGTGATATAACCCTTAACCCTTTACGTGATCCGACCAATCTGTAACGAAACATATTGAGGGCTCAGCACAAAACAGTTGTAACTCCCTATATGTTTATAGGGAGTTACAACTGTTTCACGCTGATCTCTGGATATCCAAACTTGAAAGAGCTACAGTTTATTGCAACCAAATTCTAGCTTGGTTTGTGGGTTCCATTGGATGATCTAATTTCTTCTCACTTGTGGTTTTACTGGTGTGAGATTTGTCACAAAGCCATGGATAGGTGTACCTGCAGATATGGTATTAATGAAATACTGTAGAAATAGGCATTCAATTGGTCATCTTGAAACGATAAGGATCAAGGCAAGACATGGTGTAAGCATCTACAAGTCTTGCAATGACTCCTTCATTTAGAATGTCTTCACTCATTCATTCCATTGTACTTCTGCTTAAACTTATGAAATGATTCAAAGTGGTTTCAGATTATAATTGAAATGGAATATTTTTCGTTACAGATGGGTATAGTATATACATAGCTCAAGATGTGACAGATTAAACAAGTTTTAACCTGTTTTTCCTGTATCAAAACCCTGTGTTGTAGGTACTCATTAGAACTATCCAAATTAGGATAGCTGTAAGGGGTATCACCAGCATAGCTAACATATGTTAGATTTGACCCTTCACATGATGATAGAATGCTTGCTAAATTTGTACCAAAATCAAAAGGCTGATAGTACTGGAAGTTCTAATTGCTGGTCAATGTTTTACTTGAAAATTGAATTGACAGAAAAAATCTATTTGAAAGTGACAGACAAGTAGTAAAGACCAAGATCAGACTGCACTTATGTGCAGGCTGATCTTAGCCTTTACCTCCTTGCTGCCAAACAGGAATTTTTTAGGTTTAGCATAACAAGGATAAACCCAAATGTGGTGCTCAGTCAGATCTAGGGCTCTTGTATAATTTGTAAAGGGTTAGGGAAAGCAGATCTTTCAAAATGATTTTAATAAATTGTGGGTGACATATTTTAAATATTTGTCAAAATATTATGGGGTTAGTGCATTGAAAGTTTTCTTTACATTGTTTATGAATGTTTGATGAAGAGGTTAACAGCATCTGTCTTTTGTTTAAGGAGTTAATTTATTTTCTGACAATTTGTTTTTTGATTGGTCAGGATTGAAAGATGTAACAGACTACATTTCAAAATTCATGGTCATTAGATCAAGCTCAGGTATTTGAGGGAAAAAATGATTTGAGGGAAAAAATGATGAAATTCGTCAAGACATTTCTAAATTTCTTCAATTTTTTGAAACCAGAAAAGCAATTATATTTCATCAAATTTCTAGTTTGCAAAATTTTCTCATATTTAAAATTTTGTTTTGATTAAAATACTGTTTTGTGTTATTCGGAGATAATGGACTCTCATTTAGTGCCAAATACGTAGTGATGAAAATTGTGAAAATGAAGGGTCAAATAATCTGAAATAAACTTAAGACTGAAGTTGTTACACAAGAGAGAATTGATCAATCATTCGATATTTGTGAAGTAAAGATTCTGAGTAATTTTTTTGAGAGTTTTTTCCTTGTCTCTTAAGTATTATTGTTACTTACCCTCAAGAAAGTAATTTGAGGAGTCATGGGAAAACTATTGTAAGTGCCTAAAATATATAGGCACTTACAACAGTTTTGCACAGACCCTTCGATTTTTAGTAGCAAAAATTTTGTCTATGAAATTTTAGCCTCTTAATTCACTTAATTGATGTCTATCCATCATGATGAATATTCTCAAATCAGAACAATTCAATTTTGTTCAGATAAATTGTTCTCGACTCAATTTCAGAATTTGAGATAATAATACATGCTAATTTATGAAAAGTTTTGAAACTTTAAGGCTAATCATTGTGCAGTCTGTTTTTGATACACATATGCTATTCTATGGTTGTTAGATAAATAATTACATCAGTAAAAACCATAGTAAATTAATTTCTTCTAATAAAAGTTCCCAAAAGATTTGAATTACATAGATGGCCAAATTTACAAAGGAACATTTATGTTTAATGTTATTTCATTGCTATGTATCTCTGTAATCTTGGAATTATTTTTTATGAGTATTCGTATTCAACGATAGCTTACAAGAGATATTCCCCAAGTATGAGGAATAAATAACTCAAGAGAATTCTACAAACTATCATAGTATGAGTAGATAAGTTAATTTGTGTCAATATTTAAGTGGAGAATTTTTTAGACAGGGAGCTCTTATCAGGAGAAATATGGTATATTAAAAAGTGCTGTTTGAAATTTAGTGCTGAAATCATTTTGTCCTTTACTTCTAAAACTTGGTTATGGGTGTTATAAAAACATTCAATACTTGAATTTAGTTATAGCTCAAAATGAATACACTTCTTTTACGAAATTAATATAACTCTTCCCATGCTATTTACAGCTTATTCCTGCTTTAAACAAGGCTTTGGCAGACAGTATAGGCCAAGATCTGCCTACACAAATGTAAAGTCAAATCTTAGCCTACACTGACTGCTTTTTGCTAAATTTTTGTGGGAATAACTTTAGCTAGGCTTGTTTAAATGTGTCGAAAAATAGGCATTTTATTTGAAACAAAATTGTAGATGTCAGCCTGGTAAGGATAAACTTTGAATTTAATGCTAGCCTTATAGTACATAAATTATAATATGGGTAAGGGTTCGAAGATTTATTTTGAACTTTTTCTTGAGTTCTTTGTCGGCTGAAAAAAAAGTCTGTAATGTCTCTAATTGAAACAGACAAATGAAGTGCAACATTATAAATTAGGCCCAAACCAAGTTTTCAAGAGTGAAATGATTTGAAGTTTATGATTTTGTTGGTTGGCAGATTTCTTTGAATGGCAAACAAAATATTATAACTACAACTTGAAGTAAACTGTAGTTATGACATTTTACTTGTCATTCGGCATATTATTCTTATTATTTGTAAGTATATTCAGTAAATCCGTCTTATATTGTATAGGTCAATTTTAACAAACACAAAATATTGTACATGATTTTATTTATTAATGTTAAAAGTTGATGTATGTTTGATGGATTGCAAACTAAAATGGTTTCTTATTACATGAGTATAAATAGAAAACGGTTGATAATTGGACATTGCTGGCCAACCCTGCTCAACCCAATCATGGTTGTTTAATTAAATGTAAGCGTGCAAAATATTTTTATCAAGGGGTAAGTGCAAAACTATTGTAAGTGCCTATGTATTTAAAGGTACTTACAATAGTTTAGTGCTGACAATTTGATACAATGTCATGTAGAATGCAGTGCCGTCGATTATGCTTTTGTTTTTACAGGCACTTGAAATAGTTTTGCACTGACCCTTCAATATGACCCGAGGACAATGCAGTACTGTTGTGTATGACTAAATATTTTGAAACTCTTCCAAAAGTTTCTACTGACAATTAAGGGCCAACTTATTTCTGACCCTGGACGGGTATTGTTGCCCGTTACATAAGAGTATCTCTGAGACAGCAGGCTACCAGCTATAGACTGGTTCAAATATCGACTATGAGAATAGCCTAGAAAAGGCTACTCTGATATTTGACAGTGAGACCAGTCTACACCCGACTCGAAAGTTGGCCAGAAATAAGTTCGCCCTAAATAAATCAAAGGCAAAATCCTGCTGGAAGACTAAATATAAATACAGTTTGAAAAAGCCTTTATATGACTGCCAAAGGACTCACATATAGAAGTTTTTTGTATGAAATTCAGAGGTCAAGGAAGAAATTCTAGTCTGAAATATTGCTTAGATTTGGAAACCTAATATTATTTGGCCCTTGCTATCCTATAATCCATGTATGTGTAGACTTTAATTGACAATTACAACTGTTACCCTTGACTCGCTTCTTTTACCACGTTTGACAAAAGAAAAGACTTCATAGAAAATGAAGAAATTGTCTCAAAAAGTGTTGTTTAGTTTAAACGTGTTGATCGACAAAGTGGAGGGCTATCGCTACATTCTTCATAAATACACTGTTGTTTGTGACCTCTTTCCGATTGAACAAGTGTAAAAATGGGAAGGATGTCATTTAATATGTGGTACATGTACTGTGTTGAAAGTGCTCATTATTGAAATCCATTTATCTAAATGACTTGTGTGGGTCCATATTCCTAGTATTCCTTGATCAAGTTGTAATTATCTAACTTTCTGAAACAAATTCATGTATATTGCATGTTTTTTAATTCTTCAGTACTGTTCTCTTTGCAAGTGAAAAGGTTTACATTAGAAATAAGTAAATAAGATTTTATTGTTTGAAATGAGTAAATTAGAACATAATTGTGTTTTCTGTTGATTATGAGAGATAATTTTACTCCTTTGTACAATATAAATTGTATCATCATTTTTCATCTAAATCATGTTTCCTATTGAAGAAAATTTACATTTGAGAACGTATGTTGTATTTCAAATAATGTCTCATGTGTGCAAAGTAAAGGCTAAAATTTGTCATCTATAAAGTTTGGATTCTTCTTGTTTGGTACACATACACGGTAAGGCCAGTAGTCTATAAATGACATTTTTAAGCACTAATGAAAGGCAATTTTCATTTTAATACTTTTCTGAACTTTTAGACTTGTCAAAATTGGAAGACGACCTTGGCAACAATGATAAGCAGGCATTTCTTGCAAAGAAAATATCCTTTGTGTTAGAAAAATATTGTTGGAAAAAAGAAAGCAATTACTTATTTTGCCTTAATAGCTTTCAATGTTTAAAATCGCATGGATTTAAGATTTAGCGACTTTTCAGGTGTTAACGTGCTCACGTGTATTTTACAAAAAAATGAATTTAACACAAACCTTGCAAAGTTAAGCCATCCAATGCTGTTTACAGGATATTCCTGCTGTATTCAAAGCTTTGGCAGTTTTGCAGACAGTTCAGACCAAGATCAGCCAGCACAGATGTGCAGTCTGATCTTATTCTAAACTACTTGGTCTTTACTGAATAATTGATGGAAAAATCTAGGCCTGACCGGTTAAAATGTAATAGAAATTGGCAAAGGACAGCTCATGTCACAAATGATTCATGAAGTATAGATTATTAAAATGTGTATAAAAAGATAGGAAAGAAAGAGTACAAAATTTGAAGCACAGTTGGTATTGCGTTGGACTGTCAATCCAGAGGTCCCTAGTTCAATCCTGGATGGCAGCACACATCCTGTCCAACTATTTCTCTCCAAACAATGGGTTGATAATCCTAGACCTATGTAGGATAGTAGCTGGAGGCTAGGAAAGGATGTCATGGTAGTACTGGTGGGAGAAATACCAGGAATCCATTGTTAGGTGCTCCAGCATGTGCAATATAACTGAAAGATTGTTCAAAGCGGCGTAAAACCCCATTCAAACAAACAAAACATTATTTATTGTAAGCGTCTATGAATTTACAATCACATACATTAATTTTGTTCTATTCCCTTGAAATGATAGACAAGCCACAATAGGGTTTGGTGCTTGACAGACTGTTTGAATATCATTTTAGTATTTCACCTAATTTTCCCAATTAAATAAGTATTGTCTTGCCTTCTTTCCTTACTGAAAGAAGTAGATCTTCTGCATTTGCTTAAATTTTAAGAAGCTGTTTAGTTGGGTTTTGTTAACTCTTTCCCTGATTTTTGTCAATTCTTCAACTTAAATATTTATTGGTTATTGACTATATTAACGATGTCTTGCCCTGTGCTCAGTATGCAAAAGAAAATATTTGTGACTGTACATGCAAAGCTGGTAATGTTTTCCAATGTTTCACAAAGAATTTATCTTGATTGCAGGGCCAGTATTCCAAGATTTACCACTAAACCTTACAAAAAAATGTTTACCTGTATATATCGAGGGTTCAGTGCAAGACTGTATGAAGTGTATACACAATGTATGTACACTTAGTACACTCTTGCACTGAACACTTGATATATATAATGAAAATATTTTAAAAGTTCAAAATTGCAAGAACACAAATATTGGGTTTGCAATCAATGTGCAAACAAATGGTACTTTGCTTTGTTAATGCACTCACGTTCAAAGCAGGGTATCTTTTGAAATGTTTGCAAACAACATTGTATAGTGATCGCAAGACAGATTCCTCAAATATGCAGGCTGATCTTTGTTTTGCCTGTTAATAAAAGAATATTTCAGTATTACGAATAGAACAGGCAAATATCAGGGAAATAGTTAATTATCTTGACTAGACATTAAAGGTTAGTGTTTTATTGTTAATGTAAGTAGTAACTACGCTGAACGTGTTTTTTTTTGTAAGTCTGTAGATAATTTATATATATGTGTACATTATTGTTACATGTATATGATATGCTAAATTAAATTGAGAGAAACTATTCAAACAAATACAAGGGTTTGTAATTTCGTAGATCCTGGTCAACACTTATTCAGGGGTCGACACTACCACCAGTCCTCGGACCTGAGTCCTGTGGATTTTAGGGAGGACTGGTAAATGTTACCATGCTGCAGGTCCTGCCTTTCCAATCCTAAAATTGGCATAACCATATGGAAAACATTGTGGAAAAAGAAGAAATTGCTGGTCAAAAGCAATTTCTTCTTTTCCAACAATGTTTTCCTTGCAATTTATCCCTTAAATAGCTAAAAATCAAACTTGGTTTTTATGCGGGACCTGTTGTTATCAGGGAGAACCTGTATTATTTAGGCTTACAGGTCCTTCAGGCTGGTGGCAAAAAGTAGAAAGTGTCAAACCCTGCTATTGAATTGAGGGCATTAGTGTTTGATGCATTAAATAATTAGTCAGTTTCAATCCCGAGCTGAAAATTATTGACCTATATCAATCCTCAGTGTAGAGGAATCCACAAAATATCTTAAACCTATTTCATGGGGGCACTCATTCTTTCTATTTGTCTCTCACCAATGGGTCTATAAATCGTAGACCTATGTTGGATAGCAGCTGGAGGCTACAAAAGGATGTAATGGTAGTACTAGTGTGAGAAATACCAGGAATCCATTGTTAGGTGCTCCAGCTGCTGTGATAGAGCTGAAAGATTGTTGAAAGCAGCTTAAGACCCCATTAAAACAAACAAATAAACCTATTTAAACACAATTCCACTTTGGAATGCGCTTTATTAATAAAAAAGCTTTGAAAAAACATTGTTGGCAATGAAGAAATTGCTTTTTACAAGCAATTTCATTATTATAGACAATGTTTTCATCCATTAGATTTTAGAAATTTGATCAACTTAAAATTGTATTCAGCATCTTTGAAACTTAGATGAGTCTATAAGATTGTCTTCATGGTTAAGTTATTTCGAATGTGCATGGTCATGAGACAAGTCAATCTGTTAATGAACATTCTATTCACAGTGGCAACTACTTTTTGCTTGCCCAAGCTGTTGAAGTGCAAGTGGTAAACGGCTATGACCCACTTTTAGGTGTGATTTAATCATGTAATTAGAGGTTATTTAACATGATCGTGTACAATACTGAATTCTATTGGATGAGTACCCTGCAAACCATGAGCATGAGTTCTGCAGGGTACGAATCCAATGAATTCAGTATTGTACTCGATCATGTTAATGAAATCTTTATTTCACACCATACACTGAAAGTGTTACAATTAACCATTCGCGACATTTGAGAGAGACAAAGGGAATAGATCCAAAATGATCCAGTTAAGGGCATTTGTTCTAAAAATAGAATTCCACGTGAAATGTTTATTTCATGTGTCAAGTCGATAAGTGCTTACTGATTATAATATGTAATTAACATAAAACAGGTTGACTACCTGTCGTTGCTTGAAATATACATTTTCATGTGAACAAATGATAAACAATGTAACAAATGAAGAAATCAAGAATCTTCTCAAGATCAAACTTATTTAAATACCTCCGAACAGAGGGTTTGATACATTGAAAAGGCTGCGAAAAGTGGTGATATTTATATTCGGGACTGCAGCCTCACTTTCATCGTACAATATAGCTTGCCTCACTTTCATCGTACAATATAGGTTGTCTCATTTTGGAATAAAGTCCGTATTGCACAGTAGCCTTGTTCTGGTTGTACAATATGGATCTAGATATTTCACTCTCACGTGATGCAAAATAAGCAATGTCATTGGTCTAAATTGTTTAGGTGTGAAATAATGTTTACTATTACCTGTTGGCCATTATTGATGAAACTTCAAAGAAATGAAACTTTGGTGAAGCACTTCCAAAGTTGTTCGACTGTGCAGAAAAGCCTTGCAATGACAACCTCTGAATTTTAGCTGGCCTGAACAAAAAAACAAGGTGAGCTTTTATTACAGTGAAAATTATTTAATCACAAGCTGTCAGTGATGGGTTATGCTCCCTGAGTAATTGCTTGATAATTAAGTATGCTTTGAATCAACAGGCAAAATTTACATAAAACATTTTACCATGACATCATAGTCTTAGGTTATAATAGCCTATGCTGAATGTAGCAACTTGAACTTGGTAGCAACAAAAAGATCTCTTCACAAACGATTAACATTTGAAATATGAAGATTAAATCTCATTCAAATCAAAAGCTATGGCCAATTTAGAGAATTTATGATGGAATTTACTAACCTTGACAATTTGACCTTGACCAAAAACATTGTCTTAGATATCTACTTAATTTTCACGTAAAAGGTCTTGTCACAAGTAATACACATTTGAAATATGAAGGCTATATCACTTACCATTGCAAAATTATGGCCAAATTTAAAGTTTTTAATTTTCTAAATTCAGACCTTGACTGATGACCTTGAACTTAGTACCAACAAAAAGGGTTTGTCACAAGCAATGGACGTGGGAAATATGAAGATTATATCTTCCAACAACACAGTCAATTCAAAAGTTATGGCCAATATAAGTCTTTGCAGGACACAGAGAGATTTTACATAAAGCTAATACATGTAATATTAAAGACCCTTTTCCAATGACATGCTTTTTAAAAAGTAAATTTTCGATAATTTAAGATCAAAAGGATCTGATTTACTACTCAAATAAGAATTTTTATAAAATTGGGACAATTAGACTAGGAAAATTGGTAAAAAAAACCTCATTTTTAGCTCCACTGGCTGAAAGCCACAGGGGCTATTGTCATGGCGTTGTGTCCGTCGTGCGTCTGTCTGTCCGTGCGTCCGGTCGTAAACTTTTTCTTTAAAAATTTGCTCCTCAGAAACTGGATGAATTTCAACCAAACTTCACAGGAATGATCCTTGTGGTACCCTCTTTCAAAGTTGTTCTAGAAATTTTGATCCAATGAAAAACATGGATTTAATGGGCGTGGCTAATTTCCAAATATGGTAAAAAGTGACTTTTCTCAGGTTCTAATTGATGGATACCAATTAAATTTTACATGACTGATCCTTTGGTGACCCTTTATCAGTCTACAAAAAATAATTGTGATCGGATGAAAAATAGGTATTTTATGGGTGGAGGTCATTTCTCTGTATGTTATATAGTGGAAACTTTGAAAATCATTTTCTCAGAATGTAACCAATAGATATCATCCAAATTTTACATGAATGATCCTTAGATGACCCTTTATCAGCCTACCAAACATTATTGTGACCGGATGAAAAATTCAAATATCAACAAAATTTTGAATGAATGATCCTTAGGTGACCCTTTATGAGTCTACAAAAAATCATTGTGATTTGATGAAAAATATGTCCTTTATGTTCGGAGGTCATTTCTCTATATGTTATATAGTGGAAACTTTGAAAATCATTTTCTCAGAATGTAACTGATGGATATCAACCAAATTTCACTGGAATGATCCTTTAGTGACCCTTTATGAGTCTACAAAAAATCATTGTGATTTGATGAAAAATATGTCCTTTATGGGCGGAGGTCATTTCTTTATTTGTTTTATAGGTGTAATTTTGAAAATCTTTTCAACATCAGTAGACACCCAAAATATCTGAAAATCTTGTCAAAACTTTTATTTGCTATTACAAGAAATTCAAGCCTGTGGAGTGACTCAGCCATTCATGGCTTTCTAGTTACATTATGGTACCTATTTCTGTGACACAACCTTGAATTGAAAAAATTCAAAAAAGGTGTGTCGGAAATTTTATAGGAATTTTCATCCAATTAGGCCCAGGGTTTTTTATACGCCTGAGGTGGTCGTATATTGGCATCATCTTCTCCATCAGTCTGTCAATCTGTACGTCCACTTTTCTTGTGAACGCAACTCATCCCTCATTTATGGACCGATTTTGATGACACTTTCAAAGAATGTTCCTAGTCACCTGACCATTTGGGTAAAGTCACCGTTTGGTGAATTGCAGCTGCGTCATTGGAAAAAGGGCCTTCATGTAAAAAATCTTGTGAACACACTCCTCCCTCATTTATCAGATTTTGATGAAACTCAGAGAATGTTCCTAGTCACCTGACTGTGTGTGAAAAGTCATGGTTTGGTGAATTTCAGCCGTGTCATGGAAAAAAGGGCTTTCATGTTAATAAAACTTTTGAACACAACTCCTCCCTCATTTATGGACCGATTTCAATGAAACTCTCACAGAATGTTCCTAGTCATCTGACCTAGTGCATGAAGTTAGGGTTTGGTGAAATTCAGCCATGTCATGGGAAAAGGGGCCTTCATGTAAAACAAGAGGACCATGATGGTCCAAGATGGCTCACCTGCGTCTCTAGGATCTCTTGGACATCACGTAAATTAAATAAGCAAATGCCAACAAAGAGATACATGTAATTTCTACATAAGATCAGCCAAGAGCAAGAAGGATATGCCTTTTCACTCTCTGATTCTATGTAAAAAGGGATGCACCTGAGTGGAGCCCAAATGTAACCCCAGGGTCTTGATATGAACAAACTTGGTAGAGTTCCACTAGATGATACTACATACTATTAAAGCTGTCTGCCTTCTGGTTTCAGAGAAGATTTTGAAGATTTTCCTTTTTTTACCCTTCGTGCTCAGAAGAGGTAAAAGGGATTTGCCCGGGTGGGGCCCAAATATGACCCCAGGGTCTTGATATAAACAAACTTGTTAGAGGTCCACTATAGGATGCTACATACCAAATATGAAAGCTGTCTGCCTTCTGATGTCAGAGAAGAAGATTTTTGATGATTTTCCTATTTTCACCATTTTTGTTAAGGGTAAAGGGAAATGTAAGGGCTGTTTTCATTTATTTGAACAACTTTGGTAGAGCTTGACCCAAGGAACATCCCTGCCAAGTTTCATCAAGATTGGCCCACCTGTTAAGGAGAATATGTTTAAAGAAATTGTTGACAACACACTACACACGCCATCTTTCTGGCAGTCTGTCCAAACTTATTTCTCCTCAGCCCCTTGACCAATTTGTATGAAATTTCATATTATGTACGACCACAATAGCTCACCTTGAGCTCTTTGTGCTCAGGTGAGCTAGAAAAAACTTGAGAACGTGACTCCTCCATTATTTATGGACCGAAATTGAAACTTTACAAAATGTTCCTAGTCACCTGCCCTAGCACCTAAAGTTAAAGGGGCCGTCATGTAAAAAATCTTGTGAATGCAACTCCTCCCCAATTCATGGACCGATTTCAATGAAACTTTCACAGAATGTTCCTAGTCCACTGACCTAGGGCCTGAAGTCAAAGTTTGGTAATTTTAGCAGTGTCATGGAAAAGGGGGCCTTTTTGTTAATTTCTTTTGAACGCAACTTCCCTCTATATATGGAATGATTTGGATGCAACATTCACAAAATGTTCCTAGTCACCTGACCTTGCTTATATAGTTGTGGGTAGGTGAATTACAGCTGTGTCATGGAAAAAGGGGCATTTGTGTAAAATTCTTGCGAATGAAACTCCTCATTCAATTATAGGCTTATTTTTAAGAATTTTTTTTACGAAATGTTCATTGTTACCTGAATTTGTGCATGTTGTTGCAGTTAAGTGAATTTCAGCTGTGTCATGGAAAGAGGGACCTTCATGTCAAGTTCTTTTTATTATTATATTTAGTTGCAGTTTAAAGAAGCGTTAAACCCCATTCAATCAATCAATTATAAAAACAGTTTGAACTTGACAATTTAAAAGGTAATCTGCAAATGTTTTGAACTTGGTTCTGTAAAAGTAAGTAGTGTCTACAATTATTTTCGTGAAATAGCAGCAAAGTGGCGGTGTATATTGCGGCGATGGCACTCTTGTTGAGATACGAGATCTGGTGGACAGATGGCCAGACACTGGCACAAGCCAGTATATGCTCCCCGAATTTTTTAGTGGAGCATCACAAAAATGTTGCTAGTTGAAAATTCAATTAGAAGCTGACAACCGGTAATACATCAGCCATATAGGAAATCCAAACCTTACTGATCACCCATTATGCCAGTCTAAAGGCAAAGGGATTTGAATTACTACAAACTCTTTGTTTATCATAATTTACAATTTATTAATAATTTACAATTTATTGAAGCAATTAAAGTAACAATTTACAAATTGATAAAATTCAGTTTCACATTCAATGATTACATAATTTTTCTCTTTAATATTTCAAACAATTCATTCTCAAAGGGGTAAACACATGCCTAGCTTTTCAATTGCATCTTTTTCATTACAATTAATGGTTTTAGTAAAATAATAATTCAATGCCATCCATTTCTAAAATTTAATGCCACATAAACATTCATTGAACATTCTCACAGTGGGGAATCATATGACACAAATTTTTTGATATTTGTCAATAATTCTGTAAATACTTGAACCAATTTGAAAAAGGTTTTAAGTAGAGAAAGTGGAAAAATGCAAGGAAATAGATGGATGTGGGAGATTTTCCAAAAATCAGCGGATAAAAAAGTTTTTGACGACCAAGCAAATTTTTGCTTGGTCATCATTAACTTTTAAATCAGCAGATTATATGAAGATCTGCCATTTCCAGCCAATTCCTGACATTTTTCGACCTTCTCTGTTTCAAACCAAATTCAAATTGGTCATAAAATGACAGAATTATTGACAATTTTCCAAAATTGTAGCGCCATGATTCTAGCAAAGGACACAACCCATATCTTTTAATTTCATGTCAAACCCCAGTTCTGGTTTACCATGATTTGAAAAGAGCTTACATTATCCTTTCATGACATTAAGGTAGCAATGGACACATGGCGTCATTTTTTTCCGCCCAATGAATTTTTTTCTTGGTCACATATGTTGTAGATTAACATTGTGTAGTCATTATATCAAAATTTGAAGGTACCTTTTCACGCTCGTTTTCATGCTAGAGTTATCTGCCCTTGAGTGGTATGGGCCATTTTTCAGTAAAACAGTTATATTCATTTTAGGTCTAGTATAAACCCTGTACTAAGTTATAGCTATAAAACAAATACATTTTGATAGACCTTATACATGTACACAATGGCTATTGACAAGAAAATTTCTCTTTGGTCAATTACATTCGCACAATTTGCTTTCAAAAGTTAAAAATGCACTAATTTTTGTAATTTTACTAGGTAAAAATGCCACAAATACCTATTTTTTTGAAGAAATTACCCAATGAATTTTTCTTATTTTCATATATGTTTATAATACATATTTTTCCTGTATTTGGTAAAAAATTCAGCATACCTTTCCATGCAAATAACTAACTTTTTCGTTATTTTTCAGTGTTCCCCCATAATCGAATGACGGGTTTAACGCATTTTTATTGTTGAATTTAATGATCTAGTCATTCAATTAATATCAAATATTGAAAAGAAGCTAAATCATTAAGTTTTACCATCATTATTCTACGTTATTTCCATAAGTAGAATCTTACGAAAACCGGTCTTTTTAAACAACGCGCAAAAAGAGCCGTAAAATAAACGAAAACCCACTTCCGGTTTATAGGGTCGGGAGGCCTCTGTCCATTGCCACCTTAAGATGTAACAAATATCAGGGACTGAGATTATAAAACAGAATTATTGACAATTTTCAAAATTGTAGTGTCATAATTTGCCATGATTCTAGCAAAGACACAATCCAATCCAATCCAACCCCAGTTCTGGTTTACCATGATTTGAAAAGAGCTTACATTATCCTTTATGACATTAAGATGTAACAAATATCAGGGACTGAGATTACAAAACTTTTCTCATTCTCAACTCAAAATGTTCTCAAACCTTAACTTGAGATTTAAGCCACAATTCTGATGTAATACTATATAAATGTAAGAGCATAAAAAGATAATATCAATAAGTTGTTATATATAACAACTCATTAATATTATCTCTTTATTTTAAAACATTTATTTCCATTCTAAATTTGAAACATTTCTCGGTAGAGCATGAAATTTCTTCAAGATCTGGCCCTATTCACAATTTACAATCAGTAGGCAGGCACAGATATGTTGCTACAGCTGTAGCTACAAATATTACTTGCTCACGGCTATTTCAACCATAAGAACCAATTATCGCTTTTGTTTTTCCAGACAGTTTTACAGGAACCCCAGGCCTTGTGCTAGCTTTTTAAATTAGGGAGTCATTGAGCCCTTGACCATAAAGTACTTGGGGTCAAACTGGTTTTGAAAGGGTCTAAAAAGAGCAAACATGAATTTTAGAGCAAAACATGATAACTTATTGGTCTTTAAAATAATCTATATAACTGAAGACACGCATTATTGTTTATGTTGTATCATTTATATATTTGTTTTGCAATATGTAGTTGGAAGAAGACAATTGATCTATATAATCTTTTATATTACTTAGGTTGCACCACTGGAAATTCAGTGGGTCAAAATGATCCCCTGTAGGAAATTTTTCCGGGTCAAATGGGGGGTCAAAATGGGATTTTTGGGGAGTCAAAACCCTGGTTGAAGGGTCAATCACAATCTCTGAACCGCCATTCTAATGGTGGGGATCCCTCCGGATAATTAGATCTTCATTAAACAGTCAGAATTTCAAATAAATAGCAGGAAAAAAATGGAGGTAAAAGGTATATTCTAATAATTTATGAAGCCAAGGTTCTATATCTCTACTTTGTACCATTTATACATACATATAGCGGAAAGTTTAAATGACAAATTTCAGGTTCCATACAAAGCCAATATTTTAGTCGGACATAAAATGGTACACAAACCAACACACAAGAGAGAGAGAGGGAGACAGACAGGCAGATTCTAATTATCCTTATACAACAAATATTAACAGGAAGAATCTAGATTAAGGCACATTACAATATATACAATGCAAATCAAGGTGTCAGTGCTTAACTTTTGTAAATTCATAGGCACTTACACTAGTTATGCACTGACCCCTTGAAATATACCACGCAAACACACAAAGTTAACAGGAACACAAGCCTTGTGTTCAGGATCACAAAACAGTGCAAACAATTTTCCAATTATTCCCAACTTTGCACATGCACTTGTGTGCAAAGGGGGGTAAAAATGACAAAAAGTTTGCACCATTTTGTCATCCTGAAGGTATGGCAGGAATAAAACACCTCTTTTACCTAAATCATTACACTCTGAATAGAAGGAAAGATTTTGCTTTCAATCTAAACACTTCATATGTGTTGTTTATATTCTGTTTTGTTGGTACTTATAGAATTGGTTGATCGAATGGTTGTTTTACAACTTTTAGCAATCTTTCAGTTATATGGCAGTGGATGTAGCAACTTACAATGGATTCCTATTATTTTCTTGCACCAGTACTTCAATTACATCCTTTTTCAGCCTCGAGCTACTATCCCACATAGGTCTACATTACCCATCGAACCGATTTCACTATCATGCAAGAGGACAAAATTTACAGGTGTAGACAAGAGGGAATAATGCTGTTCTAAAATTAATATTTGAGCCTGTGTGAGTCATTTCCAACAATTTCATTTGTGCAAGATGGGGGAGGAATTGAGCATCCTGGACAGGCACAAAGTGCAATGAAAATATTCTGCAATTGTGAATAGTGAGAATGGGTCCCTAGCTGCAGATTCAGAGAGTAGTGAAGACTCTGATCAGACTGTGCAACTGCACAGTCTGATTGGAGTCATCACTTTACGCACATGTGAAGTTATTGAAAATGTCACACTCAGACTCATTTAACTGTGAAATTCTATGCTGTGGGTACTCATTGTAATCATCTCAATGAGAAAATATCAGAGAACTTGTTTGTTTAAATGGGGTTCTATGCTGCTTCTAATAATCTTTCAGTCATATTGTAAGCGCTGGATAACCTAACAATGGATTATTGGCACTTCTGACAACTGTTTTACCATTACATCCTTCCCTAGACTCCAGCTGCTATCCAACATAGGTCTACAGCGGAAGTTTTAATGAAAACCCACAACAGTGAACGCCTTTGATAATATCAGAAATATCACAAAATGTTATGAGTTTTTACACAAAGTCACAAATGCTATACTCATTTCATTCGAAAAAAAAAAAATTACCAGTTTTTCACACACAAATGCTTGCAGACCAACACATTATGCCCAAACACAAACCACATTCACGAAGAATCATTAAAAATATTCTGAATAAACATTTTATCAGTATTACACAATCCTTAATTGAACATTTAAAACAATTTGAACAGTCCTTGCAATAGCACTGATGTGATTTTGACATGAAATGGAATATATACAATGGTATTAATGCTTTAGCCAATGAGCAAATGCAAATCAAAATATTAAGTTATTTCATTTACACTGACAAGTCAAAAATCAAATTACCACATTACTGTTTTGTCATGCAAAACCCAGAATATTCCAGTTTTGTCCGGTGGTGTAGACAAAGATTTTCAAAATAAATACTGAATCATAATTAGTGCATCCATTGTCTTCAGCACTTTGATTTAAAGGTAAAATTGCCATGGTTTTTGTCGGTATATATTTTGTAAATATAATTTTTAAACATCTTTTTTAACAAGAAATATCAGGTGGTATAAACTAAGGTCAGCCTGCACGTTTTGTGCCAATCTTTGTCTATACCTCTGGCTGATCTTTGTCTATACCTCCTGTCAAAGCTTGAATATTACAGCTTCAGCATGATAAAGGTTAAAAAGAATGATGGTGAAAATACCGTTAACCTGAAATTTCACAATCACTTAAGAGCCATGAGGAATTAAGATTTTGTTCAGTGTAAAAATATCCCTTCATATTTGATAAGGTCGTAAACAAGGTATCAGAACAGGATTCCCTCTATGTTCAAAACTGGGGGTCAATTTGCCACATCATGACCCCCTTTAAACTAGATAAAGAATGTTTGTTTGGCGATTTGGGGGATCATTTAAAAAAAAGGGGGGGTCCAAATTCAAAGAAACAGGGGGTCATGGAAAACCCTGCCAAAAATTTCTTCTTTACCCTTTTGTGTACTTTAAATTCATATTATTTTCTCAATTAAATTCATAGAATTTTAGAACACACCTATCCTCTGGATTGGCCTTGTCCAAGTTTTGAAATCTATTCATCTTTTATAATATAGTAGAGCCCTAATGTGCCATAAATAATTATAGACAATTATTCCGATATCTAGGTTTCCATAAATAGATATCTTTGATTATTCCTATATCTATGATTCATTTCCCGAGTCAACATCATTGTCGTCATCAGCCAACAAACCCGCAAACTTGTTACCATCACTGAAATCCTGGAAATAAATTCATTTGATATTTTTTTATTTCATCATAAATCACAAAAGCTTCGGGTTTTGAAAAGTTAAACCTTAAATGAACTTGTGTGTGACATTTCCAACAATTTGAAATACAGAGGAATCCGCTTAATAGCAACACCTATTTGTCAGAAGAAAAGTTGCTATTAAGCGGATGTTTCTATTATCCGATAATCGCGTTTCAGTCAGTATCCCTATCTCAGAAGTGTACGAGTAGGCTACATCGTCTGCATTAGAATCAACGCATACATGTATAAAATACGTCTACATTTTGCCAGTTCAGATCGATTGCTTATTTTTGTGTCCCATTTTAATTGTATGAACATTGAAAAAAGTAGTTTTGATATTTATTTCCGTCTCTACAATCAACCAACGGCTTTCAAATCTCAAGGATGCCGGATCGGTAAGATCGGTAGGTTCCGACGTGAATAACTGAATATGTTTTGAAAAACTAATTACCTTTTTAAAGAAGGCCAGCTATTTGTAAAATTCCACTATTTATGCAATTTAACGAGGCTGTCGAATACACACGAGAGAAAAGCGTGTCGTTGTGAAAACACAGACGCCCTCGACTGGGTCAGGAATTTGGCGGCGCGTTTGAAGTCGGGTAATTCCCCAAGAAATTTATAGACGTGACGTCACATTGAAAATGGATCAGACAAGAAAGTTAATGATTTTCTCGCGTCTTTATCACTCGGATATTTTGATAAGGATTATAATTTTAAATTTGAAGTAAGTAATATTTCGGCGCTATGAAATCTAACCGCGGCCATATTTGCAGGCGCTATTTGCTTTTATCCAAAAGATTGAAAAAACAAGAGGACCAAGATGGTCCTAGATCGCTCACCTGAGTCTTTTTGACCCCTGGGATATCACATTAATTAGATAGGCAGATGTCAAAAAGAAGATAATTGCCTAAGATCAATACCATGGAACGTTTTCAGCGAAGAGCATGACAGATATGCCTTTTTGCTCATTGATTCTATGTAAAAAGGGATGCACCCGGGTGGACCCCAAATGTGACCCCAGGGTCTTGATATGTACAAACTTGAAAGAGGTCCATAAGATGATGCTACATACTAAATTTGAAAGCTGTCCGCCTTCTGGTTTCAGAGAAGAAGATTTTTGAAGGTTTTCCTATTTTCACCCATCATGCTCAGATGAGCTGAAAGGGATGCGCCAGGGTGGAGCCCAAATATGACCCAAGGGTCTTGATATGAACAAACTTGGTAGGGGCCAACTAGATGATGCTACATACCAAAGATGAAGGCAGTGTGTCCTCTGGTTTGGATTAAAGAAGATTTTAAAAGATTTTCGCTCTTTGATTTTATGTAAAAAGGGTTGCGCCCAGGTTGAGCCCAAAATATGATCCTAGGGTCTTGATATGAACAAACTTGGTAGAGGTCCACTAGATGATGCTACATACCAAATATGAAAGCTGTCTGCCTTCTGGTTTCATAGAAGAAGATTTTTGAAGATTTTCGTTTTTTTACCCTTCATGCTCATAAGAGATAAAGGGATGCACCCGTGCAAAGCCTAAATATGACCCAAGGGTCTTGATATGAACAAACTTGGTAGAGGCCCACTAGGTGATGCTATATACAAAATATGAAAGCTGTCTGCCATCTTGTTTCAGAGAAGAAGATTTTTAAAGATTTTCGCTCTTTGATTCTGTGTAAAAAGGGTTGGGCCCGGGCAAAGCCCAAATATGACCCCAGGGTCTTGATATGAACAAACTTGGTAGAGGGCCACTAGATGATGCTACATAGGAAATATGAAAGTTGTCTGCCTTCTGGTTTCAGAGAAGAAGATTTTCAAAGATTTTCATATTTTCACCCTTTTTGTTAAGGATAAAGGGAAAGTTAAGGGTGGATTTCATTTATTTGAACAACTTTGGTAGAGCTTGACCCAAGGAACATCCCTGCCAAGTTTCATCAAGATTGACCCACTGGTTTAGGAGGAGAAGATGTTTAAAAGAAATTGTGGACAACGCACGACGCATGACTGACGACGGACATTCTACGATCCCAATAGAAAAAATGGAATAAATAGACAGGCGTGATGAAATCGGTCGTCTGAATACTGTCGGCAACACTCGAAAAATTAAAGAAAATGCAAAGCAGAGAATTAGTTCAAACACTTAATCAACACAATCAAATAACAATTACGAATCGGGTAAAGGTGCGATCAACAACTTGACATGTTGACGCATCTATGTGTACTTTCGGACTCGCGGCGTCGCCGGGAAATCAAAGTCAAACTCGTTAAATTGCATGTAAATATTTCTATGTCCCGATGTAAACTCCCGATAGTTTCTTATATCCGATAAAAAAGGGTCCTGGTGCAAATAATTTGTTTCTATTATCCGGGAGTTTCTATTATCAGAGTTCCGATTATCCGACAAATTTTACATAGGCTAAAGAACAAATGGTTTTGTGCTGGAGGAAAAGTTGCTAATAACCGAAAATCCCTATTATCTGAGTTGCTAATAAAAGGATTCTACTGTATCTGTGAGGTGCAAACATTTAGCAGCATAGAAAGCCACTTACTGTATATGTAATGTTACCTGATGGTGTAAAAGTACTTTGAGACCTTATCGATCTACTAAATGCATAGGGAAGACTCTGGTCAGACTGTGCGGATGCACAGGCTGTTCAGAGTCTTTGCTTTGTACACATATAAAATTGTTGGAAATCTCACATACAGGCTCAAATAAAAGTGAATATGCAAACAAGCAGTACTTGTTATACACCAATGCCCCTGTTACTGCCATTTTTCAGATACAGTATTATTACATCATGAAAATAAACAGCAAAATGAAATTCATTTTTTGGTTTAAATTTTCCACATATATATCTTTGAAAAATGAGATTGACTGATGACCTTGATTATGACTGATGACCTTGAAATTGGAACCAAAAGAGAGGTCATTTCCAAAGCAATCACCATATGAAATATAAAGGCTCAATCACTTGCTATTCATAATTTATGGCAAATGTTACAAATTTTTGTCGGACAACCAAAAAGGACAAAAATAATATTCCCGAAATTAATCTATTTCAGGAAACGACCACAAAATCTGACAACAGGGATTAGTCCAGATAACTGGATAAAGAAAGACCCAGTGCAAAACAGGTGCCAAGTTATCTTAATGATATATAGAGTCTTACCACAGGTGCATTAGTTTCAAGTTTAGGCATGTCTTCAATAGAGCTTGGTAATGGCTTTTCTTTTCTTTCTCTGTAAACAAAAACATCACTTATATTGTTAACTACAAAAAGGATTTCTATCAACAATACTTTCAGCTACAATTGGGAAGCCTGTGGATTCTGGTATGCCTAATTGTGTGTGTAATTACAGTCAAACTTTTCTGTTACTATCAAAATATAGAATATACAGTGTTCAGACAATCTAAATTATTAAATTTTCTTTTACTTCTAGTAAGACATTAAATTGCAAGAAAAATAAATGAAATTTTCTGATACTTTTCGATGTTACCTAGCATTTATCATTATAACTGAAAAGGAACAGCAGCCAAAGGATTTATTCATACCTATATTCATAGGGTATACTTACTTTGGTTTTGGGGGTTCACTGCCCCTACCTCTACCAAATCCTCCTCGTCCTCGACCCCGGTCCCCGCCACGACCTCGCCCTGACCAGGCATTGGGAGCACCAGATCTTACATTGGAAGGCTCGGATGGAGGATGACCTGTCAGAAAAGAAAACAAATTTTGATTGTATCATCAGTTGACAACCCAAACCCTGTAGTTAAGAGGTTTTGGTTGCCAACTTACAAAATAACCTATAGAAGCAGAAAAATTGATAAACGGATGTTAATTGTAATAGGTGCATATGTGAATTGCAAAGATTATCCATTTCATTGACTTTTTGATCATTTTATTTCTTTTATTCAGCTAGCAAAAGGTGCATCAAAGACAATGGTGGTCAGGACTCAGAGTCTCCATTGGAATGTTATCATAGTCTATAAATTATGCTTATCCACTGAATTCTGCCAAAAATTAGGTATTGAGAGTAAAAAAGCAAAAAAATGCCATATACCCTTTACCACATTATCTAGTAAATTTCAAACTCACAAAATTTTCAAAATTTATTATCATTTGCATTCTCCCAGTAACAGTGTTTATCTTATAACTATACAAATATCCGTATGATAACATCCCGTATGATATTTTTTATGATATCACATAGTTATTTTTAGAACATGATATAATGTGGTTATTTTTAGAAACTTGCATTTCAGTTAGAAACGCCGACGAAAACAAGACAAATATAGGTTATAAGATAAATATAATACGTACTAAGTGTATTATATGAAAAAAATATCAAACTCGGTTGTGAGAATTGATAATTGTCTCGGCATAGCCTCGACAATTTTCAATTCTCCCAACCTCGTTAGATATTTTTTTTCATATAATACACTAAGTACGTATTATATATTTAATTGTTTAATTTGAACTATTGAGGTTCAAGGCATAATTCCCTTTTTCCTAAAAAAGAAAGCCAGACTATCATTAATCCCTTACTAGGTTTATTTGAACCTTGCTGTTCACGTTCCTGTTTTCGTTTCATCCATGGATTTTCCTTTGGTGGTTCAGCTGGGACAAAATCCTTTTTAGTTCCATCTGAATGATTCACACTAGATTGGCTGACACTATGTTTATCAGAGTAAGTACTCTGCACACTTTGATTATCTGACTGGTTTACAGTTTGATTATCCGATTTTTCTGATAGAGAATCAGTCTGTGAAGGTGATTTACTCTCCTGTGTTGGAGGAGATCTAGGTTCTGTTTTCTGTTGGGGAGGTGAAGTCGTCTGGAAAAAAAACACTAACACTTAGAAAAGAGTCGTCTGGAAAAAAACACAACACTTTGAACAGTCCATAAATCAGGGATGTGGAATTCCCATGGCTGACATGTCTGACACAAGCTCACTGACAAGTACATTTTTCAAGGCCACTTTTTCGTGGACAAGTATATACAAGGGCAATAATTCTTCGAATGGTACTAAATGGATCAGTGTGATTAATCTTAGTTTTATGTCAAAGCTTAGAAAACGTTGTTTTAAATAAAGAAAATGCTAGGTTCCAGCATTTTCTTTCTTAAGAACATTTTTTTTTCTCAATATTTATGCATTAACTTTTTTGCAAACAAGTGTATTTCTACCCTGCATAAGTGGAAAATCATCTTTAACTTGTCCAGGGACAAGTGGAGAAAAAGGCATTTCTACAACCCTGCATGAACACTCAGAATTCGTTTAAACCCATTTATTTTTCTTTTCTTCTATAATCTTGTATAGCAGATTATTAACAAATAAATCACACAACCTGTTTCAGCTGATAAACATTCTTTGCTTAGTTCTATTTAGAACTTATTCTAATTTTCAGAGGAATAAAATGCTCAAAATGTTGTGAAAACAAAATTTAACCCCATCTTTGAAAGTAGTGTGTTTTCAATGCTCTTGATAAATTTTGCAACCTGAATTATGCCCAATTCTCCATACACAATAGCTTAACACCTTCTCATTTTTTATATTTTTTTGTTAAAATTAAGACAAATATGAATAGAAAGCGGTTGTAAACAACACTGGAGAGTGATGGCTATTTCATCACAGATAAGATAGGAAATATTTTATGACATGACCCACGTTGCAGGAGTAAAATAACACCATTAAGTATTTTTGATATTATACAGGTGTTATTACACTAGTGGTATAACTAAGTAAATTCTATTTTTCAAATTTGAATATTTCATTAATCTTTACTAAAATCCTGTTGTTGGTACTCATATGAAACGTTTCATCGAGACGATTCAAATGAGTACCCACAACATAGGGTTCCATAGAGAGATAAAGATTTAGACTAGCATTACCTCTGCTTAACTTGACTTCTGATTTGACCCCTGATAATACCAATAATATACCTGATTGGACCGTCTCATCTCCCAGATATTCTGTTTTGGGGGAGGGGCAGGAACAAACAACTGTGGCTCCTCTTTACTTGATGGTGAGACAGCACTGTGTATTTTATCGTCTTTACTCTCTTCTCCACCTGATAAAACCTCTGGATGGCCTCCCGATTCTTCTGAATCACGTTTTGAACGAGATCCTGATGAAAGGAAAGAACAAATGAGAACAAAATCTCTATTCAACAGAAATGCAAATATTACATACTTAAGTTAGTGAATCCATAATAGTTCTACAAAATTTCAAAACGCATGATCTTTCACTATGTTAACAGAGGTTTCCTAATGAAATCATTAGGAAACCTCTGCTTACATTGTTGAAGTTTGTGACTCCTGAAATGTTGTGGAACTATTACAGGTCAACTATGCTAAGTTCAAATCAGTATCAACTAATTTTAAATAGTAAAAAGACTTTTTTAAGTCCAAGAAATTCTGTTTTCTTCTTATTTTCATTTTTGATGAATTAAAGATGGAAAGACAGCACTGTGTATTGTATCGTCTTTACTCTCCTCTCCACCTTATAAAACCTCTGGGAGGCCTCCTGATTCCTCTGAAACATGTTTTGAACGAGATCCTGGCAAATAGAGGTAATTAATGAGAATGTTGTATGATATTCTCCATAATCAACAGAATTGCAAAAGTTAAATCCGTAAGTTCAAACAAGAGATGTTTGTTAACATTCATGCCCCCCATAAGAGCAGGTTGATATGCTCCAGACAAAAATCAAATTATAAATTTAACAAAGGGCAATTATAATTCACAAAAGTACATTTAAGGTTCTTGTGCATTGCACTTCTCCTTATCTAGATCTACACCCCTTTGACACCTTCAACAGGAGTTTAAACCCCCTAGAAATCCAGACAAAGGGGTCAACAGAAGAACTAACTCCTGATTTTAAGGAGTCAATTGGAATCCTAACAATTGAAACTAGAACTGTCGCAGAGCGATTTTGTTTGTTTGAATGGGTTTTACGCCGCTTTCAACAATTTCGCAGTTATATCGCGGCGGCCGGAGCACCTAACAATGGATTCCAGGTATTTCTTTCACCTGTACTACCATTACACCCTTTCCTAGCCTCCTGCTGCTATCTCACATAGGTTTACGATTATATACCCATTGGTGAGATACAAACGTCAGAAAGGATATTTGCCGCCACCGGGGATCGAACCCACGACTTCCAGATTGGAAGTCTTATGCCTAACCAACTGCGCTATGGTGGCGGCTGTCACAGAGCGAACTTATACCCCCCACAAGCACTTTGTCAGAATGCAAGTGCTTTTAGTGCAGGATGTGTTTGTAACAAATATTGAGGTCATATGCAGCATTTGCATAAAGTTTCATGATTCAAGATCGCTTGGTTTTTTGAGTTAGAGTCCAGAAATGAACATTGAAAAAAAAATGACTGTGACCTTGAACTTTGACCTATGTGACCTAAAAACAATAGGGCTTTTTCTTGGGTCATTAGAAACATTTGCATAAAGTTTCATGATTCTAGGTCGCTTTGTTCATGAGTTAGAGTCTGGAAACCAAAATTGAACAAAAATTGACTGTGACCTTGACCTTTGACCTATGTGACCCAAAAACAATAGGGCACTTCCTTGGATCATAAGCAACATTTCCATAAAGTTTCATGATTGTAGGTCACTTGGTTCTTAAGTTAGAGTCTGGAAACCCAAATTGAACAAAAATTGACTGTGACCTTGACCTTTGACCTTTCTATACCCAAAAAAACAATAGGGCACTTCCTTGGGTCATAAGGAACATTTGTGTTAAGTTTCATGATTGTAGGTCACTTGGTTCTTGAGTTAGTGTCCTGAAACGAAAAGGTCTACGGACGGATGGACGGACAGACAGACATGATGAAACCAATATACCCACCTCTTCTTCGTAGGTGGGGGGTATAATCAAGGAGTCCAAGCTCAAAGTAAGAAGTCTGAATTTTACATAATGGGAGAATATTGTGGAATAGAAGAAATTGCTTGTTTTAAGCAAATTCTGCTTTTCCACAATGTACTTCCAAAGAAGATATTTTTCTCAACACACTGTTTTCTATAACAACTTTTACAGTGAAACGACCTGCAGTTTTAGCAAGTGCTAGAAAGGACACTGCTATGTGAATTTGTTTTTTAAAAAATATTCTCATATGACCCTTGGAGTCCATCGTACTCTTACTTGCAAATGGAAGGAGTCCAACTGGTAAACAAGGAGTCTCGGACTCCCATACTCCCATTAGTGTCGAACCCTTGTTAGCCTACACATGTAATGTCCAGATATTTTGCTTAAACAACACTGACCTTTTTTACTTTTATTTGAGCTACTACTAGAATGTCTTTTTCTCTCCCCTTCATGGTCGGAACTTTCTGACTTCTTTCTAGGCCCTCTTTCTGGCTTGTGGCTGTAACAGAGCAATTTAATATCTACTTGAACAAAACACTAACAATATAGCTGATTTACTTTAATGTTACCATATCATTTTTTTTCTTTTGAAATTCTGTACTTTGTTAAACTATAAATTTCAACTGATATAGGGATGCAACAAATTGTGTGAAACACAAATGCCAAAAGAACAGAAATTTATTCAGAAATTTGACATTGATGAACAACCTTAACCTTTTGTCACATGATCCTGATTGTGCAGAATATACATATATAATACATACCTAGTGTTCTGTATGAAAAAAATCATCTTACGAGGTTGGGGAAATTAATAATTGTCGAGGCTCTGCCGAGACAATTATTAATTCCCACAACAGAGTTAGATATTTTTTCATACTAAACACTATGTATGTATTATATTTATCTTATAATCTCTATTTGCCTTGCTTTCGTGGTTTTTTCTAAGAGAAATGCAAGTTCCTAAAATAACTGCATTATGGCATTGCTCTAAAAATATCAATGTGATATCATAAAACATTTCACATGGGATGTTATCACACGTATATTTGTATAGTTATAAGATAAATGTATAAGACATCTATTTGAATGTCAAATTTGAATGTTATTTTCATTAGTATATTAAAAGTTTTGCTATCTTTGTTTGAAAAGTGCATCAATAGAGTATGAAATAGAGAAAAGTAGTTAATATACTATAACAAAGGTAGGCACAGAATGGCTTTTATCTTATAACTATACAAATATCCGAGTGATAACAACCCGTATGATATTTTTTATGATATCACATAGTTATTTTTAGAACAATAATATCATACAGTTATTTTTAGAAACTTGCATCTCCGTAAGAAACATCGACGAAAACAAGAAAAAAAGAGGTTATAAGATAAATATAATACATACTTAGTGTATTGTATGAAAAAAATATCTAACTCGGTTGTGAGAATTGACAATTGTCTCGGCAGAGCCTCGACAATGATCAATTCTCCCAACCTCGTTAGATATTTTTTTCCATATAATACACTAAGTACGTATTATATATATACAATAGCAAAATGTATTTTTTCATCAATTTATTCAGCAGTACTTACTATTCTTTATTTTCCTTATTATCATGTTCATATTTTCTCTCTCTTGGTTCATCATAACCTCTTGAACTCCCGTAACTTCTCGTCTCTTGAGCAAGTTTTGGTACTTCCCTTTCCTTTTGTAACCGTTCCTCGATTTCCCTTTCTCGTTTTGCCGTGTCTATAGGTTTGGCACCACCAAATATTGAAGATGACTTGGCCTCTTTCTCACTGTCTTTTTCTTCAGTATTTTCGACTGGTTTAGTTCTAGGTTGTAGTTGTAATCTTGGCCTTTCTTTAGGTGGCTCTAAAATTTGGTAAATAAAAGATTCATTATTACTTAGTTATTCCACATTGCCCAACTTATTGTGTAAGGACTCTTCTCTTGCTATTAAGGACAAATTCCTGATTTACACAAGCCATTGACAGACAGTACAGACTAAGATCAGTCTTAATTTTAGGAAATAAGATAATAACTTGATAAGTAACTGAGTTCAGGTCGCATAAAAAAGAATTTCATCAACTGATAAGTTAAATCTTACACTTATTGTTTTATCAAACAGCCTATTTAATATTAATTAATGATTACCTTCAGTTATGAAAAACCTTTATTCAAATCCTTATTTGCAAATATCTTAAGAGTATTTCCCTTTCCACACTTTTTTATCTTTAACTATCCACCTAAGCTCGACAGTTAAATAGCAAATGTATCCAAACAAGATTTGGTTTGACTAGGATTTAAGGTAGTGGAACCGTAATGGTTCCCAAAAATTTGGGAACTCATGACCTTTCACAATGTTGACCAAGGGTTCCTAATGAAAATCATTAGGAAACCTTGGTTAACACTGTTAAAGTCTATTACTTCTGATACGTTGCAGAACTATTACTACTAACTTAAAGCAATTTTCAACATTATTGCAGTAGGATTTTACAAGCTAGTTCACATATCCTATTTCCAACAATAATTTGTCACACTAGAACTATCACAACATTTCATCCAAGTCACCAGTTGCTCATCTCAAAAAGGCTTGCTTGGGACAATCTCAATATTTTTTTCTAACCAAATCATATGTTGTAGGTACTTGATTTTGTTTGTTTGAATAGGTTTAACGCCACAACAATCTCGCAGTTATATCGCGGAGGCCGGAGCACCTAACAATGGATTCCTGGTATTTCTTTCACCTGTACTACCATTACACCCTTTCCTAGCCTCCGACTGCTATCTCAAAAGGTTTACGATTATCTACCCCATGGTGTAGGTACTTGATAGAATCGTCTTGGGAGACCATTCAAAAGAGTTACCCTAACATGTTTAAATTGAAGGATAATGGAATATTTTCTTTCTTAAACCAAAATCACCCCCGTCTGCATGGGGCTCTGACATTTACCTGGTTCTCTGCTATCTTGTCTGTCTGACCTGAAAAAAAGTTTTTGTAGACATTAATGACAATTTCTATGGGATCTCCACTTGAAGAAACGCACTTTAACAGCAAAAATTGAAAGGCGACAAAGCTTTTGCTTTGTTTGTTTGAATAGGATTTAACTCCACTTTTACATTTTAACAACTGTTAATACTGTTTCATCTATTATCATGCCTAAACGGCTAAAGTATAGTCTTGGATAATTGTGATCAGACAAACTAATCAGTGCCATCAGAGCATGCCTTCATAAAAATATCCCAAATTCAGCGTGTGTATAGCAAAATAAAACACACCCTTACCTTGGTCTTTCATAACCTCGGTCCGATACTGGTCCTCGTTCCCACTCTCTGTCGGTTCTATCTCCTCGTCCACGATCATCATAACCTCGATCTCGGAAACCGGATCCATAACCTCTTCTGCCACCTGCAAGAATTCTTGATATAGAGAATTTCTTACCTAGCCAGTTTTGATTTATTTTCAATTGGATAGTTTTATGCCCCTGCCACTGCCAATTTTCAGCACCTATGTCAAAGTTCAAATAATTCACATATTTGAACATGAAAATGACTTTCACTTTGACAGATTACCTTGAAAGAGGTACTAACAGAAAGGTCCTGTCACAAACAATACTCATGGATAATAAAAATACTACATCCTTTACCAATGAATAGTTATTGCCAATATGCCAAGTTTTTGGGAGACAAACAGACAGACAGGACAAAACAAAATTTCCCTTATCTATCACTGTAAGACGTTAAAATCTCCCTCATCTTATATAACTCATTCAGGTAAAGGCTCTTATCTAAATGTGACCTTATCCTTAAAGCTGTATCCATAATTATATTTTTACCTACATCGCAAGAGTGAAATAAGCCCGTTGAATATGTATTATTACATGGGTGTTATGACAGTGGAATAACTATGCAAATGCGCTAAGAACGGATATCAATGTTATATTTTCATTGTGAAACGACGTCATAATTGATTTGCCGACGTCATTTGGCAAACAGGGTTATATGTTTCACAGAATAACTTGAATCGATAAAATATCATAATTTCCTTGTTTTATCACGAACAAAAAGCCATATTATGAACAGAATATCAAATTTGAGCTCATTAAATGCCAAATTAATTAAACTTATTATCTAAAAGAGATAAAAACTTGGCAAAGCCTCATTTTTACTTGTTTATAGATAACTTGTTTAATAAATTTGGTATTCAATAACTCATTCAATATCCTCTATTTATTGCATCTTATCAATCTCATAAAGGGGAAAAATCTTGCAAAGTTAAATAAAAGTCTTGTGATGCAAAATAGAGGTATAAAGAAGGTAAGTGTTTTCTTACTTATATGTATACTCTATAGTTTTTTTAACTAAACAAATCTTACCGTCTCTATCATCATATCTGTCTCTACCATAACCACCTCGCCTATCATCATATCTAGACCCTCCTCTATCATCATAACCACGCCCACCTCGATCATCATAGCCACGCCTATCATCATAGCTCCTCCCACCTCGGTCGTCGTAGCCTCTTCCTCCTCTATCATCATAACCTCGGCCTCCCCTATCGTCGTAATTTCGACCGCCTCTGTCATCATAACCGCGATTATAATTGCTCCTCCCACCTCTATCATCATAGCTCCGCCCACCTCGATCGTCGTAGCTCCGTCCACCTCTGTCATCATAACTCCGCCCACCTCTATCATCATAGCCACCTCGTCTATCATCATACCCTCTACTGGGCCCCCTATCATCATATGACCGACTTGGACCTCTATCATCTGATGCTGTAAATTGATGTGAGTTTAACGCCGCTTTCAACATTATTTCAGTTATATCGCTGCGGTTGACGCACCTAACAATGGATTCCTGGTATTTCTCTCACCAGTACAACCATTTCATTCTTTCCTGGCCTCCAGCTGCTATCTCACATAGGTCTACAATTATCAACCCATTGGTGAGAGACAAATAGTCTGAAAGAATGAGAGCTGCCGTCGGGATCGAACCCAGGACCTCTAGATTGACAGTCCGACACGCTACCAACTGGGCTATGACAGCGCCATGATGCTGTAAAACATTAACCCCTATCATGCTGAACCACAAATATTCCTGCTTTGGCAGGAGGTATAGACAAAGATCAGCCTGCACATATGTGAAGTCTGATCTGAGGTCTCAACTACCTGATCTTTCTTTTTAAACCAGAAAAGTTTGGCAATTTCATTTTCATGAGAAAATCCGACTCACAACTATTGCATCCATTGATTTGAATTCAATTCAGCATGGCAAGGGTTTAAGGGACCAATAGAATGTGGTAAGAGTAAGAGTTAAGATGATAGCTCAAGACATTGGGAATTAATCTAACTTTCTTAAAAAGGTATATTTAGAATATTTCTCTTTGCTTCCTGATGGCCAATAGTAACAGTCTTTTTAAATCTTTTTCATTTATGTCATGAAAGAAATTGTATCAACCGATTATCTTTTCTGATTTATACCAGCGAATTTTAAAGTAAAGTGTAATTATTGTACTAAACTATTCTAAGACATATATCATTACCAGCTTGTTTTACGAGGCAAGATATCTCACCTGGTTCAGGGCGTATTTCTGCGCGTCTCCAGTCACCTTCTGTTCGATCTGGACCATCATCACGATTTCTTCCGTCTTTACCACCTTTATCTGTTAACATGTAAAAACAATGTGTTTGTGAATTTATCAAAACTTTGACCTTGACATGTGTCATATGACCTTGACCTTTGTCAGGGTTGCCAGCACTTTGGCGAAACAAAATCCCCTGACTTTTCCCTGACCAATTCATGTTTTTCATTGACAAAAATCGTCATATACTATAATTCTTAAACAACCTCCTTAGGTCACTCCTTTTTTTGGTTCACAGGATCCCTAAAAAAGTCTTGACCCTTGACCTAGCAAAAGTGGAGAAACCTAACATTTTTCTCATTTTTATGTGAATTTTTTTACAGTGGAGCAAGTGGTAAGTAAGGAAGAAATCCTTTTTTTATCCATACCTGCTGATTCAAAATATCTAAACAGTTATAATAAATGTGATAGAATAAAACTGATAAACTTTCATTATAATATGCAAGATATTTACATTAGACAATAAAGCCCTTATATTTTGTATCACTATTCCCTGATTAAACATCTCAGCAGCATATATGTAAATATTGACATTAAATATTCTTTTTTTAATGTAAGAAAGTAGCTACCAAGCTGAACATTATAAGTAGACATTCAGCATTTCATATTAAATCAGGTTGATTTTTTTCTTGAGGATTGGATGCTCTTTTCTGGTGTTATATTCCTACAATACAACATAAAATCTAATTGATAAGTCAGCTCTGGAGGCAAGGGTTGCAAAGCCTTTCAATCTTGAGCCTGAATGAAGTTCTAAGATGAAAACTGGTAATTATAAACACCAAGTTAAGAAGGTAATGCTTCTTTAAATCCCTTTTATACTTTGTTTACTATTGTTTGAATTTAATGCTTAAAATTGTGAGTGTGATAGTCAAATATCAAAGGCTTAAAGAATGCCATGCCATAGCCATTAAAAACCTTCAATGCAAACATCTTTCGACCTTTGAAATAATTTTTCCCCAACTTTTCACAGACTTTTTAGGATTTTCATTTTTCACTGACCAAATTTAAAAATTCCCTGACAATTCCCTGACCTTGAAAAAATATCCAATTTTTCTGACTTTTCATGACTGATGGCAACCCTTTAAATTGTATCTGCAGATGTGTATTGATGAGAACTAGCATAATACCAAATCGACTGTTGAGCGCAATACTGTTCTAAGTCACTTTTTTTCAAAAATCAGTTTCTATCATTTTTAATAATGTTTTTAACCAATACATTTTCTGGCAAAATTACAGATTCAAATTCAAACTGATTATCTAGTTATTCTCTTTTTCTATAATATTCTATCTCAGAATGTCATTTTATTTTTCTGCAATACTATTCCAAGTTGACTTGGGATAGTATTGCGGAAAAAAAATTGAGAAAGATATTGGATTTTCTTCTGCAATACTATTCTATAATAAAGTGTACTCATGACCTGTATCTCTTTATTGATTTTTTAGCTTGTTTGCTTGTTTACTTTCAAACTATAAGTTAGGCCCTTGATAATGACATCATTAGATCATAACTTGATGACATCATTTGCCACTACTTAGTGATCAGAACAACAACAAGTTTTATTTCCATATATTGTTCTTTAAAGATAAGTTTTTAATAAAATTAAAATATTCTTACTCATGTTAGAATCTTATCCAGGCTCTAAGCAACCTTCATTATACATGTATATACATATTATATATCTCACAATTTATTTGTGCAAATCATTTTTCTCCACTAAATTAATTGTGTAAAAATTTTATAATTGAGGAAAACAGTATAGGAAAAGATAATTTACCAAAAAACGAAAATAATTACTTGTATGTATGGGTGAATTAATAAACCTTCTATACAATATTATAGAACTCTAAATGAAATTGAATATATAAATAATTCACTTTTATAAACAAAATTTAATTTTTAGTTTAAAGGGGTTAACACAGAGTATGAGATTTCTTCAAGCTACCCATCATCAGGGCTACATGAAGTTCTGGGGTACAGGCAAGCAGTGTCTGGCAAATGCAGTCTTTGCAGCTGTGTTAAGCCTTTGTGTTAAGCCTTAATGTACATGGGTCACTGAAACACTTGACATTATTCTAATAGATTGATTGATTGAATGGGGTTTTACGCCGCTTTCAACATTATTTCAGTTATATCGCGGCGGCTGGAGCACCTAACAATGGATTCCTGGTATTTCTCACGCCGGTACTACCATTACATCCTTTCCTAGCCTCCAGCTACTATCTCACATAGATCTACGATTATCGACCCATTGGTGAGAGACAAATAGTCGGAAAGAATGAGTGCCGCCGTCGGGGATCGACCCGTGACCTCTAGTTTGACAGTCCGACACGCTACATTATTCTAATAGAAGGTGACCACCTGTATAAAAGAGTTGTTAGTGTGAATGATTCTATAAATTACCTGACACCAGAAGACATTCCTTATGAATTTGCTCTTTTTTCCCATTCTCTACATGGAGTTTTCTTCAAAAATACTGAATTGGCTTCATCTTTCGGAGAAGTGGTTGATACAGTATTCTCAACAGATCAGGAAACTGTTGGCAGCATATTTACCATGGGTTGTGCAAACCCATGCTACACAAGTGCAATTATAAAATCTCAAAATGTGTTCTACTTCTTTGATTCTCATAACTGTGATGAGCACATGGTATGTGTATTGCAGATTGAAAGGCTATGATGACTTCCCACTACGATAAAAATCACTGTGTGAATTTATTCAAAAGTTGGCACTATCTCTCAATTTGACTGACGGTGTTCTATTTGAAATTAATGAGTTCCTTATGGATGACGAGTCTTGTATGAAGAATGATGCTAAGTCAGACAGCAGTTTTTCAGGCTTTAGTACATCAATATGAGTGTCAGAGGTTGTATGGGCTCACAATAAAACAGTGGCACAAATAGCAGTGTTCGTTCTTGCTCTAGTATGATTCTGATTCAGATCACAATACTGACAATGACATTGAAATTGTAGAAAGTATTCTTGACAGTGCCCTTAACAACTTAAGTGACAGTGCTTGCTACCTTGATTCAATTGACATAGATACTTTAACAAATGAGTCTTTGGAAAAGAACATTAACACAGATATCTCTAGTGGTCATGAAAGCAGTCTATCTGACTATGATGACATTACAAAAGATCCTGATTATAATTATGACAGAGATGAAGATAATGAAGATGATTTGCTGTTAATAAAACTAAGGAATCTATTACATAAGACAAAAAATAAAACTAGAAAAGAGTTTATATATGTATGAGAATATCATGGATCAATTAATAGCTTTGACATGGGAATGATAAAAGAAGGGTTGATGAAGGCAAGAGTATTAAAGGAAGCAAAGGTAGAGTCATTGGTACAGATGAGAATACAAGTAGTGCAAGAGGTGGAGGTAGACAGGATGTTAAAGATGAGAGTAATGTAGAAGAGGAGGGGGTAGTCAGGATGTTGAAGAATAGGGTAATGAAGGTGGCGATGATAGAGCTGTTTGTACGGATGAGAGTAGTGCAAGAGGCGGAGGTAGAAAGAGTAATGAACGAGGTGGAGGTAGAGGTGTCGGTACATATGAGAGTAGTGCAAGAGGAGTGGATAGATGGGTTGATGTAGATGATTGATTGAGTGAATGGAGTTACGCTTTCAACATTTTTTCAGTTATATTGTGGGGGCTGGAGCACCTAACAATGGATTCCTGGTATTTCTCTCACCAGTACAACCATCACATCCTTTCCTAGCCTCCAGCTGCTATCTCAAATAGGTCTACCATTGTCAACCCATTGGTGAGAGACAAAAAGTTGGAAAGAATGAGTAACGCCATCGGGAATCAAACCCAGGACCTCTAGATTGATAGTCTGATGCGCTACTGACTATGCTATAATGGCAGCTCAATTGATGTAGATGAGAGTAATGCAGAAGGCAGGTGTAGAGGTGTTAGTACAGATGAGAGTTGTGCTAGAGGTGGGGGTAGAAGGGTTGATGTAGAAAAGAGTAATGAACAAGGTGGAGGTAGAGGGATGGGTATAGATGAGAGTAGTGCACAGGGTAGGGATAGAAGGGTTGATGTAGATGGGAGTAATGTAGGAGGGGGAGGTATATGCATTGGTACAGATGAGAGTAGTTCAAGAGTTGAGGGTAGAAGGGTTGATGTAGAAAAGAGTAATGTGGGAGGAGTAGAGGTGTTGGTATAGATGAAAATTGTGTAAGAGGTGGATGTAGAAGGGTTGATGTAGAAAAGAATAATACAGGAGGAGGAGGTAGAGGCGTTGGTACAGAAGAGAATAGTGCAAGAGGTAAAGGTAGACTGGATGATGTAGAACTAGCAAACATTGATAGGGGAGAAACTTTGAATGATAGTATAAATGGATTGAATGCTTGTTATGAAGAAAATAATGATAGAGTGAGAGAGAGAGAGAGAGATGTTCAAGAGGAAGAAAAAGGAACTGGAGGAGTTGTGTAGGAACATAAGAAAATGAACGAAGTCAAAAAATGAGGATAAATTATAAGCTCAAACTAATGAAGACAAAACATTTCTTGCAACATGTTTTGATCTTGAGCAAATTTTATTGACCCCCATAGTAGTGAATCATGCCTCTATCATAAAAGGAAACTAAGCATCAACAATTTTACCATTTATGACCTTGGCAATAAAGATGGTTTCTGCTTCATGTGGAATTAAGCTATATCTGGGCATGGCAGCTGCAAAGTAGCATCATGTTTATATTGGTTTATAAAAAATCAGTCATTAAAAGGCAAAAAGTAATTTGTATTTCATTCTGACAACTGTTGTGGTCAGAATAACAAGAGGGCCATAGTGGCCCTTAATCGCTCACCTGAATTAACAATCTTAAAAGGTTTTTCTAAGATTTGACTCCGTGACCTAGTTTTTGACCCCACTTGACCCAATTTCAAACTTGTCCGAAGTTCCATCAAGTTAATCATTCTGACCAATTTTCAGGTTGATTGGGCTATAAATATGGCCTCTAGAGTGTCCACAAGGTTTTTCTAAGATTTGACTCTGTGACCTAGTTTTTGACCCCACTTGACCCAATTTCGAACTTGTCTGAGATTTCATCAAGATAATCATTCTGACCAATTTTCAGGTTGATTGGGCTATAAATATGGCCTCTAGAGTGTCCACAAGGTTTTTCTAAGATTTGACCCTGTGACCTAGTTTTTGACCCCACTTGACCCAATTTCAAAATAGTTCGAGATTTCATCAAGATAATCATTCTGACCAATTTTCAGGTTGATTGGGCTAAACATATGGCCTCTAGAGTGTCAACAAGGTTTTTCTAAGATTTGACCCCGTTACCTAGTTTTTGACCCCACTTGACCCAATTTCAAACTTGTCCGAGATTTTATCAAGATAATCATGCTGACCAATTTTCAGGTTGATTGGGCTAAAAATATGGCCTCTAGAGTGTTCACAAGGTTTTTCTAAGATTTGATCTCTTGACCTAGTTTTTGACCCCACTTGACCCAATTTCGAACTTGTCCCAGATTTCCTAAAGATAAGCATTCTGACCAAATTTCAGGTTGATCAGGCATAAAATGTGGCTTCTAGAGTGCATACAAGGTTTTTCTAAGATTTGACCCTGTGACCTAGTTTTTGACCCCACTTGACCCAATTTTGAACTCATTCGACATTTAATCAAGACAATCATTCTGACCAAATTTCAGGTTGATCAGGCAAAAACTGTGGCCTCTCTTGTGCATACAAGGTTTTTCTAAGATTTGACCCTGTGACCTAGTTTTTGATCCCACTTGACCCTATTTTAAACTCATTTGAGATTTAATCAAGACAATCATTCTGACCAAATTTCAGGTTGATCAGGCAAAAAATGTGGCTTCTAGAGTGCATACAAGGTTTTTCTAAGATTTGACCCTGTGACCTAATTTTTGACCCCACTTGACCCAATTTTGAACTCATTCGACATTTAATCAAGACAATCATTCTGACCAAATTTCAGGTTGATCAGGCAAAAATTGTGGCCTCTCTTGTGCATACAAGGTTTTTCTAAGATTTGACCCTGTGACCTTGTTTTTGACCCCACTTGACCCAATTTTGAACTCATTCTAGATTTTATCAAGACAATCATTCTGACCAAATTTCAGGTTGATCGGGCAAAAAATGTGGCCTCTCTTGTGCATACAAGGTTTTTCTAAGATTTGACCCCATGACCTAGTTTTTGACCCCACTTGACCCAATTTTGAACTCATTCGAGATTTTATCAAGACAATCATTCTGACCAAATTTCAGGTTGATCGGGCAAAAATTGTGGCCTCTAGAGTGCATACAAGGTTTTTCTAAGATTTGACCCTGTGACCTAGTTTTTGACCCCACTTGACCCAATTTTGAACTCATTCTAGATTTTATCAAGACAATCATTCTGACCAAATTTCAGGTTGATCAGGCAAAAATTGTGGCCTCTCTTGTGCATACAAGGTTTTTCTAAGATTTGACCCTGTGACCTAGTTTTTGACCCCACTTGACCCAATTTTGAACTCATTCTAGATTTTATCAAGACAATCATTCTGACCAAATTTCAGGTTGATCGGGCAAAAAATGTGGCCTCTCTTGTGCATACAAGGTTTTTCTAAGATTTGACCCCATGACCTAGTTTTTGACCCCACTTGACCCAATTTTGAACTCATTCTAGATTTTATCAAGACAATCATTCTGACCAAATTTCAGGTTGATTGGGCACAAAATGTGGCCTCTAGAGTGCATACAAGGTTTTTCTAAGATTTGACCCTGTGACCTAGTTTTTGACCCCACTTGACCCAATTTCGAACTCGTCCGAGATTTTATCAAGCCAATCATTCTGACCAAATTTCAGGTTGATCAGGCAAAAAATGTGGCCTCTAGAGTGCATACAAGGTTTTTCTAAGATTTGACCCTGTGACCTAGTTTTTGACCCCACTTGACCCAATTTTAAACTCATTCTAGATTTTATCAAGACAATCATTCTGACCAAATTTCAGGTTGATTGGGCACAAAATGTGGCCTCTAGAGTGCATACAAGGTTTTTCTAAGATTTGACCCTGTGACCTAGTTTTTGACCCCACTTGACCCAATTTCGAACTCGTCCGAGATTTTATCAAGCCAATCATTCTGACCAAATTTCAGGATGATCAGGCAAAAAATGTGGCCTCTAGAGTGCATACAAGGTAAATGTTGACGACACACGACGGACGACGGACGACGAACGACGGACGACGGACATCCACCTTACCACAAAAGCTCACCTTGAGCACTTCGTGCTCAGGTGAGCTAAAAACATGTTCATTTTAAATGTGTACTGGTATTGCATTAATGCTCTCTGTCTTCACTCACAAATTTCTTGAGAAGGGCCACACCCAGAATGAAAATGATAGTGTCCATGCCACTATTGAAAAAGCTTCTTGAAATATTAGAATCTACACAACATCACAATGGTCCTCAACTGTTAGGACAGCAAGAAGGCAGCAAATCCATATTTTGTTAGAGAAATGAGGTTTGAGGGATTTAATGGTTTTAAAACAGTGTCTGACAATTTTAAAAACTATACTTTGAACCAAGATAATGAAAAGGTCAATTGGAATGGGATTAAACTATTTAAACTGACATGGCTGTGAGAAGCAAAAATACTTTCCAGTACAAAAATGATTATGGGGGTATTTGGTATGAGGTGGATCTTCTCAAAGGTGTAGGTCACTCGTTAATGTGAGCAACATCAACTTTGATATATGATTAATGATGTAATTCCAATCTCTGACGATAAATTCACTGATCTTATCAGTATGTGCTCAAACATAACACCAAGTGTTCATCACTCTTCTTATTTGTTGCTGCCCCATGTGGAGGACTGAAGAGTAAAATAATGGATCTTTAATTTCATTACCAAACATCAAGGGTTTTGTGTTAGCTTTTTGGGAAGTTATAGTTCTGCAAGCAAAAGTGAGGCTTGAGAATCTGTTATCTCCTATCATTTTCAATTTAGAATTGATCTTTGATCACTCACTTGAAATTGCTGGTCTATGCTTTTTCTGATTGTTCACAATCTCTACTGTATTTACTATTTAGCTACGGTATGTCTTTTTTTTTCTTAGCCTTTTTTCCAAGTTTTAAACTATTTTGTCACATTACTTATTTTTCAAAATCCCAAGAGAAGAAAATAGCATATTTAAAATGAAAATCAGAATAGTTCACATATTTGGGTGACTTTAACTTCACAACTACAGCTAAATTAAGCTGTAGTTACATGGTTTTGTTAAATCATTGACAATTATTTGATGTTGAAAAGCTTGTCTTTTAAAACATTTTAATGGCTGGGAGCTTTATGAAAACAAAGATATAATTCAACAGTACTGTAAAAATCTATAATTGTTATATTAACCATGGTTGGTGATTCAAATTTATCTATAATTGTGTCAGGACATTTACTAATAAGTTCTTAATTTATTTTAAATTGTGAATGCTTTTCAGTACTTGATAAAATTAATGATGTATACTATGGACCAATGTATATCTCAAATAAAAAGAACTTGGATAAGATTAGAATTAAGTTTTGTCTATTTTTGTCACTTTGTCTAGATTTTTCCATTAGTAATACACTCATATCTTATTTCATGAGATCAAAACCTATGAAAAACACAAATTGATTATCATTTTTACACCCAAAAGAAGAAAATGCAATAGTATTGTAGTAAGAATTGGTTAAACTTTTCAATGCCATATTATTCTATTTCAACTTGGAATAATATTGCATGTATTTTTTTCTTCGAAAATGGCTGAATTTTGCCTGCAATACTATTCTAAGTTGAAAAATACAAATAATTCTTTTAAAATCATGTTTTCTTGGAAAGTTAAATTTTTATCTTACTTTAAATGTATTGGATAAAAGGATATTAAAAAAATAAATAATTATTATTGTTATAGAAAAAATGAAACAGTTTTTTCATTCTCCTGAAAAATTGTGAAAAATGACTTAGAATAGTATTGCGCTCAGCAGTCGAAATATGAGCATTGTTTCTTGGATGCACTGGATGAATTAATTATTTGTAAAAAATTCATTTTGATAATATAATTTTTAAATTTTTCTGGCTAGAAAAGGAAAATCAGACTGTATAAAATAAGCTCAGTCTGCACATACATGCAGGCTAATCTTTGTGTATACCTCCTGTTTGAGCAGAAATATTCAGAGTTCACCATGACAAGGGATTTTTACTTAGTGAATTAGCCATTTAAATTCAAAGCTTGAAATTACTTTAGTACAAGAAACTAGCTTTGTGCTTTGACAAGATGTGTTTGTGGAAAACTAATGCTCCCGCCAAACAGGCATTTTTTTAGAAGTTTGACCTTGAATATTGACCTTGACATTCAATGAAGTATATTGATGAGAGGAACCTTCATGCCAGATATTTGAATTGCTCAAATAATGTTGCAGTTGCAGAAAAAGTTTTCGTTTGCATGTTAAAATTTTGTAGAAGGACAGACACCAGTAAAACAATATCCCCCTGATATATCGGTGTGGGGCATACAAATATCACAACCATAACAGGTTTTTACACAGAAAATTCACAAACCTCCATGTTGAGATTGCCCTGCCAAATCTACCCTGACTTTTCTTCCAGCTAAAGTCTGTAAATCATTGAAAAATAAACAATATAAAAAGGGTCCAACAAGGCCATCAAGAGATAATGGTTTACAACGAAATTAAAATAAATCATCACTTTATCTGTATACATGTGAAATTACTATTAATTAAATAAGTATGTCTTTACATTGTAAGCAACTTATAGAATGACCAATCAACATACTTAGTTAAAGTCTTGTAAATGAGCATAGCCAGCGATATTCATAATGCTGTTTAATCCCTGCTTTTTTACGTGCCTGTGATTTTATGATTGAGAAAACATTGTGAAACAAGATGTGTTTGTGAAACACAAATGCCCCCGTAACGGCATTTTTTTTCAAAGTTTGACCTTGACAGATGACCTTGACCTTGTCACATGACCTTGACTTTGTTACCAGCGGATGCAGATCATTGAGATCTATCATCATGCCAAATATTAGCTTTGTATCTTGAATAGGCTTGAAGATATTGGCAAGGTTAAGTTTTCGGGTTAAGTTTTCGGACGTTTGACCTTGACAGATGACCTTGACCTTGTCACATGACCTTGACTTTGGTACCAGCAGATGCGGATCATTGAGATCTATCATCATGCCAAATATTAGCTTTGTATCTTTAATAGGCTTGAAGATATTGGCAAGGTTAAGTTTTCGGACAGACGGACGGACAGACAGACAGACGGACATGAGTAAAACAATATGCCCCCGATCTATCGATGCGGGGCATAAAAAGAAGAAATTGCTTCTGACAAGCAATTTCTTCTTTTCCACACTATTTTCTACCCTACTGAATGGTTATTTTCAAATTAAATCCCCTTTTTAAATTTTCATCTGCAAAACCTTTGAATTTGGACAGGTCCAAAGTTTTGATAAACAGGATAGTGTTAAAATATGTATCAAATTCTACTTTAGTCAATAATTATCATATTACTCATTCAATTAGAGCTATCCTTTAAAGCTATGAGGTTGGCAGTCAGTTAGTATTCATATTTTATAAATGTGAAACTCAGCTCAAAATTAATGAACATTTTATACCTCTTCATTTTTTGTGAGTGCATCTATCAGAGCTTGTCTAGTATCAAACTGTACATATCCAAAACCTCTAAACCGGCCATTTTCTTCTGGTAATCGTATGTTTACAACCTGTAATTATATATACATATTTTACTTCATAATTCTTTTAAAAATACTTAGACTCAAATTTCAATATAACTTCAACTTTTAAAACATGTTAAGACTGACTGGTTTTGATCATTTAATTCAGGGTTTTCGTTTGACCCGGGACCCCGGGTTTTGACGCGCAGAAATTCAAAATGATGCAATTTTGACTCTTAGAAATTTGAGCTGGTGCGTCATTTTGACTCTTCAAAAATAGCAGCTGTGCGTCAAGGGTTGTTAGAAGTGTGTCATGTTATTGGAAAATAGTTAACTGGTGGTCTCATAACACCTAGCTTGATTGGCAATTAACCCACTCCGGTGATCGGATATGCATCGGCGATCGTAATTGACAGTCTTTTGACACCTGTGAAAATCAGCTAAAACACATTTGCTTTACCTCTGTTCACACTAAAATCAACCTTTAATTAAGTAATTTTTCTATAATTCAAACAGTTTCTAAAAGGTAAGCCAGTAAACACCAAGAGTAGGATCTGTTGTGAATTGTCATGGGTTTTCGTGGTTGGAATCTATTTTTTTAATTGAAAAATAAAAATCTTCAGAACCTTTTACTAGCATATGAAACTTCATAACTCTTTCAACTTTATTGTACTTACGAAAAAACAAGCATTTAGTCTGAAATTAAGCTCTTTAGTAATTTTTTAATGACTGGAAATTGTGGTGAACTATGATGGTGATAAAACATTTATTGTTTATTTTGAGGCACCTTTTGAAAAATGACCTGTACCTAATTTTATCTGTTTCAATACAACTAAAATGAGTTTCCCCCATTTTTTATGAATTTGAAACTTATTTTTTTTTTTTTTTCATTTTATTTTTAATTGGGGGAGGGGGGGGTAGATGCATGATTCTGTCACATTTGACGCACAAGATTTTCATTTTGACTCTTGGAAATTTTGACTCAAGGGTCATTGACTCTTGGCTTTTGGATGCTAATGAAAACCCTGTAATTGCAAACAAATAAATCTTTAAGTTGAAGAAAGTAATTGCATGAAATGATAGAGATATGAAATATCCAGGGTATTCCCTGATGCACAAATTTGTGCGTTTTGACGCATTTTCGGTGAAAATGACACAAAACAATGAATAACTGCTACTATGGAATGCAATCAAAATTGATTCAGAAAAACGGCATTTATCCTCCATATTATTTCCCATAATGGTAAATTGAATAGCCTTTATCATGATTGTCTAAAGGCATAAGGCGTAATTGAATGTAGTCCTTAAATATTCACTAAATGTTATTATTTTGTGTGACTCTTCAGATACAAAATGAATGTCAATTGTATGCATGCTCAATAATTCAAGTTTACTTGAACATGGTTAATTTAATGGTAACTTACTGGTAATTTATGAAAGAAATCTTTAATCTTCTCCTCCGACACCTCATATGGCAGATTTCCAATGAATGCTGTGAAAGGGGGCTCCTTTGGAACTCTATCCAAATCTTCTAGAATTCTTGCCGCTTTAGGGGCTGTTGGAAGCTTGGTTCTGTCAACATTAGATAGTGAATATGCTGGTTCTGGACCTAGACAATAACAAATCAAGAGGTCAGTGCACTACTACTGTTACAGGGTGAGGGTTCGATTACTTTCACCTGTAATAGATTTGATTACTTGGGGAATTTTGTGTGATAGATTAATAATCCATTACTCTTATTCTAAGCATGTAATCAATTACAATCAATTACTTTGGCTAAAGAAATCATGATTACAGGAGATAACATTCAACTACTTTGATCATATATCAGGGATTGACACTTACACCAGTCCTTGGGCCCTAGACCTGTGGATTTCAGGGAGGACTGGTAGTAGCTACCTAGGTCCTTCATGCCTGTAGTTGTTGGCCAACAAGTTATGGGAAAATTGCCAGTTTGCAGATTAAGTTTTTGCAGAAAAACACCAATGATACAACCTAGCCCCTATCTTTTGATCTATAAACCCTTGTCATGCTTATTAAATTTTGTCTAAAAATTTTCATCAAATCAAAGGGCAAAGAGCACTGAAAGTACCAACTGACGGTCATTTTTTATTTGAAAAATTAAATCCATTGATAATTCTGGTTTGAAAGTGAGAAATGGGTAGTGTAGACTACAAAGCAGGAATATTCCGGGTTCAGCATGACAGTGGTTAACAAGTATCTGGTGTTGTATGCAACACATAAAGTCCCCTACCGGCTTCGTTTGTCTCAATGTTTTCCCACGCCAATTCTATCAGGGACGTCAAAACCAGGTCTTGTTTTGGAAAGGGTTAAACAAGACTTACATGAGTTGTTGTCTCTGCTGTGCCCACTATACAATTCATGCAAGCAATAGACAGATGCAAGAAATAGTATCAATAACAGTTACCTTGTCTGATCCAAGATGTTTTTCTTCAGTCTTGTTGGTAAGAAATGAGAACTTTCACTGGAGGTGACTAATACTGCTGCATCACCACCCTGACTAACATGGCTTATAATTTTTTTTACATTTTAAAACAGGTTTCATCAAGTTAGCTTGCTTAGTTATTAAGTTATTGCAGGATCCATTTTTTGCCATATTTTCACTATTTCCGTTACCATAGCAACCGCACTTTTTGTCAAAGAACAAAGATAAAATGATGTGCATAATCTACACATTGCCATCTAGTCATATACCAAGTCTCATCAAATTAGCTTGCTTACTTATTAACTTATCGCAGGATCCAATATTTTTTGCCATATTTTCACTATTTCCGTAACCATAGACTGGCTCCCGTCCCACTGATCTGATGTATTGTGAAAAAATAAGCCAATTCAACTAGAGAAAGAAAATTTCTTATCAGCTTATATTCTCTGACTGGCCGATCAGTGGGACTGGTAAACTCTGCAGAGCCCAATGTACAGGTTTACAGTTAGCAGGTTATTCAAGGGTCAATATAGGGGCATGGAATGTCTTACAATAACAAGATTGTTATCATTTTCTGGTCTGATTTTCTATTTTCTATTGGATTATTTAATCTGTAAGGTCATCTAGATGTAAAACTCTAGACAGGGCTTTAGGAAGAAAATACTCGATTTGCTGACTACCTAGAATATTTTACCACGACCTCGATTTGAATTATAACTCAATCTTATCTTGATTCCAATAAAAACTAATGAAATCAAAATATAAAACAAGAGCACCGCCTACGGGTGCCTACGCTCGGCTGTCCAGTGCTGGATGGTGGGAAAAAAATCTAAGTCGAAAAAGGGGCATAATTTGCACAAAATGCATCTAGAGTTATCCTCCTTGATAGAATAGGTTGCTCTTTTGATGGTAAACATGTGTGCCAAGTTTCAAGTGAATGCCTTCAGTAGAACCAGAGATATAACAAAATGTCAAAGTTTTCGCACGACGACGACAACGACGACGACAACGACGACGACGACAACGACGACGACAACGACGACGACACGGAGGCTATAGCAATACCTCGGGTTTTCTCCGAAAACAGCCGAGCTAAAAATATATTATCAGAGCTTTCACAGAAGGTGATAAATACAGTCCAAAGCCCATGTCATGGAAAATAACATTTTGAGAAAATGTTTATTTAGCTCCACTGGCTGAAGGCCACTGGGGCTATTGTCATGGCGTTGTGTCCGTCATGCGCCCGTCCGTCCGTCAGTATGTCTGTCCATCCGTGCGTCCGGTCGTAAACATTTTCTTTAAAAATCATCTCCTCAGAAACTACTGTGAATTTCAACCAAACTTCACAGGAATGATCCTTGGGTGACACTCTTTCAAAAGTTTTTAAGAAAATTTGATCCAATGAAAAACATGGATTTAATGGGCTAAATTTTACATGAATGATCCTTGGATGACCCTTAATTAGTCTGCAAAAAATATTGATATCGGATGTAAAATATGTATTTAATGGGCACAGGTCATTTCTCTTTATGTTATATAGTGGAAACTTCCAAAACTATTTTCTCAGATTGTAACTGATGGATATTAACCAAATTTCACTGGAATGATCCTTGAGTGACCCTTTATCAGTCTACTAAAATTTATTGTGATCGGATGAAAAAATATGTATTTTATCGGCGGGGGTCATTTCTCTATATGTTATATAGTGTAAACTTTGAAAATCATTTTCTAAGAACTTAACTGGTGGATATCAATCAAACTTCATTGGTATGATCCTTGGGTGACCCATTATCATGCAGCCTAAAATTATTGTTATTGCATGAAAAATATGTCTTTGTGGAGCGACTCGAGTCATTCATGGCTTTCTAATTAAATAAACAGTCAGAACCAGGTGAAAAAAAATCTGAAGCGCTCACCTGGCATGAAGGTCTGAAGACTTCTAAATTTATATAAAATTTATTATGCAATGAGAGAAACATATCGTTTCAAATTAAGGAGCAGTTATCAAAATTAATGATATCTCTATAAACATACAAATTAATAGTAGAGGACATTTAAAGACTTCCCCTTTTAAGCAAATGTTTGTACAAAGTAGGAAACCAAGTTTCAAACGTTTCACTAATATGTTCATGTTAAACTTTGGACAGAGAAATCTCCATAAAAAACTACCAATACAATATTCTTAGAGTTACGACTTCTGGAATTGTTGTGACATCAGGCTTGTTAAATTAGCGACAACCAGAAAAGCAACCATTAAATATATTTGTCACAAAAATGATGAATCACACACAAAATATGACTCTCTGCTGAGTACCAACTAAATTTAAATTCCCCAAATATAAATGCCATCTAAGGACAAAAGATTTACAACAAGAGCACCGCCTACGGGTACCTACGCTCCGCTGTAAGTGCTGGATGGTAAAAAAACTAATGGATGCTGAAAAAAACTAAGTAGACAAAGGGGCGTAATTTGCAGAAAATGTTTCAAAAGTTATCCCCCTTGAAAAAAAGGTTACCCTTTGGATGGTGATCAAGTGTGCCAAGTTTCATGTGAATGCCTTCAGTAGAACCAGAGATATCACAAAAATGTCAAAGACTTTTGCATTTTTTTCTCAAATTTGACCTTGAAAAATGACCTTGACCTTGACTGGTGACCTTAAACTTGGAACCAACAGAAAGTGCTTGTCCCAGGCAATCATCATGTGAAATCTGAAGACCATATCACTTTCCATTCAAAGTAATTGCAATATGTCAAAGATTTTGCATTTTTTTCAAAAGTCTGACCTTAAAAAATGACCTTGAACTTGACAGATGACCTTGATCTTGGTACCAACAGAAAGGTCTTGTCCCAGGCAATCACCATGTGAAATATAAAGGCCCTATCACAAACCATTCAAAAGTTATTGCAAAATGTCAAAGTTTTTGCATTTTTTATACAAATTTGACCTTTAAAAATGACCTTGACCTTGACTGATGACCTTGAATTTGGAACCAACAGAAAGTGCTTGTCCTAGGCAATCATCATGTGAAATATGAAGACCCTATCACTAAATATTCAAAAGTTATGGCAATTTGTCAAAATTTTTGCATTTTTTTCAAAAGTTTGACCTTGAAAAGTGACCTTGAACTTGACTGATGACCTTGAACTTGGTACCAACAGAAAGGTCTTGTCCCAGGCAATCATCATATGGAATATCAAAGCCCTATCACTTACCATTCAAAAGTTATCACAAAATGTCAAAGTTTTCGCACGACGACGACAACGACGACGACGACACCAAGGCTATAGCAATACCTCGGGTTTTCTCCGAAAACAGCCGAGCTAAAAATGGTAAAAACTATAATAACAATATGATATGTACTTCTCTGATTGATATCGATATCAGGTCTATTCTGACAATTTTTCTAACTCGCTCGAAGTCACTTGAGTCTATTGCTAAAGTTCTTTTAAAGCAATGCATTTGCATGATAACCAACAGAAATGACATTACTCTAACAATACTTTTGTATAGAATTAAAGGCACTACTAGATGCAGCATACATAACATTTTATATCGTATATACTCTTGATGCTTCAAGCCTCATGCTTCATGAATATCTGATGTAAGATCTTATGTTCTTTGAGTGCAATATATATCCAAATTTTAATTTTGAGGATTGCTGTATTTATGCGTTTGTAACTCTTCATTGCGCATATTTATGTTATCATCACCTTGGTTAAAAATCATCAAATGATGTACATTCTTATACATAATATATATTAAATATTCTTCCAATCGTGATATTGAAAGGACTGTCGCAGGACAGCAAATACCGACTATTCCCAGTGTAGGATAGCGCAATCTCAATCAGGTTTTAAATAATCAATCTTGACCAAAATTTTTCTTTCGCAGTCACTTTTAAAACACCAACAGAAAAGCCAAAAAATATTATTTTCACCATTGCAACTGGGATATTTTCAGCTCATCTGAGTACATTGTGCTGAAAGGTGTTTTTTGTGATGATTGAGTGTCTGTTTTCAGCCTTAGTTGAACGTTTCTTCATTAGCACTTTAGAGGCCCTTATAATTGCCCATTCTTCATGAAACTTGGTCAGAGAGTTGGTAAGGTCACAAAGATAAAATATATCGAAAAAAAAGAAAGGTTCCATTGGAAAACACGGCAAAGGGGCCTTTTTGAAAATGTCCTTGTAAACACTCTAAGGGGGGGGGGGGGCACAATTTGTCCCAATCTTAATGAAACTTGGTCAGATTGTTTGTCCCGTCACAAGGATAGAATATCAAAAGTGGTAAGGTACCAAGTGAAAACACCAGATAAGAAGAACGGTAATTTCTTTGTGAACACTATAGAGGCCACAATATTGGTTCAATATCCATGATTCTAAATCATAATATTTTGTAGTTCACATGGATGAACCATATTTGAAAATTGGTAGGTTGCATTGAAAAGAGTGGGATGGGGGCCTAAATGATAATATCTTTGTTAACACTCTAAGGGCCAAAATTTAGTTCAATCTGCATGCAACTTGTTTGATTTTTTTCAGCTCAAATGTAAGTCCCCGTTTTTTATGTGCCTTACATGAACTATGATCCTAAAAAAAGAAGATTTATGTAACGTAAATTTCAAATTCAAAATTTGACATTTAGTTGTCTGAAAAGAAGACACTTTATAGATATCTATAGACATAGATATATATAGATTTCATGTTTTAACCGGTATCTTAATTTTGAATTCTGGTGAGCCATCTTGGGCTATTTGAAAAAGATTATGCCAGGTTTATATTGTTTCGATTTTTAATTGTTTTTAAAGATGTTTATCAAATTTCTAAAGTTTGGAATGCAACAGTCTGTCAAACATTTCAGTGTTGACTGATTTACAGTGCTTACAGTACTTTGATTTCATCAACTTTTTTTCTAGCAATAAATATCTGACCAGGTACAGTCTGAGTTATTTGATAAGGGTCATTAAGGAGTCATAAGCGTTCCCACTAGGGTTGGCTTATCAATATCTTACATCAGTAAAACTGTGACCTGACCGAGGGGTCAAATTCTTCCAGGAATTTCTGGGAGTAAGCTCTGCAGAGTTGACCAGGCTGTCAGTTTTTGACAATATGGGAGGTAATTTGATATAAAATAGTTACACATGAGTGGTCTACCTTATTGATTTTAAAACTAACTGACAGCCTGGGAGCCAGGCTACCGTAACCATAGCAACAACAATTTTAGTCTAAAAACAAAAATAAAATGATGTGCATAATCTACACATTGCCATATAGTCATATACCAAGTTCCATCAAACTAGCTTGCTTAGTTATTATCTTATCGCAGGATCCCATTTTTGGCCATATTTTCACTATTTCTGTAACCATAGCAACCTCAATTTAAGTCGAAAAACAAAAATAAAACGATGTGCATAATCTACACATTGCCATCTAGTCATATACCAACTTTCATCAAAAACCCTTGCTTAGTTATTAAGTTATCGCGGGATCCAGATTTGAGCGGACAGACGGACGGACAGACAGACGGACGGACGGACAGACGGAGGGCAAACCTATAGTCCCCTCCGGTGTGAACACCGGTAGGGGACTAAAAAGCAAGAGATGATACTTACTGTTGTCCAGGTCTTCCATTTCCTGGGCCCAGTCTACTGATTTATTTGCCAACACATAGCTGGTACCAGGTCCAGCCACATTGCCCTGCTCATCAGACAAAAAGTCTGTTAGAGCCATAGTCTTTTTTGGCTTCTTCTTGTCTTTTTTTCCTGAAATGAGATAAGAAAATTCAAAGTAAAAGGATATTCCTGTTGCTGGTTGATTTGTTTGCCTGTTTCAGGTTGGACTAAGACAGAGTTATGAGTTTCGGCCTAGTTTGCTCTTTCAGTAGGTTTATCCCCTCAATAAGTGAGAGCAGGGTTTTAGTCTAACATCAACTAATTTGTTTGTTTGAATGGGGTTTTACACTGCTTTCAACAATCTTTCAGTTATATTGTGGCGACTGGAGCACCTAACAATGGATTCCAGGTATTTCTCACACTAGTCCTACAATTACATCCTTTCCTTGCCTCCAGCTGGTTTCTCACATAGATCTACAGTAATCAACCAATTGATGGAAGACAAATAGTCATAAAGGACTAGTGCTGCCAAAGGGAATCAAACCCGGGACCTCTTGAATAATAGTCCAACGCACTACCACTGCGCTATTACGGCAGCTGACATGAAGTAAATAGGTCCCAGCGTTCTCCGCAGGCCCTTATAGCGTATCGGGGCCGATACGCCTTCAATAAATTTAACAGGTTGCCGATACACCTTAGGAACGCCGATACGCTTAAATTTGATCACCGATACAGCTTAATTTCTTTCTGAACAAAGGGTCAAAACGAGCAATAAAACTGATTGCAGACGCGCGGTCATTACATAATCGCGATCTGGGAAGATGTATACACAAAGACCCTAATTGATAAGACCATGCTAATTGGTGATTATCGATTTTTTCTTCACGGTTGGTTGATTTTCACTGGTTCCTCACTTCCAGTAACAGAGAAGAACAGATGGGTACCAATACGAAAACGGTCACTTACAGTCCACTTCATTTACCGAAAATTGCCAATTTTTACCGAGATCCACCGGAAACGATGGAAAAAGTTGTTTTCACATCCTTTCCTAACCCCAAACTGCTATCTCACTTAGGTCTACGATTATTAACCCATGGGTCAGAAAGAATGAGTGCAGCCGTCGGAGATACACGGAATCCCAATATTGACAGTCCGGCGCGCTACCAACTGCGCTTTGTCGACGGCAGGGACGAAATTAGACACCGAAAAGTCTAGCTCGCATGCGATTAAATCCAAGTTAATAAATTTCAGAAGAAGCAGTGTTTTCGCAAAATGAGCTAATCTGGTTTTTATTCTCAAATCTTGAACATTTATCGCTGTTGACAAACGATTCAAAAAGCGACTCGCCCCTTACCCAATTCATTGGTTTATTACCTCCCTTTGTCAATCCCGTTGAATTTTCTTATTAATATTACATTGTTTGTAAATATATGATAAAATTTTGTTTCTTTTTCATTAAACTTATTCATATCATAGTCATGTTTTACAGGGTTTGAAAATTTAAAGCCCGATTGTTATCGTAGATTCTTATCTCTCACTAAATTGAGTTTTAAACAGGAAGCTATATATAAACCTACATTTCCTACTCCGAAGAGTCTAACAAAGAAACTAAAAATGGCGCGAAACAGATGGTGACCGCGTTGCTTCGCATTTGTCTGGACTTTCTTTCCTGACGATCTATCTGATAATCAAAGCCGTGAATTAATCTCGTCAAACCCAGGGTTACGAATATATGACTTATACGGTTTTCGAAAAGAAGCTTTCGATACCCCTTGACTCGTGAAGATGATCTTTGCAAACTGGCCAAATGTCGTAACTACAGATTCATTTAATTGAATTTACGGCATTTTTTCTCGCTCATCCAAGAATGCGGTCCTTGCACCCCGAAAGCTTTAATTACTTTGGTATAGTTTCGATCGGACGTAGGGTATTGTTTATTTTGATTGCGTAGATAATAATTTTTTCCTATTTTCGAGAAGACAACATTTAAAATATGAAATTCGTTGATCTTATGAAACTTTATGGATTTTACTAACTTTACCCTTTTGAGATCGTCGTTATCAGTGTTTCTCAGCTGCCGGGCGGGTAGGCCCGAGAAATCGGGATTTGGAGAACTAAGAGGAGTCTGCAATCGTTTAACCCTACAAACAAGATTACTTTATCAAAGATAGTTTTGTTGAGCTTGGGGACAACAAAACGATCTTAAAAAAAATATATCAAAGTAATAAACCGCGCTTGTTCTTCAATTCATTGCCGAGTTTTAAAAAATATAAAATCGATGGCCTAAATATGTACATGTATATTTAGATATCCGATATCGTTATCAATATTGACGCTGTGTCTGTTAGGTTTCCGCGATACGTTATTGATCACCGCGGGAGGGGGGGATCGGCGGCGGCAGGGGGGTAGGCTTCAGTGTTATAGCAGATACATCCACTTCTTCCGCTGTTTCATTTCTCGGACCCCGACCACAGCGTTTTAATGGAGTTGCAGTGTATTTGCTTAAGTCAAACTAGATTTACCTTTATGTTCCAATGTGAATTTTGATTATATCAAACAAAAAATCGACAAGAATATGCAGTTTTCGCGATCTTTCTACTACCGAGATTTAGGCAGAATAAGACATCGCAGACAGTCTGTCTGTTTAAAATTCACTTACCTCAAGCTTACTACCCAATTAATATGGACATTACACCTAATTTCAGTTAGAAAATTGAAACAAAGCTTTTGATAATTCTCCACAGGAACGCATTTCTTAACTATTTCGTACCCTTTTATGTTCAACCCAAAACATTTTTTTTCTTTTTTTTTTTTTGTTCATTCCAGAATTGAAATCAAGATAAATTCTATTTCTATTTCTAAATTAGGTCATAGAAATTGATATAGGAAATAAATATTACAAAAATGAAGATAAAAAAACCCTTGTAAAATCAAAGAGCTTAAAGTCCTGTCACAGGCTTCTCTAAACAAACTAGGTATCAACTTTTAAATTTGTTACATGGTTATTGTAGAATAAAAAAATGTTCTTAGAGATATTTTTGGGGGGAAAATATGAAAAGGGTTTGTAAACACATTAGAAAATAACTGTAATAAAATCTAGTTTTTACTTATTTCAAGAGAAGGGCCTTCCTCAATCATACAAGGACTTCCCAAGGATTTTAAAAATTCCTTATATACATTATTAAATAGAGACCTATAAAAGTTGACAATACATGCAGTGCTGTCCTTGGAAATCTCAAATATATGAGCATAACACAGCCTAAGTGCAGTTGATTTACTGTTTTCTTTGACTCTTTAATTTAATTTTCTTAAATATTCCAATTTTCTTCATTTCTTTTGTAATAGTCTTTTAGTACACAGTATATTCTATTAAAGGGAAGGGATACAAGGGGAAGGAGGGAAGGGGGGTATTTTTAAGCCATCATGCAAAATTTTATTGATGATTTGGGAGTTAAGTTATTTATGAGATGCTATAAAGGTGTCAAAGAAAAAAAAGTTCAAATCAAATTATATATTCAGCAAAACAGAAGTTCTGCTTCACAAATATCAAAATCCTTATCCAGTAAAACCACTGTAACCATCCTTTATTATTAACAGAAATACAAAGTAATCTGACAATATAGCCGCGCGCATATGCCACTACGCCTTCAAAATTTTCTGGGGAGAACCCTGGGTCCCAAAGACTCAATTGTTGGGATCTAAAAAATCCTATCTGAAGTTTTTGGCAAAATCCTATCTGAAGGTTTGTGGGTTTCTTATCTATGTGTAGACTTTGTTTTAAGCAATGATCTTGTTTTTATGTAAATTTGGGTCAATTCCACGGTTACGGGAAAGAGAATGTTTGATGTACCATTTATAAATTTTACGGTATCAATTTCAGGAAATTGGTGGAATCTAGACCAATGTAAAGTTAAAAATTAATGTTTGTTTTCGTGAGAATATTAACTAGAATAGTGTTTAACCCTTGTCATGCTGAACCCATAATATTCCTGTTTTGACAGGAGATATAGACAAAGATCTGCCTGCACATAAGTGCAGTCTGATCTTAGTCTACACCACCTGTTTATTTTATTTCAGCAAGAATTGTGTAAAGACTTGTAATTTACGATTAGAATACTTGCGTACAATTTCGTCTGTCACAGCCTTCAGCACTTTGATTTACGTGTAATTTGGTCAACATTTTTAATTCAGCATGACAAGGGTTAAATAATTGAAAGAAAGGATTTGTTGTTAAAACAACTTTTTTGCCCAGAAGATAGTGTCAGACACAGGGATAATTCTGGCTCAGTATATTACAAGGTTCAATATTTTTTTACTTTACCACTATAGCTACGGCAATCTTATGTTACTCAACTGCTTGTGCTCAAAAATAGCTTCATTTTGATATACAATTTACCTGGACATACTGCTTTTTCTTGGCTAATGATGTACCTTTAAAATTGGGTCTCAAACACTTTACATGAACCTTAATTGAAATTCAACCAAAGGATTTAAGACCACCCACGTGACGAGACAACTTGCCATAGGATAAGTCCTTGGTGAAGGAGTTAATATAAGTGAATTGTTTAAGTGTTAAACTGGGCCCCCTCAAGCCTCATAATAAACGAATATAGAGAGTGAATCAGAGTGGAAAAGGCTCGGAATCATTTTTTTCTAACAGGATAAATGGCAATATCAAGCATTTAAATTGTCTAATTAAAGATCCCTTCTGACTCTTTTTCAGCTTTCCCTATAATTTAAATGTAAATTGATCAACAGAGCGTAGACTGGTTTAAACCTATCCATTTTACATCAATAGGGAAACAAGTTCTAACAATTTGGATTCTCATGATTCTGCTTACTGGAAAATTCACCAGAAGTAGTGCCGAATGTGATTGAAAGAACCAAGATTGTTAGCCGCTCCCGGGAATCAATTTCAGGACCTTTTGGTCAAGAGGCTGATGCTCTACCTCTAGACGGACATGGACGCCACACTCAGGGTTCCCACGCTCCAACAGTTCTAAAATTCCCTGACTTTTCCCTGACAAGAATGTGATTTTCCCTGACATTTAATGGACATTTCGGCACATGTATTTCTATTCATTTACCTTTTTGCTATAGCTCTTCAAATGTATTTTTGTAAAATAGCTCTAGAAATATTCCTTTTAATCTCCCTATCTTGACAACTATAGAGTATATAGATAATAATACATTTTCTAAATTAAAGTTTGCTTGTGTGGGGTTTAAAAGCCTCTTTCCAAACTAATCTATTTATAGCACAAGGGCTCAAAATCTAAACATTTATACCTATCTAGCCAATATAAATATGACATCCTATCCGAAACATCAAGTTGCATTCCCATATAGGTTATTAATCACCAATTTGTGAGACACACTTCAATCTTTTCAAAGAATTTTAGCAGCTGTAGGGTTCAAACTTCTGACCGAAAGATGAGCAGTCCTAAACTCACCTGTTGCATGAGGGCATGCATGTTTAATAACGAGGCCCTATGAGAGGCAGAGATTCTCTCCAACTTCCCTAGAAATAGGAAGCCATTAGGGTGTAGGGTTTGTACAAGACAATCGGTTTATGTAGTAGGAATCTAATACTTTGTTATAGTTCAAAAGTAAAGAGCAATTCTATGAAAGAGAAAACCTAAAACATGGTTAATATGTCAAACAAGTCATGGTGTATGATATTTAACTACAAAAGAAACTTAATCTCAGGAAAGCAAAGGCCAGGGTCCTTTAAGTTTATGATAATCACCTTAAAGTGTTATTGGTGGAATAATAATTCATAAAGAAATAATACATAAAGTATATACATGTATACAAAAGCAAACTCTTAAAATACCAGTAGGTTTAATGCAAAAGTACCCATATTATGTATCAAAAGTCAAAGCCTGTGGTGTCTGTGATAGAGAGATACAGTGCCGTCCAGGGCAAAGAAGTTTTGAGTCCTTTAGATCTTTTATAATATTATTATAAGCCAAAATATTTGACACAAGTACTGGTGAATTTTCCAGGAAAACATCATTTGGGATAAATCTTAATTGAGGCACTTATTTCCCAATGGATGTAATACATATACATGTTTAAACAAAACCCTTTGACATGATTGAGATATAATCATGAATTGTAGCTGCACAAGTTTTATCAAAATAAAAGCATTATGTGATAAGACAAAAATTAGTGAATACTTTCATTGACCAAATGGGGTTTTTTTTATAAAGAATATAATCATGATATCTAAGGCATGTTGAAGTAAAAATAATTATCATCTTAGCAATTCAAGGACAACAGAAACAGGATCTTTTAATTTAGATTTGATCAGCTTTCTTTTCAATTACAATGGTCCAGTCTGAAGGTAACAAACCTAATATTTGCAACATAACCACTATGGGAAATGTGACCAGCGTCTTTTTAGTATTGTTGACACCATTAGACAGGTTTGCAGAAAGAATTGAAGCTTGATTACAACAATACCATTAGATTTTAAGATGTGCATAAATTTAAAAATTCAAATTATAAAATCATCTTACCTACACATCATAGTGAAGAAAAAAGCATCATGTTATTGTATTTAGTAAATAAATTCATCTCTGATTCTAACATGATTCTTTGAACCTCAAAACTGGAACTACCTTACAAACAATGATAGATGAAGTTAAGGACATAAATTACTCTAAAATTAAAACATAAATGAGACATTAGACCTTTCAGTAAAAAATTTGGTGATAAAATCTTAAGAGCCTGCCTTTGTGTTAGAAAGTCCTGAAATGAAGAATTCCCTGACAGGCTTTTCAAAATTCCCTGACATTTCCCTGACTTTTGTCTTATTTTCCAAATTTCCCTGACACTTAACTAAATTCCCTGACATTTCCCTGACTTTTTCAAAAATCCATTTTTCCCTGACTTTTCCCTGACGCGTGGGAACCCTGACACTAATGACCAGGTGCCCGATAATCCAAGTTGGTGAAGCGTCATTCGTATGTTCAGGTGGAAGGGTCTATCCCATGTCGGACACAACTTTTCCAGCCTTATTTATTTAAAACTTTGACAGGTATGTGACCATTTGAATAATTTGAGGCCAGTTTGAAGGGATTTTTATAATGCGAAGACTTCGACAAGAGGTTGGTTCACAGTCTATTGTCTTCCCACATCTTCCCCTTAAACCAGAAAACTGCAACAGCCAGCACATTACTCAGGACGGTCAGACCTGAATAATGATCCAAGTCAGTGACAATTTGTGAAGGTTGAAGGCAGCTCTTCAGGATTTATCACTTGTGATTAATCCTTGATCAATCATAAAAAAGCCAGCTGACCTCATTATTCTCGTGCGGTTCAACCGTATAACGGGAAGTGATGAGCTCCCAGAAGGCGGAATAGAGTGAACCACATGTTTCTCTGGCTTGACTTGTAAGATTCACTAAAGACCCAAATTACAAGCGATCTACCAAAATAATGTAGAATACTTTATCTTGACATGCAGACTTGACTGATCTTTGCCGTTTTTACACGTAAAATTAAGAAAAATGCACGTGTTCATGCTGTCACGCTCACCTTTAGTCGCCATTTTGGAAAAGTAAGGACCGAAGTTAACAAATTTCATGTGCTTTTAACAATTGAATATTTACCACAGTTTGATGGAGTACAAGTGATTGAAGAAAAAATTATTTCGGTACATCTTATTTCACTTTTATTGTAGATTTTGATTTAACCCCCCCCCCACCTAGATTCACTTCAGATCAACTTCCTGTAGAAGTCGCATCCGTCCACAAAAAGTTGTTTTAATAGTTGCCATCAACTTGACAGCCTAAGGTCATTTTAGCTCGATTGAAAATGGTATGCACTTTCTCAATAGATAGTTGTATCTGCTACTCTTATAGTTCCAAACATCAGAAATTGAATTTGGATTGATATTGAAAGTGAATAGTGTCACCAAATTCTCCTGTCATAATGAAAATTTAATGAAGTCAAATTGTATTGACAATTTCATTAATACCGGCTATTTTGTCCTGTGACAAAGGGGTGCAGGATACTACGCGTAAACAATTTTGCTGGAGGACCATTTTGTCAAATGGTGGTGTCCGTGGTTTAAAGATAGAGCGTCAACCTTTTGACCTAAAGGTCCCAAGTTTGATTCCTGGGAGCGGCTATCAATCTTGTTTTTTTCATTGGCCCACACATTAGGCACGAGAACTGGTGAATTTTCTAAGAAGCAGAATTGAGAGGGATTAATCTAAGTTGTAAGAACTTGTTTCCCAATCAATGTAAAATTAATAGGTTTAGAAAAAAAAAAAGTCTTCTTTGCCAAATGATCATCTCATTTTTCTTTAAACAACCATTTTGCTTTAAACAACCATTTTGCTGACAGGACATTTCGCTCAAGATTGTTGAAAGTGGCGTAAAACCCCATCCAAGCAAACAAACAAACATTTTGCTGAAAACAATGTTAAGCAGTTTAACTGCGCATGTGTCGGGTTACTAACACTCTTTCCTGTGCTATCTCTCTGAAAATTTAGAAATAGCTGTCTTAAAGGACAGAGAAGGATAGAACTACGCTTTGTATTCTGAGAATACAATTTTCAGAATCGATCCATGTATCTTTTTGCCTTGATTACCAGGCAAATAATTAGTAAATCGTCTTTCTTCTTGCCCATTCATTGATGGGTCACATGACCGCCGCCATTTTTTCTCTTCCCTCGGCGGTAAACATATAGAGTTTGAAAATGACAAAATTCATCGGTAAGTTACTGTGTTTTATGTATTTACTTGAATTGTTGCTGTCTCTCTCGCATGATGTTGAGTTGAACCCAGGTCCGAAATTTCCCTGTGGTCGCTGTGGCAAAGCTGTAAGACATGGACAAAATGGCATCCAATGCGAAAAATGTGAATATTGGTACCACATAGACTGTGAAGGCTTATCGCCCAATGTTCACAAGATACTTTGTGAGCACGACAGCTACTCCTGGACATGTCTTAATTGTGGCCTACCTAACCTCCACTCGGATATATTTAATGATACCCTTTCAACCCTTCAGACTTCAAATAGCTTTGAAATGTTATCACACACATTCTCACCTTCGACAAGTACCAAGGTTACTTCAACACCTTTAAAATATCTCGACAAACAAACAAATGTAAGACATGCCCAACCATATGCTAACCAGAAACTAAAAATACTTAATGTTAACTTTCAGTCAATTGTAAACAAGGTCCAGGAACTACATTGCTTGGTTGAAACTGAAAGGCCTGATATCATCATGGGCACTGAGTCATGGCTCTCAGCTGACACAAAAGATAATGAGATATTTCCACTGGGGTATACCCCCTACAGAGCTGATAGGACATCAAACAAAACTCGGGGTGGGGGTGTTTTCATTCTGGTAAAGGACACCCTTATCTGCTCTGAACAGCCTCAACTCAAAACTGAGTGCGAGATTATATGGGTAAAGCTTGAATTCACTGGAACACAGCCCCTGTACCTCGCTGCATATTACAAGCCCCGGGAGAATGATCAGCATAGCTTGACAATGCTTAAAGACTCTCTGGACAAGTTAGCTGGCATCAGGGGTAATTTATTAGTCACAGGGGATTTCAATCTTCCCAAATTTTCTTGAGACAACTGTGAACCTTCTATCAGACCAGACTGTACTTGTAGGGTATTATATGAAAACTTCATTGAAATACTTGATGACCACAGCCTTACCCAAATTGTGACAGAACCTACAAGAAACGAAAATATTCTAGACCTTGTCCTGTCATCCAATCCTACTTTAGTGTCCAAAGTTAAATGCCTCCCTGGCATAAGTGACCATGACATTGTCTCAGTGGAGATTGCTGTCAAACCCTCTATAGCCAAACAGAAAAGCAGAAAAATCTACCTCTACAACAAGGCTGATTGGAATACTTTTAGATTAAAAATCAAGGAATTCCAGTCAGACTTTCTATTCTCACACCATGAGAAATCCATTGAGCAACAATGGACAGAATTAACAACCAAACTGGAGGAAATAACTGACCAATGTATCCCTACCAAGAACATTAAAGGTAAACCATCACTTCCTTGGATCTCAACTGAAATCAAAAGACTCATACACAAACGTGATAAGTACTACAGATTATTTAAAAAGACAAAAAACACCAAGTATAAAACAAAATACATATCTCTGAGACATGAAATCAAGAAAAAAATCAAGATTAGTCATGAAACCTACCTTGAAAGCCTACTTGGAATTGATAGTGATAAAACCACAGGTACAATAGAACGAAACAAACTGTTTCAGTACCTAAAAAACTCCCGAAATGACCAAATGGGTATCCCACCGTTAAAACAAAATGAAACCCTGAAAACCGGAAATAAAGACAAAGCTGACATTCTAAATCAGCAATTCCAATCTGTGTTTACCCCATTAGCCCCTCTCTCCCTAAAAGACCTTTCTCTCATGAAGGTTCAGGACCAAATTGACAGAAAGACCATGTCGCAAGATATCTTACCTGAAGAGCTAAGGAATAACACACAAATTATGCCAGATATTGAAATTTCTGAAGCAGGTATCACTAAACTCCTGAAAAATTTAAAACCCCAAAAAGCAGCTGGTCCTGACAGAATCAAACCTGTAGTTCTTAAAGAACTTAGTGAAGAACTTGCCCCAATCATAAAAATCCTTTTTCAAAAATCTCTAGACTCTGGCATTGTACCTCATATATGGAATTCCGCAAACGTCTCTCCTATATACAAGAAGGGGGATAAAGCCACGGCTAGCAATTACAGGCCAATATCTCTTACATGTGTACTGTGTAAAGTAATGGAGCACATAATTGCATCCAACATTGTCTAACACCTAGACTCAAACAGGCTCATGTATGACCTGCAGCATGGATTCAGGGAGAGACGCTCCTGCGAGACACAACTTGTCTCCCTGATTGAAGATCTTTCTCGTAAATCCAGCCAAGGTAGACAAACTGACCTAGTACTCTTAGACTTTTCCAAAGCCTTTGATAAAGTGAATCACTCAAAACTCTTACTCAAACTCCACTCATATGGCATCAGGAAAAATAACCTAGAATGGATCAAGGCTTTTCTCAGCAATCGAACACAGAGAGTACTTATTGATGGTGAGGAATCGGACTCGGTCCCAGTCACATCCGGGGTACCCCAAGGGTCTGTACTGGGCCCAATCCTATTCCTGGCCTATATAAATGACCTTCCTGAAAATCTCGTCTCTCAGGCGCGCCTCTTCGCTGATGACACTGCTGTCTACCTCAAACTCAACAACATTGGCGACAACGCAATACTACAAAAAGACCTGGACAGACTACAGGCATGGGAGGCAAAATGGGACATGGAGTTCAACCCTTCCAAGTGCCAGGTGATACGGGTGACATCCTCTAGGACACCCCTCCAAACACAGTACATACTTCATGGTCAGGTCCTGGAGACTGTTACCAGTGCCAGGTACTTGGGGGTTGACATTTCCAACAACCTAAACTGGAACCATCACATAAATCGCATTACCACAAATGCTAACAAAACATTGGGATTTCTCAAAAGGAACATAAAAACCAAATCTCCTAAAATTAGAGAGGCTGCATACCAGACACTTGTACGCCCACAGCTTGAGTATGCCTCAGCTGTGTGGGATCCCCATACAAAAGATCAAACCCACAAAATAGAAATGGTCCAAAGACGTGCAGCCCGTTGGGCTTTAAATGATTTTTCGAAAATCAACCAGTGTCACCTCTCTACTCTCTCAATTAAAATGGCAGACCCTCCATGAGAGGAGATCAATAGCCAGGCTCTGTCTATTCTACAAAATTGTGAATGACCTGGTAGCAATACCCCTCCCAGATTACATCCAACCTACTCGCAGGGTTTCTAGGTACTGCCACTCAATGACCTTTCGCCAAATCCATACTGGCAAAGACTACTACAAACACTCTTTCTACCCAATGGCAATTGTCCAATGGAATGCCCTCCCTGAAAATGTTGTAACTTCACCAAGCCTTGATATCTTTAGGGCATCACTGGGAGAGCTGCATCATTCAAGGCCATAAACAAAGTACTGTGCCTTTTAACCTTTTAATTCTTTTATTTTTTATTTTTTTAACATCTCTACTCAATCCTTTGACAGTTGTTTTTAAATACTCCTTCTTCATCGATCTGTACACTAACCCTTCATCTTTTATTACACTTGCTATCATTCTCTTATCTTTTATTCTTTTTCTTACCCTGACGCGCAGTGCCTGCCAGTAATGCTCGCGAGGGCGTAGGCAGTACCAGAAGATAGATAGATAGTTGTTTGACAGTTGTTTTTAAATACTCCTTCTTCATCGATCTGTACACTAACCCTTCATCTTTTATTACACTTGCTATCATTCTCTTATCTTTTATTCTTTTTCTTACCCTGACGCGCAGTGCCTGCCAGTAATGCTCGCGAGGGCGTAGGCAGTACCAGAAGATAGATAGATAGAGATAAAGGGCGACATATCAATTTGGGTGTGACACATCATCATTTTTTTTCGAAACATGGATAATTCTAGCTCAATACCGCATGTGCAAAAATATCTCAATGAGAAAGTAAGAATTCTTTATATGAGCAATTTCAACAAATCGATGTTTCATAATTATAGGCAGTTGCAACTGTTTTGCACTCCGCTAACTAAATTGTTCACAAAATTACATTTCATTTTGAGATTTTTCTCTCATTAAGCCAGTTACAATGAGATTTCTGGCAGAAAAATGAGATAATCTCACAATATCTCACCCAAAAAGGATTCCTGTCAAAACTCGACATTTAATCATAGACCACCTACCTTTCAACTTACCTTTTGATTAAATAAAAAAATAAATAAAAGCAGTGAACATGTGTCACAAAATATCAGTTATCTGTGCTAATTACAATGGTTTTCAATATACAGGTTTATTATCTAAAATTAATGTTTCAACTTAAATCTTAGAAATGTCAACAAAAAATGATGTCATTTGAAATGTTGGTCAGTTCATTTGTAAATACGACAAACAAATGATGCAGTTTCTTTGGTTTGTTGTAATTAACAAGTAAGAAAAAATGTGTTATTATCTAAATATGTTCTTTCTTTTTGGAAGGACACAATTTACACTGGAAGGGTAAGTTTGAATAACTGTATTCAGTTCAATTATAACATCATGCTCCTATGCCTTTGAAGCAAGCAATAAGACAGGGCCCTGCCCTGCGTTCAAGATGACAAAATAGTGCAAACTGTTTGCCAATTTTATCCCATTTTACATACAAGTGTATGTGCAAAGCGGGTCTTATTGGCAAACAGTTTGCACCGTTTTGTCATCCTGAACGCATGGACTGGATATAAGCTCAGTGACATTTCAAAATGGAAACTTTCACTGTTTGTCAAACAATCTATAACAAGGGGTCAGTGCAAAACTAATGTAAGTGCCTATAAATATATAGGCACTTACAATTGTTATGCCTGATCCCCCAGTATGCAGTGGGGTACAAATTAGAACCCTGTCAATTAGTTTCATTTCTGCAAACTAGAAGTACCCATAGCCTATGGTTTGGAGGAAAAAAAAATAGATCTAGAACAATTTCATGTTTCATACACATACACATGAATTATGTTTATGCTCAAAGGTTTCAACATGGATTAGCATGTGCTAGTTGAATTGATTACAGTACTAGGGTAATCTTACAGAACAAAGTAAATAATTGGATAGAAATTAAAACTTCTAACAAAGAAATCATATTCATGAGTACATGTATAACATTAAAACTACTAACATGGGAATCTTATTCATGTTTACATATATTACATTAACAATTTGGATACATCTTTCTTTCTGTTTAATATTTGCTGCTTAATCTCTCTTATCATATTACTGTTGTAGAGGAACAGTAGTCTAGTAAACTAGTGAGAAGGTTAATTGCAGAACTCAGTTACATGATAGATTAATAATTGTAACTATGTAGACGAATGTGAATTGTAAATCCAAACCCAGGTGCCTGGTGGTTGTTTGAGAAAAAAAGCATGCTACTAGTTACTAACTTTAAGCTTATGTTAAAACAAATGATCTACATACAAAAGATAGAACTAACAGTCACTTGTATTTAGACTGAATAGCAGTCTAGGAGAGGAACTAACTTTGAAGAAGCCTTCTAAAAAATAAAGCTTGGGTATAGTGTGACAGATTTATATATACAGCAGCCTAAAAAATTCTAGGACTCATAAAATTTACTGAAAACAATAATTTTTAATTTTCTTAGTCTTGTTGATGATAATAATGGGTAATGCAGGTTGGGAGTACTAGTACATAGATGGCTTAGCGGAAAACAGTTGTAACTGCCTATATGTTTACAGGCAGTTACAACTGTTTTGCACTGAGCCATTGATGTATAAACTGGATTCAAATAATTATTATGGTAAGAAAAGCAATGTTTAGACTGTAATTAAAGGAAAGGGAGATATACAAAACATGAAAATGAAAATTAAAATTGACAAAAAATTTATATCTAGTTATCAAATAAATTTTGATCTTAATGTTATAAAGCATTAAAAAGCAAGATTTAGGTTTAGAGGAAAAGAAGAGCTGTTATACAGGGTCAAGCTTTGTTCACTCGGTTTGCAGTATTTTGGTTTAACCAGAGCTACATAGTATGGTTCTATAATTTGAATAGATTATCAACTTTCTCTTACTTGAAAATTGCAATAACATTGACTGATTGTGTGTTTGTAAAGAAAATAGTAAGAATATTGCGCCCAATTTGTAACTGCAATTATTTTGATTATCTTCAAAAAATCTTGTGCATGTACCTGAAACAGCATAATCCTAGCTAAGCTGTAAATAGAATATGAGGAATGTACTGCAACTTGAATAAGGTTATTTCTTTCAGACTAAAATTTTGGACTTTCATTTTCATCAGCTTTATACATATTAAACTATAGATGTGGTTGAGAGGTTGTATTTGTCTCTTGAGCAAGATGTTCAAATTTTTATTCCTAGCATAGGCTATCAATCTTATCAATCTTATTGGACACTACTGTATTTCCTATATTGAGGGTTCAGTGCAAGACTGAACAAAGTGTCTATAACCCCCCCCCCCCTTTTATCTGTACCTCTGCAACAAATCTAGCTTTGATGCAATATTTGCAACCTTGGGCAACCTGCACAATCTGCATGATGACCTTGACACCAACTATGCCAGTGTTTCTGACAACCAAGATAAATTGAAATATAAAAAAATGGGTAAAAGATTTGTCTTAAAGTCACTTGTTAGCAGGTTTTAAATAGTTATTTGAATTCAGTAAAAACATGAATTTGGTCTGGCAGATTGTGTGTGTTTCCCAAGGCCAAGACATTCAGGGCATGTACTGATAATTTTATTTAGGAATCACCAAATCAGACTCAAGAGGGATTAAGGGGTAAATAAGTCTTGAATCTGAAAGGCTAAAACAAACCCTGATCAGGTTGAAAAATAATTCACAAAGCTATTTTTAACCTCTACAGGCTACGGATCTGAATGTGAACGAGCATCATCATGCACAGATATACAACTACATACGATTTTCTCGCTATCAGCGAGGACAGAGGATGAGAGCCGTTGATTTTTGTTTTGATGAAGTGAAATCACAAAGGTAACATACTGGTTTATAAAACTATATGTAATTTCTCTACATTAGCTCAACTAGTCGAAGAGCTGTAGCAATGGTGTGATTTTTGTCTGTGCATCATTCTGTCCATCTGTCTGTCTAGCTGTCAACTGTGCCTTATTAACACTCTCAAGTTTTCATTGGATTCTCTTGAAACTCGCTGAAAAGGATTGTTTAATCAAAAGTATTTTTTCTATGAAATTGGATTTAATCAAATATCACAGGAAAATGGGTCTTATGAAAATTTAATCAAAAAATCCTGTTTAACACTATTTCTTAAATGTTATCATCTTCATCAGTTTATTTCATTATCTCTTGTTTTCAGACTAAATGACACCACATTCACTATAGATGAAGTGACAGATTTATTGGATAATCTCCTCATGAGTGTACAAGGAGAGGTGGAGGCAGAGCTCATCAACGCAGCTCATACAAATGTGCTGCTTCTGAGACAGATGTTTATACAGGCAGAAAAATGGCATCTTAAACTGTCTGCAGATATATCAGAACTGGAAAATAGGTAAGGTATTATTTATAAGATGGGGGCATAATATTGTGTAACAGTTGTCTTCCTCTATACATGTATATGTATGTCCATCACCTTAGCTGTCTGTCTTAAAAATTTAAAGTTACCATTTAATTACAGAAGATTTCCATTTTATCTTATAACTTTACAAATATCCATGTAATAACATCGCATATGATATTTTTTATAATATCACATGGATATTTTTAGAATTAAGACATAATGAGATTATTTTTAGAAACTTGCATTTCTGTTAGAATAATCAACTAAAACAAGGCAAATAGAGGTTATAAGATAAATATAATATGTACTCAGTGCATTGTATGAAAAAAATATCTAAATCTGTTGTGGGAATCGATAATTGTCTCGGCAGAGCCTCGACAATTATCAATTGCATCATCCTCATTAGATATTTTTTCATACAAAACTCTAAGTACATATTATATATTTCTATGCTCATATTTAGCATGATGATAATATCAGTGATGCCAGTCTACAGATACTATATTAAAGGTCATCTGAGAAGGTCAATGTCATCTACCAAAATCAAATTTCTTTGAAACCTAATATTTCTAAATACTTCAAGCATATTGAAGATATATTGATCAAATTTGAAATTCTGATTGAACTCATTGATACACATTTGATGATACCAACACCAATGGGTTTATAATCGTATGTGGGATAGCAGCTGGAGGCTAGAAAAGGATGTGATGGTTGTGCTGGTGTGAGAAATACCAGGGGTCCTTTGTTAGGTGCTCCAGCCTCCGGGATATGACTGAAATAATGTTAAAAGCAGCGTAAAACTCAATTCAAACAAACAAACAAATAGATGATACCAAGATCAGGATCATTATAAAAGTCGATAGATCAAGGGTCAAACAATTGCAAAACTTCACGAATTACTCAAGATTTCTACATGCCTAAATCTTATTCAAGACACGGAGAATATATTTGGCAACAAAATTACCTCTTTTACAAAGAAAATGAGGATTTAGAGCAAGACAATTGTAAGTGCCTATTTCTTTATAGACACAATATTGTTGCACTGAAACCTCAATTAGCCTACTTCAGTGACTAGTTTATGTCAAATTGGGAAATAAAAAATAAACATTATAGCTGTCTTGTTTTATAGAGAAGTTTTAGACCAGATAGCAGAGTTTGAAGAGAAGCAATTTGCAGGAACCAAAAGAGATACAGATTTCCAGTCTATGTTAAAACATGTCAAATTAGGACCAATGAATGAGTCAGGAGGAACAGCCTTACTCTATAGGGTTTGTAGTGATGCCTTAAATGAGTCTGTATGTGACAATTCCAAAAGTTTTTTCATGTCCATGGCTCAGCGTGAAACTTTTGTAAAACTGCCTTTATGTTTATTGGCAGTTAAAACTATTTTGCACTGAGCCATCAATGTGCACTATGGTAAGACTCAGATCAGCCTGTGCATCAGCACAGCCTGATCAGCATCTTCACTATGTGCTTAATAGATAGATATAGACCTGCTATCCTTGTCTCAAATGGTAAATTACTTTCAGGCTTCTCAAAGTCTGTCCATCACACACAGAAGTCATGAAATTGTTTGAAATGTCATTCAGATCCAAATTATTCTTAAAACTGTTTCCAGACAACAAATATTGATAAATGTAAAAAGATAAAAGTTACAATATAAGTCCGTATTTTCCCAACTGATTAAATTTTGTTTTAACCAAATTGCCAATACTAGTGATAGTTCAACCACTTTGGCTTGTTAGTTTTTGCACATTAATTCCGTTGAAAGCAGGCTAAGATCAGACTGCATGTCAGTGAAAGCCGATGTTAGTCCTACAGTATGCCAAAGCTTTGTGTACAGCAGTATAATGTCATGAAGAGGGTTAAAAAGTATCTTTGTAAATGATTGCCAAGAAGGGAATGTCCTTTGCATTATCAAAGATTGTAAAAAAAATGTGAAAAAAATTGCTTGTTTCAAGAAAATTCAGATAAGTTGAAAATGAAGAAATGCACTCAGATATGATAGACCTGATTGATGACTCCAACAATTTAATACTTTGATACCTTTGCTAATGTTGTATGGCTGAATCTGGCTGGTCAAAGGGTACAATATTGGGTTTTCAATCCCAGGATCCTTGGTTTTAATTCCAAGCTTGGCCATCTTTCATCCAACATTTGACAAAAATCATTATAACAAGCTTCATTTCTCTCCCACCAATTGGCAAATACTAGTTACCAGTAGCATGTCTAAGTAGGGTGGTTTGAATAAAACGGTTGTACTGGTGTGAGAAACAATATGAAGCCATGGATATGTACACCAGCCTCCACAATATCATTGCAATAATGTTGAAAGTGGTGTTGAACCTCATTTAATCAATCATTCACATGTTGTATGAGATAAAATAAAAATACATTGCGTAATTCTTTACATACACATTTGTTCATTTCAGAAAATAGATGAATTAGAACAAGAAAATGAAAAATTTAGAGAACAATTGACAAAGTTGCAATCAGGGGTATGTTTTACATTTATATTTTTTTTATCTGTTCTTCTTCCTACTTTAGAAGAGAAAAATGATCATTACTGTGACTACATAAGAATTGAGCTAGTGCTCAAAATTGAATGTATCGGCATCATTGTTCATTCATCTACATATTTTCCTTGCATGTAGTTCTTGTTGATATTGTGTAATTTGTCAATGAAGGCTGTTGCTCATGTGAAAATCAGTCATTAACCTTGTGCTGGACAAAATGATTATACATGTATAAGTCAGAGTTGAACAATTTTGTAGGATATTACTGAAAGAGAGTGTAACTGAAAGAAAAAAGAAAATATGTGAAGTTTTTAACACTTTCATGGTAGGCCTAGGTAGAAAAGATAGATGTATAAACTCATCTGCAAGTATTTCAATCAAAGTAGTAAGAATATAACTTATTTGGATATCATATTGTCAGAGCTTGTGGTTGACCCTAAAGACGGGTTTTGACCCTGGATAATCGAAAAAACCAAAAATTCTAAATCCTTAATTTTGACCCTTTAAATTTTCAGTACTGCTTCAAATTATAAATGTTTAAGTAATAATTGTCTTCCTCATATTTTTATAAGAGATTCATATTTCATATGAATCTCTTATAAAGAAATAAAGGAGACATTTAAAGAAGTAAATTAATATAGCAAATAATATAGATTCTTTGATTGACAGCAGCTTTCTGTTACTTACAGGTTGGTTTATCAGGCAGAGAAAGACAACAGCTTGAAGAAGATTTAGCAAGAACACAGGCTCAACTTAGAAATACTAGTATGGTAAGACAACAGCAGAAATGTGTGAAAGAAAATTTTGAATTTCAGATTTAAATAAAAAATATAAACATTTAGAAGCCATAGATAAGGCAATTCTAGTACAGAAATAAAATATTGGTCCTATTTTTATTTCCTTTATTGATTCCAGAGAAACTTTTGACTGGTATGATTTGGAAAAACAAAATGCTGACGGGAAATCAAAGAGGAAATTACAGATTGAATATTTTTTCAGTGTTTTACCAGTGAAGTTAGTTGAAAACAAGTGATTGTATCTCAAAGATTAGCTAAATTTGTGATTTTGTATTAAAAGTAGCCTTTTCAAATTAACCAAATTTATTTGTAAAATGATGAAAAATGAAATATACAGACGTATATGTAAGAATCTTTTTACCGACAAGCAAAGAATTGTAAAATTGCAATATGTTTATCTAAGAAAAATCTTTTTAAAATTAATTTTTGTAAAAGGAAAAAAAAGCTTTGTACAAGAGATATCGATGGGACAGCACAAAACCATTGTAAGTGCCTATAGATTTATAGGCACTTATAATAGTTTTGTGCTGACCCCTAAATATGTTGTGCCTGTGAGCTTATGAATTTTCAATGTTGACTATATTTGTGCATTGTGTAACCATTTTTCATTACTTGTTGTAGAGTGGACAATCAGATGAATTAAAGAGAAAAATGGCCTTATTGCAAGCTGAGCTAGATAAAGACAAGGTAAATACACTAGAAACAGTCTGATTCAATTTTCTCTATCATAAATATACACACAGTCATATTGGCATGATCTTCTACTCTTACTTTTTAGGTCAAAAAATGGGGTCAAGGAGTCAAATCTTGAAAAAACCTTGTGTGCACTCTTGAGGCCACATTTTTGGCTCAAAATTGGATGGCTCATGGTGAAATGGTTGTAACTCCCTATAAACATATACGGAGTTACAACTGTTTCGCACTGAGCCATCTAAATATCTTGAAATTTGGTCAGAACATTTGTCTATACAACATCTTGGATGAGTTTTCAAATTGGGTTAAGTTGGGTTAAAAAACTAGGTCATGGAGACAAATCATTGAAAAACTTGTGTGCACTGTAGACACCACACTTATTAGCTCAAACGACTTGAAATTGTGGCAGAATGTTTATCTACATGATATCTTTGTGCAGTGGAAAATTGGATCAAAGGATATATAAACTAGGACATATGGTCAATTCTCAAATTGGGTGTATAAACATGGTGATTTGCTTGCTTATATTAAATTTAGGATTAATTGCATCTTGCAACCTTAGTAAACAATGCCTCAGATAAACCCATTACGGTCAATGACCTTCTTGTTCCATTTGATTTCGGTGAAATTTTAATAGAATTTTTCTTTCAACTGACCTCTTATACATCAGGAATCCACGCTAGCACCAGTCATTGGGCCTGAGACCTGTGGATTTCAGGGAGGACTGGCAGAAGTTGCTATGTTGCAAGTCCTTCAGGCCTATTGTCGTTAGCCAACATTATTTCTAAACCTTGCGATTTACAAAAGTGTTGCTTCTTTCCATTTAAATTTTTTATTTCCACAAGGAAGAAATTGTGAGAAATGAATAAATTTGCTTGTCATAAGCAATTTCACCTTTCACTACAATATCTTCCTTACAATAGAATAGATGAATTGTTAAATGGCTCAGTAAATATAGATTCCAGGGAAGACCTGGTATTATAAAGGTGGACCTATAAGCCAAAGGACCAATGGGTCCTACAGACTGGGAGCGAAAAGGGAAAAGTGTACTGCCCTATGAAAGATGGATATTTCGAGAAAATATGAAAAAAAAGTTGTTGGAATGGAATTTCCTACGATTTCATTTTGTTACCGATTAATTGACTAGTGAAATTGTTAATCCATAATCGGATGTTCAATTGAGTACTCGATGAATCAAATACTCGTTCCCATCCCTAGTTATAATCCATTGACTTTTAACAGTTACTGTAAACGGCTTTATATTGGCGGTGTCCACATTTGGCGGTTTTTCGATTACGATTAATTGGCGGTGATTTATTTTGGCGCATCTGACTTAAACGCCAAATTAAAACGCTTTATCTATATTTCATTTTTTCGTCGTTCAAAATAACGGGAGTAAAAGAAAGTCAATTTCTAGAGTAATGTCAACTTTCTACAAACTTAACAATAGTTTGTTTTCACACCTTTTGTTATAGTTAAAACGCGTGTATATGTTTTCACACTTTTTCGCTGTGATTTTCATTACAGTGTATCAACCAACTTGGATCTGGAATCTTGAAAATGAGGGTTCAGCGCAATACAATTGTAAGTGCCTATTATTTATAGGCACTTACAATCGTATTGCGCTTACCCGTCGAAGTGTCTACGTTGTCAGCAGATTTTCTTATTCCAATTTGAATAAGTATAGTCTGCATATCTTTGACATAAATTTAATCAACATTGACTAAAATGAAAAGATTTCATATCCATCATAGTTAAAAAAAATCTCTTTTTATAATGAAAAATATTGGCGGTGGATTAAATTTGGCGCATTTTAGCTTAACCGCCAATATAGCCAAAATAAAACCACCGCCAAAATTACCCCGTTTACAGTATTGCCCTTTGATGGAAAACGGCTTTTCATTATTGTCAAGTACTTGTAGGAGTGTATTTGTTTGCTTTGCGACAGTCTAGTTAATTTTACAGGTACTCAATAGTATTCAGTAAATAAGGTTTGGCTTTTAATGTAAAATTTTATGTCAAAACTTTGAACATAGTGTATGAAAAAAAGTTTGAGCTCAAAAGAATATCATTGAACTAAAGAACGATGATACATGTACTTGCAGGTAATATCTGTTGAGAAAATGTCTTTTTTTCATGTGGAAGGGTATAAATAGAGAATATTGAATGAGTGGTGACGGAATTTATTAAACGAGTCATCTATAAACAGATATAACGAGGCTGTGCCGAGTTTTTATCTGTTTTAGATGACGAGTTTAATAAATTTGGTATTAAATAAACGCAAAATTTGTCTTCTATTTGTAATATGACCTGAATTTTTGCAATAAATCGAGGAAATTCTTGATATCTATATATTAAGTTATTCCGCGAAAATTAAATGCCGTTTGCAAATTGATGTCATCAAAATCACAATGTCATTTTTGCAACAAAAATATAACGTTCTTAGCTCATTTGCAAAGTGTAATAACATCCGTGTAATATCAAAAATATTCAATGGGTTTATTTCACTCCTGCGACGTAGGACATATTATAATATCTTTTTTCATTTTTAAAGGGAAAGAGTAGTAGTAACCCAGGTATGGAAAAAGATTTGACAGACACGAAACATGAATTATTACGGGTCAGAGACATGCTTGAGATGGCAGAAAAGGTAAAGTTTGAGTATCAATTATCATGTTGAATCTATGAAATTCCTGATTTTGTATGTGGTATGGACACAGATCAGACTGCACATTTGTGCGGTCTGATCTTTGTCTATACAACCTGTTTGTTGTTTTTAAAACCTGATTTATTTGTATGCTTGATTTTTAAAAGAAATATTGAATTCTATAAGTGCTAGATTTTAAAACAATTCAAACAAAGTTTTCATTTAACATTGCCAAAGGTGGTTGTTTATGGGCATCATATTCTCAGGGTGTCTGTCTGTCCATCTATAGCCCATATCTTGGGCTCTTGACAAAACTTTTTCTATAACAGGCAGATTTGCTTGAAACTTTGACAGAATGTCCCTTATCATGACTGTGCTCATATTGTAAGCATTTTGTGATATTACTCAAGGTATAGGATTAAAAGGCGTTTGTAATGAAATTGCTGTGGCATGGTATTTTTAAAGCTTCTGCAAAAGGTTGTCCCGAAAAATTGGTTTCATTATTGACAGACTTTTCACATTTTTACATTGTGATATTTTTAGTCCCCCACCGGTTACCGGTTGGGGGACTATAGGTTTGCTCAATTCTGTCTCTCCGTCCGTCCATCCGTCCATCTGTCCGTCTGTCCGTCACACTTTTGTCTGGGCTATATCTTCTAAACCATATGTGCTAGCAACTTCAAACTTGGTACACTTATAGATCTCATTGAGGAGAAGTGTCATGTTCAAAAACCATTACTCTGCCACGCCCACTTTTTGAGTTATTGCCCTTTGTTGTTTTTACCCTTACATTCTTGTCCGGAACATATCTCCTAAACTATGTGTGCTAGCAACTTCAAACTTTGTACACTTATAGATCTCATTGAGGAGAAGTGTCATGTTCAAGATCCATAACTCTGCCACACCCACTTTTTGAGTTATTGCCCTTTGTTGTTTTTAGCCTTACATTCTTGTCCGGAACATATCTCCTAAACTATGTGTGCTAGCAACTTCAAACTTTGTACACTTATAGATCTCATTGAGGAGAAGTGTCATGTTCAAGATCTATAACTCTGCCACACCCACTTTTTGAGTTATTGCCCTTTGTTGTTTTTAGCCTTACATTCTTGTCCAGAACATTTCTCCTTAACTATGTGTGCTAGCAACTTCAAACTTTGTACAAGTATAGATCTCATTGAGGACAAGTGTCATGTACAAGAACTGTTACTCTGCCACACCCACTTTTTTTAGTTATTTCCCTTTGTTGTTTTTACCTTTACATTTTTGTCCGGAACATATCTCCTAAACTATTTGTGTTAGCAACTTCAAACTTTGTACACTTATAGATCTCATTGAGGAGAAGTGTCATAATTAAGATCTATAACTCTGCCACACCCACTTTTTGAGTTATTGCCCTTTGTTGTTTTTACCCTTACATTCTTGTCCGGATCATATCTCCTAAACTATGTGTGCTAGCAACTTTAAACTTTGTACAAGTATAGATCTCATTGAGGACAAGTGTCATGTACAAGAACTGTTACTCTGCCACACCCACTTTTTTTTAGTTATTTCCCTTTGTTGTTTTTACCTTTACATTTTTGTCCGGAACATATCTCCTAAACCATAAGTGCTAGAAACTTCAAACTTGCTACACTTATACATATCATTGAGGACAAGTGTCATGTGCAAGAACTGTCATTCTGCCATGTCCACTTTTTGAGATATTGCCCTTTTGTTGTTTCTATCCTTACATTTTTGTCCCGCACTTATCTCCTAAACCATAAGCCCTAGCAACTTCAAACTTTGTACACTGGTAGATCTCATTGAGAAGAAGTGTAATGCACAAGAACTGTTACTCTGCCACATCCACTTTTTTAGACAGTCCATTGTTGTTTTTTATCCAGACATTTTTGTCCGGACCATATCTCCTGAGCCATCAGTTCTAGCAAATTCAAACTTGGTACACTTATAGATCTCATTGAGGACAAGTGGCATGTACAAGAATCATTCTTCTCCGCCCACTTTTGGAGTTTTTGCCATTGGTTGTTTTTACTCTTTTTTTGTTTAGGACATTTTGTTCAAAACCTAATGTGCTAGCAACTTCAAATTTTGTATACAGTTATAAATCTAGTAAGTAGGAGATATATTATAAGAAAGGATTTTTTGTTATCCAGTGGGGGACTCCTGTATTGCATCGCAATGCGACATGCACTTGTTTTACAAGATATTAAGAGAGTTTTTGTTGATTTCATAGTTTGAAACTAAAAGTCTTATCACACTTATGTATGAACCTGCCTCGTAAATCAATACAGCATGATTATGTCTTTAGTTTCATACCTCATTTAAATCAATAGTCTTATTCATCCCTTATTGATATTTGATTTTGCAGGAGTTAGAAAAGAAAGTTAGTCAGACAGCACCATTCAAAAACCTCAAACAAATGTTGATGAAGAAAAATGAAACATTGAAGGACCTCAGAAAGAGATTAGGAAAGTAGGTGGTCTTTATTTTAATTGTGTATTGATACCATAGAACATGGCATGAAAAGGTTTAAAGCTTTATCTTTATTATTCCATTAAATAAGGTCTCTTGATTGATGTAACTTCCAAAGGACTTCTGTTGAAGAAATCCACTTTTATACTTTGATTTGAACAGGCTAAATAATTTGCCAATTATTCCCTGCTTTGCACACAAGTGCACATGCAAAGCGGGGTATAATTAGAAAACTGTTTGCACTGTTTTGTCATCCTGAATGCAGGGTTTATTTTTTATGCAAATTGAGAACGTCCTTATTCATAACCTTGAAGTTAAATCAATTATGAAACATTAGATTATCAAATGGCCTGTAAATTCAAGGTTTCTTAAATACATCGTACCCATTAATGTTCTGGTTATGATCTTCAAGATTATCAGAGAACTGAAGATGAAGATTTTTATCAGGGTAATACTTTTTAAAAAAAAATGCCACTATAGGGTCATAAGTGAATGTTAAACACTTCTTTAATGCTTTTCGGTGGTTTATCGAGAAATAATGGTAGATTATCACTTGATAAACTCACCGCAAAAGCAGTGAAATTATCAAAAACTTATACCATGCTTTTGTGCATTTAATCCTATCTGACGTCATCTATGCGGGGCAAAATAAGTGACGTCACAATAAACGTTGCATAGCAGTCACGCGCAAAATAACGCGCTTTACGAAAATATGTCCTAGAAAATTCACATTTTTTCTCATTTTTGCATTAAAGAAATAGAATAATCATTTGTTTTTCGAGTAAGATCGATTAATGCCACTCATGAAAATATAGCTTTTGTTGTTCACTCAATGAAATATAAATAGATCTTACACTTAAACAAACAATTATCCTCTATATCTTATTATTTTCAGATATGAGTCAGTGGATGAAGACTGATGATTACCAAACAAACTGCAATATTTTGTGTTCATGTGGACCAAACAAACCATTGTAGGATCACACTGTAGAAACCATTACACTGCCTTTTGACTGTGGGTTGTAGCCATTTGCTCATCAATTATGACGTCAGAGTGTACTTTTGTTAAAAATTCTCACCTGAAATATAATTTGTAATAGGATTCTTAGCTTTCGATCTTTGAACAAAAGGTCAAGCTTTTTTTATCAGTTCTTGGCTCTGTTTTGTTGGGTTTTATTGGGTTTAACGCTTCTGTCAACAGTATTGCAGTCATATTGTCACGGCTGATGTACCTTCCCAAGATTTTCTATCATCTCTCACACCAATACAAAAAGAGCATTTTAGTCCGGCAGATATCTAGCTTGACCCGGAAGTAGGGTTCAAAGTTTTTTTCTTGACTGATTCTTGTAGCTAAGGTCATCCTGAACCAGAATCTGGCTGATGACATCTTGTCATCATTGAGCATTTTGAGAAAATCAAGATGGCAGCCAGGACTATCGAATGTTACGCCAACAGCTCGGCAGATCACAAAGACGACCTTTTAAATGTTTTTTTGTGTGTAGTATTTGCTGTTTAAGTTCGAGATTAAAAGTATATGACATAATTAATACATGTTATGAAATTAGAAATTCGTATGGTAGTCAAGATGGCAGCCAAATCTAATTATTAAATGGCATTTAAAGTATTTCTTGACCCATGTGACCTTAGAATCTTATGAAAGGATTTTAGGGCTTCTTCAGTCAACATTTGCGAGTGGTTTTATACCTTCTAAATACCAGGCAATGGATAACTCTCATTTATTGTTACGTAAACTCTTGATTTGAAGATGGCAGCCGGGAAAGAGAAGATTTTAAGTTAATTGTGTTTTAATCGGGATTTTAGAAAATGTGGCTACATCTATAGTTCTGATGCCAGTTTCAAAGTTAGTTAAAAAATTAAAGCCTTAAATGGTAGATAGCATTCGAGATGGCAGCCAATCTATATACCTGATAGAAAGTTTAAGGTTACATAATTATATTAGAAAATGATTCATATTTTCTTATAAAAATACAGGTCATCATTTTGAAATAAGAAAGGTTACATATGCAATTTAAAAGCATTTTTATGTACTAAGATGGCAGCCAATTCTGCATAAATATTGCATTTTCATTGTTTTTAATGTTTTGACACTTCATAATATAATATATGCGTTCATACGAAGACAATTCCTTTCACTTGAATTGTGATCTTCCAGAAAGACAAAAGGGAAGCCAACAATACATCCTATAAACATGAATAACTAAATAGAAGTCTAACTTGTAACATCATTACATATACGTATTTTAGTGAATAATGCATAGCACTAACATGCATGGTTTTTGAAAATAAAATTCTATTTGCTTTTCGAGAAAATTATTTCACAACAAAATATATTCATCTCATATCGATGGGTTAGCACGAAACAGTTGTATCTCCCAATAAACATTAAGGCAGTTCGAACTGTTCCATGCTGAATCATCGATATGGTCAAATACGGTCAGAAAAATATTTTATGAATAATGTGAAAAATCGTAGTTATTTTAATTGAATATAATTCTTTTTACCCGATTACATTTATTTTCGCTAGTTTAGTAAGGAAATCTTACGTTGCCCTCAAGATTATTAATATTATTTTCATGATAGTCATTACATAATCGCCAGAGTTTCTTTAAAAAATATTCTGATAGATTCATTGTAGCCTACCTACCAAACCACATCTATATCAGTATGTATAGTCACATATGTTTATTAATGGAAAAGAAGTTGTTCTTCTGCTAAGGCTTATTTAGCACTACAAATAAACTTTTAGTGGTAAATTTAAATTGCATGTTCACAACCACCCAACATGTCATGTTGCGACAATTGCAAGCTTTGTTCAATCTAAATGTTTCTAGCAAATTACTAGCGCTGCAGAGTGACCAAATTGCTGATTTATGCACGAACCTGACATCTTCGAAATTGCAGTTGATTTATTCAAATGGTCACCAACCATTGGTGATTCAGTGCGGATATAGCAGCGAAAAGTTTTCAATAGTGTTTGTTCAAAAACACACTCTTGTCTATTCTTATCTACATTTTGATGGCATTTGAAAAATGACAATTTGGCAACAGTATTGTGGCTTTGCTGTACGTCTATAATTGTTTTCATATTAGCGCACTGATTGGTAAAATGCGGATTTATGAACGAACCTCACATCCTCAAAATGATTATTTGATATATTCAAATCATTACCAAAAATTGGCAATTCAGTGCATCTAAATGTTGTCAAAAGTTTTTGATCAAAAGCGCCATTTTGCCAGTCCCTATCTTCAATTTGTTAGCATTTGATATACGAAATTTTTATAAAAGTATTGTAGCTTTTCTGTACGGTTGTAATTGTTTTCATCTTTTTGTTCGTGTTGAAATTATCAACTTGGATTAATTATTGACGGAGCCAGCTAACACAGTTGTAAGCAAATTGAGCAAATATATTTATAATTTCCATTTAAAAATCATTGAATCAAGCAGTAAACAAAAATACACCTATAACAAGACTATGTCGGTAGACATAAACCTAACATATTTTTAGAGAGTGACCATTTTTTTCTATATTGTCATTGCAAATTAATACTCAATTATATACTCAAACACAATAAAAAGCACCACACGATATATATTTAAATGTATATTCATTTTGAAGGACAGTAATTTCAGACTTTAATATCAATTTGTAAGGATCTACAATAGACCATTTACTACACAATAATATGTGTATGGCTGTAACCTCAGACAAGGCTGTAGGTTTCTGCACCTAACTTTTAAGAAAAAAGTTAGAAATCATTAGTCTTATATTTGCAATAAAGGTTCGGAAATCTTTGACATCATTCAATTTTGGTCACATTACCACTTACAAGTACAATACATTGGTAACTACTTTGTGGAACAGTTGCCGTAGTCCAGACAGTTGATTCGAGTATATGCTAGCGCTCATCATCTTTTATGTCTACATCTTGCCATTAAAGCCTCTGATGGACCTTAGCATCACGCATTAGGTTCAAATCACATGGAAGAATAGAAATAAATGATAACTTACTTGACGTTGCATGTCATAAAACAAAATTGAATACGAGTCTCAGTAAATCCCCCACTTATGTTGAGATCATTTGAATGCTTTATGCTTAAAAATGTGATCTACAATGTTACATTTTCATTCTCTTAGAAACCGTACTTTTATTGACGCAATTATTTTGTTAACGACGAATTTAATGAGCAAGCTAAAAGGTTCTTTTAAAACTTACTGGTCATGTCAAACCATATATAAACTATTATTATACAAACATATTTTTGTCAACAAGTTCCCTACGTTGTCGCAATAGGTCAAATAAATTTGATAATAACTGAAATGAAAAAAAACAGCGAGGCTGCCATCTTCAAAATAAGATCGGATTCGGATTTTTAGCAGATAAGTTTTTGCTATAGGAAAAAGAGATCATCATATTCTCATGCTTATCGTTAAGGTACACATAGTTATCATTCATAAACTCTCTTAACAGACTGCCATCTAGACTGCCAAACTGCAAGACCATAATTTCTCTAACTTGCTCAGGCAGTAGACCAATACCATCATAAACCGATTAACTTATCTGAAAAAAATTAGTTCTATCTTCAAATGTTTACAAAAACATATACACCTTTATTTACACTATAAATCAAGCAGTTTTTCCATTTGGCAGCCACCTGCCTACTTATTCTAATCGTCATTCAAGGTATTCATTACACCAGGAAACTTCAAATTAGCATCTAATCAGTTAAATTAAGTATAAAGTTTAGATGAATTGATAAGTTACAAGTACATGTATATACTTTTACAGGTCTTTGCTGCCATCTTGACTTTTTTGAAAGTATTCCATGATCAATATGCACCATAATCCAGATTCTTGATAGGCTAGATCTTAGCTACTTGAAAATAGTTTATCTTGCAAACTTTAAGCATGAAATAAAAAGTTATATTTCCTGGTTGCCATCTTCAAATTGACGGTTTTCAAAACACTAGATAAGAGGTGTAACTAGTCAGATATCTTGAGGTCATAAACAAGCTTACAAAGTTTATTTAGAAAACTCTAAAACACATTTATTTAGAAAACTCTAAAACGCATTTCTAAATTCTTATACCTCGCATAAATCGAGAATTACTTGAAAAAACTTTTATTATTCGATTTGGCTGCCATCTTGATTTCCATACTCATAACTAATGTCTTGTTACGCTCTTATTTGTTACATAGCTTAAGGTCAATATCTTAACTTTAGAATTACCACTCAAATCGTTTTTATATTACAAAGAGAGTGATCTATAGAGCCGTTGGCTTGATTTTTGATAGTCCTGGCTGCCATCTCGATTTTTTCGAAATGCTCAATGATGACAAGATGTCATCAACCAGATTCTGGTTGGGGAAGGCATTGACTACAAGAATCAGTCAAGAAAAAAACTTTGAACCCTACTTCCAGGTTCAGCTGAAATATGCCATATTTCTGCCGGACTATTTCATCTGAGCCACCAGCTGCCCATACTACTTCTAAAAGTTATTCATTCGCTTATTGCTTGGAGACGAATCAATGGCTTAGCGCAAAACAGTTGTAACTCCCTATAAACATATAGGGAGTTACAACTGTGTTGCGCTGAGCCATGGAAATGAAGTGTGTCACATTTACTTATGTCAGATGAAAGTTGGTGGTGACATGGATAGAACTCCAGACCCCAGGATAGGAGCCCAACCTGTAACTAACAGAGCTAACAAGACATTTGCCCAACTTATTTCTGACCCTGGGCAGGTATTGTTGCCTGCTATATCAGAGTATCTCTCAGTTAGCGGTTTACCAGCTCTAGAATTAACCAACTATCAAATATCAGAATAGCCTAGAATAGGCTATTCTGATTGTTGAAAGTAGGACCAGTCTACATTGAATAGGATTCTAGAATAGGCTATTCTGATAGTTGAAAGTAGGACCAGTCTACATCAAATAGGATTCTAGAATAGGCTATTCTGATAGTTGAAAGTAGGACCAGTCTTCATCGAATAGGATTCTAGAATAGGCTATTCTGATAGTTGAAAGTAGGACCAGTCTACATCGAATAGGATTCTAGGATAGGCTATTCTAATAGTTGAAAGTAGGACCAGTCTACATCGAATAGGATTGGGGTCAGAAATAAGTTGGCCCTTTGTCAATACCTTGGAGGTGTTGGTATTTGGATTGTTGTTGGCATTTCAGTGAAAAAACTCATTACTAGACAACAAAGATTTAGATTGGTTCCAATTTCAATGAAGGCTGAAATGATCATTTCAAGTTGATGAACTTTTAAATAGTTTTTTGTATTCATGGGGGGAAAAAAATGTGGAAAACGAAAAAATTGCTTGTGACAAGCAATTTCATAATTTTCCATAATTATTTTGGAAGCTTCTTTCTGTAGGGAAGCCAAAAACTGGGGTTGTGTGGGAATGGGTTAAAACAGCTCTGCATTCAGGATGACAAAACAGCACAAACTGCTAGCCAATTTTATCCCCACTTTGCATGGTAAAATTGGAAAACAGATTGCACCGTTTTGTCATCCTAAAAGCGGGCAGGTTGTTGTTCAAGCAAGATCTACTGTATAATGTGTATGGTTACTGCAGATGTGGTCCTTATTTATTCATTGTTATTAGCTAGATTGTAAAGTGACTTGAATTATTGTAGCAGTATCTTCTGTGATATGTTGGTTTATACTAGCTGAATTATTAGCTCGGCTGCTTTTGGAGAAATCCTTAGGTATTGTGATCACCTAGTGTTGTGTGGTTGCATTTAAACTCTGGTGGTTGAATTTGACATGACAAACTCTTACCTTGGACATATCTCTCTTGTTATTGAAGATTTCATCATGAAACTTGGCATGTGTGTTCACCATCACAAGAGCTATCCCGCTTATTTAGAGGGATAAGTCTGGAAGTATTTTTGTGGGAGCTATGCCCCTTTTTATCCCCTGCCATTCGGTGAAGGGGATATAATTAGAGTCTCTGTACGTCATTCCATTGGTCTGTCACAAAACTTTTCCGGAGTAAAATAATAGTAGACACTACTTATTTTGACAGAACCAAATTGAAAATGACCAAGTTTCATTTAAATCAAGACAAAAAGTTTGGAGGAGTTGCCTTCACAAGGCTGAAATTTCAACAAGCCCCAGGCACTAAGTTTTAAGGGGGCATAATTCAGGGAAATAAATGAGCCATAAAATCCTTGATCCATGTACATCTACAAATTATGGTGATGACATTGACCAAGTATCATTTAAATAAAGACCAAAAAGTAAGGAGGAGTTGTGTTCAAAAGGCTGCAGTTTCAATAAGCCCTAGCTACTAAGTTTTAAGGGAGCATAATTAAGGGTAAAATTAATGAACCATAAAATCCTTACTTTATGCTCATCTACCAATTTCAGTTATAACATCCACCAAGTTTCATTTAGATCCAGCCAGAAACTTAGGAAGAGTTGCATTCACAAGGCTGCAATTTCAATTAGCCGCAGAGACTAAATTTAAAGGGGGCATAACTGAGGCAATAAGCCCCAGAGACTAAGTTTTTAAGGGCATAACTCAGGCAAAAATCAACGAACCATAAAATCATTCCTTCATGCACATCTACCAATTGAGGTTATAACATTGACCAAGTTTCAAGAAGATCCAGCCAGAAACTTAGGAGGAGTTGCGTTGACAAGAAAAATGGACCCAGAGACTAAGTTTTTAAGGGGCATAACTCAGGCAAAAATCAATGAACCATAAAATCATTCCTTCATGCACATCTACCAATTGAGGTGATAACATTGACCAAGTTTCAAGAAGATCCAGCCAGAAACTTAGGAGGAGTTGCGTTGACAAGAAAAATGGACCCAGAGACTAAGTTTTTAAGGGGCAGAACTCAGGCAAAAATCAACGAACCATAAAATCATTCCTTCATGCACATCTACCAATTGAGGTGATAACATTTACGAAGTTTCAAGAAGATCCAGCCAGAAACCTAGGAGGAGTTGCATTGACAAGAAAAGTTGACCCAGAGACTAAATAATCAAGGGGCATAACTCAGGCAAAAATCAACGAACCGTTAAATCCTTCCTTCATGCACATCTACCAATTGAGGTGATTACATTGACCAAGTTTCAAGAAGATCCAGCCAGAAACCTAGGAGGAGTTGTGTTGACAAGAAAATTGGACCCAGAGACTAAGTTATCAAGGGGCATAACTCAGGCAAAAATCAACAAACCGTAAAATCCTTCCTTCATGCACATCTACCAATTGAGGTTATAACATTGATCAAGTTTCAAGAAGATCCAGCCAGAAGTTTAGAAGGAGTTGCGTTGACAAGAAATGTGGACGGACGGACGGATGGACGGACGGACAGACAGACGGAGAAGATGACGCCAATATATGTTAGCCTCCGGCGGCGTATAAAAATCAGCTCAATCTGTGCACCTGCTTAGTCTTATCAGTTTTCACTTTGCAGTCTTTCGAAAGCTAATGCTTAAACCTATCAACTTTTTGGTGAAAATCATAAACAAAAATTAAGGTTCAATGTCAGTGCTTCAAGCTGAAGCACATTTGAAACTGTTGGAAATGTCATGCACACAGTTATACTATAACAGGTTATATTTTTCACCCATTCTATAATTTTAAAGATGAATGGTTTTTCATTACTAGGCATCTGCTCATGGCAAGGTTCTAGTTATCTTTTTAGGTCAATTATCAAGATTTTATATCTGCAATTTGGCCTTTTGAGAGGCATTAGAATTTCTTTAACACATTTTGTGGCATTTTATGCCCCGGCATTGAATATGGATGGCTCAGCACAAAACAGTTGTAACTGCCTATAAACATACAGGCAGTTACAACTGCTTTAGGCTGAGCCATCAGTGTTTCTTTACTGGTTCTGTCTATCCCTCAGTTAGTCCATCTGTCTGTCTGCAAAACTCTTCCTGTGAACTAGACAAACACTTTTGCTTTTCTAATTTTACTAGTATTGTAATACACTTTAAGATAAGAGTGCTATGAATGTCGTAATAAGTATTTCTTCCAAACTATAAACCTTTATTAATAACCTTATTTAATTTTTAATTTCTTATCTTATTTATGATGTACAATGTTACAAAATATATTTGTTGTATTGAACTCTGTCATGCTTAAAGTTTCATTTCTCATGTGCAATGATCAATCAAAATTGCCTTGAATTTAGGATGTCAAAGCAGTGCAAACTGTTTGCAGATTAAACCCTGCTTTGCATGCATGTACATTTGCAAAGCCGGTTATAATTTACAAACAGTTATGTCTTCCTTAGCAGGACTGTTTTCATAAGGCACTGTTTGCAAATCATATCCCCCTTTGCATGCATGTGCACGTGCAAAGCCAGTTATAATTTGCAAGCAGTTTTGTCTGCCTTGCGCAGAACTGTTTCATAAGACAGAGCAAGAAAATGTACAATTGATTTGAACATGACAATGTTTATGATAATATATGATTGTGACCCTTTATGCTAAAGGAACCATCTTCATTGTGGTAAAATTATTGATTCTTGTTGGAATCCTAGCCTGTGTAGACTAATTAAGGTCAAGAATGGATAATTTTGTGAATTTTAAATTACGATTATAGCCTTTGTGTCATATTTCTATCGAGTTTATACACATTGGGGCAGCCTGGACAGCCACACAGTTTATTAAAACTATTCTGGGATTGTGAACAAAGACTATATGCCCATAGCCATCTATTGAGTGCACAGAGTGGAGACTCTGATTAGACTGTGCTGATGCACAGGCTGATAAGAGTCTTTTCTTTGTGCATGTGGAATTTGGGAAATCTTACATTAAGGCTCATTTTAGATTCTCAAAATGCTATCTTTGATTAACTCAATATTTAACATTATGGATATAGGCATTTTCTCAAAAACATAAGGAGCCCAGACCGAAAATTGGGGGGCCTCCAGGGCCACTTGACTCCTGTTAGTCTTCTTCCCGGGCATATAAAAAAAATGAAAAGAGCAAAACAACATTTGAAAATACAGATGTGAATGTTAAAATGTTGTGACATATAGATAGTCTGCACAATCTGTGAAATCTGACCAGAGTCTATATTGTTTTCACTTGTCAGAGGTTCCTCTTTGAAATGCATCATAAATTAACTGCAATGAAAATGTAGATTTGTCAAAATATAGACTGGCTACTCAAATCATTTACATAGCCTAGATTGGAAACGGAAAACTTTTTTACTGGTGACCAACTTAAATGTCATAACTCAGCTTAACTAAGCTGTAACTATGAGGTTTATGTCTTTCATCAGCAATTTGCTTTTTGACGGAGGTCATAGCCTTTGTTCTTACAATTGAAGTACATGTGTATATTGTATGTGCAAAATTTCATGGTAGCTAATTTTCAGGTCAGTGCAAACCTGTTATAAGTGCCTATATATTTATAGGCACTAAAAATAGTTTTTCAATTACCCTGGAATTACAATAATACATATCATTAGTTGACTAACATAACCTTTGAACTATGCCCTAAATAGATTGTGGTTACTATATTTTATAAATTAAGTGAAAATACTAATTTTCCGTCCATAAATTGTAAATGTGCTTTAGTCTTTTGTCATTGTTTAAAGTACTGTTTCAATATACTATACTCTATATGTGAAATGTTCTTGATAACTCCCACACACTTTATTCCAATTAAATGTACTATTAGTAAAATCTTGAGGCTATTTTTGTATTTATTTATATCCTCCCTATAGAGCAAGCATATAGCCGCCTTTTTGTTTGTCTGTCTGTCTGTTTATAAAGGCTTTTCTTCATTAATTATATCTGTTCTGAGGAATTTCTTTACAATCTGTATGTAAAATTAAGTCAATTTTAACATCTAGTAAAAACTTGTTCACTGCTGATGCATTCTCTATTCTTTTGACTCAAGGCCTCGTCACAGAAAAAAGAAGTAAATGCTAAATTTGGATTATTGTGACTTGCCCCTGTTAGAGGTCAGAAACATGATCCTTCTCTAACAGCTCATATTTTCACTGAATCCCAATAACAGTTCCAGAAGGATGGGGTGGAAAGCTTCATAACAAAGAAACCCCTACCAAATGGCCTTATATGCCACATATATGATGCAAGATCCTTGTCCCATATAAGCGGCATATAAGTAACATCGTTGTTTGACATACATGTCCCATATAAGTAGCATATAAGGCTCAAATGCTATGTAAGCAACACATATTTTGTTTATATGGATAGGAAAAAATAACTTAAATGGGGTATATATGACACTTATATGGGCCATATAGTCTTCTCTTACATTTACGAATAGAGTTCAAAATAACTTGACACAGTTTATACCCTTGATGAGTTCTATGCCATCCAAAGAGTTTTAAATGGCATATGCCCAAGGTCAAGGTCGCTGCTGAAGGTCAAACAATAAATTTGGTCTTGTCTGTAGCATATCTCCTACATTTATAGATGTACTTCAACAGAACTACCGGTAAGCACTGCTGTTTTCCTAGCTGAGAACTTGTGTCATGGGAAGAGTTTATTTTGGTATGTCCAAGGTTAATGTCTCAGACTGCTCAAATCAATTGATAAATGCATGTCTCCTACATTTATGAATGGATTTCAAGATAACTATGCACTGTCATTCCTCTTGATGAGTTCTTGTGCCTCGCAAAGAGTTTCTTCAGATTCACCCAAGGTCAAGGTCGCAGCTCAAGGTCAAATGATAAATTTGGTCTTATCTGGAGCATATCTTCAACATTAAGGAATGGATTGATTGTATGAGTACTAGTGTCATGTGAAGAATTGGTTTGGATACGCACAAGTTAAAGGTAACAGCTGAATGTCAAACAATAAAACTAGTCTTTTCTGGAGCATACATCATCAACAATTTAATGATTGGATTTCAAATTAATTTGGACAGTCGTTTCCCTGTACTGGTTTAAGTGTTATCAAAATATGTAGATAGCATTATTACGAGATATATTGAGCCATAGCTTTGCCTGCGACACATTTATAGTTTTAACAATAACCTTGGCCCCTTGATGATTTGCCCTGCGTAAAGGATACTAAAATGGTGCAAACAGTTTGCCAATTGTACCTCACTTTGCACTTGCATGCAAAGCGAGGAATAAATGGCAAACTGTTTGCACTGTTTTGTTATCCTGAATGCAGGGCTGCTTACGAGATAACTATATTGAAGCAAATCACTTTTTAGCTCACCTGAGCACAAAGTGCTCAAGGAGAGCTAGTGTGATCTCTTATCGGCCCTCCATTGTCTTTGTGTCTGTCCATCTTTCTATCCGTCAACAATGTCTTTAAACATCTCCTCCTAAACCGCTGGGCGATGTTCCTTGGATGAAGATCTTGCAAAGTTGTGAACAGAATTTAATGCCATCAAAAACTGTGGTTTTCATGGTAACAGAAGGCCAAAAATATTAGAAAAAAATCCTCTCCTAAACCATTAGGCCAATCAAGCAGAAACTTGGTAGGGATGTTCCTTGGGTGAAGCTCTAGCAAAGTTGTTAAAAAAAAATGAGTCCCATCAAAAGCTGGTTTCCATGGTAACAATAAGGCCGAAAATTGCTGAAATCTAACAAAAATTCTTTTCCTCCTAAGCCACAAAGCCAATCAAGCTAAATCTTGGTAGGGATGTTCCTTGGGTAAAGTTCAAAAGTTAATTCCATCAAAAACTCTGGTTTTATGGTAACAAAAGGCCAAAAATTTATGAAAAAATCTCCTAAACCACCAGGCCAATAAAGCTGAAACTTAGAAGGGATATTCTTTTGGTGAAGCCCTACCAAAGTTGATAAAGAATTTTATTCCATAAAAAACTCTTGTTTCCATGGTAATAGGCCCGAAAATTGCCAAAAATCTGACAAACAATTCATCTTCACTTAAACTATTGGGCCAATCAAGCTGAGACTTGGTAGGGGTGTATCTTAGATGAAGCATTCCCAAAATTGATAAAAGAGTTTTCAAATGTAATTCCATCAAAAACTCTGGTTTCAATGGAAATAGAAAGGCTGAAAATTGCTGAAAATCGTATAAAAAATCATCTCCTAAAACACTGGGCCAATCAGTCTGAAACCTTGCAGGGATGTTCTTGGCGTTTTGCTCTTCTAAAGTAGTTAAAAAAATTCCATTCCTTCGATAGCTTTGCTTGCCATGGTAGCAAAAAGGTTGGAATTTCAATATTATTAATAAAAAAATCAAATTCAGTGGTACAAAATTAAAATATTTCTTTAAAAACCACCCTCAATGTACATCAAACAATCTCTGGTATTTATAACATGGTTGGCAAGTTATGAGTTGACTTACTCAGGCGAGCAATGCATTTGGTTAAAATCTTCTTTTGGAAAATATCTGAATCAAGCTGTAGTTACGATGTTTTGATTTGTGATTCAGTACAGCTCAAATCATAAAAAAGGGGTGTGGACAAAGAACATTCATCTAATGTCACAGTCCACATATGGCCTTTATCCTCTATATTTCATGGTGGTCGCCTTCTGAGTGTGTATTCTGTTTTGCACAATTTGCTGCCAACTTTTTTCTGGCACAGATCCTACCCTAGCATAGCCTGCCCTGCATTCAGGATGGCAAAAGTCGTCGCAAACAGTTTGCCAATGATATTCTGCTTTGCATGGAAGTGCACATGCGAATTGGATTGTAAAACAGTTTGCACTGTTTTTCAATCCTGAACACAGAGCAGATCTCACATTCAACTATCAAAATAGCCTATTCTGGGCTATTTTGATTTCCAAGTCCAAAGCTGGTAGATTAGATCTGTGAGATACTCTGATAAATCGGGCAACAATACTTGCCCAGGTCAGAAATAAGTTGGCCCCTATAGTTTTATCTATTTCAAAACAGATGCAAAGTCAAATGCTTGTAAGGAATCTTATCTATGAACAAAAGATAATAAATATTTGGAAAAGTGAATTTGTGTCATATGGTTTATATTTGTCTGAATACCCATGTACTTTGATTATTCATTAACAAAGGGAGGCAACTCTTTTACATCAAATATCCAAGATGGCCGACGAAAGTCCACCGACCTACTCACCAGACCATTTTCCTAGCTCTGCTGAAGATGATCCTTTACAGCTTGCAAAGAAACTTGGCAAGGTATATCTTTGAACTATTTCTTTACGTTTGCAATAACTTGATTGCATAAATCGATGAAATATTTGGCCTAAATTACTGTTTTGTTATGAATGCACACTTGAACAGAAAACAGCTGATCAATACTCTCCAGTTTGTTTATCATCTGAGTAGCATTTTGAAGCATCGTTTAAAGAACTTACACTAAATTGTTGTAAACGTTTATGTATCTATCCTAGCTCGGTAGGCAAGTGGATACATTTGTCTACATTGTTGAAAGATTGTCAACTTATACTTTCGGAATGAAGGGAAATATTTAAGCCTGTATGGCTGGTTATTCCCCTTATGTCTACCCTATTAGCTCAGTCTGTAGAGCACTGGGCTTCAAAACAATTGAAGGGCGATCGCTTGGTTTGTCACTTTCAAAATCAGTTACACATAAGATATTAAGGGTATCTGTTTTTTAAAAAGTATGGATTTTGTCCGGGATTTCTGGTATCCGGGATATTTGACTCAGATTTAATTTGATATTTGAAAAATGAATTTAGAAATATTTTCATTACAAAATGAAGATAGGGGATTTTATTTGCATATATAGGTTATGAAGAAATTTATTTCATTTACGTTGTTCGAGTAATTTTAAAAAATATTGGGAAATTGATGTTTTATGTTACACCTCATGTATTACAAGTATTATTTAAATTCTGTGTTGCATTTTAACCTTTTGCACTCACAGACAAATGCACAATTTTGCATGCGCTAGTTTTCAGAAGTTGAGCAATCATTTCATGATGAACAGGAATCATGCAATCACCCTTACCTGATAGGGATGAAAGATTGCTAAGCTTTAATCTTTTGAATATGGAGTAGAGCAGCTCTAAAAAAATTAATTTTGATACTCGCTTTTTAATTTCCATCAACTGTAACCTGATGGATTCAGGTTTGAAATTGTGTCCCACTAGCTGCAGATAGTGTCTGGATACAGGACTTCAAAGGCAGAGCCCTAGTTCACCTAACTGTTAAAGTTTGTAGCAGTGGTTAGAATCCATTTCCCTCCCCTATCTATTGAACTTGACAAGAAAAGAAGTGTGTTTCTTGGACAGAGATTTTTTAAGAAGCCTGAAATTTCTATATAGGGTATACTATACCATGTGAATTTCAACTGAGGATATTTTCAGATATTGGGGGTCCAAACCCTGGTTAACCTTTGTCATGTTGAACCCAGAATATTCCTGCTTTTGCAGGAGCTATAGACTAACATCAGCCTACACAATATGTGCAGTCTGATGTTAGTCTACACCACCTGTTTCTCACTTTCAAACAAGAAGTGTCAATAGATTAAGTTTTTTCAAATAAGAATTGACAAACAGTTGGTACTTTTGGTGCTTTTTGCCCTTTGGTATTGATGAAAATTTCTAGCCAAAATTTATTCAGCATGACAAGGGTTAATAGGTAAAATATGAACCTTGATAGCACTGATCTGCTTAAAAAGATAATTTAGTTTACACTTATCCTACTAGTTACAATTGATTTAAATCCTCTTTTTTTTTTTTGGCAGACAAACATGTTACAATGGATGGAGATTACAGTGTCAGAGCCAGAGAAGAGAAGTACGACAGCCATGAAGATGCAAGATACATTTATTGTTTACCTAGTGGAAACAAGGTAATGTTGGTAAATAATGTAGGTGTTTGATCATAAATAGAGCTATAAAATCTGAGATTATCTTACAGTTAAAAACATTGTAAAATTTACATTCAACTGGATAAAAACCATTCTAAATACTCACTCTTACACATATGTAAGATCACACAAGTGTCTGGCCTGATAGCTTAAGTGGTTGAGAGCAGCGCCCCCATTCCAAAGGTTGGAGAAATGAGTCCTACAGACAGAGGATTGTGTTCTTGGGCAAGTTACCGGTACTTTATAGTCACTGCCTCAGCCCAACCAGCTGTAATTGGGTGGCGGTGGATGAAAAATCTCAAAAGATTTGATCTTGTGGGAATTCTACTGCATCTCTTCTTGCGCGTGTGTGATTGTGTGCTCAATATGTTGTAGTTTATATTTATAATGTGTCTTTTTATGATATGTTGTAATAATATGTATAACGTAAATGTATGATTATAGGATAGAATAGGATGTATGACAGGATAGGATATGATACATAGATTCTGAAAATGAAGTGATCACAACGTCATCCAACACACATCATCACTGTATTTTTATCACATGAAAATGGGTTTTAACATACAAAACTAGTGGTAATGTGAGAAAAAGAATCTGTTACTTGATTTTGTTTGAGACAAGCTGATCTTAACCTTGTCTAGATTTTTACAAAGGCTGGCTTCATAACATTCCTATTCTAGATTCTATGACAAATCCTATAAATCAGAGCTAAAGAAAAAATTAAATGAGCCTGTGTGATACATATCCAACAATTTGACATGTTTATGAAGGGCAAACATTTGGCAGCCTAGACATCCACACAATGAAGATTGCCTGACTGTCTACAGACACTATGAGATATCTTCCATCTACAAAGTGCAAAGTAAAGACTTTGGTCTGACTGTGCAAAAGCACAGGCTGGCCAGAGTCTTTGCTTGGGGTTCATTTGAAATTGTTGGATTTGTCATGCACAGGCTCAAATTAAAAAGAATGTTTGTGGTTGAAAACGTTTATCATACACTTTAATGTGAATGTTTTCACCCTGAACACTGGGTTTTTATTTGCAGGATAACAGACAATAATGTAAAATGTCGAGGGGATGGTACCACGTCATTATGGAGGAGATATAGCGAGTTTGAACTGTTGAGAAACTACCTAGAGATTGTCTATCCAACTTTAGTTATTCCACCATTACCAGAGAAAAAGGTATGTACTTCTTTCAGGGTTCAGATAAGCAGGGCTTGTGCTAGCTTTTGAAATTTAGGAGTCATTAACCCATTGACCAAAAAGTTCTGGGGGGTCAAAACTGGTTTTGTAGGGGAAGAAAAGAGCAGTGGATCAAAATGATCCCCTCTAGGATTTCTTTGAGGGCCAAAACCCTGGTTTAAGGGTCAAACAAAAGCCCTGGATAAACTAGAGGGATGACAATTTAAATCTGTTATTTTATATGCACCTGCATCCATAGATTGGGGGGGTGTTTTTTCTCTGTATGTTCATCTGTTTGTCATCTGTTTGTCTATTTTAATTGTCCATTGATCTGAAAAAAAAAAAAAAAAACACTTTAACAATGGCTTTTACTTTTGAATGGTAAGTGATAGAGCATTTATATTCCAAATGACAATTGATTGGGACAACATCTTTTGTTGGTACCAAGATATCAAGGTCATCAGTCAATTTTTTTTTCTCGAGGTCAAATTTGTGAAAATTAAATATTTAATATTGGCCAAAAAAGTAAAGTGATATAGCTTGATTATTTGCATACATGTTTGTTGCTTGTGACAAGACCTTTTTGTGGCTACTATTCAAGTCAATGTCATCAGTCAAGGTCAAGGTAATTTTTGAAGGTCACATGATTTGAATATTATACAAAAACTTCAACATTGGCTATATCATTTTTAATGGTAATTGATATAGCTAAGATATTTTATATGTGCATAGTTTGTGACTAGACCTCTTTGTGGATGACTATGTCAATATCATCAGTCAAGGCCTAGTTTATTTTGTGAAGGTCACTGTTTTCAACATTATAAAACTTTTATGATGGTATTGTATATTGGGGTCTTTTAACTCTTATTTATCTGTATAAACATACTTTGAATTGGTATCTTTGACTCAATCTTAAATTGTGTCATATATTAACATTCTATTATTGCCACGAAAGATACATGATACAATTTTAGACTGGGCTAAACAACTTTTACCTTGGCCACAACTGCGTTATCTTAAACCGATTAACAACAATTGTTGACACATGTTATTTTATAGGCTTCATATACCTGGCAGAATATGGCCACAGACAAATTTGATGCTGAGTTCATTGAACGAAGAAGAGCAGCTCTTGAGGTATTTCATGGACTTATGTAACATAATCATGTGAATTTCAGAGAATTTTTTAAAAAACTATCATATGATAACTTTACTCATTTCTAAATGAATTTATGTAATATCAAAAGAAAAAGAAGCCAACACGTCTAATTTCTTATTTGTCTGAAATATCTTTACAGGATAAATGATACGATGTCTTATACATGAGAAAGACTAAAATTTATTTTATTTCATACTTATCTTTTCCAATCTTTATACCCCTACATCAATAGACCAGAGGTATATTGTCTTAATAGTATCTGTCTGTCTGCCAGTTGCCGTCATAGCGCAATTGGTAGCACTTCGGCCTGTCATTCTAGAGGTCCCAGGTTTGATTCTTGACGGCAGCACTCAACTTTTCCGACTACATTTTTGTATTTGTCTCTCACCAATGGGTTGATAACTTTAGACCTTTGTGAGATAGCAGCGAGAGGCTAGACAAGAATGTAATGGAAGTACTGGTGTGAAAAATACCAGGAATCCATTGTTAGGTGCTACAACCGTTGAGATATAACTAAAAGATTGTTGAAAGCGGTGTAAGACCCCATTTAAAGAACATTCTGTCTGTTTGTCTGTCTGCGAAAATTGAACATGCAAACTAAACATTTTCCTGTAACTTTTAATACTATTCAAGTGACAATGCTCATACAATAGTATTTAGCAGAAAGGTTTCTCTCAACAATCCACATCTTTATAGGTCAAGGTTAAGATCTTTCATCTAGGTAAAAGGCAATTGAGCCTGTGCATGATATTTTCAACAATTGACAATGAAGAAGGGCTTGGAACAATGTTTAATTTCCTAAAAGCAAAAGATTTTTGAAATTTCATCAACTGAAAATATTTTTCTGCAAGTACTTTGAAATCAACTAGCCTGAAATTTTGTTGTCAGGTACAGGGTTAATCTTATGGCCCCCCCTTTAAAGAAGTGGGGGTATATTGCTTTGTACTTGTCGGTCGGTCCATTGGCCTGTCCATCCGTAGACCTTTTTTTTTGTCCAGAGCTTATCTCAAAAAGTACCCAAGCTAGAATCATGAAACTTCACAGATGGATAGATCTCATTAAGGAGAAAAGCAGTGAACACGAATCATAAGACGTCTAATAATATTTTGTGAGTTAATGCCCTTTGTTGATTGACAAAGAATAGGCTATTGACCTGCTTTTATGGGGGGCATAAATGTATTACAAACATCTCTTGTTTTTTCTTACCCTTTTCAGATATACCTTCTCAGATGTGCTGCTCACCCTATTATATGTCAAGATAAAATATTTGTTGGATTTCTTCAAAAGGTATCTTATTACTATTAAAAGCTTAATATGGAGTGAATATCCAGGGGGCTGGAAATACAAATTTTCTCCACTTGTCTACGGACAAGTAAAAGTTTATTTCTCACTTTGCAAGAATCAAAATGAACTTGTCTGCATAAGAAATGGAAGGGTAAATATTGTGAAAACATTGTTTTTAATGACGAAAATGCTGTGACCCAGCATTTTTTTCATTTAAGACAATGTTTTCTCCCCTTTGATACAAACATTAGGACAACTTTTCTCGTAGATCTTTTAAGTACCGTTCCTAGATTTGCTCTGGTATTTACTTGTCCAATTACAAGTAGCTTAGAAAAATGTACTTGCCCACAAGTGGAAAAGCTCATGTCAAACAAGTCAGGCATGGGAATTCCACACCTCTGAATATTATCTAATATAAGGTAGATTTATACATAGGCATAGTTCTGCCTTGAAAGTTTATACATTCCTTTGTGGCCATGATACTCAATATCCTATATCTTTGTTACCTCCAAAATTGTTTTCATTAAATCTAAGAACTCCTGTTTGTACAATAAATATTGAGAAAAAGAAGTATGTGTTGTTACAGTGTAGATTAGATGAATAATATAGTAAACTGTTGTAAGAAACAATTATCCACAATTTTTTTACAGGATGAAGGATGGAAAGACTCAGTTTATGCTACAGAATTCCAGAGTAAGGTAGGATTTTTTACCTGCTAGTTGAAATGTAGTTAAAGAGTTTTTGAATATAAATCCCTGTCAAGTCATACTTCATGACTGATGTCATAAGTCATTGCCAATAGATCAGTCTTACTGTAAACTCACCTCAAGGAAAAAAACAACATTGAAAATATAATGAGAATGAAGATTTTATTTTTACAGCAAGCAGCTATATTAACCATTGTCTTGCTGAACCCAGAATATTCCTGCCTTGGCAGGATGTATAGACAAACATCAGCCTGCACAAATGTGCAGTCTGATCTTTGTCTATATCACCTGTTTTTCCTTATTTGAAACTAGAAAAGCTTGAAAATTTAATTTTTAATATGAATACCAATTCACATGTAGTTCCTCCAGTGCTTTGAGTACTTTAATTTTGTTGCAATTTTGCTAAGAATTTTATTCAGCATGACTAGGGTTAGATTCTTTGTTTTCTGTACAGAAAGACAAGGATATAATTATATTTCCACAAACTTGAAAAAATTATCTCTTGCATCTTTTAATGAGGATTAGTTGAAAATGTTGTCATCTGGGTATAGGTTTAAAAGTGATTACATGTCCATGATTACTTTTACCAGTTTTATAGACAAAATTAATAATTAGTTGAGTTTTATAGCAAGCGGAAATGTTACTTAGATACTTGACCAAATTTGTCCTAAAGAGTTCTTAACCCTTTGCTGTTTAATCCCTGCTTTTTACGTGTCTGTGGTTTTATGATTAAGAAAACATTGTGAAAAAAGAAGAAATTGCTTCTGACAAGCAATTTCTTCTTTTTCCACACTATTTTCTACCCTACTGAATGGTTATTTTTCAAATTAAATCCACTTGAAATTTCCGTCTGCAAAACCTTTGAATTTGGACAGGTCCAAAATTTTGTAAAACAGGAAAGGGTTAATTAAGTTTCGGTATTCACTGTTTTACTTTCAGGCCGAGTCCAAGTTGAAGACTCTGAGTGCATCATTTAGATTACGATCTCCTGACAGGTATATATAATAATAATAAAGTTAACCCTTTCCTGTTTTACAAAAATTTGGACCTGTCCAAATTCAAAGGTTTTGCAGACGAAAATTTAAAGTGGATTTAATTTGAAAAATAACCATTCAGTAGGGTAGAAAATAGTGTGTAATAAGAAGAAATTGCTTGTCAGAAGCAATTTCTTCTTTTTTCACAATGTTTTCTCAATAATAAAATCACAAGCACGTAAAAAGCAGGGATTAAACAGTAAAGGGTTAATCTTGAGTTGATAAAACATTCATCGTCAATTTTCACAAAGTCAGTCCTGTGTTCAAGATAACAAAAAGGTGTGAACTGTTTGCAAATTATAGCCTGCTTTGCATGTGTACTTGGGTATAATATGCATACAGTTTTGACTGTTTTTCCATCCTCAACACAGGGCAGGGTCATTCGGAACACCACTCGGCCAATCTCACGATCAACCTCGGATGTACATAGACGGACTATTTTTAAAAAGTACGGGAAAACCATTGAAAAACTCAATGACGTCACTTAAAATGGCGTTAGCCCTCGAAAACTGTGAGTGAAAACATTCGACGTCGCCAACGCTTCTCGTTTAAGTCTCTGACGTGAAACCACCGAATCCTAATATAAATATCTTTAGAATCTTAAATAACGGCTGAAAAATCTTAATTTTTGAGAATGATTCGTCATTCTCAAAAATTAAGATTTTTCAGCTGTTATTTTACTGTACAGTGCTAGTTTTCTTACACGGTTTCCGGCTAACAATATGCACGATTTCGTTACATACCCATCTGCCTAACATACATCCGAGGTATGTTGTAGTTTACGGAAATGGCCGAGTGATGTTCCGAATGAGGGCAGGGTATGGCATATGGAGGGAATCAATCTGAAACAAAAAACTTAAATATCACTTATTCCTAATTAAATCATATCAAACACAGTCAACATTTATTCAATGACAAATTATTTTCAGTAGGAGCATCTCAAAGGGTCAGTGCAAAATTATTGTAAGTTCGTATAATTATATAGCCACTTACAATAGTTTTGTGCTGAACCATCATATTATTAAGTTAGTATTTGTGTGAATATGAATTGATGTGTTAAATTGTAAAATCATTAATCAAAGTGTTGTTTTTTTCTCTAGAATTTGTGCCTTAACACATATAAGTTGTGTATTCATGTGAAGTAGTAATTAGATTTTATCTTGATCCAGTCAAATAACTAGCATTGTATAGGCCTTTATATGCAGGTTGGTAGTACTAGTAAAAATCATCTAAACAATCTATCCGATATAACTAATTTCGATGTGTGTCACAATAAAGTTTTTAGCTCGGCTGTTTTCGGAGAAAACCCGAGGTATTGCTATAGCCTCCGTGTCGTCGTCGTTGTCGTCGTCGTGCGAAAACTTTGACATTTTGTCATATCTCTGGTTCAACTGAAGGCATTCACTTGAAACTTGGCACACATGTTCACCATCAAAAGAGCAACCTATACTATCAAGGGGGATAACTCTAGATGCATTTTTGTGCAAATTATGCCCCTTTACGACTTAGATTTTTTCCCACCATCCAGCACTCGACAGCCGAGCGTAGGCACCCGTAGGCGGTGCTCTTGTTGTTACTTATTTTGAGTATGCTGATTGATTCTTGTTGTCCTCTTATTATTACAGAAGTTTTGAAGAAATCAAGAACTACAGTAATGAAATGCAAAGCAATATAACCAACCTTTTGAAGATAAGAGCTGTAAGTAGAAACACACTGTTAGTCAAACAATTTTGTATTTCATATTTTAAAAAGTATAGTATAAGAGATCTAAACCTGGAAGTAGAATTGACATTTGAAATCATGTTTGAGTGTCACCTTATTGATTCATTTGCAAGCCCTACCACATTGATAAGATTAGGGCAAGTCATTTAACTATGGTAATCTTACTAATCAAAACTTAACTTGGAAAACTTAACCTTTGTTATGAATTCAAACTATTTGAGCTTGCATATTCATGTTTGACAGGAAAATGTCTTTCATTGAGTCACATCATTTTTTGTCCCTATTGAGGTCATATCACAAAGTCAATGTCACTTATCAATGTTAAACTTGACCAAAAATCCTGTTCAATAACAAAAACATCCCTTGTTTCAATGAATGCCAAAAACTAGTCAATTGCCCACATGTGTTTTAAAGCAAATTTGAGCCTGTGCTTGACATTACCAACAATTTCAAATGTGTGCAATGTAAAGACACTTGGCCAGCCTGTGCATCCGCACAGCCTGACCGGCGTCTTTGCATTGCACACATTGTAGATTGATAAGATCTCAAAATATCTGTAGATAGTCAGGAGTCTTCTAGTAGTGCTGTGTGGCGGTCTAGGCTACTGAATGTTTGTATCTCACACACATGTCAATTGTGTTGGAAATGTCAGACAGAGGCTCATTTGTTTTTTGTTACCCCTAGAGAATGGCTGATAAGAGATATGGAATCCACAAGGTCCATGCCAACTATCACAGGGTATTTAATGAATGGAGTGGAATAGAGAAGGATATGGCGGACCAGTTACAGAGTGCTGCCCATTATATGAATGTGTAAGTGACCATATAATTTTTAGCTGGTAATGTATTTTATAAAAAAAATCAAAATGTTAGAATTGTTTCAATGAATTTGTTTGAAAAAGATTAGGAATTTGTAGCTTTTTTTCTTTTCAAAAATATTTTTCAATGTAATCTTAATTCTTACCATAATTTTTCTTAAAAAAAAAGTTATTTTTAAAATGGATATTCTCAGTGACAAACTAAATAGATATACTTCCAAAATTAATGTTTCTTCGGCTTTTTTAATCACTCATTTTTGAGACAGACACAAATCAAAAGGCAACATCATGTAGAAATTGTGAAGTCTCTTCTTGCAAAGCTTTCTTTGATGCAAAATTTCATGGTTAAACAGTAATTAATGCTATCAAGAAGATAACATATAAAGTATTTTGTTAGAAATATACCCTTTTATTGACTAGTCCTGGGTTCAAAATAAAACATTTGCTATATATTTGGCAAATTTCAACCAGCTTTGCATATGTACTCGCACTCAAGTATGGGGTGGGGTGTGTTTAAATTTCAAAACCCTTGCAAATGTTTTTGCATTTTGGATACAGGACTTGTATGCAGGATCCAGACATCATATTAAAGCTTAAACCTCTTTATTTTACATTGATTGGGAAACAATTTCTTACAACTTAGATTAATCCCTCTTGATTCTGCTTCCTGGAAAAGTAACCAGTTTTCTTGCAGAATCTTCCTATGGGGGGTTTATCATATAACAAAGGGATAAATATTCTCATTCACAACACATTCCTGGTGAACACAAACCTTAGGCAGACAGTAAAGACTCAATATTGGCAGTCTGATCTTAGCCTACACTAGCTTCTTTATTATAGAAGGAAAAGCTTGAACCAGGCTGGTTTAAATCTCCCAAAGTTTGAAACCATGGCAATTTGTTTTAAACAAAATTTAAAATCAATAGGATATGGGTTAATTGATTCTCTAATACTGATGGGTTTCTTTTACAGATAACAGATCAGCATGATAAAGGTAGTGGACCCGTAATAGTTCCGCAACATTTCAGAACTCATGATCTTTCACAATGTTAACAAAGGTTTCCTTATGAAATCATAAGGAAACCTTGGCTAACACTGTTAATGTTCATGTCTTCCAAAACATTAAGGAACTATAACAGGTCCTTAAAGTGTTAAGTCCATAAAATGTAAGATTTTAATGTCAGAGCAAGAAGTTCATGACTTCCGAAATGTTGCAGACCTATTACAGGTCCACTACCTTAAGTGTAAGATATTTGTGTCGAAGCACAAAGTTCATGACTTCTTAAACCTTGTGGAACTATTATGTGTTTACTACCCGAACTACATGTTTCATTATACCCACCCTCAAAGAAGAGGGGGTATATTGCTTTGCACTTGTTGGTTGGTCCATCCATCCGTCCGTCTGTAGACCTTTTTTGTCTGGAGCATATCTTAAAAAGTATGCAATCTTCACAGGTGGAAAGATCTCATTGAGGAAAAGTGCAGTACACAACCATAACTCTACTCATCATTTATTGTGAGTTATTACCCTTTGTTGATTGACAAAGAATAGGCTATTGACCTGCTTTAATGGGGGGCATAAATGTTTTACAAACATTTCTTGTTTTCATGTTACAGCTATGCACAGTCTATTGACGCAATTCTGGAGGAAGAAGAGCAGTATGCAGATCAACTGAAAGAATATTTGGCCTTTGGAGATGCTCTCAGGTAAAACAACTTACATTTTTTATCATTCAAAGATATTGTTCACTTTGTTATGCTACTTTTGGAATGTAGCCTCTTTCATTTGAAATTTAGTATTCAGCATTTAATTATGTTAAAATGTCTTAATCAATAGTAATCCTCCCTCCTTTCTTTAATTTTAATGCAGAAAACCCCTTACTCTAGATGAAAATTATTTGCCAAAAAAAAGATGATAATAGTATAAACAGGGTTTGATTCTATTTTCCAATGGGGTCTGGGGAGTATCTTTATTTGTTGTTGTAAGGATCCTTCCTAGTAACAAGTGATCTCTTTCTTCTATTACATCAGTAGAATTAAAGCTGCTCTTGCACAGATTGGGAAAATGTAAATTTTAACATTTTTCGTAAAATCAATCGGAATTAAATACCTCATCATGTTGAAGCCTTTAAAATAATAAGATTCAATCTGGTAATGCATCGAAAGAAAGACCGATATATCTGAATTTAGGTTAAATTCTTTCTGAAAAATAAAGTGACTACTAACGCTAAAAAAAATATTCTTCAATTTCAAGTCAGCTATTTTTGCTTGACATTCGGCATGTTTGTCTTATTCAATCAAAGATTAAGGTTAAAGTATTTGGCTGCTGGAAACTTCATATCAATACAAGAAAAAATGAAAGATTGTTCACGGAAAATAACGATTTTGTAATATATAGACTAGAAATAAATAGACTGCAGCCCTTACTGATCTTGCCACTTCGAAAAAATAAGTTACAAAATTATTGAAATATGTTGTTTTTAGTGCAAATGCTTTGGGCCATTCTTAATAGTCTTTAAATACACACATTTCCAAATCTTAGAACAAGTTTTGAATTTTTTCTATGAAAAACTGTGAAAGAGCAGCTTTAAAATGAAAGAGTAAGGAAAAACAAAGGTTAGTGATATATTCTAATATCTTTGAAAGCCAAAGGTTCTAACTTCACTTTGTTCCTTACACATTGCTTAAAAAAATTATTCCGTTTGAAAGAATAACCAAATTTTAAGGATATAGAAGGCAAGAGGTGTGGAATTCTAATGCCTGACTTGTCTTACACAGGCTTTTTCACTTGTGGGCAAGTATATTTTTCTAGGCCTCTTGTCCATAGACAAGTAAATTCCAGAGCAAATCTTGTACTAAAAAGTATAGGAGAAAAGTCATCTTTTATATAGTTTGTATCAAATTGTCTTAAATGAAGAAAATGCTGGGTTACAGTATTGTCTTCATTAAAAGCAATGTTTCCTCAGTATCTATCAATTTATTTATTTTTTCGGGCAAGTTCATTCTAATCCTGGACAAGTAGGAAATCAACTCTTTCTTGTTTATGGACAAGTGAAGAAAAGTCGACTATTTCCTCACCCTCGTAGAAGGATTATGAAGGAAATCCTTGCTTTGAAACAATGGGATCCCTCCGATTTTTGGGTATCCAGGGACACTGTTAGTGTAAAAGCCTGATAACTATTTGTGCAAAATATGCTTGGTGAGATAATAACAATATCTGTTTAATATTGTATACTCCTGACAGATATGTATGCAGACGTCATGAATGTTTACAGTATGATAAAGAAAGATCAGAAGACAATCTCACATCGAAAAGGTCTCAGAAGGAAATGTTGGTAGGTATAAGATTAAGTACACATAGTGGTACATGTATATTCACAGTTTAACAATTCCCATATTGTTTGGTAAAGCTTGGTATGTAATGGCTTAGCTTTAGATCTGAGAGTTGCAGATTTGAATACTAACTTTTCTGTCTACTTATAATGTGAAAGAAGTAATTAAAAACCCATAGTTTATCATTTGTTCACCACCAAGTTTTAATTCCTAAAGCAAGATCTTCACCGAATTAAATGAAAAGATAGGTTTATTCAGATGATGAAATTTAAACTGGCTAAAATTACAAGATGTTGCACATGTAATTTTGATGGTTTATTGCAAAACTTTTGTAAGTGCCTAAAAAATTTTAGTCACTAATAATAGTTTTTGGCTTAACCTTCAATAGAAAGTTAATGAAATTTTCAAAATCATTGTTTCTCTGAGAAGAAATCATCTTGGACAATGAAGCTATTGCTTGTTTTCATCTTCAGATTGTTTTCTAATTTTTTTCCTTCAAGTGGGTTGAAAGAATAATTGTCTGGTTAAAAGGTTCATATTCTCTCTGTATCCTTAATCATGCTCTCCATTGAAAGATTGATAGAATATCCAGGGTTCAATGCAAGACTGTACTAAGTGAATATACAATGTATATACACTTAATACACTCTTGCCCTATACCCTTGATATTGTCTTTCTTTCTATCCCTCTATCTGTCTGCAAAAACTTGACCTGGAAACTAAATATTTAGCATCCCTTTAACACTATTTAAGTTAAAATGTTTGTATTTGGCACAGAGGTTTCTTTCATTAATCTGAGTCTTTGAAGATAAGGTCATCTGGCAAGGTCAATGTCAACTATCAAGGCATACTTCTAAAAAAATTGATGTCTAAGGAGCAATTATATTTGAGCCTGTGTGTGACATTTCCAACAATTTGAAATGTATGTAAGGTGTAATCATTGAACGGCGTAGACAGCCACCTACTGTAAATATAAACTCACCTGATGGTCTACAGATACTTTGAGACCTTATCTAGCTACTAAAGCCAAAGTGAAGACTCTGGTCAGACTGTGCGGATGCACAGGCTGGTCAGGGAATTTGCTTTGCGAATATTTGGAATTGTTGGAAATGTCACACACTGGCTCATTTTACAAACTCATCTTGTTTCTAGGTTCAGGGTAAGAGCGGAGGGTCGTTTTCTCTCAGTGGAATGAAGAAAGCGTTGTTTGGTAATGATACTCCGGAACAAAAAGAGCTGAAGTTGAAACATCTAGAGGAGCAGATTAAACAGACAGAGGCAGAACTAGCTCAGATAAATGAAGAAACGCAGTAAGTAATCATTTATTTTCTGATCTCTTCCCTATTCATCGGTATGGTTGTCCATTCCTTCTTAACACATCACCACAAATTTCAAGATAATGAGTCATGGTTATTTTTAACATTTATCTTGTTGAATTTTGATTTGTTTTAAATAAATCTCCAAAATTTGCTTATTTCGACAGGTGTGGCTCAATTTTTAACCATAATATCTAAGTAGGAAACAGGCTGTGTACGGTATGATCAGACTGCATGTCTTCATCTTAATTGTCTGCCAAAGCATTGTACACAGCAGGATAAGGTTAAAACATTTCCACAAACTTCAAGAAAATGGGTCAAGGTAATTTTCAAGATCAATTGTGTAAAATAAAATCAGTCAATATCGTTAATCAAGATCAAATGTAATGTAGGAATAGGTTTTAAAGAAATTAGGCATGCAAGAGACTTGCTTTAAAGTAAGGTTTACTTTGTGTATTATTTCTCAGTATTCTAGATATTTGTGGTTGGCAATGTCTGCCTTTGTTGACGCTCTATTGCATATCGATGGCTTAGCACAAAACAGTTGTAACTCGCTATAAACATATAGGGAGTTTCAACTGTTTGGCGCTGAGCCATCAATATATGCGTATCAAATATGAGTAGCATGCCTAAGTGGGATGAGAAGCTTGTGTTTATACTGTTGTGAGAAATGACAGGAAACCATGGGTAGGTGCATAAGCTGCTAAAATACAACTGCAATAATGTTGAAAGTGGTGTTAAACCCATGTTAACAAACAAAATTATTTTTAAGAATCAATTAATAGAAAAATGATTTATAGATATTTTCTAAAATTATTCAAATCATTTCATAAAAGAAATTGAAATATCTTATATATATATGTATTTCTTGTGATTTGCAACTTAATATAAGAAATCTAAATGTTTATTTCAGAAAATTTGAAGAAGCAGCGCTTAGAGATATAGACAGATTCAAACGACAGAAAGCCAAAGATTTAAAAGAGATCTTTACAAATTATGCCATCATGCAAATTAAAGAATGTAAAAAGGTAGAAATTTAATTGTGTGTCTCAATCTGATCCATCATGATAAAAGTGACAAATAAAGAACTTGGAAATCATGAAGCTGATAAATAAAAAAACATGATAATACCATAAACATTTTTATAGAGCCCCATGCTCTTATAAAACCCCATTCGCCTTTTCTGAGGTTGAAATTAAACATCTTTATGTGATTTTACAAACTATTGAAGCCTCTAATAAGGGCCCATACCCACAAAAATCAAGGTCATTAAGATTCAGCAGAGGTTGTATGCACCTTTTCCCCAATCAATTGTTAATATTTTTGCACGAAATATGGTTATTTCTGGCCATTTGCCGTCTTAACAAATATTTATGGCTCAGTGCAAGATAGTGTATCTGCCTACTTATTTATAGGCAGTTACGACTGTTTTGCACTGAGCATTTGATATGCAGTGTAGCCTCTTATAAAAGCCAATCCATTTCTAATAGAAATAAAATGATTCTGGGGTTCTATTAGAGCTTTAACGGTACTTAATATTTACATGTACAAATACAAACGATAATAGATTAATGTACTCAAACTTAAAATTCAAGAACATGGTTGAAATATTTAAACAAGTGGTTGAAACAATATTCTTTAAACTTTTGGGACAATCCATACTAAAAGAAATTGAGGATTTTCCATTTTTATTTTCTTTCTATTTTTTCAGGGAATAGCAATATGGACAAGTGCCAAAGATTGTTTTACCAAAATGTGAACTGACTGAACCAACGGTGTTGTGAATGTTAATTTATTACTATACTCTTCCCCCACTCTGTAACACTCAATTAAGATAATATTGTGGGAAAAGAAGATCAGCCCTGCATTCAGGAAACAAAACAATGCAAACTACAGTCGAATCTGTGTACAGCAGCCAGTCAAGGGAGAGGCCCAAATTGGCTGCTGTACACAGATTGGCTGCTGTTCGCAGTATCCTTAGGACGGCCATTTTGTCGTACCTCTTTTTTTTTTTTTAGCTCATTACCATATCCCAAAACTATAGACTTCTCCAAATTCTAAGCAACTCCAAAGTCTCATTTTCAGTGATTTCATTAAAAAAAATAAGAAATCATACCATAAACATAAAAAAATATTGTGAAAACGCATGTTTCATATTCATCGAGAATTTCTCGTTTGCGTTTTGGACCTGCGTACGACCTACGCCGAACTCACCAGCAATAATCCTGAAAGAACACCCAGATTCAAGCATGCGTATTACTTTCACACGATCCTCTAGAGAGAGGAACTTACGTTTAGAAAGCGACATTATGGCGAGATTTGATATCGAAAGCAGGTTTTCGTCCGTTTTAAAGACCTCGAGAAATCAGTTTGCTAAATGTGTAAACAACCTGTAATGCTCAAGATCATTTTATTTAAAGAGACCCGACAAACGATAAATTCCATATCCTTTAATTAACTATCATCATTCAAGTAGATCAAATAAATAAAATGGCCAATTACACGTCATTTAATCGACAACACGGGATTTAAATTGATAATTGGTTATTTATAACTTGTACATTACGATAAAGCGACTTCGGCTATTTACTATAGTGGTGATTATCGATTTTTTCGAACACGACTAATTAAGTCGCGTGTTTTGTCAGATGACCGTTGTAAAGGTGTGATATACAGTTGGAATTAGACCAATTAAGGTGACCGCCGGCCGCATTTCAGGAGATCACGCTATTCACAGTGCAATTAAAGAAGGAATTTGCACGGGGGGAAATCGAGTGGCTGCTGTCGGCAGATTGGCCGCTGTGCATAGTTGGCCGCTCACACAGATTTGACTGTATTTGCAAATTATACCCTGCTTTGCACTCACACTTGGGTGCAAAGCAGGGTAAAATTTGCAAACAGTTTGTAGTTTTTTGTCATCATGAATGCAGAATAGTTTGTTAAAGTTTTTTCCCATTAAGATTAGGTTGAAGACAGGCAGTGTATGCTAAGATTGGGCTGATTACAGCACTTCTGAGCAGGCTGATCTTGGTCTATAAAGCCTGACTAAGCTCTGCATACAACAAAAAATATCATAGCGTGAGAGGAGTTACATGAGAAGGGTTAAGATGTTTATATTTGCTCACATACTGTTTGGTATATGGGACCACATTTGTTTACACCCTAGTACATGCTTAACGCTTTACTGTCGGTAAACATTGATATTATTACCGGTAAACACCAGAACATGTGCTTAATGCTTTACCATAAAACTGTCTGTAAACATTGATAATAATACAGGTAAACACTCTAACACATGCTTAATGCTTTACCATAAAACAGTCTGTAACATTGAAAATAATACAGGTAAACACTCTAGCACATGCTTTAAAAATTTTCATTTGATTTTTAATTGTTTTGGCTTATGTTATTTTAACACCCCCACACACACCATGTTTAAGGGGTATCTAGGAGTAAGCTTATTGGTTTGTCAATCCAGGCCTCTGTAGCTTTTTCATATCTGTTCTGTTTCCAAGCAACTTATGCACCTATTTCATTGACACTTCACAGATATGATCAGTACTGAGCAGAGATAAGTGTGTCACATTTTGGGTATGGTACATATACTTTTGACATAATTATGGCCCTTTGCTGAAAATATCACTTGTAGATGTAAATTATCTATAAGGAAAAGTGCTGTTGGGGGTATTAGTCCACTTTGCAACAAGTCTAGTTGGTATCTGTATTGATATTTTTATTTATAAAGAAATAAGGGTGTGTACATCATTTTCAACAATTAACATGCCTTGAAGTCTTGAAATGGAATGACAGTTAAAACAAAATAATAAAAAAAAGAAATTTAATTAAGGCAGATCTGCAAAGAGGCATTATTTTTCACAAATCACAGATGATCCCAGTTCTCAGAGATGTCCATACTGTATATTTAACAATAATTTCATTTTAATTGTGTCCATCAACATTCATGTGTTCTGATTGGCTGAAAAGTTGGTTTTTTTTCTCAATGAAAATAATTTTGAGTATGAAGCTGTTTTGTAAGTTCCTCGAAAAGTAGTCCATAAGAAATTGTTTCTTTACTGGCAAATCATAACATTTTTGCTTCATGATATTTAATTATATGAAGTTAATATTTGTTGATTTTATTGAGGTATGAAACAAAAAAACTAATCACACTTTGTGTATTCATACATTGTGATTAGGTTTTAAGTTTCATACCTCAATGAAATCATCAAATAACGTCTTCATCTCTTAATTTATTTGTACAAAACTGTTTATATACCTTTAGCTAGCCCTGTCCGTTGATATTTTCAGAAATGTGACCCATCACGCAAAAAGGGACCATCTGGGAAGTGTGTAAAGTTTTGACCCAAGTCAGGCTATGAGGATTATGCAGACTAACTAGGGTCTAGACTTTTCAAAATTTTCTAATTTTCTGAATCTAGAATAATCAATCTACATTGCCGCAAAAGAATTGTTGAAGTGCAACCTCTGGCTGGCCTGTTTTAGAACCAATCTCTGTCTCAAAAATGTATTCTACACTGTTCCCAGATGGTCCCTTTTTGTGTGACGGGTCACAAAAATGATTTCTAAAAATTGATTGAATCCATGATACTACATGTTACTTAGATTTCACTTATTAATATTGTTAATCATCATCTGTTGTGTATTTATATGGGAAATGTGCAATATTAGATACATGATAGCTTTCATGTGTGGCTCACCATGCTAAAAGGAACCATCATTTGGAATCTAGCATCTTCCTCTTTAACCCTTATCATGCTGAATAAATTAGGGCTAAAAGTTGTCATCAAAATCAAAGGGCAAAAAGCACCAACTGTAGGTCATTTTATTTGAAAAAACTAATATATTTACAATTCTGGTTTGAAAGTGAGAAACAGGTGGTGTAGACTAATATCAGACTGCACATATGTGCAGGCTGATGTTTGTCTATAGCACCTGCCAAAGCAGGAATATTCTGGGTTCAGCATGACAAGGGTTAAAAACAAACATATTTTCATGCATTCGATTTTTGCCACCTCGCTAAAGTGGCGTATTGGCGAAAATGAGACCTTAGCAAAAAATTTCCAAAGTATGGTAATTGTTTCAAAGAGTACTCAGATCAACCCTATTTTCATTATTTGCCACATACATAGTTTGTTGGCTACCAAAATCTTGTAATCTAGCTTCAGATACAATTCTTTGGTTACCCAATGAAATATTATCAAGTATTTCAAATCTTTTGTATGGGAAAAAGTCTTATTGAATATTTTTGGTCTATTTCATGATTTTTGAATAAAGTATGTTGCATTTGAATTAATTATTGTCCAAAAAAATGTGAATTTATAGAATTTTGTTAAGTCAAGGCAGGGGTGTAGAATTCCCATGTCCAACTTGTCCGGCACGGGCTTCTCCACTTGTTGGCATGTAAATTTTTCTAGACCACTTACCTGTGAACAGGTAAACTATGGCAATACCCATAACAGTAAAAACAGGATCTAGGAGGAAAGAAATCCTAATATTTGTATCAAATGATAGAAAAAAATTGTCTTTAATGAAGAAAATGCTCAAATGATAGAAAAAAATTGTCTCTAATGAAGAAAATGCTCAAATGATAGAAAAAAATTGGGTTACGGCATTTTCTTCATTAAAAGAACAATGGTTTATTAATTTATTTTAAGGGGGACAAGCTCTTTTTGATCCTGAAAAAGTAGGAAATGGACTTTTATTTGTCCGAGGACAAGTGGAGAAATTCTGCATTTCCAGACTCCTACCCACAAAAAAAAGATAAAAACCCTTTATAATTTACTGATGAAGTGATTTTTAGGTCAAATATTTTCAGAATGTAGGATTGTAACTTGACTCGTTTTTGCTTATCATTATTTAACTCACGCTCTTACTAAAATGGTTTCCAAAGTTTTCTTGCTAGAACATAAATATCGTACAATAAAATGAGCCAGTGTGTGACATTTCCAACGATTTCATTCATGTGTGCGTGATGGAAAGGCACAGAGCAATCTGGACTGCCACACAATGCAGTGAAAATATTCTCTGTATGCATAAAGAGTGGTTAAGACTTTATCTATCTCGAGAGTGCATAGTGGATGAATAGGCTGGCCAGAGGCTATGCTTTACCCTCATGTGAAATTGTTGGAAATGTCACACACTGGCTCAAATTAGTAAACACTGAAAGGATAATGAGATGAAGGATCTTGATTCTATGTTCAACATTCCTGTCAAGTTATATTTCTTTAGGTTGTTATTTTGTATCTTGTAAATAAAGCTGAAAATCTTGCATCATGTTGAAATTTTTATTTAATCAAAACAGAAAAAGTCAAGACACACCTTAACCCTTGTCATGCTGATTTGATTTGAATTTGATTTGAATTGGGGTTTTACGTCGCTTTCAACAATCTCTCAGTTATATCGCGACGACTGGAGCACCTAACGATAGATTCCTGGTATTTCTCACACCAATACTACCACCACATCCCTTTCCTAGCCTCCAGTTGCTATTCTGCATAGGTTTACCATCATCTACCCATTGGTGGAAGACAAATGTCGGAAAGGGTAAGTGCCGTGGCGGGGGATCGAACCCGTGCGAATATAGACCCCTGGATTAGAAGTCTGGCGCGCTATCAACTGCGCTATTGCCGCGGCTACCTTGTCATGCTGAATAATTTGGCTAAAAATTATCATCAAAATCAAAGGGCAAAAAGCACTGAAAGTACCTACTGTATGTCAATTTTTATTTGAAAAACTAAATCTATTGGCAATCCTGGTTTGAAAGTGAGAAACAGGTGGTGTAGACTAACATCAGGCTGCACATATATGCAGGCTGATGTTGGGCTATAGCTCCTACCAAAGCAGGAATATTCCGGGTTCAGCATGACAAGGGTTAAATTCAACGCAAGTTGGCAACCATTCTAGTTTTTAGCTCCATTGACAAAAAATTCAGCAGGCTATCTGTTATGAGAAACCACTCTCACCATTGTCCTGCATAGCTTCATAGGTTTAGATAAAATGTCTGACACCTGCATCAGGGAAGATCTTCTTTGGCTCAGTGGTTAGTGCAGACTTGTAAACCAAAAATTGAATATAACTTGTCTGCGTGGGTTCGAGGCTGGCTCACGACAGATATTTTTCAGCTATGCTTCGGTTGAGGACAGTTTGTAAGTAACATGGGGGCTCGTCTGAGATTGGCCGTTGAGCCATTTATATCGGCATTGTACCAATTTGGTTAGCTCAGAAAGCACATTACTGCCTAGATAGGCTTATTGTCATTGATATATGATGGGGGAGTGTTATGTGGGAGACCACTCTTTCCACTGTCCTGCATAGCTTCATTGGTTTAAATACAATGTCTGACACCTGGGTCAGGGACAATTTTCTTTAGCTCAGTGGTTAGCGCATTAGACTTGTAAACCAAAAATTGAATATTACTTGTTGCCATGGGTTTGAGACCGGCTAACGACGGATTTTTTTCAGCTATGCTTCAGTTGAGGACAGTTCTACGTAACACTATCATAATGCTGAAGTGTCTGTCTTGTGAGAATCCATTTTATCTGTCCATCCATGGGTCTTTGCATCAAATATTCATAGGAGTGCTCTATTGGCGACGCTATCATATTCCACCAAATTATTTGTGGCTGTTATGGTTGGGGCTAGTTTCTATATATATCGATGGCTAAGGGTGAAACAGTTGTAAATTTCATAAAACAAATTGGCAGTTACAACTGTTTTGCACCAATATGGTAACATGTAATGTTTCTCAGAAATTAAATAATTGTTTTCCAAAAGATTTCATAGGAATAATCATCGAGTAAACCTTTATCAAACTGCGAGTATATATTCTCTTCAAAAAAAGTTCTTTGACATTTGATCTATATGCATATTATAATTTCGACATAAATATCTATATTTATGAGCAAAGTCAATCAATGAAGGTGAAGTCAATGCATCTTCACGCTGTATAAAAACAAAATTACTTTTTTTATCAAAGATTTGTAACAGAGACGTTGATTAAGGACGTTATGTCGCACGTGTCTCATAGTCGAAATCTTGGCCTCTCTTATCTGGTTCCACACTTTCTCACCAGAGATCCAACTTAGACCGGAGACCTAAGTGTTCGTTGATGTAGCTGTTAGATTGAAAAATCCCAAATTTGATTACGTCATTCGCCGGCCTGGACGAATGTTGTTATTCAGCGTCAGACTGATCTGGTTCTTCACATAACGCTCTGAGGCATGTTATAGCGGTGCAAAAGGTACAAGATAGCCTGTCCGGAAACAACAAAGTCATTTGCAATGGCTTGTCTTATAGAGCCTGTTTTGTGGCGACCAAAAACTTTATGACGTTGTTCCTCCGTTCGTTTGACATGTTTTCATTACAGGCGTGTGCTAAGACGTTCAATTTCAAAAGCAATCAAGCAATGGCATTTCATCCACAACACAATGGAGAGCTATCAAGAATTTTCAGTTAATCTGGAACTGCACTAGCTGAATGAGAATTCAGATTTTACATTATTTGACGTTGACGTCTCTATTGAGAAACATGGTCGAGTAATTTGTCGCAATTAAATGTGATAATCTTACATCCTAATAACTGTTCACACATCAATCAAAATTTATCGAAGTTTTTTACATGAACTTAGAAAAATCGTATGTTAAATCAGTGTCAAAGAACTTTTTTTGAAGAGTATAAATTGTAATTCACGACTTTGACCAAATTGTACTTCAATTTTCTTTAATGTTGTTCGTACTCATCTTAAAATTGTAGAAAATTCAGTATTTCACAAAAAACATTTATTGTACGAAGCTGGACTGAGAGATTTTATTGCATAGTAGCTGTATCTCTTAATGGTATAATGGAAAGTAACTTTCTTTACAGAAATGTTTATGCATATAAATTACTTTCTCTTAAAAAACACTTATATTTAAGGTATGAAGAGAGTATTTGTTGATTTTATGTAGGTATGAAACTAAAAACCTAATCACACTATGAATATGCAAAGGTATGATCACTGCGCCTCTTATCAACACCTGTAAGATGTTATGGACAGCAAATAGTTGTTAGATTCCCTTTTAAATTTGCCTTGGTAGGTAATATCATAAACAGATGGAGACTTTTTGGAAACAGATACTCGACTGTTTACTGTTAAGCCCTACTTATAATTTATGAGTGCGTTTTTGTTTCTATACCAAAGTACATGGAATGTTTAATCCAGAATCAGCATATTGTGGATGAGTGGCAAAATGTTGTCTGAGCATGTCATATTCTCCGAAGATTGACAGTATTGAAAAATGCCACCTATCGGAAGATAACGGTGGCAAAAGCCTCGCGACTCCAATAATCTGAAGTTTCAAGGTTTTTAGTAATTGGACGGCGATATCACTGGTCAAAGGTTTTCACAGGACACCAGAATAAAAGAAGAAAAATATTGGATTTAAACAACAACATATGTATTCAGATGCAAGCAAAATAACAATATCAAACTATCACTTTTATGTTTTATAATGCACATAATCATATCAAATTTAGGATATTAAACTTGGTGGTATAAAATACTATGTCATTGTCTTCATACTCTGATTCTGTTACCACATTCATCAAATACCGTAAAAACATTATTTCACAGAGCCATAGTCCAAAAAAATAAATATTGTACTCAATAATGATAAATAATCTTAAAATGTCTTGTGGTTACGTTTCTTCATCAGTCAGTTCTTGGCTTTACGCAACAGGAAAGCCACTTTATAAATCTTTGAAATCTTCCGTCTTTCTTCTTATCTGTCTTTTCTTTGAAACTATAATTAGTATCTACTTCATATATAGAAGAATCGCTAATGTCTTCATTTATGTCTTTCTCATCTGCTATAGAGTCAAGTTTGTTTCTTCTTATTGTAAGAACATCATTCTCACTATTACTATCCAAGATATAAGTTCTGTTTGAAGCTGGTCTCGGCTTTTCCAGATCAAATGATTCCATAGATGGCGTTCTGCTGAAATAATCATAACCAGAACTATAGTCTGAATCTTCGTAAGTATCTATGTCTGAGTCGAGCATTAAGTCACCAAGTTCTATATCCGGTCTATTGCCTCTATCTGTATGTTCGATTTCACTTATTTTACTTCTTACTTCATCACTTGTCTGCGCCTTTTCATTTTGTATTTCATTGCTTTTTTTGTCTGGTTCTTCAAGAGATCGCACAGTTTTCCCTTCATGAACCTCTCCCACCTTCATATTTGCTTTCAAGCCATAAGCACTCCCTTTGCTCTTTTGCTCCTTTCTATTTGTTTCGAGTTTTAGTCCATCTATATCTCCTATCATGTTCCTTTTGACATTATTTTCAGCTTTGGCAATATGCACATTGCCTTTCTTTTTCATAGTACGTTTTCCTTTCAAAATGGATTTTGATCTTACTATCATATCCTTAATATCAGTATTTGGACCATGTTTCATGATCATGTAGCTTTTAGAGGGATTAAGTCTGTAATTCTCATTCATAGACGGTTTCTTTGAAATGCTATTCTGTTGGTCTGTTTTGTCATCTTTACCATGTTCAGAAGTATCCAGATCTGAATCAGAAAAGATCTCTCTATTCTTCGCTGGCGATATGTCAAACACATCATCTTCCCTCTCATCAGCTTTTGACTCCTCATTAATGGTGTTTGCATTAATGATTTTTTCCTTTGTTATTGAAGCGTGTAATCTAAGTTTTCGAATACGACTCCTGTCGAATTCAGGATCCACATTTATAACAGTCGTTTGTTTATCACGTTTCTTCTTCCTGTCTCTAATTTTCTTCTTGAATAGTTCTCTACCTTCCTTATTTAATTCCTCTATCCTTTCATGGTAAACTTCATCACGATTATTCTCCATCTTTTGCTTATTCATGGCACCATCTTCGTTAGCTAATTCGGTAGGTGCTCTTTTTTGACTTTGCTTTTTCCTTGACATGAGCTTTGGTTGTTTTATCTCCATCATTTGGCAAGTGAACTTTAGAATGTCATCCATGTTCTCCTTATTGTTCACTTTCTTCTCTCCGGTATCATATCTGTGTTCATTTAGATATTCGCTGGATTCATCATAACTATCATTGCATTGTTCAACAATTCCCCCAACCACTTTCCCTCCTCTTTCTTTAACATATTTATCAATCTTTTTATTTTCATTTGATTCACAAGAAGTCTCCTTGTCAGATTTGTTTACTCTTTGTTTTTGTTTCTTGCCATAGTTGTCATATTTGGAGTCAGCACACGGTATAACACCCACCTTAACGTCATCATTTCTTTTCATAATCTTCACAGATTGATCACGTCTAGAATTGCACTCCGACTTAACATCGTCACATGACTTTTGTAAGGCATCAGAAGTATCCTCCAGCAGTTTATCTAGCTCATTGTCAATTTCACAGTCACGTGACTTATTTCTTACCTTCGAGTCCTTTAACACCGTGTTGTTTATGTGCTCTTTCATGTCGTCACGATTTCCATGTCTGAGGACATAGTCAAATTTGTTGCCTACATAAGTCGCTTGCGCACTCTTACTTTCAGCTATGCTTCCTAATTTAAAACTGTCTTCTGTGCTCTTCGCTGTGTTTTCTGTAATCCCAGACTTACGTCGTCCAGAGATGAGAGGCACTGAGTATCCTAGTGTTTGTCTCCTGAATCATTTGTCTTGACACTTTTACAGATGACCTTGGACTCTTCCTAGTTTTGTTAGGAACTTCTTGAGCCTTTGTGTCACTATGTGTGACTTCAGGATAAAGGGCATGCATTCTCTTATCAACGCTGTAGAAATTTGAATAATTTGGTACATTAGTCTCATGCTCAGTCGTTGTTCTACAGCTTCTAGACTGGCTGTCATCACAAAGGGGCGATTTATATCCATGAGCATGATCTATAAATCTTAAGTAGGGACTTTTCAATTTTCTCGTTTTATTTACATGTGACTTTGAGTCACCAAACGAGCATTTACTCTCTTTATCGGTGTTCCCATAGGTACCATCAACTGTTTCGTCATTTCTAACTATTTTAGTTTCTTTGCTTTCCTTTACCTTGGCAGTTTTAGTTTCGTGTACCTTTTTCTCAGCCTCTTTACTCCAAGGTAATTCGACTGGTTGACGTTCTTTGAGATGAGCACTGGAAGAAACGAAAAGAAATTGTTCGTAAAATGATTTAACATTTTGCCATGAAGGTTATTGATAGATGATATTTAGGTTTTCTGATCACATTGAACTGGGCCGAAACAACGTAGGTTCAATTGCTTGGATTTTTCTCAAAGTATGCTTGTAAAGTACCTTATTAGTACAAATAGAGAATATGTTAGTGTCTTAAAATATAAATGTTATCTTGACGAGGCTTTGAGAATTTATCATGAAGAGGCTCTTCCGAGTCATGATAAATTCTCGCAGCCGAGACCAGATTGCATTGATATTCTAAGACACTTACATGTTATTCTATTTGTCATACAATCAATTCTCATCGTTTATTTATAATAAACCACTGGAACCCTTTTTGTTCATGCCGTAAATAATCCGGGGGTACATTTACACAATTTCCCAATGAAAATGAAATAAATAGCCTCAGAGAGGGTTCCTTCGAGCTCCCGGACCCCATCTGGATCCGCCATTGTCCATCTTGGAACTCCTTTTAAATAATTTTAAAAAGATGTCATTCAACTAGTTGTCAACCAGAGATCGCATTTAAAGAGTCTCACACAGGAAAGTAGAATGACCATTCTTGATTCGGAGTTTTACCCCAGTGTGAATGTTTTTCGATCCTAGTCAGCCTGTGCGATCTGAATAGAGTCGACATTTTACGCACGACACAGATGGTCTCTTTTAGCCTGACGGGTCAATGTCAAATACAAAAGTACATATTTTTGTTCACATTTTTCAATTTTAAGTATGAGTATAAGAATGAAATGCAACAGAAAATAAATAAATAAACAGGGGCTTGTTTTACCAAACATCTTACGATCTTTTGTTTTTTCGTAAGTCAAAAATTGAATTCGCTTCTACAGGAGTAACTAAATCTACAATAGCAACTAAATATCGAAATCTGCCTTGCATAATCTCATCGTCTTCTAAAGGCGATTCCAATGAGGCATTGCGAGGCAGAATATAACAATGAATTAAAACGCCGGGTACGATTTGTGATTTTGACTTACGATTAAATTCTTTAGATGTGATGTAAAACAAGCCAAGGAATCTTTGCAGACGTTTGTTTGTATTTTTTAAGTTATTTTTGTGCTTAAATTATTACTATAATTAATAAAACTTACTTAATGATAAGCTCGTCTATATTTGACATGGCTACAGTTGTATATTTTTGAATATATACATAAATAAACAACACTGCATTTTCTTTTCCACTTCTCTTTACTTTTGTATAATCGTTGCTATCGATGAAACGGTAACGTTGTCGTCAATACCTTCGACGTTGTTGAGCACAGGAAATGACGTCAATGTTTCGGACCACGAACGGGGATATTCGCATTTCAGAGACTAAGCTTTTCTTAGCCCTCAGAATTCTGAATGTTATAAAAGGAAAATGTCGCCCTTGAAACCAGTCTTGCGTTCGGGAAAAGGACGCGGTCACAAGCGCTCAATAAATGATATCCTGAAATTGCTAGTGAAATTGTGACTAAACGGCGTTAGATGACTGAAGCGCTCATGTTTTGCTATCCTGCATGCATGATCAGCTTTAAAGAAGGACAATTGGGAGGAAGAGGAATGATACGATCAAACACGTTTTTTTCCCTAGATCTATTTATCTTGAATACACGGATTTTTATAACGAAACGCGCATTGGTCTTTACTCAAAAAAGAGCGCTTGGAATGTTCATCATACACCGTTGTCAATTGATCCGAAAACAACAGCCCTGCAAACTGTTTGCAAATTACACCCCTCTTTGGACGCAAGTGCACGTGCAAAACCGGTTATAATTTGCAAACATTTTGCACTGTTCTGCCATCCTGAAAGCAGGGCAGCTTCTGAACCACACAGGACACCGTTGATATGGCGGCCAATACCAAAATTTCATTTTGGGAATAAACATGAAGGGATTTATATAGCGCGGTTTTATTGACTCGAATCTGACCCTGCTATTTAGATGAATATAAATCTGATTATACCTACTCGGATTTGCACGTGCTTTCATAGAAATGAAAAACAAACGATGTTGAATGTTATGTATATTTTGTCAATTGATAAAAATGCCGATATAAGTCATAATTATAGTCTAACCGCGGTATTCGAAAACGCAGGAAAATGTGGTATAGCCAGTAGTAGGGGTGGGCTGAACTGAAATTTAACAAGCGTGAGATAACGGTACTTAATATTAAATGTTATCACCTATATACTGATAGAGTACAGAGACTCATCAAGAAAAATACTGTTTTCTCCCAATCGATATTCAGTGCTTTTTTTTTCGTTTCAATATTAGTTTCGTCATGATGAGGTAGGTTTCGAAAGCACGTTACTTTACGCTATGACACATAAGTTTTACAAATGTATTTCCAAGGATGGTAAAATGCCAATAGTTTTGTGTTTCAGTGATGCTTCAGTATGATTAAAAGATCGAGACAGCAAAAAATTCGGTCACAATTTCTCTATATTAAACTCGTCGAAATTCCGTTTATAAACATTCAGATAGCATGGCTAACCTATAATGCCCTGGCAGGGCGGAGCCTTCATAACGGGTCATTGCACTTAAAAATTCAGGTAAATTAGCTTTTATCTTAAATACCTACTTCTAAAGAGAGTCGACATAAATAACTCGAGACCCTAAATCGTAGATTGGTAACCAAATCCTCTTAACTTCAGCTATATCAAGCTGAAGTTACGAGGTTTTGGTAACCAAAGGATAAAATGTGTTCACTCTCTCAAAGCACGTGAGTCCTATAGGTCTTAGGATACAGTTATTAGCACGCGTTAACGATGATAACCGACTAAAATTTGAAAGAGCCCCAAGTATTAAAAAGTAAACTCGCCAAATTACGTCACGGTCAATCCCCGCCCTGCCAGTTCATTAATTACGTAGAATAGTTATTATTTAAGCATTCTTTTCCACAGAGGTCAAATTCGGGTCAAATAAATCAAGGTATACACACTGATTAATATAATCCGACCATGTTTCTGATAGACACTTTGATTGATTTTTTTCTAGGTAAATTATATAGCAATTTTAAGTTCCGGACTGAATAATGCGATCGAGAGTTCGACAGTCTCGGTGTACGAGCTTTCCGGGGTCGAATACGTTGAATAATGAACAAAGTCTACTGGGAAAAGGATCCCTGTTAGAATTTTCCCTTGTGTTCGAGAGTACTCGTGTTCGAAACAATGAAGATTAACTGTATCATCCTACCTAATAAAAAATGTAAGAGGGATTTATCTTATACCAAGTGAACAAACAGAAGCTCCATTTTCGAGAGTGGCTGAGCTTTGAGAATAGATATAGCTTTTGTTGTTAACAATATGATAGATTAAGGATTATAATTGGAAATCAAATGATTGATTTATTTCTTTAATGCAAGACATGGACAAAATATGAAAAAGTTAAGGATATAATTACATGTAATTAAATTGTGAAATTTCGCAGAAAAAAACACTGAGAAATTCAAAAAAATCTCTCATGAAGGCATCATTTTGCTTTAATTGGTAACACTATGACGAGATGTTCAGTTCAAATATTTACAAAATTTAGGTTTGTAACTTGACTTTAACTGCATAACTATAACTTTGTTGCTTACCCAGAGGTGTGGAAAAACCAAATTTCTCCACTTGTCCATAAAGTCAATTTCATTCTTGTCCAGGATCAAAATGAACTTGTCCACAAAAAATGGACTGGTACATATAAAGCAAATAATGTTTTTTAATGAAGAAAATGCTGTTACCCAGCATTTTCTTCATTTAAGACAACGTTTTCTAACTTTTGATACAAATATTAGGATGACTTTTTCAGCAATCTTTTTTGTACTATTCCAATATTTGCTATTGTATATACTTACTTGTTCTTGTATTTACTTGTTCATGGACAAGTGGCCTAGAAAAATGTACCCGCCCGCAAGTGGAAAACCCCGTGTTGGACAAGTCCGGCATGGGAATTCCACACCCAATGCTTACCATTATGCTACACACAAAAATAGTTTCCAAAGATATAAATATGTACAATTAACAGTGAAAGGATTTTGAGATGAAGGATCCTGATTCTATGTTAAAAGTTCCTGTCAAGTTATATTTCTTTAGGTTGATATTTTGTATCTCGTAAATAAAGCTGAAAATCCTGTAGTTATCAATGTTGAAAATGTTATTTAAACCAAACAGTTGAAAAACTCAGGATCTAAGTTGAATTCAACACAAGTTGTAAACCATTCTAGTTTTTTGCTCCACTGACAAAAAAGTCAGCAGGCTATCATAATGTTGAAATGTCTGTCTTGTGTTTATCCATTTCTTTGTCCATTATTGGGTCTGTGCATCTAATTTTTTAGGAATGCTCTTTTCTGTCAAATTATATCAAACGATATAACACTGTTACGGTTGGGGCTAATTTTCATATATCTATGGCAAAAGGTGAACTATTGTAACTGCTTATAAACATGTAGGCAGTTACAACTATTTTGCCCTCAGCCATCAATATGGTAATATGAGGTTATAAGATAAATATAATACGTAATAAGTGTATTGTATGAACAAATATCTAACTCGGTTGTGAGAATTGATAATTGTCTCGGCAGAGCCTCGACAATGATCAATTCTCCCAACCTCGTTAGATATTTTTTATTTCATACAATACATAACATAACAAAACATAACATATCTTTATTTTGACATCAAGCTCATAGGCTCATAGTCACAACATGAAATAATACAGATGTAGCATGTTAAGGAAATGACAATCAATGTTTAAGAAATTATACATATAACAGTTTAGATGTTTTAACACATATAAATGAAATACCATATCGTGAGAGTATTAATCTTTATGATATTATAAAATCATATAATCAAAAAAATAGTTTTTTTCTCATAAGGAAAGCCTTTCTCAAATAAGAAGACAGTCTATTAAGTAATGTCTTATTCGACGTATTCAGTAGCTCCACAAATTTTTGCATGTTTGGTTTACACGAATAATATTTTGGAATGAGTTTTTTTCGAATTTCGAAATAATATGGACAACAGAGAGTAAAATGAAATTCATCTTCGACGTCTTGCAGAGTGCATAGTTGGCAGTATCTTTCGTTTCTCAGTATGTTTTCATAACGACCCGTTTCGATTCTTAGATCATGAGAATACAGACGCAGTTTACTTATATATGGTCTACTTGATTTGCCGTCTAATAATTTTAAATAAGGTGACATTTCATAGTTTGTCTTAAAAGACTTGAAAAACTGTAAAGAGGGCGAATTTGATAAGCTTGAATGCCAATTACTTATGTAAATATCCTTAAGTCTTACTGATAAAATGTTTCTCAGAAATTGAATGGTTTTCAAATAGATTTTATAGGAATAATCCTTGGGTAACCCTCTATCAGACTGCAAAAACTTTCTATGTGATTAAGTATAAATTGGATTTTGACAAATTGTTGTTGAATTTTCTTTATGGATGATTTTTCAATAATTTTGTCTGAAAATTTTGGGTAATTCAGTATTTTCAAAGCTAAAAATATATGGAGCTGGTTTAAGAGATGAATTTCCTTGCAAAGCAATTGTTTCCTTGTTAGTTAAAGGGAAGTAACTATTCAGATTTTTTTTTCATTTTGTCGAATATCCTTTGAGCATAAACTCTTTAATACCCATATGTTATGAAGAAGTGATCAGTCAATATCCTTTTGTTATGCAGAAAAGTATCATAGAAGAATTGAACCAAACTCCGAGGAAATAATCCTTAGAACATATTAAGGATATATATTCATAATATGTGACCCGTCAAGCAAAAAGGGACAATCTTGGAACTCTATTACATGAAAATTTGGAAAACAGACTGGGTCCAGCATAGGTCAATCAGACAATTTGAAAATTCTTTCATATGAAGGTAGATTGTTCATTCTAGAGTCAGAATACTAGCAAAGTGCGAAAGGTTTCGACCCTATTCAATTCGCACAGTCAACGCAGCCAGACTAGAGTTGATATGTGTACTTTAGACACTACCAAGATGGTCACATAAGTCACATAAGTAATTGATCATATGAAAATCTTTAGTTAAAATGGCTCGAGCTTAAATGAGAACTTGAGTATCAGTGCATCGGTTAGGGTATCGTTCATGTAAGTTGACTATTTTATAAGCACATCATGCCTTTGAAGATCAAACAGCCTTCAATTCTTTTCTGAAGTTGATTTCCAGATGGCCTAGCATCGAATACCTTTGAGGGTCATGGCTATTTATTTGCAAGTTGCACCCGCATACCTTAAAACCCTGTCGAAATTTGAATGTTTCAGCCACCTTTACAGAAATTCTGGATTCGTCTTTGTATTAAGTTGAATGAATAATTATTTGGACAGTTATCATTGGGTACTCGAGTTCCAACAGACAACAATACTTTGGGTACCCAGGTATTAAAATCAACTCGTCCAAGTCCTAATTATGGCATGGCAGCCTTTAACAAGATGAACTGCAAGCGGACGTCATGCCCCGCCGAAGGCCCGTAATTATTAAAAAAAATCTTAAGTAAAAAATTGTTATACTTCTTATAAATATGGATTTCCTCTTCTAATGGCAAATACACTTGCCAAGTTCAAGCACAAGACAGATAATAAGTTTTGTCACTGATTCAACCTACACCAAGGACTTTTTTTGCCCTTTACAAAACGTTGATGTCAATATTACTAGGGGTCAGTGCAGTACTAATGTAAGTGCCTACAGGTAAAAAGGCTCTTACAATAGTGTTGCGCTTGTCCCTCTTTATTAATTTTTTGTTTCACAACAGCCAATTTGAATTCTGCGTAACCAGTCAGGGGTCTTGCAGCTTCACAATTCATTTTTACGGAAATTCATCAAAATTCTAAAATTCACCATGATGGCTGGACATCACGAGCTCATATTTAGGAACAAATGTTTAGGTAGCTGCGGTTGAAATACGTCACTCTTTCTTTGGTTATTTATAGATTTGTAAACTGTTTTACGTCACTTTCTTTGAATTTTGATTTTTTTTTTTTTTTGTACTAAAAAAAACGTGCTTTGATAAAAAAAAGTGTTAGCGAAGTGAAACGTGGCATTAAGTTATTAAGACTTTGTTCTGAGTATTGACTTACTAAGATTATCAAAAAACTAGAAAACTAATAAAGATTAAAATGATTTTCGGACTGTTTTCGCAAGGTGTTTGGTCCATTGTTTTTTCGACAATTTTCATAGCGACCAGTAATGAAAAAAAAAAAAAAAAAACCTTGAAAATATCATTTCCATTGTAGATATGATCATTGCGCCTCTACTCAACACCAGCAAGACGTTATGGACAGTGAATAGTGGTTAAATTCCCTTTTTCCTCCAGGAAAATATGCCCTGGGAGGCAATATAATCAATACAGATGGTGACGGTTTGCCAATAGATATTCGACTGTTAGCTTTTAAGCCCCACATATAATGCATAAGTGCAGTTTTGCTACTATACCAAAATTTATGGAATGTTTAATCTGGAATAAGCATATTGGCGATGAGTGGCAAAAACCTTGTGACTCCAATAATCTGAAGTTTCGAGGTTTTTAGTAATTGGACGGCGACATCACAGGTCAAAGGTTTTCACAGGATACCAGAATAAAAGAAGAAAAAAATCGGATTTAAACAACAACATATGTATTCAGATGCAAGCAAAATAACAATATCAAACTATCACTTTTATGTTCTATCATGCACATAATCATATCAAATTTAGGATATTAAACTTGGTGGTATAAAATACAAAGGCATTGTCTTCATACTCTGATTTTGTTACCACATTAATCAAATACCATATAAACATTATTTCACAGAGCCCTCGTCCAAAAAAATAAATATATACTCAATAATGATAAATAATCTTAAAAATGTCTTGTGGTTACATTTCTTCATCAGTCAGTTTTTGGCTTTACGCAACAGGAAAGCCACTTTATAAATCTTTGAAATCTTCCGTCTTTCTTCTTATTTGTCTTTTCTACGAAGTTATTATTAGTTTCTATTTCATATATAGAGGTATTGCTTTTGTCTTCTGTTTTGTCTTTCTCATCTGTTGTAGAGTCAAGTTTGTTTCTTCTTATGGTAAGAACATCATTCTCACTATTACTATCCAAGATATAAGTTCTGTTTGAAGCTGGTCTCGGCTTTTCCAGATCAAATGATTCCATAGATGGCGTTCTGCTGAAATAATCATAACCAGAACTATAGTCTGAATCTTCGTAAGTATCTATGTCTGAGTCGAGCATTAAGTCACCAAGTTCTATATCCGGTCTATTGCCTCTATCTGTATGTTCGATTTCAACAATTTTACTTACTTCCTCACTTGTCCGCACCTTTTCATTTTGAATTTCATCGCCTTTTTTACCTAGAGCTTCAAGAGATCGCACAGTTTTCCCTTCATGAACCTCTCTCATCATCATATTTTCTTTCAAGCCACAAGCACCCCCTTTGCTCTTTTGCTCCTTTCTATATGTTTCGAGTTTTAGTCTATCTCTATCTCCTATCATGTTCCTTTTTACATTATTTTCAGCTTTGGCAATATGCACATTGCCTTTCTTTTTCATAGAACGTTTTCCTCTCAAAATGGATTTTGATCTAACTATCATATCCTTAATGTCAGTATTTGGACCATGTTTCATGATCGTGTAGCTTTTAGAGGGATTAAGTCTGTAATTCTCATTCAAAGACGGTTTCTTTGAAATGCTGTTCTTGTGGATTGTTTGGTGATCTTTACCATGTTCAGAAGTATCTGAATCAGAAAAGCTCTCTCTGTTCTTTGCTGGAGTTATATCAAACACATCATCGTCCCTCTCATCAGCCTTTGACTCCTCATTAATGGCGTTTGCATTAATGATTTTGTCTTTTGTTATTGAAGCCTGTAATCTAAGTCTTCGAATACGACTCCTGTCGAATTCAGGATCCACATTTATAATAGTCGTTTGTATATCACGTTTCTTCTTCCTGTCTCTAATTTTCCTCTTGAAAAGTTCTCTACCTTCCTTATTTAATTCCTCTATCCTTTCATGGTCAACTTCTTCACGATTACTTTCAACCTTTTGCTTATTCATGGCACCATATTCGCGAGCTAATTCGGTAGGTGCTCTTTTGTGACTTTGCTTTTTCCTTGACATGAGCTTTGGCTGTTTTATCTCCATCATTTGGCAAGTGAACTTTAGAATGTCATCCATGTTCTCCTTATTGTTCACTTTCTTCTCTCCGGTATCATATCTTTGTTCATTTAGATATTCGCTTGATTCATCATAACTATCATTGCATTGTTCGGCAATTCCCTCAACCACTTTCCCCCCTCCTTTAACATATTTATCAATATTTTTATTTTCATTTGATTCACAAGAAGTCTCCTTGTCAGATTCGTTTACTCTTTGTTTTTGTTTCTTATCATAGTTGTCATTTTTGGAGTCAGCACATTGTATTTCACCCGCATTTACGTCATCGTTTCTTTTCATAATGATCACAGATTGATCACGTCTAGAATTGCACTCCGCCTTTAATTTGTCACACGACTTTTGTAAGGCATCCGACGTAACTTCCAGCAGTTTATCTAGCTCATTGTCAATTTCACAGTCACGTGACTTATTTCTTACCTTCGAGTCCTTTAACACCGTGTTGTTTATATGCTCCTTCATGTCGTCACGATTTCCATGTCTGAGGACATAGTCAAATTTGTTGCTTACATAAGTCGCTTGTGCCCTCTTACTTTCAGCTATGCTGCCTAATTTAAAACTGTCTTCTGTGCTCTTCGCTGTGTTTTCTGTAATCCCAGACTTACGTCGTCCAGCGATGAGAGGCACTGAGTATCCTAGTTTTGTCTCCTGAATCATCTGTCTGGACACTTTTACAGATGACCTTGGACTCTTTCTAGTTCTGTTAGGCACTTCCTGAGCCTTTGTGTCACTATGTGTGACTTCAGGATTAAGGGCGTGCATTCTCTTATCAACGCTGTAACAATTTGAGTACTTTGGTTCATTTTTCTCAGGCTCAATTGTTGTTCTACAGCTTCTAGACAGGCTGTCATTACAGAGGGACGGTTTATATCCGTGTACATGATCTATAAATCTAAAGTATGGACTTTTCAATTTTCTCGTGTTACTAAATTGTGAATTTAGGTCACCAGCAGAGCATTTTATCTCTTTATCGGTGTTCCCATAGGTACCATCAATTGTTTCGTCATTTCTAAATATTTTAGTTTCTTTGCTTTCATTTACCTTGGCAGTTTTAGTTTCGTGGACCCTTTTCTCAGCCTCTTTACTCCAAGGTAATTCGACAGGTTGACGTTCTTTGAGATGAGCACTGGAAGAAACGAAAAGATATTGTTCGTAAAATGATCTAACAACTCGGCATTGTTAATTCCGTAAATTGATGGTTATCGATCGATGATATTTAGATTTTCTGATCACATTGAACTGGGCCGAAACAACGTAAGTTCAATGGCTTGGATTTTTCTCAAAGTATGCTTGAAGTACCTTATTAATATAAACAGAGAATAATATGTTAGTGTCTTAAAATATAAATGTTATCTTGTCGAGGCTTTGAGCATTTATTATGAAGATGCTCTTCCGAGTCATGAAAATTCTCGAAGCCGAGACCAGATAACTTTGATATTTTAAGACACTTATAAGTTATTTTATTTATCATGCAAATAATTCCCATCGCTTATTTATAATATACCCTTCGAAATCAAAGAAATTCGGATGAAAGTATCAGACAGGTGATATCAGGTCAATACAGGCCTCATTGCAGGGTAAAATAATATTTAATCTTCAGTTTCTTCTTCCAAAAGGAGTGCTTTGATTGGTCTTAATAATATACCCAAACATGTACTCCGTGACCAAAATTTTGAGTCTGTAGCCATTTGTACATGTGCTTACAAAGTATTTCATAGACTGGAATTCAGTTTAGATTTGTAAGTAAACAAGGTACATGACCGCTTTAATTACTTTTTATATATAAACCTAAATTTAAGAGACTGTCACCAGTCTAAGTTGTTCCAAAATATACTGAACTGTCTAAAAATTGCAAAATCTCGGTCTTTTTGATGAACGGTATGAAATATTATATAGAATGGATGTAGAAAATGAGTTTATTCGGATCTGTATTTGATAATGCATTCAACTTATCATTCGCAAAAATGATCTATAATCCACCATGCGATAAAGGTGGTATTCACCTGATATCACGTGCCTGATAACATGAAGTGATATCTGGCAGTCTTTTTTTTTTATAAATAATTACGGTTTGGAATATGCGATGAAGATGATGTTCACTTGACATCATTTAGACTCAACAGACTTCTGTAAAGGGGGTTCGAACATACTAATTCTGCAGGGTTTGAAGGGACGCAGATTTTGCGAGTCTGAAACTCAGGAATAAGTAGCCAGGACTCTCTTAATTATACGAATGAGTCCATGGGGTCCTCTTGAAATCAACTTCAGAAAAGAATTGAAGACTATTTTAAACAGTCTTCAATTCTTGTCTGAAATTGGCAACCAAAAGGGCCATATCTATCCAATGCCCTGTGTAGCCAATCCAGGGAATATTTCAGTATTTGACAATATTTGAGCAGGGACTCCGAATCATTAAGAGGGGACCCTTATTAACCTTATTATTGAACGATTGTAACTCTTTTTTGTTTATGCCGAACAAAAATCCGGGGGTACATTTACACAATTTCCCAATGAAAATGAAATAAATAGCCTCAGAGAGGGTTCCTTCGAGCCCCCGGACCCCATCTGGATCCGCCATTGTCAATCTTGGAACTCCTTTTGAATAAATTTGAAAAAAGAAGATGTCATTCAACTAGTTGTCAATCAGAGATCGCATTTTAAAGACACAGGAAAGTAGAATGACCACTCTTGATTCGGAGTATTACCCAAGTGCGAAGGTTTTTCAATCCTAGTCAGCCTGCGCGGTCTGACTAGGATCGACACTTTGCGCACGACACAGATGGCCTCTTGTAGCCTGACGGGTCAATTTTAAATACAAAAGTACATATTTTTGTACAGATAATAAATAAATAAACAGGGGCTTATTTTACTAAACATCTAACGTTTTATTTTTTTCGTAAGTCAAAAATTAAATTCGTTTCTACAGTAGTAACTAAATCTACAGATGCAACTGTCGAATTTTGCGATGCATCATCCCACCGTCTTCTAAATGCGATTCCAATGAGGCATTGCAAGGCAGAATATAACAATGAATTAAAACACCAGGTACGATTTGTGATTTTGACTTACTATTAAATTGTTTAGATGTTACGTAAAACAAGCCACGGAATATTTTAAGACGTTTGTTGTTTGTTTTTTTTTTTTTTTTTTTTTTTTTTTTTGGTTTACTTTTTAAGTTATTTTTGTAATTAAATTATTATTATAATTAATAATACTTACTTAATAATAAGCTCGTCTATATTTGACATGGCTACAGTTGTATCTTTTTGAAAATATATATAGATAAACTATACTGCATTTTCTTTTCCACTTCTCTTTACTTTTGTATAATCGTTGCTATCGGTGAAGCGGTAACGTTATCGTCAATAACTTCGACGTTGTCGAGCACAGGAAATGACGTTTCAATGTTGACGTCAAAACGTTTCGGATTACGGACGGAGATATTTGCATTTCAGAGACTGGCCTTTACGGAGCCATCGGAATTCTTGGTGTAATAAAAGGAAACTGCCGCCCTGAACCAGTCTTGCGTTCGGGATAACGACGCGTTCACAGGCGCTCAAGACTAAATAATATCCTGCCAGGGCTAGTGAATTTACCAGTGAATTCGTGACTAAACGGCGTTTGATGACTGAAGCGTCTACGTTTTTCTATCCTGTATGCACAACCAACTTTCAAAGAAGAAATATTGGAAGAAGGATGGATGTTTTTTTTCTAGTGATTTCCATCGCTAGATTTTTTTATCTTGAATACACGGACTTTTCTCTTGAAACGCACATTGATCTATACTCAAAATAGAACGTTTGGAATATTCATTTTATCTTATAACTATACAAATATCCGGGTGATAACACCCAAATGATATTTTTTTATGAGATCACATGGATATTTTTAGAACAATGACATAATGCGGTTAATTTTAGAAACTTGCATTTCTGTTAGAGACATCGACAAGGCAAAAAGATGTTATAGGATAAATATAATACGTACTAAGTGGATTGTAAGAAAAAATATCTAGCTCGGTTGTGGGAATTGATACTTGTCTCGGCAGAGCCTCGACAATTATCAATTCTCCCAACCACGTTAGAAGTTACTAAGTACGCATTATTTTTATACACCGTTGTCAATTGTTCCGAAAACAACAGTCCTGCTTTCTGGAAAATCAAACGATGCAAACTGCTTGTAAATTATACCCGTTTATGCACAAAAGTGCACGTGCAAAGCCGGGTATAACTTGCAAACATTTTGCACTGTTTGTCATTCTGAAGGCAGGGCAGCTACTGAACCACGCAGAACACAAATAATATATCGTGGTCAATAACAAAATGTCATTTAGGGAATAAATGTGTAGGGATTGATACGCAATGATTAATACAGACACACCGACCATGTTCGTGTCAATCAAGGCGATTAAACATGCAACCAGATCCCTTCCGCAATTTACTGACAAAATTACAGAAATTACAAGTACATGGGTCAGTTTTCTTGTTTTCAAATAAAACTCCGTTTCACATACGATACACTGATACGTATATTTATCACATAGATCAGTCCTATAAGTCTTTACTATGCCCGTTGTAGATAGGTATATACTCGTATAAAGTTTGTTCAGTCAAGTATTTATATATTTTAAAGGATGCCTGTACTTCACGCACATGTAAACGTTTTGGAAAAGTCACGCACATGATTGTTTTTGGAAATGTCACGTTCATTTATTTTTCCTAAATGTCACGCACATGAAAAAATATCTTAAACACACGTGTAAATTTTTTAGACGTAAATATTGGAACTGATGTAACGCACATGTAAAACATTTGGAAATGATTCGCACATGTAAAATTTTGAGAATGTCACGCACATGTAAATTTCTGGAAATGTCATGCGCATGTGGAATCTTTGGAAATGTCAAGTACGTGTTAACATTTTGGAAATATCACCTAAATTGAAAACATTTTGAAACGTTCGTTGTGTCACGCACATGTAAAATTTGTGGAAATGCCACGCACATGCAAATTTCGAAATGTCGCGCAAATGTGATTTTTGGAAATATCACTCGCATGTTAACAAGTGGGTTGACCTGGTTCTGGAAGATAAATCAGGTTATAACGATTTTTTAAGACCAGCTTTCATTAATGGTGTATTGTTTAAAACACCTGGGAACATACAAAAGTTGATGGTTCAGTTTTTATTCATGACAGAACGAGTAAGGTAGCTTCTTTTCATAACACCATTCTTGTTCTTTTTAAACCATATAGTGAGATACCTAAATATATGCGTTTTAGTTTTTCATTTGTTTGTTCATGGAAACGCGTCTCTATTAAGTAATGATTATAATCATAGCCTTCTCACAATAAATTCAATCTTCTCGTGCTATTAGCAGGATATTCCTGTCGTACAAAAAACTTAAGCGGACAAGAAAGCCAAAGATCACCCTGCACATACGTACAGTCTGATCTTGGCCTACACTGCCCGATGCCTTCTTAAATGTTGTGGGAAAAGTTGGGCCAGGCTGGTTAGAATTCTCTAAAAATCCAAAATCATTCATCCTTACGATTAATCCTGTATGACTGAAGATGATTGGAACATTAGAACTGTCAAAATATGTATGTTACGGGAATTTCGATTGTGAAACCGTCCCCAAATATTTGGTTACATGTACTCTTACGGACCGTCTCTCAATCCCATGTGTCTGGAGCTCACTAGAACTGTCTATAAATGTGATGTTATTGAAACTAATAAAAACCGTCTCTAAAATTTATGAATATGGTATCGAAATTCATGAAAGCTGGCACTAAATCCTATGGATGATCGTACATTTAAGTGGGATAGCAGCTTGAGGCCAAGAAAGGATGTTATGGTAGGACTGGTGCAAGGAATACCGAGAATCCGTTGTTACGTGCTGCAGCAAAATTCCATTCAAACATCAATCAAAAGGTATTATGAATAATTGATGGACTTTATGCCAGGATTCTTTCCGTTCCACATTTCAATAAAAAACTAAAACGGTAAAAAATAATCGGCTGTGGTGCGAAGGAAAAAGAAACCACCAATAATAACCTTGTGGGTTTGAAACTAGTGTACCAATAATAATTTACGACAGTCCACTGGCCTTCCCCAGGGATTGAACGGTATTTGATCGTTGTCAAGACGGTAAATGTTCCTGTGTTGGACGGATAGTTAATTTTATTACTTTAAGTAAGACTTAAGTTTTTTTCTTTCCCTTTTTCTGGATCAAGCTATTGCGTCATACTTTCGGCGAATGGGTAGTTGTTTTAATTAAGCAAGGTTTAGAAAGAAATATAACCCGACTTCGCACAAGAATTTCAGTTGAATTTATTTATTTATATGATTTTGAGTATTATTGCTAAATTTAACAAGTATGTAATATCTTATTTTTGGTTAATTCAATTTATAATCGATTAAACAATTCATAATTTAATGTCCATAGAATTTAGAAAAAAGTTCGTTTCACATTTATTAACATGCAAGTATATAACTGTATCTTTTATGTTTGATTCGGTGCTTAGTTTAACTGGCAATTTACTGGCTAAATTACTATTAGAAACCTTATTTAGACTCAACAATATAAAATCTTAAGTTGAAAATATTTAAGAACAGACAAGAGAGCCTTTTCTAGATTTTAAAAGTTCATACATAGGCGCAACTAGGATTTTGAAATTTACACACACCTAGAATGCGACCAACATATAACAAATAGCATAAAGGCGATACGTGGACTGTGACAAAAGATGAATGTCCTCCATCCGCTCCGCTTTTTATGATTTGAGCGTTGGTGAATATAAAACATCGTAACTTCAGCTTGAATAACTGTATTTTCGATGTTATGATCATTCATAAACGATTTTTTTCGAAAGATAATTTATTTCTATTACGCACTTGCGTAATACCCGTAATGGTAGTTAAGCCCTTGTCATACAACAGTAAGCTTATACAAATTATACCAAAAAGTCACATTTTTTGATTTTCTTATATATGTTAGAGTCACAACGACTTCGAATAAAAGAATAAGCAACGAGAGAAAAACACACCTTTTGTATAAAGGAGATTAGTAGATGAAAAAATAAAGCATCTTAAGAGATTTCGTCCATCCAATTTCAAATTTTATTGAGATGCTACTGGAAAATAAAAGTGACTATTTCACGTGCCTCGCACGAGCCAGCGTATCAGTTTTGCTAACTGTCTGGTAGTACTATATAATCCCCTCCTCTATGTCACATATCATCTCTCCCCCACACAATAAAGCCTCTTCACACGACGTTAATCGCGGCACGACCCGGATCATTTTCTTTGCTGGGGATTCTTACTTATCGATGGCTCAGTGCGAAACAGTTGTAACTGCCTATATATTAACAGGCAGTCACAACTGTTTCGCGCTGAGCCATCGTTATGATATTCTTGTCCAGGAGTAGGAAAATAAAAAGGCAAATTGACATTCTTTTATTTACACTTTCTGACTCAATTGTGGGTTTTCTATCAGATAGTTTCAACCTTTCAAGGAACATTTCGTTGGTTCAGCGCGAAACGGTTGTAACTCCCTATACACATATAGGGAGTTACAACTGAATCACGCTGATTCATCGATTTATTGAAAAGATAAAAAAAAGGGGGGGGGGGTGAGAAAGTGTTCAGAAACACAAATTCTACTCCATTTAATAGATGAAGAGAGTAATTTGTTGATTTCAGGAATGTATAAAAATAATAACCTAATCACACTGTATGAATACACGAAGCGGATTCATACAAAAGTGAAATTAAGTGTAAAAGTTTCATACCTTTATTACATCAACAAAAAAAATCCCTCATATCGTATAATTCTATATCATGACGCAAAATACTTAAAGATTTGTCATGTGAAACCGATTTCTTACGGGATTACTTTTTGTGGAAATAAAAAGCTGCGTACCCTTTTTCTTCGTTGAGATTTAAAAACTTTTTTCAGGCATGCAGAAAGAACGAAAATTGATGAGAGCATCTAGAATTCTATAGAATTCTATAATAATATCTTGTCCACCTATATACTCGCATAAAATATTGGTATTCATTGGTAGGGTTTCTAACTGTGAGACACAAGAAATTGGTTAACAAGAGGGAGTTCTAAAACTTTCTTTGGCAGGGTTTTATAAAGTGGCTTTCATTAATTAACGTAAGACACTTTACGTTTCTGATCTCATGTTTCATATCCCAAAATTATATATATATAAATTGGCGTATGGTTATTCATTTTAATTTCCTATTGGTAAGATCTCATGTTTCATATCCCAAAATTATATATATATAAATTGGCGTATGGTTATTCATTTTAATTTCCTATTGGTAAGAGGAATGGTGGAATGGTCGAATCTAAGTTGTAAGAACTTGTGGCCAGACCCTTTTCCCAAAACAACTATGCTTACTTTATTCAATATGTACCATGTATAATTGAGATATGGTAATGAAATATATTTAAACTTAACTGAAAAGAAATTATTGTTAGAAAATATTAATTGTATATAGTTTGTATGCCATCAATGCCATTAGCTTATATGTATTTAGGAAATATGATTCTATTCTGATGGAAAATGTAAATCCTTTATTAATAGATCGTATTGAGTAGAAAATAGATGGATGGACTGCCTCGGTGGCCTAGTGGTTAATGCACTCGACCTGTGACCTGGAGGTCCGTGGTTCGAGCCCCACTGTCGCCGGGGTGTGTTTATGGGTAAAACACTTAAAACCAGCCCCAGTTCACCCAGCTGTAAAAATGGGTAACAGTGGGATAAAACCACTGCCTCTCTCTCAGGGACGTGAAAACATCAGGATTGAGTGTTCGAGAGCGATTCTATAAGCTTAAGCTTTCGTCGCAATCGAACTAAGATAAATTAGTATAAACTAAAATAGATTGATGGTCATGTAGTTACATACGCTAAGAGTTATTATTGGAACAGATATTAATATTTTTCAGGAATATTGTAAGGCGATTACATATGGAAAATGAGATATATCTGTCCAGGGGGTCTGCGGTCGTTGAGACTTGGTTTCCTACTAGACATTCTTAACATTCCATAGTGTCCGGTGATTGGCGAGGGCGGTTGATAAAGCAGGTAGGTCAACTTTTGTTTAATGACGCTATTAATTGTACGTAACCTGTCTTGCGTTCAGGATGACAAAACGGTGCAAACTGTTGGCCAATTATACCCCGCTTTGCACGTGTATAAGCGTGCAAAGCGGGGTATAATTGGCAAACAGTTAGAGCCATTTTGTCATCCTGAAAGCATGGCAGAATTTGCTTAAATGACCAATGACTCTTGTTCATTTCTGTTCAAAATAACGAATTTATTTACTTGTAAGAACATGTCAATAAATTCATTTTTATTGTCATTTTTATGATGGTGGCTAAATGAGCTAGATTTATTATTTTCTTTAGATAAACATTTTATCATCATAATTACCACCAATATTAACATTTCTGAAATCCAAGAGAAGTTACGTCCAACTATTATTACTATTTTCATCGTGATATTTCCTGTAATTATTACACCAACTATGTAGCAATCTAGAAATATATTAATTTTCCTTTTTCTTAATTTTTATCTTTTTTTTTATTTTGATTGCGTTTTTTTCTGTATCAAATTTTGTACTCGTTTGTTTTGATAACCGAGAATAGCTTTCTTTTATATTGAATGTAAATAACTACACAAGTAAGCGTGTGATTACATCCTATATGATATTTTCTATGATAGCACATAGATATTTATAGAATAATTACGTATTGCGGTTATTTAAGAATCTTGCGTTTCTGTTAGCAACATCGACGAAACAAGGCAAATAGAGGTTATACGATACGATACGAACTTAGTGTATTGTATAAAAACTATCTAACTCGGTTGTAGGAATTGATGACTGTCTCGGCAAAGCCTCTACAATCATCAACTCCCCAAACCTCGTTAGATATTTTTTTCACACAAAACACCAATTGCGTACTATATATATATATATATAATACATACGTAGTGTTTTGTATGAAAAAAAAAATCTAACGAGGTTGGGAGAATTGATAATTGTCGAGGCTCTGCCGAGACAATTATCATTTCTCACGACCGAGTTTGATATTTTTTTCACACAAAACACTTAGTACGTATTATATTTATCTTATAACCTCTATTTGTCTTGTTTTCGTCGATGTTTCTAACTGAAATGCAAGTTTCTAAAAATAACTGCATAATATCTTTTATCTAAAAATAACTATGTGATATCATAATAAATATCATATGGGATGTTATCACGCAGAAATTTGTATAGTTATAAGATATTTCTTTTCTTCACAGAATTTTAAGATGACGACGGAATCGACGCAACAAGCCCTCGTCCCCACGATGCACAAACTAAACTTGAGTTCCGAAACAAACAGCACCATAGATTATCTAGAAAACTTAACATATGACAACTTAACGACACCGGATTACGTGTATGAACAAGGGGAGAACCTAAGCGACTTTACGGAGTACCAATTAGCATCGTGGATTAATAAGTATTATCTGTATATAATTTGTGCGATTGGGATCCCTGGAAATATTGCCTGTATTGTAACCTTGACTGCCATGAAACCATTCCTTTCGTACGCTGTTTACATGTTACTGCTAGCTATAACTGATGTTCTGTCACTCGCAATTAAATTGATTTATTTACAAATGACGGCGAACGATTTTCAGATCGGAAGTATTTCGTGTCAGCTGATATTTTTCACAGGGACCATTTCACAACAGTACTCTAACTGGATATTAGTAGCAATGACCGCCGAACGCTTCATCGCAATCTGGTTTCCTTTCCAAGTTAAAAAGATCTGCACCAAAAGAAACGCTATAATCGTCAACATTATAATGATAATTGTGTTCGTAGCTGCTAACTGGCATTTCTTATTGACATTCGAGGAAGTTCCTGACCAAATGTTGGTGTGGGCGTGTAAGCCGAAACCTAAATTCTTGTATTTCATCAATTTTGTATGGTACTGGATTGACGGGTCATTATACGCGTTTCTACCAATTTTGCTGATTGCAATTTTGAATGGACTAATCATTTACGCGGTAAAGCGGTCGTCAAAGTGTCGTCTAGATCTGACGAATGGATCGACCGGTTCAAAGAGGACCAAAGAAAAGGCGAGCCAACAAAAACAACTGACGGTAATGCTTCTTACGATTTCGATCGTGTTTATTATACTAGTGTTACCTAACTGTATATTTTTCATCGTTAAAGAATACTGGGCTTGGAAAGATACCGTGCGTGGTACAGCGCAATATTTTCTTCTTTACCAAACAGTTTTTGTTTTGTCGGATCTTAATCATGCCGTTAATTTCTACCTATACTGTCTTAGCGGACGAAAATTCCGGGAAAATTTCTTCAGACTTGTATGCTATTGTCGTAAAGACGCCCGCAGAATGGAAGCGTCTATGAGCTGTTACGCGACTGTGGACCAAAGAAGTCAACAGGTTGAGGAGACGACGTTTACAAACATCTCACCGGTGTCTACACCGCACCATTTATTACAACCTTCCAACTCAAATGATTCGGGACTGACAGATATTTGGGACAATTCTGGTCACATTTGATTTTATAATTAAGAATAACCGAGTCTTGTTATATTTGTGATCCCTCCGGCGAATATTGGCTATCTAAGGAGAAAGTTAAGTGTCGTAAAGAAGACCGAGGTGGACCAAAGAAGAAATCATACTGAAATATTTACATCATGCCGATGTCTACACCGCACCATTTGTAACAATCTTTAAACTCTAACGATTCGGGACTGACGTGTATTTGGAATAACTCGAGTCACATTTGATCATCACATTGTGAAGAATAATTCAATTATAAGTTAGTTCGTTGGGCCAGTAAGAACCATTTGAACAGGTCCTAAAGTGTCGACCGACTAGGATAGAAACTTTTTGCAATTGGTGAATTTTCTGAGTCTTTCTTGGTGTAACCAAAAATAAATGATGGTTTATAAAATATCAAAATGTAGCCCTTATTTAGTCATTAAGTAATTTAAGTTAATGTAATGTAAAGTTTTTTTATGTAACTTTGATTTTTTTTTGTTTATCTTTTTTTAAATCGCCTTTTCACGGTCGTTGATATTATCAATCCATGTGATCAATTGTTTATGAGAGATAGACAAGATTGGTCAATATTATTATGGACTTCAACGGGTTTAAAGTGTATTGTCTTCAAAGTCTTTCAAACATTTGTTTTGAATACTATCCATGAGTCAAAATAACGAATTCTACTTATTCTATTGCTGCACAGGTTTTTAAAATTGGGTTATCAAAGGTCATTTTTGTCTATGGAAAATTGACATTTTATCACTCACTAAGGCGTGTGAATCTAAAGTATCTTAAACTTGGCTTGTAAATACAATCACTAAAACGAATTGAGTTTGCTTAAATGATATTTTTGTTGTTGTCGTCTTGTTGTTGTTTTTTCTTTTGTTTCAAAACTATTTCTTTGTGTGCGTAACTTTCTTTTCTAATCTTATTTATCTTTTTGATGTCATGTTTTGATTAGGGTTCTTGTATTTGTTTTAAGCGTTTTAATTTTACTGTTGTTATTCTTTTATGTGTGACTTTTAAATGTTGTTGTTAATTGTTGTTGTATTTTACTTTTTGAATGTCTTTTCTTTGTTTGCCGTAAATGTAAACGTGAAATAGATAATGTTTGATGTTGTGCGGTGTTCGTTTATTTTTTTTTCATTTGTTCAATTACCTGTCAATCAGAAATGTTTTCTGATATGTTTATTAAAAATTGGATAACCATGCAAAATGACATTAACAATACACCGTGAAAAAAACACAAGGGCAAATATAGATCAGCAAGTAGAGTGAGTCTCGGTAAATTTTCAATGTAAATTTGATTTTTGAGCACTCACGTGAAATTGTACATCTATACATGCACGTCGATCTTTTTTGTTTATATTATGGTGTTCTTGAGGAACTAGGGGTGCATCGGTTGACATCTTTTGGATAAAATCATTAAAAAGTAAAATTATATGGTGTACTATTTCTTTTGTATCCCATTTTTTTAAACGTATGGATATACATGTTTTGGTGGGTGATTGAAGGACACGTTTGGCTACAGATAATGATAATATGATTCGCATTTGATCTTTCACTGAAATTGTGCTCTCATACTTCTGGGATAAACCTTTAAGAGAAACATTTTATTTCATGGCTATGGAAACTTCTTATCGGCAGCTTGAATAAGATGTCAGCTAGGGATTTTGGGTCGCTGAACGTTAATATACATTGATGACTCAGCACGAAGAAGTTGTAATCCCCTATATGTTTATAGGGAGCTACGACTGTTTCACGCTGAGCCATCAATATAAATATTATGTATATAATAGTCTGTGCGTGATTTTTCATACAATTTTATGCACGTGATAGGCACATATTGAGCAGCCTGGAGAGAAGCATGGCGCATTAAATACATGTATATTTTCCAGTTGCAAGCCGTCATAATGGTCCAGCAGCTGTTAAGTGAAGACTCAGATATGACTGCGCGGATGTACGAGCTGGTCAGAGTCTTTACGCTGTATACATCGAGGGTTAAGCGCAAGAGAGTACTAAGTGTATATACATTATATAAGCACTTAGTATACTAAGTGTATATACATTGTACATACACTTAGTACAGTCTTGTACAAGCTGATCAGAGTCTTTACGCTGTATACATCGAGGGTAAGCGCAAGCGTGCACTAAGTGTATATACATTGTATATACACTTAGTGTATATACATTGTATATACACTTAGTACAGTCATGCACTGAACCCTCGACATGTGAAATTGATGGAAATGTCACTTACAGGCTCATAAATTTATTTCATATAGAAAGTCATATTTTATTGTTGTAAATGATTTTTTTTATAAATGTGCAGTGGTTTTATTTTTAAAAAATCCCGTGTTTTTCGTGTTAATTTATAAAATTATTTTTAAGATTTTGATGTATATGTATAAGTAAAACGTGATTAAACGTAATTGTATCTGTTTATTTGTATTGTGCGTTATCATTGACCTGGCAGGGCGTGGCGTGGCCGTGACGTAATTTGGCGAGTTTTTGTTCAATATTTTGAGTTATGAAAGGTAGAATTGATAAATCAGAATTAAGTTCAATGGTCCAAATTAAATAGGCCGCCCCAACAACGACCTGAAATAACCAATTCCCATTAAATTCATCATCGGTAGTTCACAGAGTGCACACTTCATAGTTCAAAGTTTATACTTCCAACTTCACATTTCACAGTTCCAACTTCACACTTCACATTTCCAACTTCACACTTCAAAGATAATATGTTTGAAGGGTGAAGTTGGAATTAAGAAGTGTCAGCACCACTTCAAGCTTCACAGTTCACATTTCAAAAACAAATTGCTTGAAGTGTGAAGCATGAAATGTACATTAAAGAAGTCACCAGCAGTCTTTTGTAATTGTGTAAACAAAAAATTCGCTGATTTCATACATAATATCAAAGTGCTGTCAGCACTGTAAATCGTACATCATTGAGAGGCTGGGATAGTGCAATAGTTCGCCAATCAAAAGGGCTCAAATTTGGACAATAAAAGTTGGTAAAATCTTTAAATTTGTGAGTTTTTTGTCTTAACACTCCATCTTTTCGAGGACATCGCCAGCTCATCCTACCTCGTGGGTCCGATTTTGAAAGTTTTCTGATTCGATAGCCCTCTGCTAGTCTAAATTATTTCTTAGCAGATTTTTACGTTGTTATAATGAGCACGCGCCAAGCTAAAAGCTTGTCTGTTAATATTATTCCTCTCTCTATAGAGTTTAAAAGCCTGTTTAGCAACAAACATTTTTCATTCAACTATTTACAATTTTGATTACCAACATGTTTGTATTTCAAGCATTGGGTTTTCCCAAATACTGTAAATGCATTTTCCCTCAAGAAACACGTGAAATCGCCAACTATGCTATTTATATCTTTGGTTTCTGACAAATCGATTAAATCTAGCAGCACTCTATGATTATTCATGAGTTGTTCTAAAAATAGATCGCTCTTGCTGCTATCCTAGGGGAAATTCAAATGGCAGCCCGAGAGACGCGTGAGATGATGTAATAATCTAAAATTTACTGTAATATGCATGCGCAGAAAAGACATTCATGTGAACGGAGTTACCCACTGGTGGTAGTAAACAAACTTCTAATTTACCACTACAATAATTAATTTACCATGAAATATCGTTATCCCATTAAGAAATGTGATAAACTCGTGCAAAATACTATATAAAATAAGAAAAAAAGTATTTGTTATTTAAAGTAATAGAGAATATTTATTTTTTTGTAATCGAATTGTTGTGCACTATTCTCGACGCCATTTTGGAACCCAAGTAACACCGGCCTGACCCAGGATCAGAAGCGTCGAGGTTGAAAGGTTACAATGACATCACTAGTGTCGAAACCGAGGCCGTTCTGATGGAAACCCGGTTAACTCGGGTCGAACCCGAGTCCGATATGAACTTACCCCTATATCAGTTTATCGTATGTTTTTGTCGGTTTATTTGTTGTTGAATAATTTTTCTTCATACTCAAATTTGAATTCAATGAAAATAGGATTGGAGCGTGATCAGAGTGCTCATTGAAATCAAATATTTCAAAATTACAAAATTATTTCTATTTGTTAACACATGCGAAAAATAGTAAACTTCCCACGCTCCCTGTTTGAGTGCAGACGACTATTGACTAATGATAAACAAGTTAATTGACACATTTCGAGCAGACGATGTCCATTTGTATCTATACCACGTGGTCTGAATTTACGCGTGGGTTTTGACCGAGTGATAATCATAACAGAATTTGATTGGTTGTCAGCCCTACAACTGGTAAATGACCGTTCGAGAAAGTTCAGAGCAGTAATATTGTAAGTGGTACAAATTAATTATACAGTTAACCTATTGTACGTTTCAACTCCTTTACTCAACCGAAAATCTTGTTATAAACACTGAAAATACTAACTGGTAATTACTAAAAGCGAAATTTACATCAAATTTTGTATTAGCCTCTTCTCTATTTGTCGAAAAGTAAATAAGGTATAAACAAAGTTTGTAGATTGTGACTGAAAAGGCCGTTTCTTCGGTGTTTGAAAACACATAATTTGGTTTGAACACATTGCTCAGAAGATAATGGTAAAAATGTAGTGGGTCAAACAGACTGGATTTCTGGAAAACGGTATATATAAATCTACTGCTTCGCAGTACGATTTAATAAGCGAGTGAAATTCCGTTGTAAAGCTACGAAAGACGGGTGGTGACTTCACATTTCACGCTTCACACTTCAAACATATTAACTTTCAAGTGTGAAGTGTGAACTATGAAGTGTGAACTGTGAAGTGGGAAGTTTGAAGTGTGAACTTTGAAGTATGAAGTGGGAAGTTTGAAGTGTGAATTTTGAAGTGCGAAGTGTGAAGTATGAAGTGGGAAATTTGAAGTGTGAAGTGTGAACTATGAAGTGTGAAGTTTGAAGAGTGAATTTTGAACTTTGAACTAGGAAGTTTGAAGTGTGAACTTTGAACTAGGAAGTTTGAAGTGTGAAGTGTGAAATGTGAAATTTGAAGTGTGAAGTGTGAACTATGAAGTGTGAAAAATGAATGTGAACTTTGAAGTATGAAGGGGGAAGTTTGAAGTGGGAAGTGTGAACTTTGAAGTGTGAAATTCAAAGTATGTAGTGTGAACTTTGAAGTGTGAAATTTAAAGTATGAAGTGTGAACTTTGAAGTGTGAACTTTGAAGTATGAAGTGGGAAGTTTGAAATATGAAGTGTGAAGTTTGAAGTGTGAAATGTGAACTTTGAACTAGGAAGTTTGAAGTGCGAACTTTGAACTAGGAAGTTTGAAGTGTGAACTTCGAAGTATGAAGTTGGAAGTTTGAAGTGTGAACTGTGAAGTTTGAAGTGTGAACTTTGAAGTGTGTAGTGTGAAGTTTGAAGTGTGAAGTATGAACTGTGAAGTTGGAAATTTCAAAAGTTGGGGTTTATCACGTTGAAACCGATTTCTTAAATCACAGTTCACACTTTAAAGTTTACATTTCACACTTCAAAGTTCACACTTCAAACTTCACAGTTCACACTTCAAACTTCCAACTTCATACTTCAAACTTCAATATTTATATTTCAAAAATAACACTTCACACTTGAAACTTCACACTTCACTAAATCTTACTTCAAAGTTCACACTTCACAGTTCACACTTCAAAGTTCACACTTCACACTTCAAAGTTCACACTTAACACTTCAAAGTTCAAACTTCATACTTCAAAGTTCACACTTCAAACTTCCTAGTTCAAAGTTCACATTTCACACTTCTAACTTCCCACTTCATTCTTCAAAGTTCACACTTCATAGTTCATACTTCACACTTCAAAGTTCATACTTCACAGTTCACACTTCAAAGTTCACACTTTAAAGTTCATACTTCACAGTTCACACTTCAAAGATATTATGTTTGAAGTGTGAAGTTTGAATTTAAGAAATGTCACCACCAGTTCACGCTTCAGAGTTCACACTTTTAAAAGAAAATATGTTTGAAAAGTGAATAAAATAAAAGAATAAAAGAAGTCACCACCGGTGTTTCGTATAAAGCCCGCCGCGGCAATAGCGCAGTTGGTAGCGCGCCGAACTTCTAATCTAGGGGTCTTTATTCGCACGGGTTCGGTCCCCGGCCGCGGCACTTATCCTTTCCGACATTTGTCTTCCACCAATGGGTAGATAATCGTAAACCTACGTGGAATAGCACATGGAGGCTAGGAAAGGGATATGGTGGTAGTACTGGTGTGAGAAATACCAGGAATCCATCGTTAGGTGCTCCAGTCGTCGCGATATAACTGAGAGATTGTTGAAAGCGACGTAAAACCCCAATTCAAATCAAATCAAATTCGTATAAAGCCCCCTTTTCTGTGTTGTACTATAGCCCGTCACCATTCTGAAAAACGATGATCCTTATGAACCTACATTTATCCTGTGTTTGTTTCAAGTGAATTTGATAATGTTTGTTGAGTAAATCGCATTAACAAAATTGCACTAAGTGAAATTCCTATGTGACATTTCATTAGGCTCCTTTTCCCGTGTTATCCTAAAGACCGTCCCTATTATCGAAAAGCACCGATCCTTGTGACCCTACAAACGTCCTATGAAAGATTCGAGAGAATCTTAAAATATTTGTGGACTTCATCGCCTAAACTAGATTGGACTCGGTGAAACTCCTAATTGAAATTCCATGAGGCCCCTTTTCCTGTTATCCAACAGACAATCCCCATATGACCCTACAATCATCCTGTGCAGGGGTGTGGAATTCCAATGCCCGACACAGGTTTTTCTACCTGCGGACAAGTATTTTGTTTTTCTATGTCACTTGTCTGTGGCCAAATAAATACCAGAACAAATATAAGAACGGTGATATACAGATCTAAGGGATTGATTACCATAATCTTAAGATCAGATGGTAGAAAACATTGTTTTAAATTAAGCAAATGTTGGAGTCAAGCATTTTCTTCTTAAAAAAGAAATATCTGATTTGCTTTTTTGAGGCAAGTTTGTTTTGATCCTGGACAAGTAGACGTTCATCTTGTCAGGGGACAAGTGGCGAAAATCTGTATTTCCACAACCCTGCTGTGAAAGTTTCAAGAGGATCGGATATTTGGGGACTTTATCGCGTAAAAAAGAGAAAAAGTAAATGGACTGAGTGACGCACAGTCAGACAGACAGATAGTGAAACAAGAGCCATGTTGGACATGGGCATAAGTCCCCTACCGGCTTTGTTTGTCTCAATGTTTTCCCACGCCAATTCTATCAGGGACGTCAAAACCAGGTCTTGTTAAAGGGTTAAACAAGACTTACATGAGTTGTTGTCTCTGCTGTGCCCACTATACAATTCATGGAAGCAATAGACAGATGCAAGAAATAGTATCAACAAGTTAGCTTGCTTAGTTATTAAGTTATTGCAGGATCCATTTTGCCATATTTTCACTATTTCCGTTACCATAGCAACCACACTTTTTGTCAAAGAACAAAGATAAAATGATGTGCATAATCTACACATTGCCATCTAGTCATATACCAAGTCTCATCAAATTAGCTTGCTTACTTATTAACTTATCGCAGGATCCAATATTTTTTGCCATATTTTCACTATTTCCGTAACCATAGCAACAACAATTTTAGTCTAAAAACAAAAATAAAATGATGTGCATAATCTACACATTGCCATATAGTCATATACCAAGTCTCATCAAACTAGCTTGCTTAGTTATTATCTTATCGCAGGATCCCATTTTTGGCCATATTTTCACTATTTCTGTAACCATAGCAACCTCAAATTAAGTCGAAAAACAAAAATAAAATGATGTGCATAATCTACACATTGCCATCTAGTCATATACCAACTTTCATCAAAAACGCTTGCTTAGTTATTAAGTTATCGCGGGATCCAGATTTGAGCGGACAGACGGACAGACGGACGGACAGACGGACAGACAGACGGAGGGCAAACCTATAGTCCCCTCCGGTGTGAACACCGGTAGGGGACTAAAAAGGCATAAGCCCCATCCTGCCTATTTTTCATGGATAAGTTTTGAGGAGAGTCACCTAATGAAAATTTCTGCCAAGTAATGATTGAAATCTACCCATTGGTTTCAGGAGATTTGTTAGTTTTCGGGGTCAAAAACTGCCACACCCATATTTGGGGGTTAAATCAAAATTTCACAAAGAATTTTCACTAGAGCTGTCACAAAGCGGACTAATAACACCCCACCAGCGCTTTGTCAAAATATAAGTGCTATTAGTGCAGGATGTGTTTTTAACAAATATTTAGAATTCAAATTATATGCATTTGATTGATTCTAGGTCAGTTGGTTTTTAAGTTAGAGTCTGGAAACGAAAAGGTCCAACAAAAATTCAACAAAAACTGACTGTGACCTTGCCCTTTGTGACCCAAAAAACAAAAAATTGTGAAAAATTTATGAAAAGTGTCACCCAAGGAACATTCTGGTAAAGTTTCATTGAAATTAGCCCAGTGGTTCAGGAAGAGATATCATCAAGGATTTCAGGCTCTGAATAAGCCCCGGTCTGCCACGCCCATATTCATGGGCCAATCAAAATTTTCCAAACAATTTTTGACAAGGATCACCCAAGGAATATTCTGTTAAGGTTCATTGAAATGAGTCCAGTGGTTCAGGAGATGTCAATCAAAGATTTCGGGCTCAAATAAGCCCCAACCTGCAATGCCAATATTTATGGGCCAATCAAAATTTTGGGAGCAATTTTTAACAAGGGTCACTGAAAGAACATTCTGGTAAAGTTCATTGAAATCAGCCCATTGGTTCAGAAGAGATGATGTTCTCAGATTTCTGGCTCAAAATAAGCCCCACCCTGCCACGCCCATATTTGTGGGCCAATCAAAATTTCCTGAACAATTTTTGAAAAGTGAAAAAATGACATGCCCTGCCACTCCCATATTTATGGGCCAATCAGAACATTGCATACAATTTTTAAGAGGGTCACCCAAGGAACATTCTAGCAAAGTTTCATTGAAATCGGCCCAGTGGGTCAGGAGAAGAAGTTTTTTAAGGTTGTTGATGACCGACGACGCATGACCGATGACAGACTCAGGGTGATCCTAATTGCTCCCCTTGAGCACTTTGTCCTCAGGTGAGCTAAAAACATTCAGAAGGGGAGCAATGAAACAAAGCTGTTCAAAAATGAAACAAGAAAGGCAAAATAGTGATTATAATTTTATGTTATCCTTTGATGTAGTTGGAATGATTGGAAAGATAGACTATTTATAAAAAGAATACAAAAATATTCAATTCCTGTACAAATAATGAATGGCATGTATGTTAAAATATTTTTAAAAAAGAGATGTAAAATATGAAACACTTTTATCTCATCAAATGGGCATGGCATTTAATGAATGCTTTAAATTGTGTGGTAATGTTTAGCATTTTGATGGCTTAGCACAATAGAGATGCAATTGCTTTTATGTTTATAGGCAGTTACAACTATTTTGTGCTAAGCCATAAATTTCTTATTTCTAAATATGGCACCATATATAATCTGAAAATTTTTGTGTAAAAAGTGAAAAATACAGTAATATTTTGGTCCTAAACTAGTGCTAGTTTGCATAAATAAGTTTAAGCAGAAAATGTGAAGTCAATCCTCAGAATTTCCCAATAGCATTGGGCAATTGGTTTCAAATCACAATCGATAATTGGTTTTTAGTTAGAAGAGTAAATCAACTAATGATCCATTGTACCATCGTTTTCATAGAAATTAATACAGCACTCCCAGTTTCATCACTTGAAGAATAGAATGTGAAAGTTTAGCTAAAACTCATGACCTATAGACTCTTTCTGCTGATTTTTCTACCAACTTCATGTCTCAGCATGAAACAGTTGTAACTGCCGATAAACATATAGGCAGTTACAACTGTTTCATGCTGAGCCATCAAACTGATCTTGGTTTCAAAAAATAATTTATATAGCTCTCATTTATGTGTAGGAACTGATTAATCAATTATAAAATTTCTTAGTCGATTATCACAATTGGAAGCCCAAACCAACAAATTATCGATTGTAATCCATTAATCTGCCCAACAATAAATTTTTAATTTTTATCTGGTTAACTGGTACGAGGCTTTCAATTCCATAGGTATACTAAAAACATCAAACATGTTAGGTAACATGCAAGTAGACAGACAGAAGTAAAACAAGATATCCCCGAATTTACTTTTTCAATACAGGGGATTTACATATACTGGTAAAAGAAAGAAAATACAGGAACAGATTGATCTGACATTACTGCCCAAAGTTCAGTGGTTACTTGTGACTCATTTGCTAAAATAATATGGAAAGAAGAGCATTTGTTGGGTGCAAAAGTATCAAACTTTCCCACTTTCAATCATTTCACCATTTCTGAAGATATATAAGCGGAGCCAAATAAGTATAATCATTATGAACTTTGGACAACAGTCACATGTAAATTAAATTACATGCTAAAAGAAAAGTTGACCTAAAATTTTCACATTTTGTCTGATTTATGCATTAAAGAAATACCGTACATGTGTAATCATTTGTTTTTCGAGTAAGACAGAGTGATCTTTCATTTTGTGAAATATAAATAGAACTTACACTGAAACAAAAAAATATCCTATATGCCACATCTACAGCATGTACATAATGTAACATTCTGGTCATCCACTGAGATTGATTGATTGAATGGAGTTTTATGCCACTTTCAACAATTTTTCAGTTATATAGCGGTGGCTGGCGCACCTAACAATTTCTCTCACAAGTACTACCATCACATCCTTTCCAAGCTTCCAGCTGCTATCACACATAGATCTATGATTATCAACCCATTGGTGAGAGACAAACATTCGGAAAGAGTGAGTGCCACCATCTGGGATTGAATCCGGGACCTCTAGGTAGACAGTCCGACGCGCTACCAACTGCGCCATGACGAAGGCCCCAACATCCTCTGAGAATAGATTTAATCTGCTTAACCTGCATAGCTGATTAGATTATGGAAAATTATTTTCCTCATTGTTGATTTGCTGTTGAAATGTCTCAAAAATTGTCAGCAGTCAGATTGATAGCTTAGTGCAAAAACTTCCTATAAAAATGCGCACAGTTTAGCGTTGGGCTTTAATGAGTCTGATACTACCAAGGCCAGGTCAATCTGCCTATATGAGTAATATACAAATGGAATGGTGATATAATAACAACATGAAGTTATGGCTTTGGTATGATATTAAAAACAATAACTATCGTATGGCTCCTGGGAGCTTTACGAACATGGTCAGGGAGCTCTTATTTGGTATCATGTTATGATTAAAAAAATCATTAAATTGGTGCCTTTTAGGCCTTTTCCCCTTATATTGTGGTGAATTTCCTCTTAACAATTATATAAATGATTATTGAGAGCAAATTCATCTTAAATTAGAGAAGAAGTCTCAAAAAGTTCCTAACATTTAGGCATTTCAAGTGGGGTTTCTTAGTACAAAATATAGTATTGCTTCTTTTAGGGACAGTGCTATTATTATAAGAAATACAGTATATATAATTATCATCTTATGTTACACAGTAAATGTGTTATTCCTATTACAAAATAATTTAGTAATCTGAAATCTTTACCTAACAGATTTTCATACAGCAAACAATTTTACAATCCAACAAAAATCTAATGAATAACTTTCTGCTAGCCAAATGTTTTCCATATTTGCAGTACATGTATGACAACGCATGAATTAAAAAGAACTAAACACTCAATTACAACCTAAAGGCAGCCTGCATAGGTAGAGAAAAATATTTGATTTTCTACCTATCAAAAAATATATGAATTAATTTTTATGTAATACATGTAATTACAACCATGGCAAAATGAATTATGAATATCCCAACAATAAACATGTATTCAACTAATATAAAAATTTGCTTGAATCTGAAGCTCTGGCAGGTTTGATAAACAACAATGAATAATTTAGTATTGATTGATTCCATCAATTTTTGTCTATTCTGATTGACTGCAAAATTGGTTTCATTCCCCAATGAAAATAATTTTGAGTATGCAACTATCTCGTAAGCTTCCACAAAAAGTAGTCCTGAAATAAATCTGTCCCATTTGAAGACTTAGATTAATTTTTGCTTCATAATATTGTAAGATATGAAGATAATATTTGTTGATTTCATAGAGGTATGAAACTAAAACCCTAATCACACCCATATTTAAATCCACTTCATGTATTCAAACAGTGTGATTGGGTTTGAGTTTCATACCTGAATGAAATCAACAAATATTCTCTGCATCTCCTAAATATTTATATTTGTGAACTCATTTTATGCTGAAACCTTGACAAATGTATAACTAGTAATGTAAGTCATCAAATCATGCAAATAAAACTTAATTCTAACCCTTATCCTGCTCAACTTAAATTGTGTTGCTAACAAATTTCCCTGCCTTGATCATCATCAAGTAAAGCTTTATAAATTCGCAACTGGTGCATTTTGATATCAGAATTATACATGTATTTCGATAAGAAATATTCAATGTACTTCAGCCCTGTATAAGCAATTAGATAATTTGAACTTCACCAGCAATTATAATTCCCAAATTTTATTTGATTAGATAGCTATAATTACATAAAATCCAAAACTGACAAGTCCTTCTAATATTAAAGCAAGCTAGAACAGAACCAAAGCATCATCTTCGAAAAAAGCTTTATTAAGACCATGTTTGCATGTGGATGAGTAAATCCTTGTAACACAATTCAAGTTGTAGTACAGAGATTTTGATTGCCAAGAATCAATGATCTCAGAAGAATTTTATCATCAAAGCTCATTGGGTTACCACAAACTAAATACTGATCAGTTTGCAGGGTTTTAAGGTATGCTGGTTTTGCGAGTTTGAGACTGAAATAAGTATAACCAGGATATAACCAGGACCCTCAAGACTTTTTAAGACAGTCTTCGATTCTTTCCTGAAGTTTAGCCCCAAATATTCATTGTACATGTATATCAAAACGATCTTTTTCTCTAACCAGGGAATAGGTCTAATTTTATATAAAAGCAAGTTTAGTGCTTTACAGAAATAATCTATATCTGGAACAGGGACTCCCACCAAGATCCTAATTTGACTCTGTTTTGTTGAATTCAGACATTAACCATGAGTTTAAATCATGGCTGATTGTAGCATCTATTTGACATATAAAGAGGATATTCAAAATGTCGTATGAGTTAACATAAATGGATGATTGTATAAATTTCTTATAAAAATCAAAATTTACATATGTACACTGGAATAAACTGTTTGTATCTCATTGCAGCACTTTCGTCAGTAATTAAACTTAATCTGGTAATGTATCACCTGCGCTATTATTAAAACCAGTAAAATTATCGTTACAATAACTCCGCCCTGTGCCGTTCCTTTTGCGTAGGCTCCATATTTTGATGCCTTATAGTACTGCTTCTTCTTGAACAGATCTCTCGACATTTCTGAAAATATAGAAAACAGAACTTAAGGTGAGATTGATATTACATGTAACATGGATTTGAAATTTATATGCGCATAAAAGACACCTTTGAGAGATTATAATGATGAGGTGGGGTAACAAGAGGAAAAGGACCCATAACCACCTCTGCACTGATTGGTAAGTAAACTTAGCCTAAGGGCTTCTTTTTGTTCTTTAAACATAAGCCTTTAAAAAGCTACTTTCCAATTAATAAAACAACCCTTTTTTCTCATTTGGGACAGGGAATTTCCTAAAATCTGAGTTATTTTTGCATTAAATTGATTTATTTTCTTCAAAATTCATTTTCTTTAATATTTCTATTAATTTTATCACTAATAAGACCCTAAAAAATATTATCATAAAATTTTGCAAATGATGCAAGTAGATCAAAAATCATCATCATGTATTCTCTATTTTCTATCATGTTTCCCAATTCCTCTGAAAACCGTGCTTAAATTTCCCAAAATGAACAGGATGATGCTAATACTTTTGTTGTTGTTGTTTTTTTCAAATGTGAATCATACAGGTTGATCAACATGACATATAAATGAACAATTCATCTTCAATACGCTTGAAGAAATTGGCAAAGCTATGATTTTTGGTTGAGTTTTACTTTGAAACAAGAGCACTGCCTACGGGTACCTACGCTCGGCTGTCGAGTGCTGGATGGTGGGAAAAAATCTAAGTCAAAAAAGGGGCATAATTTGCACAAAATGCATGTAGAGTTATTCCCCTGGATAGCATGGGCTGCTCCTTTGATGGTGAACATGTGTGCCAAGTTTCAAGTGAATGTGTTCAGTAGAACCAGAGATATAACAAAATGTCAAAGTTTTCGTACGAACGACAACGACGATAACGACACAGAGGCTATAGCAATACCTTGGATTTTCTTCGAAAACAGCAGAGCTAATAAAACTATGACCTTAATTGTCAGATAATCTTGAATTGGAGTCTGCAGATGCATATCATGGATATCTTTTATTGTATGCCAAATAATCATGAACATTGTATCCTGATTAGGCTTGGAGAATTCAGCAATATTACGCTTTTGGTTAAGAATGACAGACAGACAGACTTACAACAACAGTTAAACAATTGCCACTGATCTTTTAAGTCAAAAAAATGTTGTCTTCAGTTTGTTCAGGGGTGTGGACATTGGACATACTATTTTCTCGGCTTATTTGTAAACAAGAAAAATTATTTATATTCTACTTGTCCCGGACATCGAAATCAAATTGTTCATCAAACAGATACTGTATTTCTCCTGACAATGGCACCCTCCCTAAAAGTAGCACCCCTTCATTTTTAACAAAGAAACCCCACTTCAAATGGATAAATATTAAGAACTTGATGAGACTTCCTCTCTAAATTGATGTGAATTTCCTCTAAATAATCATTTATATGATTGTTTAGAGAAAATTTAATTACCTCAAATTAAAGTGAAAAGGGCCTTCCATACATAAGTTTAATGATTATTTTTAAATCAGAAAATGCATACTAAATAAAAGCTCTCTGGCCATCTTATGTATAGCACCCGGGAGTGTTTATTAGGTGAAATATGATATGATTATAAAAATTTGAGTAAAAATGTTTCAAGAAGAAAAAATGCTGGAATCCATCATTTTCTCCTTAAAAACAATATTTTCTACCCTGTGATGCAGTTATGGCTCAATAATATCTGAGATCTGTTAAGTACCATTCTATATCATGATATTTACTTACAAAAATATACCTTTCTGCAGGTAGAAAAAACAGTGTTGGCTTAGTCAGGCAAAGGAATTGACCATACCTGAGTTTGTTTGAAATTGGATGAGTCTTAATCTTTTTCTACTTAAGGGTTAAAAATTTACCTGCTAGCAATATTGCAACCACACCAAATATAGGATTGATGAAAAGCGAACAAAAAGCAAAACCCCAGTTATCTTGAGGACGTCTCATGTAATCTGGCACTTCAGCTGTGACGGGAAGAACAAAGAAAGACGCCTGTGATGGAGTGTAGGCGGAGAGGTAACTTCTGTAACTTGGCGCTAAACTGGACTGTGACATGTAACGTGCCGGCCATGGATGCATCTCAAACGCGGACTGGGAGTCAATCTCGCTCCCATCCAGCTGGGATTTGCTGTCATAATATTGCATCCTTCTGTTTTGTGTCTCCTATCTGAAATTAGAACAAAAGATTGGTCGTTATCTGGCATCAAATAGAATCAATATTATATAATTAAGTTAACACAGTTAAAAAAAGAGGTTTGCCTTTAAGTCAGAAACATTGCTGAAAATTTGGATGGAGGAACTCAGGAGATAATAATTTTGGCTCATGTTTATAACTCTTTTATCAGAATTTTGATATACCAGTAATTTGAATACATATAAAAAAAATCCCTAGAAGTTATTTTGTCCCCATTGGGAATACATTTGTTACTTCGTTGGAAGGATCAATATTTCATTATCTAGGCTGTATCAGGTTGACCAAAATAATATAACTATATTATTTAATCAAATGAGATTTCTAAATCTTTGATCAGGCATTTGATGATTGCATGGGTTTGAATTGCATGGAAATCATATCTATAAGGCTTTTTACAACAGACATTTTATAAACAAAACAGCTGATTTGCTAGTTTCCTTATTATAAAACTTGTAAACTTTTAATAAATTGTATTCATATTGAGTGGTCAGCACCAAAGGTGTCCTGCAAACTCAGTCTGTTAAAAACTCGGCCTGCCAACTTGGCCTGTATATAGGTTACGGTAGATAATTTTTCTTCACATGGAAATATCACAATTAAGTTCATGGTGCTTTCAGTGTAGTTTACAGGGGAATATTGCAATGTTGGAGTGTGCATGAGCAAATTTCATAGCTTAAGGTGCTCGATTATGGGTCACTACAGGCTAGTGTACAGGGTGTACTATTGGTGCACTTGTTGGATGGTATATCAATGTGATAAATGTATACTTAGAGGAGGTGCGAAGTTGAAATGATGTGTGAAAACTAAGATCTTAAATTCCTAATATATCTTACACATAAATTGTCATCTTCTTTTGTGCTCGGAAAAAAATAATAATAATTTGAAAATTAAATTCAAAGTAAAAGAAAATGAAGTATAATTTAATAACATATATTTTTTTCTCATATATACACAGTAATAATAGTCAAGTCTTTAAAAAATATTAACCTAATAAGTTCATTGGTAACAAAAAATTCTTTAACAAGTGAGTATTAATCGAAAAAAAGATGCACTGGCTCAAAAGCATTTTCACATTGCATCTTATTAATCTATATGATGTATATAAACAGGCCGAGTTGACTGTGAGAAGCACCAAACTAGTGTGAGTGCCTATTAATATATATGTGACCCGTCATGCGAAAAGGGACTGCCTGGGAACTTTTTAAAATGAATAATTGAAAAAGAGATCTGGTGTAGCATAGGTAAACCAGAGGTTGCATTTCAAAAATTCTTTCACTAGAAGATAGATTGATCATTCTTGATACAGAAAATTAGCACATTGAGAAAAGTTTCGACCCTTGTCAGTCTGGCATTACTCGCAGACTGACAACGGTCAACACTTTACACACTATCCAGATGGTCCCTTTGTGCTAGATGGGACACGTATGCATTCTGACACCTGGATATTCTCTGTTACACTTACTTATTGGGATTTTGAAAAATAATCCTTTGACTCATTCAGATCAAGTGTTTTGTAAACAAGGTCATTTTCACCTTTCACTTATTCAATACTTAAATTTAGAAATGTAAGCAGTCTAAATGGAAACTCAAGTCAAGAAAGTTAAAAATTCTGTCAGAAAAGGAATCTCTGCCTTTTCATTCATTATTTCGATCTTACATAAAGATGTTACTGAATGTGCGACACATGAAATGGCGGAAGTGATTGGGTTTTTGTAAATAATTTACCTGCGTACAGGTAACAATCAAACTCACCTGTAAGATCAATCTATTTATCTAGGATCTTTGTTATAAACAATAACAAACAAATAATATGGAAGGTAAATCGAAACGGGTAATCATGACACCGAAAGACAAAATCGGTTACGTCGGACTGTTCAAAATTGTAAACATGTTCGCCATTAATTTGAACTCTACTGCGCATGCGTACAGGTGTGTTAACTTTTTTACAGGTGAGTCAGCTGGAGGACACAGTTACGTCCCCTGCAACACATTTTCCGCAATCACCACGGGTCGCGAAGAAAAATAATCGCGATATACAGATACATAATTTCGTCTTTAAAGCGAAAAGCTCTATTACTAAGCAGGGTATTTTAAAAAGAATGTTTTGATGGCGAGAATCTGTAACAAAAGGTGCATTAGCAAGCCAAGGGACCCAACTTCTCATTTTTTTTGGTGAAATACAAAGTAGAGGTAAAACATTTGGCATGCGAGGATCCTGCACATAACACTTATAAAGGTACTTACAACATCTTTAGACTGACCCGATTTTTAGCTCCAATGGCCGAGCTATTGTCATGGCGGAGCGTCCGTCGTGTGTGCGCCCGTGCGTGCGTAAACTTTTTTCTTTAAACATCCTCTCCTCTCAAACCAATAGGCGGATTTTAATGAAATTTGGTAGAAATGAACCTTGGGTGACCCTCTTCTTATTTCGTAAAAAAAAAAAAAAAAAAAAAAAAAAGATTGAACACCAAATATGCACGTGGCAGGGCTTGGCATTTTTTCACGTTAAGATCTTTACAAAATTTCTCCTCCCAAACCTACATTTGGCAGATTTCAATGTTTCTTGGTTGACCCTTTACTTAAATTGTTCAGGAAAGTTAGATTGACCCTAAAATATGGGCGTGGCAGGGCGTGTCATTTTTTCATGTTAAAAATCATTTCCTCCCAAAACATTGGGTCGATTTCAATGAAACTTGTCAAAATTGTTCCTTAGGTGACCTTTTACTTAAATCAAGTTGTTCAAGAATTTTGATTGACCCTCCAAATATGGGCGTGGCATGTTGAAATCTTTAAAAATCTTTTCCTGCCTGACCTTTCGGTCGATTTCGAATGAAACTTAGCATGGACGTTCCTTGGGTGACCCTTTACTTAAATTATTAAAGAAATTTCGATTGATTCCCAAATATAGGTGTGCCATTTCGCACGTAAAAATCTTTTCCTCCCAAACCATTTGGACGATTATAATGAAACTTGGCATGGATGTTCCTTGGTTGACACTTTACTTAAATTGTCCAAGAAACTTTGATATCCGACAAATCGTGGGCGCGGCAGGGCGAAGCTCTTGGGTTAATAGAGCCAGTGGAGCGATACAAGCCCTCAATGGAAGTGGTCGCTTTAGCAATATCGACGGTATTTCATAAATGATACTATATTAATCACAAATGAGTCTATGCGTGACATTTCCAACTATTTCATGATGATGTTGGTGTTGGTGTTTGAGAGATATTGGGCAGTTTGGACAATCAGTGTTTTGACAGACTGTATCAAAGTATTCTCCGATTGTGATTTATTTGTTTGGGTAGAATTTTGCGCGCTTTCAACAATCTTAAAGTCATCTCATGGCGGTTGGAACACCAGCACTACGACTACATCCTTTCCTAGCCTCCAGCTACGTTTCTCAACCCATTGGTGGGAGTCGAACAATGAGCGCCGCTCTTGGGGATCAAACCTGGGACTTAAGATTGACAGTCCGGCGCTAATCTACAACTGCGGCTTCTCCGATTGTGAACAAAGTGGCTGATCCGAGTCTTCACGTTTAGCACACGTGAGACTATAGAAAATATCGAGCACATGCTCAAATGTAGTTTAAATGACAATTTATGTAGGTCAATTTAAAAGTGTTTTGGTTTTCTTCAACGTTAAGAAGCTTGTAATATTTTCTCTCAAGTTATGACACAAAGAAATTTCGAGGGGTTAGAGCAAAAACATTGTAGCGTTATGTGTCAATATAATATATATATAGATACATACTATGTGTTTGCTCGGACCCCCTTAGAATTTTATCATATAAGAGTTTCCTCTTGAAAAATGACACACTCATCGATTGTCTAAAGTTCAAAACATTGACCGAAGTATATAATTAGAGCAGCCTATCTTCTTAAAAAAAAAAAAAAAAAAAAAAAAAAGGAAAAAAAATGTGTTACAGATTTTGCAAATAAGTTTTTATTCGATATTTTTCAGTATTCAGTAGTAATTTTCGGTATATACATGCCTGCTGTATGTAACGGTCTCTCTCTTTCTCTCTTTTCTTTTTTAAATGGCGATTAAAAGTGGCGTAAGTGCAGCTTTATTCAAAATGAAAAGATTTGCCAAAAGGGTATTTGCGGTCGAATTTATTAATTGTTAGCAAAAGCTTTTGCATCCCGAACACAGGACAGCAACGTGGATCTCCGGGGGTGGGGTGGGGGGTGGGGTGGGGGAAGGGGGGATGTCGAACCGAAAATGTATTCATTTAAATATCAGAAAAATGTCTGTCGTTATTTTAAAATGAACAAAATAGGTGTTACGAAATCATGAGTTTTCTCACCCGGAGACTAATTTATACTCTAACTTTTCCGAATGTCTAACTTGATCAATTTTTTATTTGTGCTTAAAATTTAGGAGGGGATTCCGTTCCCCATGCAGGTACCATTTCCCTATGTGAGTTGGGAACCATTTTCGAATGGCCCTTCAAATGACAAATGAATTACGGAGACTTCCTTAATAAAGGGTAATTTTCTTAAATATGTGTTACATATTCTCAAAATTGTGTAACAATGTCGTAAAATTAAAAATGTTGACAAATAACTGAATTTGTAATATTCCCAAGCAAATTTGTTTATTAGCATTCACTGATAACAAAAATGGCTTACACGTATACGAATACTAACGATATTATTCTAAAAGCCGCATATATGTTGTTTTTTTTAAGGCCAGAATGGAATTTTTACCCCATCTGAGAGTTTAGTCCCACCTTAATAGCAAAGTATGTTGCTCATTTAATATAGATCTACATTTCAAATTTTAGTTTAACTCCATGAAAACCAAATTATTCTCCGCATTTCTGCATTTGACGACAGACTTCTGTGTTCTAGACTTCTAGAGATAGAGCGTCGACCTCTTGACCCAAATGTCCCGAGTTCAGTTCCCGGGAGCGGCTATCGATTTTGGTTCTTTCATTGGCCCACACATTTGGCACAAGTACAAGTGATTTTCTAGGAAGCAGAATAGAGAAGGATTAATCTAAGTTGTAAGCACTTGTTTCCCAATCGATGTAATTTAAAAAGGTTTAAACCGAAGACAAATTTCACTGCGTTTAGGGTGAAAAGATCTTTGTAAACGTTATAGAATCGTACCCCGCTTTGCACGTCAGTAGGCCTACATGTGATGAACGGGGTAGCAATTCTCAAACGAGTCTCGAACATCTTCATCACTTGCGTAGAGGCATTGAAGGTATGAGCGCCTTTTTATCTTAGGACCAAAAATGTATGTCATTCACATGCCTGGATTGATCTGCATTGTTATCTAAAGGACGCACGTTACACGGTTTAGTTTTGGTTTGACTCGAAAACACCGTTACTATAGCTTGAATGAACAGAGGCTACATGGTTTAAGATTGCCTCTATAGATTAGATTTTGGACCCTATCTGGTCCATTGGCCCAATTTGACGGATTTGTTTTTTTTCTATCCTTTTAAACAATTTCAAAAAAATTCTAGGTCAAAAAATATTGTGAGAATTTATATATATGACACGTCACACGGAAAAGAAACATCCGTGAACAAATAAATTTAAATAAATGTGACCCGTCACCCGAAAAGGGACCATCAGAGTAGTGCGTGAAGAGTCGACCCTAGTCAGACTGCGCAGTTTGCGCAGACTGACAAGGGTCGAAACTTTTCCACTTCGCTTATTTTCCAAATCTAGAATGATCAAGCTACCTTCCAGTGAAAGAATTATTTGAAATGCTACCTCTGGTTGACATATGCTTGACCCAATCTCTTTTCCAAATATTTATCTTACAGAGTTCCTAGATAGTCCCTTTTCGCACGACGGGTGACATATATTGGAAAAGAAAACCCGGATATCGTGTTTTAAAAAATACATGTTAAGAAGGTATAGTCCGTTTGACTTCTATATGGACCAACATTTCGCCGAAAATCTCAGAAATTAATTAATGAAACGCATATTTTTCTTGTCATATCATTTTTTCCAGCTAATACCATGACGAATTTTGTTTTTCAGAATTTTTGAATGTAAAATAATGATTTTGTCCGTTCGTCTACATGTTAACTTTCAGCATTTCATACCTACTAGTTACTGTATTAAACGGAACAGCGAATTGTAATACCAAAAATAGTACTGATTTGCATAGGGGCCGAGTCAAAAGAGTAAGATTTTAAATTAATTGTATTACTATAAAATCGCGTTTTTCAATATAATTAAGTTTGTCTAAGCTTTTTGCTACCGTTGGATAAAAAATCTGTGTATATTCTCTCTTTCTTCAGAAACTGTTTGACCAGATAATTTATTATTGATTTTATTCATTCTGAGATGAACCCTATATTTACATGTTAAGACCAATCAAAAAGCATTATTAAACGAAGTAGTTGGGAATTTCACGAGGAAAACTTGATGAAAAGGCGAGTACTAACGGTAAAAATCACGTGTTATTTAAGTTTAAGATGACATGACCGTCGATATGCTAATTAGCATGTCCAAATAAGGAACAATTGACATTTTATCTGTCAAAAGTTTAGTATAAAACCACATGTTTTTACTATTTATGTTGACATTTTCTTACTATTGAACAGCCTCCATCACCCCTCGTATTTAAGAACGGATAATGCGAAAATATTAACATTAGCTAGATAGACAAAATCATTATTTTGAAATCATTTTATTTTCAAAAAATATTTTTTGGAATGGTATTAAGCTGAAATTAAGATTTTACTACATACAAATCCTTTATTCAAACGCAATTTTATGTAATTGATGAAAAGGTAGGTCCATATAGAAGTCAAACGGACTATAGATTGCTCATACAATATCCCGACAATCAGCTGATTGTTTTGGTAAATTTTCGATCCTTGTTATCATATGCAATACTCCGCAGTCTAAATGGAATCGACAATATACGCACCACCTAGATGGTTCTTTATTACCTGATTGCCTTCATTGCAGAAGAAAAAAAATTATTGTAAGACTGACTAAAAAATAACCCTTTCCAAGTTTCTTTTTAAATTTATACTATCACTGTGATACTTTTTTTATTATTCTTTTCTTTAAATATATCTTTTTTTCTATTATGAAAATACATAAATGCATGTACATGCATTATTATTATCATTCTGAACACATTTTAACCCTTGTCATGCTGAACGCGGAATATTCCTGCTTTGGCAGGAGCAATAGACAAACATCGGCCTGCACATATGTGCAGTCTGATGTAAGTCTTCACCACCTGTTTCTCACTTTCAAACTAGAATTGTCAATAGATTTAGTTTTTTTCAAATAAAAATTGACCTACAGTTGGTACTTTCGAGCTTTTTGCCCTTTGATTTTGATGAAAATTTTTAGCAAAAATTTATTCAGCATGACAAGGGTTAATGGTCCCAAACGACGTATTTTCTGCGTATATTAGTCATTAATCATATAAGTGAATTTTGGTATTATGAATGAAAAAAATAAGATTAAATGTCCAAAAATTCACACATTTACGCACCACCTAGATGGTTCTTTGTTACCTGATTGCCTTCATTACAGAAAAAAAATATTGTAAGACTGACTAAAAGAAGACCCTCTCCAAGTTTCTTTTAAAATTTATACTTTCACTATGATAAATATTTTCTTTTTATTCTTTTCTTTAAATATATCTTTTTCTATTATCAAAATACATGTATACATGTGCATGTATTATTATTATCATTCTGGACACATTTTAACCCTTTGCTGTTTAATCCCTGCTTTTTACGTGCCTGTGATTTTATGATTGAGAAAACATTGTGAAAAAAAGAAGAAATTGCTTCTGACAAGCAATTTCTTCTTTTTTCCACACTATTTTCTACCCTACAGAATGGTTATTTTTCTAATTAAATCCACTTTAAGTTTTCGTCTGCAAAACCATTGAATTCGGACAGGTCCAAAATTTTTTAAAACAGGAAAGAGTTAAGGGTCCCAAACGACGTATTGTCTGCGTATATCAGTCATAGATCTTATAAGTGAATTTTGGTTTTATGAATGAAAAAAAAAAAGATTAATTGTCCAAAAATTCACACATTTACACACCACCTAGATGGTTCTTTGTTACCTGATTGCCTTCATTACAGAAGACAAAAAATTATTGTAAGACTGACCAAAAGAAAACCCTCTCCAAGTTTCTTTTTAAATTTTTATTATATACTTTGATATTGTCTCTATGTATTTCAACGGGAGGAAAGTGTGCAATATTTTTTGATATAATATGAGCGACGTCGCCAGAGTGAAATAATCCCGTTGAATATTTTTGATATTACACGGGTGTTATTACACTAGTGGATGAGCTCAGAGCGAATAGCAACGCTATATTGTAACCATGAAAATGACGTCATAATCTATGTTTTGTGACGTCATTTTGAAACGGCGTTATAAGTTTCGCGCAAAATTGAAACGTTGAATTTTGAATATCTTGACGAATTTTGGCTAAAATTCGGGTCATATTATAAACAGAATATAAAATTTGTGCTCATATAATACAGAATTTATTAAACTCGTCATCTAAAACAGATAAAAACTCGGCGCAGCCTCGTTTTTTATCTGTTTATAGATGACTCGTTTAATAAATTCAGTATTCAATGACCACTCATTCAATATCCTCTATTTATTGCATACTTTGATATTGCACTAAGATTATTTTCACGTGCACAAATGGAATGGACTACTTTCTGGTTGCTACCTCGCCATAAGTCAACATAAAAATCACATTATCAACGCTTTCAACGCGTTTATGATCGAGAAATAGATTTGTCAGAGTAAAGAAATACGTTTCAAGTTTTTTGAATGCCCAAAGGGCATTAAGCCAGTGTTTTAAAAAATCTTCTCCTCTAAAACTACTCGTAAGATTTCCATAAAACTGATGTGTGGAAATCATTTTTGAGTTACTTGATATGCCTTTTCAGTATCTCTAGTTTTTGTTCTTACAAAGAGGTCTTTAACATGCTTATTCCGACATTTTACCTACAGTTAGAGCTTGCATTATGCATTTTATTATTTTATTGTGTGTCAAAATTTATATTCTTTACATTTCTATTACGCCCCGCTCGCATAGACAGATTGGGGTTGGGGAGGGGGTGTTCTTTCTACCCTATGTGTTTGTTTATTTGAGTTTTTGTCCCCCCCCCCTCCCACAACCGAAATTTTTTTACATTGGCCATAAATTTTGATTTTTTGACGATAGAGACTCCAATGTTGACACGTGTTTTGCGTTTCTGTCGGTACCAACGTCAAGGACACCGGCCATGGTTTTCCATGTCAAACATTTGAGATTTTTTAAAAATAAAGGCACACAATTGACGACTTATCGAAAATATGTTGGCGCTAGGGAAAAACATAATCAAACTGACGCCCATCTGCTCCTTTTGGCTAGAAATGGAGGACAGAGTGAGGAGTCCAAATAGATAATTTTTATGGTTTCAACATTTATGAATGTTCAAAACATCGTTACTACAGCTTGAAAAAGCTGTAGTGACGATTTTATGATCATTCATCAACGAATCTTTTTTTCGACAGAGGATTTATTTTATATTACGCACTTGCGTAATGTGCGTTGTGGGAGTTACGCCCTTGTATGAAAAATGGCAGTGGTGGTGGCAGTAAACTTATTCTTACTCTGACATGACGCTAGAAATAGTAATTTATTATTTAAACACTACAAATGATATATATATATATATATTATTCTTTTAAATTATTCATCTTGTGAGTCCTACGATGAACGATGATCTATTTGGTCACTTTTCAAATTTCAGACATTTATGTATATGACATATGTAACACTGTTTCGGGTACGTGAGGTGAGTGATTCAGGGCCGCCATTGTCCTCTAAGTTCATAATTTCACTCGGGTTTGGCAGTAAGATTACAAAGAGGATACTCGTTTGTTTCAGTGTAAAATCGATTCATATTTCATTGAGTGAACAACAAAAGCTAAGTTTTCTAGTGAAAATATAGCTTTTGTTGTTCATTGAATGAAATATCAAGCGATGAACAAACGATTATTCTATTTCTTTTAGACAAAAGGTGAAAGTTTTAGGGCAAACTTTCTTAAAGCGCGTGAATTTGCACGTGTTTGCTAAGTAACCTTCACGATGACGTCCCTTATTGCTCTTAGCTTAGATGACGTCACAAAGGGTGAAATGAACGTAAGCATGGTATAACATGACAATTTCACTGGTTAGGCGATGAGTTTATCAAGTGATAATATACCATTTTTTCTCGATAATCCAACGAAAGTATTAAAAAAAAGTGATTTGATAATGACCCCAAAACCATTAAAAAAAAAACGAAAAAAAAACCGTGGAGGTGATTCCATATTATATTGGAATCAATATTTCGTCCTTCGTGGCCTTAAATAAATTTTGTTATTGACCAATTTATCAAAACCTTCGTCCTATTAGCGGTATAGATAAGGGTGTTAGGTAGATAACAGGGACCTGATTACGCATAGAGTAGAAGACTAAAACCTTTGAGTACTCGTCAGAGGCCATAAAGGAGGCTTGGCTTTTAAACGTCCAACAGATTATCTTGGTTTTACTCAGCCCCAAACAGTTTGTTACATTGCCATTTTGTCCAAGGTTGTGCCATTTTAATCTGTCCAAAATTATAAAGACCAAACCCGATTTCATTTTATATTTTCACTAGTTCAAACAGATTGTATTTATTGTTATTGTTGTTTATTACTTTATTACTTTTTGGGTAGTTTGTGTGATTGTTTTAAGTAAATATTGATCATTATTGTTTCGTTTGGAACGAATATGGATAATTTACACCAAGATGTGGAGGCAGACGAAGAAAATAACATCAGGTGAGTGGATTTATAATTATTACTGTTGTTCTTCTTCTGCTTCCCATAAATCGCTCCTGTATGTGACACTCCCAAGAATTTCACGTCAAACTATTCATCCACACAGTCTGATAAAAGTTTTCATTACGCTACGTTCTCTACGTTTTTCATTTCGCTCTGTATATAGATGTGGACCTTAAGTCTCTGTTCACAAGTGCATGATATCTTTAATAAACTTTGGCGCTGTCCATGCAGCTCTGTGTCTGACCCATTCGGAACATCGCTCGGACGTTCCCGTAAACTGGAAAGTACCTCGTACATAAGTGTAGTAAATTTTGGTCTTTTTTTTTTAGGTAATTCGGTTTCTAGTGGTACTTCGGTCAATACGACCGAAGAAAAACAAATGAGCCTGTGCGTGACATTTCCAACAATTTGAAATATTGGTGAGGTGCGAACATAAAGTAGCGTTGACAGCCACATACAGTAAATATAATGTTACCTGATGGTCTACTGATACCTTGAGACCTTGTCTAACTACTAAACGCAAAGTGAAGACTCTGATCAGACTGTGCGGTTGCACAGGCTGGTCAGAGTCTTTGCTTTGGCACATTTGAAATTGTTGGAAATATCACGCACAGGCTCAAATGTCTTTATTGTTTTCCGATCGTCTTTAGATATCTTTTGACATATTAAAATTTGATGAAAAAATGCAGTAAACACTGCGTTTTGTTATCAAGTTAAAGTCATTATATACTCACTTTCATTTTTTCGTTGATTTTTTGTTTTGGTTAATGCAACGTCGTCTTTAGCGGGATTCTTGATGCTTGTGACGTCATGTAAACCCTCATTCAAAATGACAGCTTTCATGTCTGCGTCCATATTATTCCCGAGGTCTATTCCGTAAAATCGCCGAGGGTTCCCGATTGTGTCTGTCCCCAATAGATAATAAGTTACCCACCAAATAAGCTAGTCGACTGACATTCCTGAACAGCTTCCAAAATACAGTAAAACTTGCTTTAAGCGACCAGTTAGGGGACTACCGAAAAGCGGTCGTTTATGCGAATGGTCGCTTAATACAAAGTATCACAATAAATGTGACAGTTCATTTTGATCCCGTCATGCGGAAAGGGACCATCTGGGTTGGTGTGTAAAGTGTCTACCCTAGTCAGACTGCGCGGTTTGCGCAGACTGAAAAGGCTCGAAACTTTTCGCAATGTGCTTATTTTCTGAAACCTAAATCTTAAATCTAAGAAAAGCGTTGTATTTCTTTATCATTATTCTATCCAATTATTTTATTTGTTTATCTACTTATTGAGGTGCAAAGTAGCCTAAAACGCAACTAACTTTTAAGTATACCTACGCGATAAACACAGAGAAAGGAATCATAAGAAATGGTTCTTACTAAAATTGTAGAATTAAACCCCTTCCTAAGAATAGATTACTTTGGAATAGAAAATGCATTAATATGCTAAAGTTCAAGTGCATTTGAATATCTTCATTAAAAGGGGGATAAGACCGACGTTTATCTTCCTCACATTTAATAACACCACTGCATTGGCCTTCTTTAGGCCTTTAGCGAATGGGACCACCGTTCCTACCATGTTAACCGTGGTACGTCATAGAATATGTAAGCCCTACCACGATCGGTTGCTTGGACAATTCAATAGGTGTTTGGCAGTGAATTATTTACAATACAAGTAAGAATAGTCACAGTCCAAAACGGCCTATGTCATCAGCAAATTGAAAAGAAAAAAAATACCGGAAAAGTCAAGGTTGTTTAATTGCTAGAATCTGCCTTTCCGTAGTTGTCCTAATTCGTGGAGGTACCAAACACTGAACATAATCACCTGCTTATGAATCTGCTTCGATGTGTTTGCATACAGTAAAATTATGGTTTTTTTTTATTTTATATCGCCACAAATTCAAAAGAATATTAGGTTTCTTCATTCTTCATATAGATGTGTCTAATACTATTGTTTACAGTGTCTCAAAGCGACATTGAAGTGGCCGCTTTAGGACACCGTATTTTTGTAACCCTATTTTGAATTCTAGAAGAACTTTTCTTACCTCTTTTAGAAGCATTCATACAACTGTTTGTGGAAGATCACGCTTTAGAAGCGTTTTCATGCGTCATAACATGGCTTTAATTTGATAGTGGTTTTTATAATTGATAGTTTAGGTACCAAAATAAGCCAATTTCGATCTGTCTTGCAATGCACAAAACGAAAACTTCATGTATGCCACGAAAACCGAACATGCAAAGGCAACAAAAATAAAATAAGACCCGTCACGCGAAAAGGAACCATCAGGGAAGTCCGTAAAATGAAATATTTGAAAAGAGATTATAGAAGTCAGCCAGATGGCGCATTTCAAAATAGTCACATATTTTTCGTAAATTTCTTAGGAATATTTTGTGTAGGACATATTTTCTTCGATGTTGCAACTTCGTTGCACTTACATATCGGATATCAACAGTGCCCCAAACTTGGCTGGTGAACAGTTCACTTCTCAGATTAGAAGCGCACACTACCGTCCCAAAGTTGCACTCTGTGTTGCCATCCAAATCGAATCTAAAGGATGCTTGAAGAGAGTGTATGGGTTTGTCATTTGAAACTTAAATTTTATTGGCTTTATATAAGTCAGACTTTCAACCCATTGACCATGTTGACACCGATATTAGAGAAATTCATTCATATCGCACAGTGACCCACTTTTACAAACGTAAATAAACAAAAACCCGTTTATCAGTAGTATTTGGGTGCGATTACGACATTTCTGGATTTTGTTATCACAAGTTAAATAAGCCAAAATTTAATATAAAACGCCGTTAATAACTCCGAATTCTCGGATGAGATAGGACCGTCTTAAAATCTTCGATTTCAAATCTCGTCGATACTGAAAGCAGTTTGTAGGTTCATCGCAACACTGTTGTAAGTGCCTATAATTATATAGTCATATACAAAAGTGTTTCATTGAATATTTTATTTGTACTTGGCGTGTCCTTGTCGATTTGCTCTGGTATTAGGACAATCTAAGTTTGATTATTGTCGGGTCGATTTTGGTTCAAGTCCCGGATTTTATTACGTAGTCCACATTTTCCTGTAAACCCATCCCAAATCGTGCGAGAAGGCAAAGTCCAGGCCTAGAGAACAGAAATGGCATATATTAGAAAACAAAGAAAAAGAAAAATGACGGCATTCAGTTTCGGGTTGGTTTAGTTTCTTCATTTCATGGTTTAGAGTCGACCTTTATGCAGTGCCTCATATTATTCCCAAGTTCAAATTTTAAAGTAAAAAGTAAATTTATATATTCATTGTTGACCAATGCTTTTGAACTGTTGAGATTGTGGCAGTATGGCAATTCCCTTCCGTCTATTTCAAAATCAAGGTCGTCTGTTAAGGTCATGGTCACACGTCTAAATCACGATAAACGATGCAGAATGACGGTTTAACAATTACAAATTGTACCCTTTTGAACTATTTCCAGGTTTAAGACTGGGAGTGTTATACTGAAAAACGAGTTACTTTCCAGGCTGGAAGAAGACCATCTATATCACATTGCATTAAGTAATGTACAGGATGATCTCAGACAAATGTTCGGAGATGTTAAGGTATTTAAAGTGTTTTGTTGTTTTCTTCTTTCTGAAAACTTCGCATAAAGTATAAATATGTGACCCTTCACTCGAAAAGAGACCATCTGGGTAGTGCGTAAAGTGTCGACACTAGTCAGACTGCGCGGTTTTCGCAGACTGACTAGGGTCGAATCTTTTCGCAATGTGCTTATTTTCTGAATCTAGAATGTTCAATCTACCTTCACGTAAAAAAATCTTTGAAATGCGACCTCTGACCTATGCTGGACCCAATCTCTTTTTTTTAATATTCATTTTACAGGGTTCCCAGATGGTTCTTTTTGCGTTACGGATCACATATTAAAAACTATTTTATAGCTAAATTTGATAAAGTAGACCATAAAAGAAACTTTTGAAAATAGACTTTGGTATTCACCAAAGATATTGATCAGGATTTGAACCCAACTGGAGCTCAAGTTGCAATAGAATGCTTGTCTCAAATCACATTTACAAACCATTGTTTGACAGAACTTTATGTTCCTGCGAGAAAATCTGTGTAAAATTTCAACGTTTTTCAGAAAGCTGGACAGGTTTTGAACGCGAAAGAACTGATAAAGTAGCCACATAAATCATTTGCCAATTTATGCATCTTTTGAATAGTTTGTGTGTTTTGGTGGTACACCCTCCCGAATGGAAAAGTTCGCCAGATACGTTGCGAATGAACTTGGACTGGAGATGTCAGAACAGAGAAATTATGCTGGAAACACAGACAGATACGTTGTCTACAAGTCAGGTCCTGTTTTATCTGTCAGTGTAAGTTGGATGTTAAGTGCATGTACAAAACTGTTAGAAACAAACTTATTTCATAAGTAATAAGACATTTATAACGCCGAAAAGGGAGAAAGATACGTCTTCTACTAGTCAAGTTCAGTCTTATCTGCTGCAAAGAGAGACAGGTGCGTTTGTCCCTAAATCAAGTCCTACCATCTCCGCCAGTATATGGCTGTGAGCCTATTACATCTATTATAATAATAATAAGCATCATTTTGATAATAATAATAATATAATCTTTATTGAAAGACGGTAACTCACAAACAATACAACGAAGAACTTATTTACAATGAGACCTTCTGAAACAATTCAATGTATAACAAAACAAGTAAAGCAAGATTGGTGATGACAACATTTTCATGATGTTAATAATGATATGGGGCCCGTTTTACTAAACATCTTACGATCATTTCTTGCGTAAGTCAAAAATTAAAGTTGCTTTTGCAGTAGTAACGAAGAAACGAATTCTGCAATGCATTATCTCATTGGAATCGTCTTCTAGAGACGGTTCCAATGAGATTTTTCAAGGCAGAATCTAACAATGAATGAAACCACCAGGTACGATTTTTGATTTGGACTTACGATCATATTTATCGTAAGTAGTTTAGTAAAACGGGCCCCTGGTGAATTGATTGAAATGTTAATGTCTTGCACTTCCTGGAATTTGTTTTGAATCAAGTGGAAATAAGTTCTTCCAAGAAAAAAGTTTTTCATAGAATTTCTATTCTATAAAACTATCCGCCTACAATTTGTGGGTTAAATGAAAAACTTAATCAGAGAAAAGACTGAAAGGGTTGCCAACACTTACATGAAGACGTTTGATGCAAATTTGAAAATAATAATAAATAAAAATAATAATGATAATAATAATAATAATAATAATCGTAAGCCAACCATTTACTTTATCATTACGTAATTTCAGCATGGTATTGGAATCCCGTCGTTATCTATAATATTTCAAGAGATCTTCAAGCTGGTATCATATGCTGGGTGTCAGGACGTGACATTTCTCCGGCTCGGAACATGTGGTGGTATAGGTAAGTTTGCCTGCATGCGCATTCGGATCGACACTCGTATGTTTTAGTTTATACTAATTAGCTCGACTATTCGAAGAATAGGGGGGCTATTCCAGTCACCCGGGCGTCGGCGTCGGCGTCGGCGTAATGCTTTGGTTAAGTTTTTACGTGCAAGTGTTTAAAATCTCTGTTTCTATTAAAGCTATTGCTTTGAAACTTTGCACATGCTTCTGTGACCATAATATCAGCATCTAGACAAAGATTCATTAGTCTGATATTGAATTTAGTGGAATTTTAACCCTTTTCGGACTTACAAAATCTTGGTTAAGTTTTTACGTGCAAATGTTGTATTTCTGTAATATCTCTATTTCTACTGAAGCTATTGCTTTGAAACTTTGCACATGCTTCTGTGACCATAATATCAGCATCTAGACAAAGATTCAATACTCTCATTTTGAATTAAGTGGAATTTTAACCCTTTTCGGACTTAGAAATCTTGGTTAAGTTTTTACGTGCAAATGTTGTACATCAGTTATAGCTCTATTTCTACATAGGCTTTTGCTTGGAAACTCTACACATGCTTCTGTTACCATGATATTTTCCTCTTGACAAAGATTTTTTACTCTGATATTGAATTTAGTGGAATTTTAACCCTTTTTGGCCTTAGAAAATCTTGGTTAAGTTTTTACGTGCAAATGTTTAATGTTAGTTGTATATCTGTTCCTACTAAAGCTATTGCTTTGAAACTCTGCACATGCTTCTGTGACCATAATATCAGCCTCTAGACAAAGATTCTTTTCTCTTGACTTTCATTTTATTGAATTTCCAATGTCGATATTGATTTGCTGTTACTATCCAGCACTATGAATAGTCGAGCTTCGCTGTCCTCCGACAGCTCTTGTTCATTTTAGTTCGAATGCGACGAAAGCTTCAGCTTTTAGAATCACCCTCGAACAGTCAGTCCTGATGTTTTTCTCGTCCGTGAGAGAGAGGCAGTGGTTTAAACCAACGCTGCTCAATTTTACAGCTGGGTGAACTGGGACTGGCTATTAAGTGATATGCCCATAAACATACCCCGGCTTCAGTTGGGCTCGAACCATGGACCTCCAGTTCACGGGTTGAGTGCATGTACCACTAGACCATCGAGGCAGTCGTCTATTTGCGTTACCAACAACCAATTTAGAATGTAGAAGATGTATGAATATGTGACCCGTCACGCGAAAAGGGACTAACTTGGAACTTCGTGAAATAAATATTTGAAAAAGATTGATACTACTACAGGTCGTCCTCTGATCAAATAAAAATGAAATAAGTTTGTTTCAAATATTACAGGACTGCCAGCTGGTACTTTGGTCATAACAGATCGGGTTCTAAATGGAGAACTGAAACCCTACTATAATGCGGTAAGATGAAAAAACTATTTCGATATCGAAAAATTGCTAAATTTTCCAAGTACAAGTAGCTATAAAGCATATGTCATCCAGTAATTATGTCTCCAAACTGTACATGAGGTGCTCATTAAAATCAGATCTACCATATTGCCTATCGCTACGCCCCTGCCTGTGGATCTGAGGACGAAGTACATTTTTGGGTTTCTGCGCATCATCCTGTTAGCCAATCAGATTGCTACTTCCATTTTTTTGGAAGTGACGTCAGTGTGTAAATATAGTAATTCTCTCCGTAGACGGATAAAAATAGAACAAGCGGGCCGGGAAGAGCGTATGTAAAAGCTCAATACCGCGTTTACTTTGGAAATGATGAGTTTTCGATATTTTCTAAAAAATAAAGGCAAATTGACGTGTCCGAGTTTTATTTTCACGTAAAATGTTGACCAATATTTGGCGAAATTACAGGTCATAGGTTTTGAAATATTCGTTTGTATACGAAAGTTCGGCCTACGACGACTTCGCTCTAGTTTGATTCATTTCACGAACAGCTTATTTTTAAGTCAATTTACTTGCCACGAAAAGATAAATAGACACGTAAAGATTTGTTTATCTGCTAAATTTTCTTTCTAGAGTTGGATTAGTCAATTTATTGGATAGGAAGGCTGTGGACGAAGACGTAGGTGGGATTTTCTGATGAAATTCTAAAACTAGAAAGTAAAACTTACCGAGACCTTACATTGGATTTTTTGATAAATTTCAAAAGCATGAAACTTTAATCATATTCGTAAACATGACAATAAAACTATATTCCTTCATTTACGCATGTATGATAAATTACCCCCAGTAAGATGCTTGTATATTTGTGATGTAAGACTGAGTGATGTCACTAGATAAATGCCACCATTACTGCCACCAATCCAAGGGAGATAATAAACGCTGTAGGCTTACAACAAGAGGACCACAATCTGATTATCATATAAATCTCATCTGAGTATGCAATATCAAAAAGTGAAGAATGACCTTCTTTTTGTTTTTTACCTTTTTAAGGGGATAATAATCACCTCTTCAATTATTAATAAGAAATCAAACTCAGATTTCCTACATGATAATCATCATTATTGATATACTGTATTTACTCTAATAATAGCGCCTTTCCTTATAGTAGCATCACTACATTTTTTACTCAGAAAACCAACTTAAAATGAATATTTTTTTAACTTGTATAGACTTCTTCTCTTACTGAAGGTGAATTTCTTCTTAAAAGAAAAAGGAAATTCGCCTCAAATTTAAGGAAAAAGTCATAAAAGACATAAATTTAATGTTTTTTTTTTTCAATTAGTAAATGCATACTGAATAAAAGCTCCCTGATCATGTTATGTATAGCTCCCGGGTGCGTTAAAGGTAATATGGCAACTTCTGCCAATTTTTGGATGTTTTTCATGTTAGAGCAATTTTCAAATTTTAAGGGCAGGAAGTATGGCATTATTTCAGATATAAATTGAAAAGTGTCATTAAGACCCCTTTTTCCTGTTATATGGCACAGATCCTTTCCATTTTTAAAGAGTTCATCCTCATGACCTAACAAACATTCTGACTAAGTTTCATGATGATTGGACTATGTTTGTGGCTTCTAGAGTGTAAACAAAAAAAATTGTCATTAAGGCCCCTTTTCCTATGATATGGCCAGATCCTTTCCATTTTCAGTAGGGTTCATCCTTGTAGCCTGACAAATATTCTGACCAAGTTTCATGAAGATTGGACCATATTTGTGGCGTCTGGATCTCTTACAAGAAAATTGTCATTAAAACCCCTTTTCCCATGATATGGCACAGTTCCTTCCCATTTTTAAAAGAGTTCATTCTCATGACCTAACAAACATTCTGACCAAGTTTCATGAAGATTGGACCATATTGGTGGCCACAAGACTGAAACAGGAAAATTGTCATTAAGGCCCCTTTTCCAGTGATATGGCACAGATCCTTTCCATTTTCAAAAGAGTGCATCCTCATGACCTAACAAACATTCTGACCAAGTTTCATGAAGATTGGACCATATTTGTGGCCACTAGAGTGTAAACGAGAAAATTGTCTTTAATGCCCCTTTTCCAGTGATATGGCAGGGATACTTTCCATTTTAGCGATTTTAACTAGGGACCACCCACGGAATATTTTTGCCAAGTTTGGTTGATTTTGACCCATAAGTTAAGGAGGAGATGTCGTTTAAAGAAATTATTGACGCCATGATGGACAGATGGACAGATGAACGCCGGACATTGATAGATCACAATAGCTCGAGCAATTCGTGCTCAGGTGAGCTAAAAAGAGATGGTCAGAGGCATCACAGTCCCCTGTAACTGGATTTTAGAAGAGGTTCCAGATATAACAGATATTCCATCTTAAACTTGATCATTGAACAAGGTCATTGAAAACATAGCTTAATGTATATCTATGGTCTCATAAAGATTCAAAACTATCTGATATACATGCAAAAATCAAAATGATTTAGTTATTTGACATTAAAACCCTTTGCTTTAATGAAGAAGACCTGATTTTCACTCTGCACACAGCCTCATCAAGTGAAAGAAGAATATCAATTTAATTTTGACTCATGTTCATATGATAAAGACAAACATTCAGACCAAGTTGCAAGATAGATTGGCCAAAATTATGGTTTCTAGAGTACACAAAAGGTTATTCTAAGCTTTGATCCAATAACCTTGTTTTTGACCCCACTTGACCTAATCTCAATATCTGCCAAGTTATTATGTGGATAAACATTCTGACCAAGTTTCAAGACATTTGAGCAAAATTATAGCCTCTAAAATACACACAAGATTTTTTTAAATTTTGACCGATGACCTAGTTGTTGACCTGACTTGACCCAATTTGAACCCATTCGAGATATCATGTAGACAAATATTCTGACCAAGTTTTAAATCATTTAGGCCAAAAATATTGCCTCTACAGTGCACACAAGGTTTTTCTAAGATTTATCCCTATGACCTAATTTTTACCCTTCTTGACCCTTATTCAAAAATATCCAAGATATCATGTAGACAAACATTCTGTCCATGTTTGGACACATTTAGGCCAAAAATAATTTCATTTTGAATGTACAAAACTGTCATTGACCGCATGACCTTGTTTTTGAATCCACTTCATCCAACTTGTACTAAAGACAAACATTCTGACCAAGTTCAAGACATTTTGGTCATAAATATGACCTCTAGAGTGCACACAAGATTTTGACTGACGACCAGATGCCAGACATAGCTTGATCACAATGGCTCACTATGAACAATTCAAGCTCAGGTGAGCTAAATAGGGGCATAACATTTATAAAAATATGTTCTGAGTTATCTAATTGATACTCTGGGTAGCTCTTGTGGTGTTGAACATACATGCCATGTTTCATAAAGATGTCTTTAATAACAACAGAGAATAGAGATATCAACAAGGTTAAAGTTTGTTACACCAACATCTAGGACAACAAAGCCAGGGTGATGACAATACTTTATGTTTACTCTGCAAACATTCAAGCTAAAAAAAGGGAAGACATGAAAAAAAAGGGGTGTTGGTATTTTGTGCTTGAAATCTGACCTTAGTCTTAAAGATCAGTCACCAAATCTTGCATCATGAAAACCTCTCACCTAGTTGCAAAAAAAAAAAAAAAGTTTATAAATCAGACCACGAATATATGAGATATACTCCAGACAAAGTATACCTGTTCATTTGACCTTGAACTGTGACCTTGAATGAAGGTCAACAAATATTGGGCTATACTCACCACCTACTCAAGATACACCATTATGCAAAAATATCAAACTCCTACAAGATATCTTTAAAATATCCTTCTTTATTTTTCTGTATTTTTTGAGTATCCATAACAAAGGCCAATTTTAAAGTAATCTTAGGTATTTAGATCCACAATGAAGCCTGTTTAACATATCAAGGCTCTAAGCCTCATGGCTTGGAAGAAGATTTATTTTAAAAAAAAAAACCCTCTTTGTTTCTTTGTAAAATCCAAGCTCAAACATCATAGGGCTAATTTCAAACATAAAGTCATATTTGAAGTATTTTGATAGAGGACCATCAGGCAATGTCACATGCCAAAAATCAAGGCTCTATGCCTTATGGTTTAGGAGAAGAATGTTGCCTTTGTTGTCATGGCAACCAGCATTCTTCATTGATTCCAGAGGTGTTTATATGAAAAGTTGTCGCATGGACTAATGACTGAAAACCTGCCACATCATAAGCTAAGCTAGACTTAGGCCAGTGGAGCTTAAAATTGTCCAATAAATAAGCCCTAATTATTTCAGCAGATATAATTCAGGATTTCTTTTTCATGAATGGTACTGAATTTATTAAACAAGTCATTCATAAACAGATAAAAACGTTAAGTTTAATAAATTCGGTATTTTATGAGCACAAATTTGATATTCTATTTATAATATGACTGGAATTTGCTTTAAAGCTTTTAATTCTTGTAATTCAACTTTTCAAATTTCCTCGAAAACGATAACACTGTTTGAAACTGACGTCACAATACATTACATATATATACATTATGACGACACTTTTGCAGTTACAAAATAGTGTTGCTATTTGCGCTTAGCTCATTTGCATAGTTATTCAACTAGTGTAATAACACCCGAGTAATATCAAAAAAGCTCAAAAGGGTTATTTCACTCCCTCAAGGTAGGTCATATTACAATGGAGTGTAATGCATAATGTTTTAACTGCAGACAGCATGTTATTGACATCCATACATTTTCCATGTTTCCATGACCCCTTTAAACTGTCTATCTTTGGGTCATTTTATCCCTTACAATTCTCAGTATTACATCTTGATACTAGCTCCTATGTGAGATAGGAGCTGGAGGCTAGGAAAGGATGTGATGGTTGTATTGGTGAGAGAAATACCAGGAATCCATTGCTAGGTGATCCAGCCACCGTGATATAACTGAAACAAGAGGGCCATGATGGCCCTAAATCGCTCAACTGAATGAACTGTCTAAAAAGTTCAAAAGTAGGTTGGTTTAGAAAGAAAATGATGAATGAATGTCACTAGGCTAAACAATGCTGTTGCTTATATACAACTTGAGAATCCTTCTTTACAAATTTCAGGTTGACTAACAAGGTTTTTCTTTGAATTGACTCCATGACCTAGTTTTTAACCCCAGTTGACCCTATTTCCTACTTGTCATAGATTTCATCAACACAGACCCCAAACTCATAAAAAATTGCATTTATTCAATCATTGTGACTATATTTCAGGTTGATCGGGCAAAAAAAAGTGGCCTCCAGAGTGCATTCTAGGTTTTTCTAAGATTTGACCCAGTTACTTAGTTTTTTTTACCCCAGTTGACCTTATTTTAAACGCACCTGAGTTTTCAAAAAGACAATCATTCTGATCACATTTCAGGTTGATCGGGCAAAAAAAGCGGCCTCCAGAGTGCAAACAAGGTTTTTCTAAGATTTGACCCCATGACGTAGTTTTTGACCCCAGTTGACCCAATTTCATACATGTCAAAGATTTAATCAACACAATTATTCTAACCAAATTTCAGGTTGATCAAACAAAAAATTTGGCCTCTAGAGTGCATACAAGGTTTTTCTAAGATTTGACCCCATGTTGACCACATTTCAAACTCTTCTGAGATTTCATCAAGACAATTATTCTGACTAAATTTCAGGTTGATGGAATTTCTTAATTTATTTTGAAAGCTAATTTTATTTTGTTAAACTGTAATATTTGAAACATGTGTTAAGTTTATTTGAATTGATTGTAACACCACTTTCAACAACACTGCAGTTATATTGTGGTGGGGGTCAACCTATGGCCCATGGTGGTACAAGTCCAACTACAATATTTCATTAGAGCCACAAGATTCCCATCCACTGGTTGGGGACAACAAATGATGTATGCCACAATATTGGGTGAGTTTAGCTGAGCTACTAAACTAACAAGGTTATGTTGTAAACCTACAACACAGGGCTATAAGTTCTATTCATTGAAGACATCAACTCTCTTTATATATTGTATATAATTAAAATGGTAGACATCATTGGAAGTCAATATTAAAGATTTCAGAACTATTATAAAGCTCAAAAGGTTAAGAGAAAGAACAATTTTGAACCTTCTCTTCTTTCATCTATTTGTTAGAATGAGGCCATACATCATACCCTTATCTTCAATTGTAAGTAAGGATTATAATTTGTTCATTTTAGTAACAAACACAGAAGACAATGCTCTTGCATGATATAAAACAATGTTTGGGAGGAAAGGCTTTTTCAAGATTTCTCTCTTAATCTTTATCTGAAAGAAATCCCAGAAATTTAAGGAATAATACAACAAAGGGCAGATTTTGATCTCTAAATGTTTTATCAGGAGTCAAATTACAGTCTAAATGCACATTTTGAAAGCCCCATGTCTTTTTGTTTGGAAAGCTAGATTGAAAAATATGTAGATGGTTGTTGGTGCTTCTTTCTTCATACTTTGTAAAATCTTGGGAGAAACAGTATAGGGCCAGTTTTCGGGTTGGAGTAGTAAGTGAGATTTTGGGTTTTTTTGTAAAAGGTCTTTTGATAATTTTTTTATGCTAAATATCAAAAGACAGGGGCTCTAGAGTTTTTCAGATGAAGATATCTAAACATTTCCCTTGTAAAGGCTAGGATCCTACAGGGCTAATTTTCCAGTGAGAGTAATACATGTAATTTGAGTAATTTTACTACAGGACCAATAGGTGATATCAGGCTAAATATCAAACTTTAGGATTTATGATTAGGATGATTTTTAAAACATGTTTCACTATTCATCATGGACTTCATTGCTTTGCTCTAAGGCTAATTTCTGTGAAGTTTGGTTGAGATACAACAATCAGAATGGGGAAGACATTTTTCTGATATTTTACCCATGGGCGTAGACACGGGTGCGGCAGGTGCGGCATTCGCCGCACCAATAATTGCCGTAGATGCGGCATGCCGCACCAATAAAACTGGATTATGTTGACCGCTAAATGACTGAAAATGTATGTGAGCATATAACGGATGAATAAAACGTTTATAAAACATGATGTCTTATAGTTCTTTTAATCCACCATACACAACGAAATGCCAGCATCCTGGGATGACTCATCAATAATCTAAACTTCCAAGCGTCTGTAGAATGGTAATTCTATTTACTTCCGTTTTCTGTTGATGTCAAACATGGTCAGACCCCGCCCGATCTTTGGCCTTCTTTGTTCTTTATAAAATTGCTCAAATTTCAGGTGCTGCAACGCATTCCACAACACTTCTCTTATATATTACGTCATTAGCGCTTCATCTACATTCATAGATCTATCTTTTGAGACTAAAGAAACTTGGTCAAATCAGGTTATCTTTTGGACTATTCAAGCGAGAGTAAAGGCACCGTCTTTTTCCCACCCATGAAGAGGACAGTTAGTTCGGGTACGCCCCCCGTCCCTTATCCGTCCTCCCGGAAAGGAAATCGTGTACAAAAAAGATCGAACCAAGCGTTATATTAAAGAAGAGATTCAAAACTAGCAAAAAATCACATAAATATGCACGTGGATCACTATTCTCCACTTCAAAATGCCATTTTAAAGACGAACTATTTTTTCTTTAAGATCTACTTTTACCCCTCCGGAAGTAAATTCCAGTGAGGTCACTCCACATGCGATTCCCTGTGAGTACATGGTGAGTTGTTAATGTCATTATCGATTAGTCCTCGTACTAGGGTTAACCCTTTCCTGTTTAATCCCTGCTTTTTACGTGCCTGGAAATTGCTCTAAAATGACTCAAAAATTGTGATCAAGTATAGTCTAGAATGCACCAAATCGCACCATTTTTTCAAATATTTTCCGGGGGGGCATGCCCCCGGACCCCCCTAGAAGGGCTTCGCGCCTTCGGCGCTCGCATTCGCTCCTTCGGAGCTCAGTTTTGCCGCACCAATGTAAATAACATGGCTACGCCACTGTTACCTAGTGACCTACTATTTGACAGGAGCTGAACTATTTTTGAAAATTACCTAGAGAACAGTGCGATAAACATTTGGGTAAAATTTGAAAATTTTTGGACCTTACTGTGACCTCAAAAGCAAAAATAGTTTTTTGTCTAAGAATTACAATATGAACTGGTATCTTCCATTTTTGATCTCAAACTAGAATGAGCAAGACTGAAATTTTGGTTTGTTTTGATAATGGTTAAGCCATTATTGTGACCCCTTCAGTGAAAATTATATTTTTCTAAGATTTGACCTTATGACTTACTTCGATACCCATCATGATCTGGCCTAAATATCACCTAAAAAAACATTCTGGCAAATTTTGACAAATCTTGGGCTAAAATTGTGACCTCTATAGTGAAGATTAGAATTGACCTTTTGACCTACTTTTATATACCATATTTGCCCTGATTCAAATCTTGTCTTGTAGAGTCATACTTTTGAACTTTGATTGATTTGAAAAATAGAAAAAAACTTTTTTTATGATTGTTGACAGATGGATGGACAGACAGATGTCAGACAATGATCTATCACAATAGCTCACCTGGATCACTTTCATGCTCAGGTTAAGTCTTACAGACTTATTCCTATCTCTAATTAGAGGTCTCTGATTAAATTGGTAAAGCACATAATTTCACCTGTCTCTTTGTATTTGAATCCAAATTCTACAAAATCCTTTCCGTTGTATGCAGTGTTTATTCTAGGATTTCAAAAATGTTGGAGATTTCAGTGCAACAATAGATGCAACTAAGAAATGTGATAATTCATGCTCTTTGGATAAAAGTAAAAAATCCCCCACAAATCCAGAAAATATGAAAAATGTAGGTGAATCCCCCATCCCCCTGCCTAGAATAAACACTGTGTATGAGTGTTCACTTTCACAGGAGCAATCCATACTTTCAAGAGGGATAATCTCCCATTCCCCTGCCTAGAATAAGCACTGTGTATGAGTGTTCACTTTCACAGGAGCAATCCATACTTTCAAGAGGGATAACTCTTAATGTAACTTTGTAAGAATTGTTCATATTTTTCTTCGTTTCAACTTCACTATAAAGCACCTGTAGCTGTGGACATCCTCTTATGTTGCTCCTAGGAGATATATTGTGAAATAATAAAGCCATATATACACCACAATCATTGTGCTTTCTGTGCTTGTCTAAAATTTATTTTCATCATTTCCATTTATTCTCTGAAAATAAAAACAATATTTTTTACAGGACTAGGCAAAAGCTACATTTTAAAGAGAACTGAATAAGTTTGAAAACATAAAAAATGCATGTTTGTTCTTATGTTTGTTATTATGTACTTTCTACATGCCAAGTGCAGTTACAAACAAATACATATACATGTGTGTGGCTTTTGGTTCTTTAATATCAACCATCTTGACAAATTCTTAAGTTGATACGTGTACTTATGGAAATCATAAGGCATTTGACTAGAAATCATTTACTGCGTGTGAAAACCTGAGCATAAGACCAGCAATTTTGTAATCTTGAGCACAAGACGGTCTCCCTGCTGCCCATCACAAAAGAGTACATATTTATATGTACATTTAGACATAACAATTCAATTTGCAGGATTCACCAGATGAAGGCGGCTGTGCAGCAAAAAGCTAGTGTAACAATATACATGTATCAATATTATTAAAAGTACTTATCTCAAGAAGAGAACTTTTTATTCATGTACATTTTAACACAAAACTCAAACAATATTAAATCACTTTGCATAATTCCCCACTCTAGGTACATACTTAATTTGATTTTTATGCATGTATATTGTTGTTGTTGATTAACACATTCAATATACAGTCGATATTGCTCGAGCGACCACGTCTATTAAGCGACCAACTTTATTAAGCGACCACCATAAAAAGTCCCCTCACCGTAAGCAAAATCTCTGAAAAAGAAGACATTCTTACCGAAAAATTGGCTATAGTTGAATCTTATGTTGTTGGTACCCATTAGAATCATCTCAATAAGACGATTCTAATAGGTTCGAACGTCATAGGATTCAGTACGACTTGACCAACAATCTTTAAATGCTATCAAAATGAACTGTCACATTCATCATGGTATTTCGTATTAAGCGACCATTCCCATAAACGACCGCTTTTTGGTGGTCCCTTAAGTTGTCGCTTAACACAAGTTTTACTGTAGATCTAATAAACCCTTTTCCCTACAACTTAAGAAATATACAATTCACCAAATAAGGTCAGAAAACAGATCTCTCAGGCCAGTTACACCATTCCTTCATAAAAAGAGTTTTCAAAATTTCAAGAGAATAACAGAAGAGAGTCAAATCATAGCAAATTTCTTAAATAATGATTGACAACAATGTCAGAGCTATGTACAGAAATTTAAGATTTTTTAGTACAACTGTTTGTCTGTTTGAATGAGGTTTATATTGCTTTTAAAAATCTTACAGTCGTATCATAGTGACTTTAGCATCTAATAATCTGGCACAAGTGCATGTTCTACCATTATATCATTTCACTTAGGTTTAGACTTAATTAAATGGATACTAAAACAAACACATTTTTCAATGAGCACCATTCTGCACATTTAACAATGTAGAAGAAAAATTTCAAGACAAAATATAGCATACCAATGGCAGATTCAGAGGGAGCTCAGGAGGTTGAAACCCACCCCCGCTGAAGCCTTATAATTTAATTTTCATGCAGAATTTAGAATAACCCTACTGATGTTCATTACATATTTTTGTTGTGAACAAATTCTTGGCAGATAGTAAAGAAAGATCAGCCTGCACTGTGCTGATCATATCATACACTGTATGTCTTCTTGATTTTTGTGGAAACAGATCTGAAGGCAGTCTTTTTAATATGTCTAAAAAGGGAAATTTATTTAAGCAAAATTTTTCATGTTTACATGATATGGGTTTGTCAAAGGGTGAAGGCCAGCGACAGATTCAAATTATGTACTACTAGGAAAACAAACCCTTTTTGTATGTTCGAAACCCCTTCATGGAAATCCTGGGGTGTGGGTACAACAGAAAACATTCCAGTTCATGATAAATCTTTAGGTTCATAAGCTTGAAAAATGTAATTACATTTTATTTGCCCAGGTGATGTTTTTATTTCCACATTTTCTGAGCAAGACAACTTTTAGGGTTGGGGTTTTGAGTTGACATTGCAGCTACAGCTTGAATTCAGTTGTAGCTGAGATGTTTTAAGTCGCCTACCGACTAACTTCAGGAATCGCTGACAAAAAATTATTGTGATTCTGGATGCCATGCCCTATCACCTCTGGATCTGCTTATGTAGAATGGGAATTCCCTGGTTCAAAAATAGAACCACCCTTATTGGTTGAAAGCAAAGTATCGACCCGGTTTGATTTTGAAACCAGCAATATATTTATTTCTGACAGTTAACCCGGAGCTGGCCGAGGATTGATCAGCCAGTCCAGGAATAATCGATCATCTTAGTCTTACCTGGAAGAAAACCTTTGTCGAACTGTAGTCAAATATCCCAATTTTCTCAAATTATTGACATTTTTAGAGCTCTACTTGTGACTTTTCATTTTCGAAGTGACAGAAATCGAGTGTCGCCATTTGCTTTTATCGATGTCAAAGTTATTTTTATAACGCCTTCGTTGATTGGACGGGTTTTTAATACGCTCTTTCGTAGTGGCATGGAAATTCCGGGGTCATTGAAGATGGGGACCCTTGAAGATGACCCCATAGGGTTCGTCCTCAGATCTACGTAACGGAGAGATAGCGTAGTGGTTTCGTAGAGATGATTTTAATGAGATTGCTATTTTCTAAGCCTATACGTTGTGTTTTTGTGTGTGTGTGTGTGTTTTTTTTTTTTGTTTTTTTTTAGACGAGCACTTTTGGATTTCCGGGAGGAAAAATAATGTCTACCGAGGCGAGATGTCACAGAATTTTTTTTAACAAAATGAAATCGACAGAATTATGATTTCTCTCTTAATTACGTTTTAATTAAAGTAAGATTTAAGTAGAAAACATTATTGTGACTTGTGATTGCAGTATTATTTTTTTTTTACAATGGACGAGTCAAAAAAGCGAATTCTACTTAAACATTTCAATCGAGATTCGGGACTGACGCCATTTTGATAAAATATCTAATGACGGACAAGCCTACCTATGTAAAAATCTGTTCAAATTATTGCGAGCTTTTCTCGGGTTTTCAGTCAAGTTAAGGTATACAGTGGGTTTTTCCAAAATACACGCCATTTCAAATTGATCACCATTTTACAAAGTACAACCCAAATTTAACCAAAATTTCTGGTCCGAAAGAAATGCTCCGATACTATACAAACTATTTTTAATGACATTCAACTCACACGTTTGTTTAATGTCTGTTTAAAGATAGATGCCATTCTTTCATACACATGTGGGCCTAGATTATCGTGTTTAAATTTTCAATGAAAACGAATTTAAAGTGTCTCACTTGCTATCATTTCAACATTACAGACAGTTCTAGGAAAGCAAGTGAAAAGACAAGCTGTTATCAACACAGAAATCGTTGAGGGACTTCTTAATTGTTCTGAAAATACGGACAAGTTTGAAACGATTCGGGGAACGACGCTTTGTGCTGATGATTTCTACGAAGGTAAAGTTACTTGGATCACTTTTCTATCAGCTTTGACGGGTTGAAACATGAGAACGCAATTCCAGATGATATTATGTACAGCCCTTCAAGTTAACAAAGCACTCGCGAGCGCCCCGATCTTAAACTACGCATTAGGTTTGCACGTAAGTGAACCGCAGTCATAGGGCAGCTTGGTCATAGTGTAAAGATAACTTTTGTTATTCACTATATGAACCAAAAATCGACCTAACACTGAAGCAAACAACCACCTCTTGTACTGATGAGGTAAGACAATAATTATTCAAAAAATTTTAGTTTCGAAGACAATCACAATTTTTGTCCATTCATTTTCATCATTTTTTCTACTTTGCAAGGTCAAGGCCGTATAGACGGAGCATTCTGTGACCATAACGACGAAGAGAAGGGGGAGTGGCTAAAGTATCTCTATGACAACGGGGTCAGAAATATGGAAATGGAATCTCTTGGCTTTATAGCTATGTGTCACAGGGCGAACATTAAAGGTACAGTTACATTGTATGTGAATTACAGTGTATGCTTACTAGTAAAGCATAAAGTTCGACATTTTTAAGCAAGAATTTGATTGCTTTTGTTTGTTTGTTCGTTCATTTATTTATTTATCTATTTATTTATTTATTTATTTATATATTTATTCATTTACTATCAAGGAAACAATAACTTGAGATAGTTTAAACAGCTGTTTGTTAACATTTATCACGCTTTGCTTCGAAATCTTTGAAAATTAGTAAAGAATTATTGTTTTGTCGTAAGTGTTTCTACCAAATTGTTCGATTTCTGTTAGAAAGAAGAGACTTTTTCTCGATTTCACATAATAAGGACACACATTTACCCGTACGTTGCTCGGGGTATGTTCCTCATGCACTGGTATGTTTCTCATGCACCGAAAATTTTGACATTTCCAATAATTTAAAAAATGCGCCTAGCAAAGAATCTGGCCAGCCAAGACCATGCATTCGCACAGTCTGGTCATGGTCTTAACTTTGCGCTTTGTAGATGTATTAGGCACAAATATATCTCTGGACAGTCAGACAACCTAATAAGTGCATGGTGTGGCAGTGTAGACTGCTCAATGTTTGCATGGAATGCTCATGTCAAATTGTAAGTAATGTTCCGCACAGGCTCTTATGATAAAGAACAACCTGAAAAGGCGTTCAGTCTGGTCTTAGCCTACATTGCCTTATCTTATTTTATTATTGTGATACATCCTTCAGCAAGACTGGTTTTTATGTCCTAAAATGATACTTTGTCTCAAACAAAATTTGATTTTAATGTTCAAATAAAGAAAAGTCAAAACGAGGCAAGAACATTAATTATCCTTCTGGCTATATAAGTCTTTTTTAGTTTATCTCCCTTATCTAAAGACACACAAGGGAACATGTCTGATTCTCGAATTCAAATCCCTTTATTGGTTTTAAAAAAAACTAGTTATAAAATGTAAGACAGAAATTATCAAAAAGGTATATTTCAGATGAGTATATAATCTATGAATTGATATTAAATACCTTCATAAATTTCAAGAGCCATTCCAAATCATGGCAATCAGAGCAAGTTGTAATAGCAACCCTTAAGAAACACAATGACAATACCTGCCCAAAGTTAATCATTATAATTAGCTCGACTATTCGAAGAATAGGGGGGCTATTCCAGTTACCCGGGCGTCGGCGTCAGTTTCGGCGTCGGCGTAATGCTTTGGTTAAGGTTTTACGTGCAAGCGTTTAAAATCCCTGTTTCTATTGCTTTGTAACTTTGCACATGCTTCTGTGACCATAATATCAGCCTCTAGACAAATATTCATTACTCTGTTATTGAATTTAGTGGAATTTTAACCCTTTTCGGACTTAGAAATTTTGGTTAAGTTTTTAAGTGCAAATGTTGTTTATCTGTAATATTTCTGTTTCTATAAAAGCTATTGCTTTGAAACTTTATACATGCTTCTGTGACCATAATATCAGCCTCTTGAGAAAGATTCATTACTCTGGTATTGAATTTGGTGGAATTTTAACCATTTTCGGACTTAGAAATTCTTGGTTAAGTTTTTACGAGCAAATATTGTATATCCGTAATATCTCTATTTCCACTAAAGCTATTGCTTTGAAATTTTGCACATGCTTCTGTGACCATAATATCAGCCTCTAGACAAAGATTCATACTCTGATATTGAAATTCATCAAATGTTAACCCTTTTCGGACTAAGAAATTCTTGGTTAAGTTTTTACGTGCAAATGTTGTATATCAGTTATAGCTCTATTTCTACATAGGCTTTTGCTTGGAAACTTCACACGTGCTTCTGTTACCATGATATCAGCTTCTAGACAAAGGTTAATTACTCTCATATTGAATTTCGACGAATTTTAACCCTTTTCAGACATAGAATTCTTGGTTAAGTTTTACGTGCAACTGATGCTCATCTGTAATATTTCTATATCTACTAAGCTGTTGCTTGGAAACTTTACACATGCTTCTTTGAATGTGATATTAGCCCACAAAAAAGATTAATTTCTCTGATATTTGATTTTGTGGAATTTTAACCCTTTTCGGCCTTAAAAAAACCTTGGTTATGTTTTTATGTGCAACTGTTTTATGTTAGTTGTATCTCTGTTCCTACTAAAGCTATTTCTTTGAAACTTTGCACATGCTTCTGTGACCATAATATCAGCATCTAGACAAATATTCTTTTCTCTTGACTTAAATTTTATTGAATTTCCAATGTCGATATTGATTTGCTGTTACTATCCAGCACTAGGAATAGTAGAGCTTTGCTGTCCTTCGACAGCTCTTGTTAATAATCTTATGGTATTTATGACCAATTATAAAGGTAAAGATGACCATAAAAGCATGCATATCTCATATATGCGCTGCAATTATAAGTTAAAAAAAATGAAAAGATTTTCAAAAAATCTAGGACTTATCCAATCCTTAAGAAGCTGCAAATGACATGCAGATAAACCTCTGTAACATTACATGGATACACATGTACAGCCGGTGAAACTATTGGGTACTATAAGTTATCGTTAATAATTTCTTTATAATTTGGATAAAATCATTTTTGAAGATATCCTTTCTCCTGTTTTTAGATACATATGATGTAGGACGCGCTTCAAAATCGCTTTTGTCATATATTTCCTATTTCTGCAGGAACTCCGTAAGTATTGTTTCTCTGATGCTGGTTTGATTGAAGCCTCGCACATTTTAAAACTTAGATTTTTAAAAAAAAATCGGACCGACTCACAATACTCAAGTCACCAGCCTTCGACAAAATTGTTAAATTGTTTTCGGGGAATTTGGTGTTTTATAAGTAGATAAGATTCAATAAACAAGTTATTTGAATATCAAAGCCATGATGCCGCCACCATAGCGCAGTTGGTTAGGCATAAGACTTCCAATCTGGAAGTCGTGGGTTCGATCCTTTCCGACGTTTGTCTCTCGCCAATGGGTATATAATCGTAAACCTATGTAAGATAGCAGTCGGAGGCTAGGAAAGGGTGTAATGGTAGTACAGGTGAAAGAAATACCTTGAATCCATTGTTAGGTGCTTCGGCCGTCGCGATATAACTACGAAATTGTTGAAAGCGGCGTAAAACCCATTCAAACAAACAAACAAACAAATCAAAGCCATGATGTCTTTTCTTCCTTTTTCGTGTACAGGGGGAGTTTGCTGCGTCACGCTATTGGACCGGTTTGAAGGTGACGGTTTGACCACAAACAGACAACTGTTGTACGAATGGCAGACGTATCCACAGATTCTAGTGGCCAGATATATAAAGAGATGCATAAACATTGAAGGGAGAAACTCTGCGTGAAGTTCGTATATATCCTCCTATGTGATCCGCTAACAACATGTTGGAACTTAGACTGTTATAGATCCACATGTTTAAGTTAGTGATCAAAGGTCAATTTTGCCTATACCTGTTTGGTGTATGTCTACACCAAAGCGGTGTCCAATACGTGATACCATCATGAAAGTTGCATAGCAATCACGTGCAAAATGACGTGCCTTGAGAAAAATGTATCCTAAAATATTCACGTTTTGTCTCATTTTTGTATTAAAGAAATAGAGTAATCGTTTTGTTTTTCGAGAAAAAATCCACCAAAAACATTTAAGAAAACACTGTAACGTCTAACGACATTAACCCGTCTCAAGTTGTTCAGGATATATTCCTCCTTTAAACAATCAATGCTTTGGCTGACGTGCAATCTGGGCCCGAGGTTTTAAATTTTTTCTTATTCACAACTCAATTTTTTCTCAAATTTCAACTTGAGTGCCGTTTTAATACTAATAAACTGTATGAGGATGAAAGATAATATCCATAAGTTGCTATGAGTAACAACTAATTAATAAAATTTTTATGTTCAAACATTTATCTGAATTCTAAATTTGAGAAAATTCTTGAAATTCATGCATTTTTATTGGCTGATAATTTAATTTCATTCCCCAATGAAAACAATTTTGAGTACAAATCTACTTTGTAAGCTTCCGCAAAAAGTTGTCCAATCAGAAATCTGTGTTATTGCGAATAAACCTTTACATTAATGTTATTGAATTATAAGACATGAAGAGAGAGTCTGTTGAAATCATTCAGGTATGAAACTAAAAACCTAATCACACTCATGTATGAATCCGCTTTGCGTATTCATACAGTGTGATTAGTGTTTAGTTTCATACCTCAATAGAATCAATAAATACTCTCATCATCTCTTAACAAAATTAAAATTCGGCTAGATAAGCTTTAAATCGCGAAGGAATTATATAACCTCTCAAAGAGTTCAGCAAACAATCTTAATGCATTAACTTGCGTTTTTCCGGTTTAGACGGAACTTAGAATCAATTACCAATATCCCCAATTTTAATGTATCTAAATTGGTAAATTGTCTATTAATATGTCGCGACGAGATGCCAAAAGCTTCCGGATGTTAAATCAACCCATTGCCAGATGTCAAATATTTTACTTGTCCTTTTGAAAAACGGTGAATAAAACTACTTTTAAGTCCGTGTTCAATGATGATGATGAAAGAACAGTGAAATTATGATCAATGCAGGCTTCATTGCATGATAAATCCCTGTTTTGCACATGTGTAAGATCATTTTTTAAACCACTTCAACATGATGTCATCTAGTGTACGTTGTCGCGGTATTTTTTGTCATCATGGAGTTTCGAAAATTGGGGCTTTAAGGTAGTGGACCCGTAATGATTCCACAACGATTAGGGAGTATTGAACCTTGACCTTCATTAGGAAACCTCAGTCAACATTGTAAAAGTTCATGGGTTCCTAAATGTTGCGGAACTATAATGGTTCCACTACATTAACATGATAGAATGTTAATGTGCGAAAAAAATCTGTTACTAGTGATCGATTTTGTTTCGGACAAGTTGATCTTAACTTCGTCTAGAATAGAATATTTATAAAGCACGCAAAGGCTCTCTAATATAACATATCTATTTCAGACCCGAATAAGATCAGCTTGTCTTTAACAAAATCTCATGACAAATCTTACATTTCTTCATTGCTTATAAAAGTTTTCTACTCAGACAGAAAGAAATGTAAAGAACTCACTGTTTTTAAAAATTCACTCCTGAAACTGGTTAGAATTCGGACTTGTCTAGTAACGGATTAAGATTGATCCGCATTTCAGAGATCGGAACATTTCGACCCGAGGTTATAAAACTTTTCTCAGGCTCAACTGAAAATTTTCTAAAATTTTAAATAATTGTATGAAAATAAAAGATAATATTAATAAGTTGTTATTTATAACAACTTATTAATATTATCTTGTATGTTAATACATAAAAATGAGTATTTAAACAGAATAACGGTTTTAATCTCAAATTGAAATATGAGAAAATTTTGAATTGACGATAAGAAAAGTTTTATAACCTCGAGCCAAGAAATCGAAACAGTTGATTTTTATCATGCAGCAGCTCAATTCAAATACGCTATATTATAAGAATAAACCGTGATCTTTACAGGCCGCCGTCATGGCGCAGTTGGTAGCGCGTCGGACTATCAATTTAGAGGTTCCGGGTTCGATCCCAGACGGCAGCACTCATTCTTTCCGACTATTTGTCTCTCACTTATGGGCTTATAATCGTAGACCTATGTGAGATAGCAGCTGGAGGCTAGGAAAGAATGTGATGGTTGTACTGGTGAGAGAAACACCAGGAATGGATTGTTAGGTGCTGCAGCCGCCGCGATATAACTGAAATAATGTTAAAATCGGCGTTAAACTCTATTCAATCAACCAATCTCTGATCGTTACAAAAAGTTAAACATATTAATTTATATCTCAAAAAATTGTTAATCATAGAGTTACACATGCTTGTATTTTTTTGTTGATATGTAAACTTGTTTTGGTGAGTTAAATATTATTTTTGAATAAGTGTAGGAGTTTCAATTTTTATCTTTTATCCTAAACAAGGAAGTTGGAACCCTAGAAGGCACGTATTACGCAACGACAGAGCTTATTGAAAAGATCAGCCCTCTGAAATTTGGTTGAATGCTGCCCTGTAATTTCTGAGGATTTCTGAGAGGGCAGGAATGACTCGAATCGCTCCCCCTGAATTTCGATGGTCGAGTGGATGAAATCCAAGGAACATTCTCGTAAAGTTTCATTGCAAAAGGCTAAATACTTTACAAGATGCCTTTCAAAGAACTGAAAGCGAAATAATACCCCGCCCTACCACGCCATGATTTAAATCCAAATAACTATTTTAAGAACATTTTTGGGAAAGAGGCTCCGAAGGAACCTGTTGGCAAAATTTCGTTGAAATTTGCTTTGTAAATAAGGAGGAGATGTCTTTCAAAGAATTCATAGTGAAAAAATGCCACGCCTGTCATGCCAATATTTAGGGACCAATAACTTTTGAAAAGGGTCACAATGGGTCACCAATGGAACCTTCTTGGAAAATATCATTGAAATTTGGTCAGTGGTTAAGAAGGAGATGTCGTTCAAAGATTACATAGTGAAAAAAATGCTACACCCTGCCACAGTCATATTTATGAGCCAATCTAAGTTTCGCTAACATTTTTTTTTTTTTTTTACATTTATTTTTTCATTGAAATCGGCCAAATGGTTCACGAGGAGATGTTTTAGCAAGATTTCATAGTGAAAGTCAATTTTTGAAGAGGGTCGCCAAAAACTGGGAAAGTTTCTTGGAAATCTGTTCAGGTTAAGAAGAAGTTTTTAGATTGTTGCCGACGGACAAAGCACAACGGACTCAAGGTGATACTAAAAGCCATATTGTGCTCAGATGAGCTAAGAACAGTAAAAAAAACCCTAGCAGTTTGATGCTCTGGGGTTGAAATAATGACGCCAACCGAGAAAACGATATTTTTTCCCAAAAAATCATTATCTACCAATTATGTGAAACATATTTCTTATTAATCAACTCCGAAATCAATGTCTCAGTGGGAAACAGTTGTAACTGCCAATGAACACATGTAGGGAAATACAATTATTTCGCGCGGAGCCAAAGAAATGGCATTCGAAACATTGAAACAATGTAAAACTTTGAAGTCTAAAAAGCCTTAACCATGACAGTTAAGAAGATCGTGATTTTGACTGTCATTCAATTCATGCAATCTTTCCAAACGCCCACTCAAATCATTCAAAAACGCTCCAAAATCCTTTAAGGAGGTTATAACAACAACGGCATGTAAAATTAATATCGGTAGAAAAAAAATCCTCGATTTCATCGACATTATCAAATTTTGTAAGCGTATTATGCATTCGCGAACATAGAAAGCTATTCATAGAATCCATAAGCATATTTCATAAAAGGAAGGTAATAGATATCTCAAATATTGTTCATTTCGAACAAATTAGCTATATTTATTATCTCCCTTTAATTTTACTTAAAACTTGCTCTACACACTCATTCAAGTTCATTCAAAAATCGTTCCAAAATCAAACATCTTGTCAATTTTACGATGTTCTTATCTGTAGCCTGCGATACCAAAGCATGGGCATCGAATGAAAGTGTGGATAATTTGGCTTCAAGTGAAATGATCACGCTTAATTCAAAAGGTTAACCCTTTGCTGTTCAATCCCTGCTTTTTACGTGCCTGTGATTTTTTGATTGGGAAAACATTGTGAAAAAAGAAGAAATTGCTTCTGAGAAGCAATTTCTTCTTTTTCCACACTATTTTCTACCCTACTGAATGGTAATTTTTCAAATTAAATCCACTTCAAATTTTCGTCTGCAAAACCTTTGAATTTGGACAGGTCTAAAATTTTGTAAAACAGGAAAGGGTTAAGAACATCATGATATTGACTTTCATTCAATTCATGGAATCTTTCTAAACACTCACTCAAATCTCTCAAAACGCTCCAAAATCATCTAAAATGATTACAACAACAACAACATTCAAAATAAAAATCGGTAGATAAAAATCCTCTATTTCATCGACATAATTAAATTTTGTAAGCGTATTATGCATTCGTGAAGGCATAGAAAGCTATTCATAGCATCTATAAGCATAATTTTTAAAAGGAAGGTAATAAATATCGCTAATTGTGTTCATTTCGAACAAAATGAGCTATATTTATTATCTCCCTTAAATTTTACTTAAAACTCGCTCCGCACACTCATTCAATTTCATTCCAAAATCGTTCCAAAATCATTCATCTTGTCAATTTCACGATGTTCTTATCTGTAGTCTGCTATACCATAGCATGGGCATCGAATGAAAGTGTGGACAATTTGGCTTCAAGTGAAATGATCACGCTTAATTCAAAAGGTTAATTAGCCTGATCGCCAGTGTCACCGTTTTCGTCCCTCGACGTTGGCATTTCAAGAATTGATTCGACCAGGCTTTTCCAGCTAGGTCTTATTTCGATTCGTCCTTGTTGCCGAAATACAAACACCCGGCTGTACTTATTAAAGATCAGTTTAAGTATAGGCGACATTTTCTGTTCGTCGATTTTGCCAAGTATCAGTAAGATAATTGGTTTTTCGAGTGTATAAGCTATATCCATCTCCTGTCGACAATATGGACTTTGGCAATATTTGTCAGATACAACAGCGAGAAACACATTTGACATTTGTACACATCGTATCATTTCATTGTGCAGACTGAATCCTGGACGAAAGTGGAGGTCCCCCACACCAATTGTGTCTTCATCGACGTCAATTTCTGGAAGTCTTTGGCATTCTTTTAAAAGAGCTGGGTATATATGGTTCATGACAAATTGACCATCGTCGTTACAGAAGGAAAGGAAAGACAAGAAGCCAGTATCGAGTTGGCCATGCTTTAACAGGGCTAGATTTTCAATTCGGTTTTTCTGTCGCATCCAATATAATCTTAACCTTTGCACAGTTCGCTTGGTAAATAATGCTAGGCTTACTAACGCCACAGTTCCGCCTATCGACCCTATTACAATTAAAGCTACAGGCGATTCGTAACAAAGCCCAGCTAAAAATTTAGTTGAGTTAATTTTAGTCACAAGATGCTGCTTTCCCTCGTATGTGCAGCTAATACTTGACTTTGATAAGTAGACCGAATGAGATTTAAACATCCATTTGAGAAACTTGCTCGAAGAACAAGAGCAAACCAAAGGGTTATGATCTACAAAGGTTTTTAGTTTTCCTGTCAGTTCATTACAACTGTCTATCCATGTTCGGCTTTGCTGTCTCAAATAATGGATGGTATTGTAACGTAAATCGATAGAGAAAAGTGGAAGTTTTGTATTGAAATGAATCTGATTTAGAAAATTCCCAGTCAAATTGAGATACTTCAATTTCGGATTTTTATCAAACATGCCTGGTGGTAGATTGGTCAAGTTGTTATAAGAAAAGTCAAAGTATTCCAGTTTAGGTAAATAGGTTGTTAACTTCGCAAACATGGAGTGGTTAAACCACTGCATTCTCCAAAACTCATTCGTTGACAAATCTAATCTACGAATACCAGAGGCTATATTAAATATCTTTGGACATAAATACTCCATTTTATTTTTTGCCAAGCTAAGGGAAGTTGCGTGAGAGAAAACAACATCACCCGTCATTTCAACGTCAAGGTATCGCAAGTTATTGCCTTCAAAAATGACTGTCTCTATCATAAATTCAGATATGCTTCCAATTGTATAAGTCAATCGTATGTGACAATCATAACATCGAAGTGGGGATTCACCTGCAGCTACTCGATTGCCTTCATAGATAGTTAAACTGGAGAAAAAGTTCATAAGAAATGCATTTAATTCAACAGTTACATTGGGTCCATATGTTTTAAACCCAATCGGTTTACCATACTGGTAATTGTTCATGTACAATTTCCGTAAAGACTTACAATTCTCAAAGGAGATGTAGTATGTTTGCTCCACGACTGCCCAACTAATATCAAATATTTTGAGCGTTGAGCACAAAGGTAAAACAGCAGTTTCGTCTATAAAACTTATATGCATACGCTGTAAACGGAGTTCCGACAGATTCCTTGGCTGTATAGCATCGGTGAATTTTTCATCTATTGCCATAGACTTGATCGGTTTTTCCCGTAATTCATTCACGCTGTTCATGTTAAGCGTCTGTAATTTCGGCACAGCAGTTTTATCCTTCAGGACTTCGAGAATAAAGAAAGGAGAAAGCCGTATGCACGCTGATAAGTCAAGAGTATAAACATTTCCCAAACCATTCAAGGAACCGTTACCAAGACGATAAAGGTAGCGAGAATGAATGCCAAGTTGCTCAAGTGAGTCCAAGCCTAGAAAAGTGTTGTTGAATATTTCCTCCGTTCTTTTCTGAGATGTATGAATGTCTAATGTTAAAACTTGGTTCCATCCTGTACCGGAAAACATATTTATTGTCAAGCCTTCAGATGTCGAAATGAAAACATGTTTTATTCCATTTTTCACGTGAACTGGGAAAGTTTCACATTTCATAATTGTTCCAGAGCAGTGACAGGTAACCGGGCACTCACGAATGACCATATCTGACTCGATCATTGAAATCACAGCTAACGAAAACACAATTATCTCCGTGATACACGAAATCATTATTGCACCTACACATAAGAGATCGCCGTTAAGTCGTTCTTTTTTTAAAACACGTAAGAAGAGAAAGTTAAACAATCTTACCCAACATGTAATTTATTTAAATAATTTGTGTTTACTTTGTCATTGGTTTGAAAAGGGGGTTTTAAACCTGTGTTCAAGGTAAGTTTTTTTATGTTTAATCTGAATAATGTAGATCCTTTTTACAACATTTGAGAGATAAGAAAATCAATATTGGCAAAAACCAAAAGTTGTAGTTTATAGAAACCGAGGAATTATTATACAAATTCGTGTCAGGCGTAAAGGTACCGTCTGAGTAGTGCGATCAGTTTTACCAAACATCTTCCGATCATTTGTTGCGTAAGTCAAAAATTTAAGATGTACGATAGTAATTAAATTTGGAATTCTGTCATGCATAATCTCATTAGAATCGTCTTCTAAAGACGATTCTAATGGGATATCGCCAGTCAGAATCAAACAGTGAATAAAAACACGAGGTACGATTTGTGATTTTGACTTAAGATTATATTTTTCGTAAGAAGCTTAGTACAACGGGCCCCTGAATCGATACTGGTCAGACTGCGCTGACTTGACTTGCCGGTAAGTGTTGATACTTTTCGAAAAAAAGACAGACACTTATACTCTTAAATTATCATTCTGAATTCCAAATAATTCAATTTAAGAAATTGGTGCATTTTTATTGCACTACAATAAGGTTTCATTCGCCTATGAAACAATTTTGAGTTCTCAGCTTTTCTTATAAGCTTCTTCAAGAGAAGTATTGTTATTAAAAAATCTAAGCATTTTTGTTTTACGACATAAATTTATAAGATATAATTAGAGTATGTGTTAATTTCATGAAAGTATAAAGATAAAAGTCTAATCACACTTATTTTGAATCCGATTCATGAAATCAATGCATACTATCTTCACTTTTTGAAAAGTTGTTAATGAAATTTCGACCTCTATTTGATTTGGGCTGGATTCAATTATTGTTTTGTGTATCTATTTAACGGATTTATCAGTTATTGCCTTTTTCGCATGACGGGCCACAAAATAGGAATAATTTCTAAACAAGTATGAAACAAGTATTATTTCCTTTTCTTGAATTGTTAGAAAATAAAAAAAAAAAATACAGTTAAACTTGAATTAAGCGACCACGAACGGGACCATCAAAAAATAGTCACTAAACAAAATAGTCGCTTTATACACATTTGTGACAAATAAGAAACATAATTTTGATTGAATATATATATATATATGATATTACGAATTCTCAATACTACTTTGCTGTAAAAACTCAATAGAATCGTCTCATCTAGTCGATTATAATCGTCTCATCGAGACGATTCTATTGACTTTTAACAACATATGATTCATTTACAATAATTGCTTAACCAGTGATGTCTACTTTTGCAGATATTTCGTTTTAAGAAGGGGTTTTGAAAACGGTCGCTTAATAAAAATGGTCGTTTAATAGACGTGGTCGCTCGAGCAAGATTGAGTGCATTAAACGTCTATTTGAACAATATTTCATTCAAATCACGACAAATTCACTTATTCTTGTGCTTCCTTGATAACTCCAGCACAAGGATGGGGCTATGAAATGCCTTGTCCAATGATATACCTATACAATCGGAACATCCATCGGACCTTTTCGTGAACCGGAAAGTCATTCGGTACATCGCTCGGACTTTTTCGTAAACAAGAAAGTATCTCAGACGTAATTGTACATGTAGAAATTTTTGCGCTATTTTATAGATAATTCGGCTTCTGGTGGTACTTTGGTCACATACGCTCTTGAAATGAAAAATTCTTTAATGCTTTCCTATCTTCTGTGGAGATCTTTTGGCATATTATAATTTGAATACGAAACGCAGTAAAACACCTTTGTTTTGTTTTTCGCAGCGTCATCGTTATGTTTGTGACGTCATATAAACCCACGTGCGATTTGGCGTGCATTCATAGCTCAAAATGGGGAATTACGTGATTTGAAAAGGTAACGCGTACTTAGAAAAAATTGCGACTGAACCTCACTTCAGAATGTTTTTTTCGGGTACAATTGCATAGCCCATTATATGTTTAAGATGAAAAAGTTTCATCTACCAACAAGGCATTTGCTCAGATTTCAGCTATTTCATCAAACACTCATTTTAGATGATGCAGATAAATAGTCGAAACAGAAAATATTCTTGGTAAAACATAAAGTCTCCTTCTCAAAAACAACTTCTTCATTTGTTAGTCCTAAGGAAGAAATTGCGAAAATTATATTAGGTAACAGGCCATCACTTCACCTGTGAAACTGCTCTCTGATATGTCTACTCACTTCGTGCAGAGTCAAATGAGATCTTTAAGGTAAGGAATCCAAACAATTGATAATGATTGCTTAAATCAGCAATAACATAAAATCACAATAAATATAAGGTTTTTTTTTAAAAGTGGTAAATTTTAGAATTGCAGTTATGACAAGGATAACCATTTCCGGACGGGGCTTTCTTGGTGTGGAATATACTGACTTCTTTAACATGGAAAATTAAATATTCACTGGTGATGGAATCCATATAATAGACATAATTGAATCAAAATACTACAAACACAAATGTATGGTTATTAGCTTAAACCTTATTTGGATTTGGCTAGATTTTATGAGTATGTATCTGAATGTGACAGATCTGAATAAGAACAGAATTGGTAAAACAATATAAAATATTTATTATGTTATATGACATACAAAAGTTTAAGTAAGAAACAACAACAACAAATAAAAAGAATAAGAATATCCGTATGTTTTTAATCGTTTACCTATCACAGCTGCCCGTCATTTGCTACCTGGTTAGTAAAACGGTAAAGGATTTTCCATGAACCTCCACATATTCAGGGTAGCATACATATAACGTTTCATAATATCAAAAATGATTTTTTTTCACTGACAGTGTAATTGACGCAAAACAATTACTGTGATTAACACCTATCGCATTTCTTTTATTTGACCATGTCAAGGCTACAACCTATAAAGCACAAATACAAAGCTGCACATAAAAGTGAATGATAATAAACAGATTATTTTCTGAATGATGTCAGGAATGAAACGTTTTAGGTTCTAAAGGGTAGACATGTTGCTTTTAAAAGAAACCCAAACGAAGGTTTGTTCATCCTTTATTGAATAAGGGTCAGGAGCAAAGTAAACATGACATCTTTGAGAAATTTGATGTACGTTTAAAGAGTTTAATCATACAAATGCAAAAAATAAAGAAAGACGTCTTGAATGAACTACGTGTACAATGCAAACTGTCAGTTCTTCAAAAGATAAAATAGTACGGGTTTTTTTTATTTGCATGTGTGATCTTTAATTTTTTTTTTGGTTTATACAATTTAAAACACTTATTTTTCCCTACCACATTTGCCCAATCCTGTCCATGTGATGGATCATCATCTGTATTTGTATGATCTGGAAAACGTCCAGGACATATTTCTGTTCCTATACCAGCATCCTAATCTTCTATGCCTAATCTAGTTTTTGATATTGATACTTATGGTTGTATTGGTCCATTTTTTAATTTATGTCATTTTGGACAAATATCTCTATTTCTTTGTAAAAGAATCTCCGATCAACTGAGACTCGTCTGTCCAGGGATGAAATAGCAAACGGATTTCTCTCAAATAATTTTCCTGATCATCAATTTCTTGGTATTTGACATACCGAATGCAACCAAGGACTTTTCTTTTCTTTATAGTCACACCTTCACTTGCAAACGATGTTGTAGTGTCTTTATTTTCTTCATTATCACTGTGATCAGATTCACCATTAACTTGTATCTTCTAAGTACAGAGTTGCGTTTCTTAGATTAAGATTCTTAAGAATCTCATTAAGATTTTTAAGATGTAGGTTTTTTAGATTAAGATTTTTAAGCGGCTTAATAAGAATCTTAAGATATCTTATTGAGGAAACGAAGATGGTTTTGCATTGGCTTAAAACGAGTAGCCTTGACGACGTCGAATGTTTTCACTCAAAATATTGAAAATCGTTTCTTTTGACGTCTAAATAATCTTATTTAGCGGAAATTTTCATCTTAATGTAAAAAACGCACCTCAGGATATCCCATAATGAGAAAAAATCTGCTAGGCATATATCGTTTAGAGCTTTTGGTCTTGCAACATATATTTGATGATTGTTCATTGCTTTGATTTCTTCTGATTCGTTTAACAGCTTCTGAATGGAATTAAAACTTTTTAGCAGCACGCATATATCATTTTTTTGGTGTCGTATTGATAAAGATGACTTGTCTAGAAAAGTTTCTCAGGGGCATTTGTAGATCGAAGCTCGGTTCTTGTGCAGAAAGTTCGACAAGTGTAAAAAAAAAATTATATCCTTTTGACTTGACCTTTTTTTCTCATTTCCTTCTCTGGCTTCTTCCGTGGCTGCATATAAAAAACAAGAGGCCCCTTATCGCCCCACCGGCTTCTACTTCTCCTTGCGGTCATTATACAAAGCTTAATCTGACCGAAATCAATACTTTGGAGTATCTTCAGCGCTATTTTGTTATTATTTACTGAGATTATAGTAACACTTTACTTCAAGATTACCTGAAACTTTGATTTGTCCATAACTGTGAGCCTGGCAGGGCGGGGCTCATCACACTTAGAGTAATCACAAAAAAATCTTTGCAAATCAACCATTTGGCCAATTTATACCAAACTTTGCAGTAATATTCTTTTGGTTCCTTTACTTAAATTGTACATGAAACTTTGATTAGTTCATAACTGTGAGCGTGGCAGGGCGGTGCTAAACAGACCTTATAAACATCTATATTTGTACCACCCCAATTTTTGAAATACAGCCAGTTAAGCGATACAGGCCCTATGGAGCATTTTGCGTTTCTTTGTGAGTTTGAGTCTAGCTGTCTTAGCCCCAGTTTCGATGTTTCCCGTTTTCGGACACCCTTGGTAACTCTTTGCCAGACTTTATCCAAGATACTGAGATTGTGAATTGGTTAAGTGTAAATTACCTCCGTTATATAGAGTCCCGTAACATCGAAATATCCCAATTTAGTAAACCAGTCAGTCTTTGACATTGTGATGTGGTGAATCGTGAAGCTTTGGAAACAGTTGGGCAAAGGGAAAAAATTCTAGTTTTCAGAAATTTCTTTTCTTGCCTCCGCGTTACTAAGATCTTTTCTACTAAGGTTTCATAAGTTCGCCCTTAATTAGGTTGGTTTTTTGTGTTTTTTTTTTCTTTTCTTTTTTTTTTGGGGGGGGTCCATTTTGAAGGTTACAGCAGACGACAAAATGGCTGTTGATAGAGATATGACCAATGTGCATTATTGCACAGACAATATTTAAGCAAAAGGAGGAACTGCCGATTTTCAATAATTACTTCTTTTGTCTGAAAATTATCCGGTTTTCTTTTTCTATAACGGACACCAAAACCATGTCTCGTTTTTTTCAAGGATTAAAGAAGTCAAGGACGTCAAAATTAGTACCTCTACATAATAAATAATTAGTCATGAGTAGCCGAAGGGAACTATGCAAAGCTAGGTCTTTTTTGAGAAAAGAAATAAAATAAACGTATTTTCCTTTTATCTGATATGTCAGGCTTTTGAACGAGAATGTGTTGATCGTGATAATAGAATAAACCCTTTCCAATGCAATTTTTGCCGTTAAATTCCCAAATGCTGTGTGCTATGGAAAATGATGAGAGAAAAGAAGAATGTCTCCGAGAACTCAAATCGAAACGGAGTTTTAAGGTTCTTTTCTTTGAATTAGGCACAGAACAATTTGACCATTAAACGGCTACTATATTAAAAATTCAAAAACTAAAATTCTCACGTATCATCCATTTAACTTGAGCTTTTACTTAGTCTTGTACTATCAGATTATCATTTAAAAAAAACTCAAATGCGGGATATTAATTAAAATAACAACCAGTGTCCGTCTTGACCCGGCAAGAGGCTTTGCCTTATTTTCGTATTAGAATTAGACGTTAGATAGAAACAATGAAATATCTATCATTCATGTACGATCCCGCTTAATCAATCAGCACTTTGATTTATTGGCGAAATTTGCAGTTTTGAATTAATTGTACCTCGAGCATTTCAGATAAGACTAAATTAAGTCGCATTGTATTGGTGCTTTAAAATGACGTCAATTTTACAAGAAATATCCATTGTACGAGTATGTGTCCTTATATACACTTGTAAAAGGTACCGAATGCCACCGACTGCACATGCACGGACATTCGACGTTAATGCGCTATTCGTTTGAGTGTTTTGTTACACTGTGTAATTACAAGTTAGGTCACAGTGAAATTTGTTTTTGTGACGAAACTTTTACTAACTTTCTTATTTTTAAGATAAATATTCAAATGTGTTTAAATGAACAGAAAACAACACTATTCTTCTATCCAAAGATACACGGTTTATGTGGCATCTGTTTGCTTCAAAATGTAGGTTCCTCTTATGGCCAAGAAAGATGTCGCCTAGCGTTTTTGTGTTCACAGAAACATCATATCGGCACTTTTGAGAGGATGTCAATGACTTGCAAACACCCGTGACTTGCTACATTCGAGAAAAACAACCAGTAAATTGTTGAAAAAATATCTATTTTAAACTTCTATTTCTCTTTTTGTATCAATGCCAAAAAATATTCAAGTGCCACAATAAAAAACAGTCTTGTCTTTGCGAAAAAACAAAAAATAAATTAATTAAAACCAAAATTATGGAAATTAAAATGGGGAGGCGTAGATGTAGTATACGAAATAACAACAAGTAAAATGTAGAAAAAATGTCCATTTTGAAACTACTAATTCTCTTTTTGTATCAATGTCAAAAAATTAATTTTTGTATCACAATAAAGTACAAAGTCTTATCTTTAAGAAAAACAAAAAATAAAACCAATTAAATCAAAATTATGGAAATTAGAATGGGGGCCGTAGATGTAGTATACGAAAAAACAACCGGTAAAATGTAGAAAAAATGTCCATTTTTATTTTTAAAAAATTAAACTAATATTTCTCTTTTTGTATCGATGTCAAAAAAATATTTTTTGTAACACAAAAAAGTACCAAGTCTTATCTTTAAGAAAATCAATATTGTGATAATAAGAATGGGGCCGTAAACGTTGTATAACACTGAGTGATAGGGCCGTAAAGGGTCGTAAAATCCCGTAAAATACACTTGTCCGGTTACAAGTAGGCCGGAGTGACACCACATTAAGTTCCGACAAAATGGCGGCGAACGAAAATATCGAAGCGAGAAAAAGGCTTAGTACTTGTATTGAAGAATTTAAAAGAGTTCCTAATGCTGTATTATCTCTTGTGAATTTCAAATTTACCAACGGTGATGATGCGTGCTCTTTTGCCAAAGCTTATTGTAAATTCGACGAAGCCTCTGTGTCATTTGAGTTTCTGGAGGTCTTCCAAATTGGGATGGTGAGACTGGTGGATTACCTGGTGAAAGGAAATGACGGCAGTTTCTCTCAAGAATGGCTAAATGCTTTCAAATGTTTGATTATGACATTTAGCCAAATCGATAGTAAGTACAGACTTAATGTAAAAATCAGGCGATCAACATAGTTTTGAATTTTAAGTTGTTTAGGCAGTGGGTCAAATCAGGTTGTTAAATAGTTCACTTGGTTAAATCTTACAAACGCCTAGTGTGCACTGTAGAGGCCAAATGTTTGGCCCAGTTGTCTTTAAACTTGGTCGGAAGGTTTGTCCCAATGATAATTAGTCAAGTTCAAAATGGGGTCGAATCTGGTCATAATAAAGTAGGTCACTAGGTCAAATCTTAGAAATTAATACCTTGAGTGAACTCTAGGGCCACATTTTTGGCTCAATTGTCTTTAAACTTGATCAGAATGTTTGTCCCAATGCAATCTCGATCAAGTTTAAAATCATATTAGAAACTAGGTCACTAGGTCAAATCTGAGAAAAGCCTTGAGTGTTCTCAAGAGGCCACATTTTTGGCTCAATTGTTTTGAAACTTGGTCAGAATGTTTGTTCCAATGATATTTCAGTCAAGTTCAAAATCAGGTCAAATCAGCTTATAAACTAGGTCACTAGGTCTAATCTTAGAAATACCTTACCTCATGTGCACTCTAGAGGCCACATTTTTTATCAATTGTCTTGAAACTTGACCAGAATTTCTTCCATTGATATCTTTGTCAAGTCAAAAATCAAGTCAAATCAGGTAAAAAAAATGGGTCACCAGGTCAAATGTAAGAAAAACTTTGTGTGCACTCAGGCCACTTTTTTTGGCTCAAATGACATGAAACTTGGTCAGAGTGATTTCTAGATCAATTTCACAATTGGATCAAGTCAGATCGAAAACTAAGTCACATGATTTCACCTTAGAAAAAACCATATTGTTGCTCAAACACCCTGAAACTGACAGAATGATTTCCAATTTAAATATCTAGACAAATTCAAATGTAAGTCAAGATATTGATATTCTGCATGGGCTTTTGAAGTTTCAAATTAGAAGTTTTTGCATCTTACAAGCTTATTAACATTGCCTCAGGTGAGCACTTTAGGGCCAATGGTCCACTTGTTTGAGTTTTTTAATTTTACTTTTTTTTCTTACTTGGATTTTGTATAGAGAATATCTATGAAAGTATAATAGTTTTGATTATGAAATATTATGGCTTGATAGATATAATCAAGGAATGTATCTTCTTTTAAATCTCTTTTTCAAAACCTCATTATCACAAGAGAAAACACCATCACCATAAGTTATTTTTAAGAATTGTTAGTACCCTTTCTTCAATTAAAACTTATATTTAAATCCCCATCCCCAGTCAACATCCAGCAGTGTGATGGGCATATTGTGTGTCAACTTGGCACCTTTTTAAGTTTGCAAAAGTAAAAAAGGATATTTTTAAGCTCCGTATCGAAAGATTGGAGGCATATTGTTTTACCCGTGTAGTTTGTCTGTATGTCAGTCTGTTTGTTTGAAAACTTAACCTTGGCCATCTAGGGGGCATTGGTGTTTCACAAACATATATCTTGTCCTACTAGAGACCCTACTGCCTCAAAATAGGTAAGGTGTGTTAGATAATTATCATCTGTACAATATTAGCGTGATTTCATGTAATTTCTTCTATATCAAGCCTTCCTGGTGTCTATGCACAAACAAAAATGTCCTAGTATTTCTGTCATATAGTAACAAAACACAAGTTTTTTTAAAGGGCATCAACCCAAAGAAAGAATTGTGTTCTTCAGATCTGAAAAGAATCGCTACCATTGAAATGAATCAACCCAAATTCAATGTCCCAACACTCAAGTTTAATGCCAATTTCAGGGATTTCCCTCTATGTTCAAGACTGGGAGTCATTTTGCCACACTAAGACCCCCTTTCAACTAGATAAAGAATAGTTCTTTGACAATTTTGAGGGTCATTTAAAAAAGGGGGGTCCAAATACAAAGAAACAGGGGGTCAAGGAAAACCCTGCAATTTTAAAATTTAGAGTCATTGCTTATTTATGCTTAAATGTTGTACATGTATATTGCGACAAACAGGAGTGACCAGTCACCACTATTTACATGCATTTACTATGTAAAAAGTGGTCACTCTGGCTTGTCCTAGTATACTTAATGAGCCTGTGTGCAACATTTCTAACAATTTCAAATGTGCGCAAAGCAAAGACTCTGGTCAGCCTGTGCAGTCGCACAGTCTGACCAGAGTCTTCAATATGCTTTTGCTAGATAGATAAGGTTTAATAAGTATTCTGGCTGTCAGTATATAATGGTATTGCACTATGTCTGTCAACACTGCTGAAAGTTTGTACCTCGTGCAGGTGTGAAATTGTTGGAAATGTCACACACAGGCTCAAATGATAACTAATTTGAGGAAAAAATAAAAAAAAGTGATGATAAAATATAATAATCAGTGTCTCATCTGTTTTGTAGGTATTGAAGAAAGTTTGAAAAAAGATGTAGGAAAGCAAGAAACAGCCTTAACGGTGCAGCTTGCCCATCACTTGTTGAGTCCTTTAAGCAGTAACAAGAACTACATTTTAGATCGTTATTTAAGAAATCCTATCTACAATTGTAAATGTTGTGGAGAAAAGATATTTGGCTCGTATAGTGATACAAGCATAGGTAAGTAGAATAGAAACCTTGACTTAAACCAGGGTTTTCGTTTGACCCAAAAGATGCGCAGAAATCCAAAATGATCCAATTTTGACCCTTGGAAATTCGAGCTGGTGCGTCATTTTGACTCTTCAATTAGCAGCTGTGCTTCAAGAGTTGTTAGAATTGTGTCATATTATTGGAAAAATGTTAATCGATGGTCTAATAAAACCTAGCTTGATTGGTGATTAACCCACTCCGGTGATCAGATATGCCTTGGCAATCGTAATTGTCACCGGTGAAATTCAACTAAAACCACTTTGCCTTAACTCTGATCTCACTAAAAACCAACCTATTATTGAACAATTTCACTAAAACTGAAAGAGTGTCAAAATAGTATGTCAATAAACGTTAAGAGGAGGATCAGTTGTGAATTGTCATGGGTTTTCATGGTTGAATAACCCTTCTTTTTGTGAAAAATAAAATTCATTAGAAGCTCTTACTAGCACTTGCAACTTCAAAACTCTTTTCACTTTATTTCACTTACGAAAAAACAAGCCTTTTGTCTAAAATTAAGCTCTTTAGTCATTGTTTAATGACTTGACATTGTGGCTATATGAAGGTGGAAATTAAATTATACTGGGCAAAAAAAGTTAGGGATCAAAACTTGATTTATTCTTTTCTAAAGGATACACTTCATTTTCAAAACTACTTTAATTATATTATATGCGTCCACCTTCCCTAAACATAATTTTATGAAAAGAAATAAAATTATGTCAAAAGATTTGTCTTCATTAGAAGAAAACATAACATACCCCTAAAAACAAATTGTAAATTGGTTACATCAGTAACCCTGAATTTAAAGAATTCTTGCACTGTGTGTGTAAAGCGACTGACAGGTCTAAGGGTGGTTTCCACTTGCATGAATAATTGCTTTACAGTGCCTCTGCGCCCTTCTTACCCACTGTTTGCGGCACATTAAAGGAATTCCTATCCATTCTTCTATTCATGCGATAACAGAAGAATGGATAGGAATTCCTAAAATGTGCCACAAACAGTGGGTAAAAAGGGCGCAGAGGCACTGTAAAGCAATTATTCATGCAAGAAATTTTTATTGGCCCATCAATATGGGAGTGGAAGGGGAGTGTATATTTTGTGCCAGAAATCTTTGAACGACATCTCCTTCTGAACCACTGAGCCGATTTCAATGAAACTACCAGAATGTTCCTTGGGTGACTTTTTTCAAAAAACTATTTGCAAAATTTTGATTGGCCCATTAATAGAGGTGTGGCAGGCGGGGCTGATTTTGAGGCCAAAGTCTTTGAATATCATCTCCTCCTGAACCACTAGGCCAATTTCAGTGAAACTTTACCAGAATGTTCCGTGGATGACTCTTTAGTTAAATTTTACAAGAAATTTTGATGGGCCCATAAATATGGGCGTGGCAGGGCGGGACCTATTTTGAGCCAGAAATCTTTGAAGGACATCTTCTGAACCTTATGTTTTAATAAGATGGGTAAAGGGTAAAGGTATTGATTTAAAGTAAGCTTTATTTAACGAAAGTCTAAAGATGTTAAAGCCATTGGAACGATGGAGGCCGTCTTGGGCCTCTTGTTGAATGTAAAATAATGATTTTGTCTGTCCGTCTACATGTTAATTCTTAGCCTTTCATACCTTGGTTTGTGTATTAAACGGAACAGCAAATTGTCCAGGGGCAGAGTCATTTAAATATAAAAGTGGGTAATTTTATAGAATTTATAGACGGATTTCAGTTTCTCTACACCTGACTGAACACTGCAGTCGATAGTAATTGGGGGCAGAAGGTCAACTGATACGCCATGAATTTGTATGGAATACACACTGGTCAGTCATGGATAGTGCTTAATTAAGCTGTATTATATAACCGTTACATATCGTAAATACTTGTTTTTGTTACCAGACAAAATAAAGGAAATGAATCATTTAACTTTGTTCCTGGAACTCTGTGTAGAATCATTACCAGATAGCAAATATTTTTAGCAAGTCAGAATTGTAAAGATGTGAAGATTACTAGGCCAAGTTATAGTATTGATGAAATAATTTCATTTTTACAAAATGAAAATATTTAGTTTTTTTATAAATGATTGAAGTATCTTGTATTCAGTAATTTGTGTTTGTCCTGCGTTTAAAACTGAAACTTCTGTGCAGTTTTTAGCTCCACTGGCTGAAAGCCACTGGGGCTATTGTCATGGCGTTGTGTCCGTCGTGCGTCCGTCCGTACGTGCGTCCGTGCGTCCGGTCGTAAACTTTTTCTTTAAAAATCTTCTCCTCAGAAACTACTGGATGAATTTCAACCAAACTTCACAGGAATGATCCTTGGGTGACCCTCTTTCAAAGTTGTTCAAGAAATTTTGATCCAATGAAAAACATGGATTTAATGGGCGTGGCTAATTTCCAAATATGGTAAAAAGTGAATTTTCTCAGATTCTATTCAATGGATACCAATTAAGTTTTACATGAATGATCCTTGGGTGACCCTTTATCAGTCTACAAAAATCATTATGATCGGATGGAAAATATGTATTTTATGGGCGGAGGTCATTTCTCTATATGTTATATAGTGGAAACTTTGAAAATCATTTTCTCAGAATGTAAATGATGGATATCAACCAAATTTCACTGGGATGATCCTTGAGTGACCCTTTATCAGTCTACAAAAAATCATTGTGATCAGATGGAAAATATGCATTTTATTGGCAGAGGTCATTTCTCTATATGTTATATAGTGGAAACTTTGAAAATCATTTTCTCAGAATGTAATTGATGGATATCAACCAAATTTCACTGGGATGATCCTTGAGTGACCCTTTATCAGTCTACAAAAAATCATTGTGATCAGATGAAAAATATGCATTTATGGGCGGAGGTCATTTCTCAATATGTTATATAGTGGAAACTTTGAAAATCATTTTCTCAGAATGTAATTTTTGGATTTCAACCAAATTTCACTGGGATGATCCTTGAGTGACCCTTTATCAGTCTACAAAAAATCATTGTGATCAGATGAAAAATATGCATTTATGGGCGGAGGTCATTTCTCAATATGTTATATAGTGGAAACTTTGAAAATCATTTTCTCAGAATGTAATTTTTGGATTTCAACCAAATTTCACTGGGATGATCCTTGAGTGACCCTTTATCAGTCTACAAAAAATCATTGTGATCAGATGAAAAATATGCATTTATGGGCGGAGTCATTTCTCTGTATGTTATCGTTGAAACTTTGAAAATCATTTTCAACATCAGTAGAACCAAAAATATGTAAAAAATCTAGTCAAATCTTTTATTGCTTTTACAAGAATTTCAAGCCTGTGGAGCGACTCAAGCCATTCATGGCTTTCTAGTTTTTCTTGATATTTTCTCCTCAATAATGCAAATGATCTTAGGGTGTCCATCTGTTAATTTTGATTTGTGTGCATTTTTTTACTTCTTTAATTGTTTTTCATCATAATCCCAATCAAAATTATTTTCATGGTGTGCCTTTTTCCAAATTATATTTACTTGACAACTATAAACTTCTACATGTTACTGCAGCCATGTCTTATAAATAATAGCAGTGCAATATTTTGACTTCATGTACTGTAAATGATTCTTCCTATATGCATGAATAAGTGAAATGATTTATGGGTAAAGTATTCAACTAAATAGCTTAAAAATAATGTTGGACAAAAACAATAACCAACCATGCACTTTTAAAACATTTTGGGGATATAGAGAAAAAAACTTTCGACTGCAGCTTCAATCAAAGTACTGAAAGTACTGATAAGTTGGAATGCGTTCGAGAGGCGGTGACCTCAAGCTAATAGCAAAGCTGACGCCTCCCGCCCACCGCAGGTGATCACATAATACGTCTCGTCTTTTGACGGGCGTATATAAATCAATGTATTTCAACAACGAGAGACGCTTAAACCACTGAATCGCTATACAGGCCTGAATCTGATGGAAGAAAAATTATACCAAGTGGGACGGAATGGCCCTAAACCGCTCACCCGAATTCGGTCGGTCCAGTTGATCTTATCCAAGAAACTTTCTGACAAAGATTCATTCAAACTTGCCTAATTGTTGAATAGGAGACATTCCAATTATAAGCAGTCATAATAGACCCTGCCAACCCATTCATTACAGAGGAGACTCAAAATTAGCCCTACCCTGCCACGTCTATATTTATGGGCTAATGTAAATTTTGCCAACAATGTTTGGAGAAGGTCATCAAAGGAACATTCTTGCAAAGTTTCATTGAAATCTGCCCAGTGGTTCAGGAGGAGATGTCGTTCAAAGATTTAGGGCTCAAAATAAACCCCGCCCTGCCATACCCATATTTATTTGCCAATTAGAATATAGCGACAATTTTGAAAAGGGTCACCCAGGGAACATTCTTGCAAAATTTCATTGAAATTTGCCCAGCGGTTTAGGAGAAGAAGAAGTTTTAAGAAGGGTGACGACTCACGACGGACGACGGAGTCAGGGTGATCCTAAAGCTCCCCTTGAGCACGTTGTGGTAAGGTGAGCTCAAAAGGAAGAAAATGATACGGACCATACAGCCGACTAATGGACACACAGGCGACCTTATACACTCCAAACAGTTTTTATATTATTTTTCAATAAACTTCTACTCCATTTGAGTTATCAATTACATTTTAAATTAGAAGTGTCGCAAATGATTTTTTCCATGATGAAAAGCTATTTTCGCAGGGAAGTCTTTTACTTCTTGAGTTGAAATCTCAAGACAATTTTTGGACGAAGTTCAATTGTGATTTCGACCTATGTGACTCCACTATTTGGCACTTTCTTGGGTCATTGACATTATTTGTGTCAAGTTCTATGATTTTGGACAATTGGTTGTTCACTTAGAATTGAAATTGTTAACTGTTAAAATTTACTGATGCCCATTACATATATGACCCCGAAACAATCGCGCATTTCTTTGGGTCATGGGCAATATTTGTGTAAAGTTTCGTTATTGTAGGTCAATTGCTTCTCCGTTTATCTAGCGGAAAGCAAAAGGCCAATGGACTGAGAGATAGACATGATGAAATCAATATAATTATGCTCCTCTTCTTCTGAGTTGGGGGTACAGTTAATAACATCGTGAAATTGAAAGGTGAACGATTTTGGAATGATTTAAGCATGATGTTGAATGAGTGAGCGGAGCGAGTTTTGAGTGAAATTTAAGGGAGGGAATCCAATGTCGCTTATTTTGTTCAGGATGAACAAAATTAGCGATATATAAAACCAATATATATATATTTGGTTCTTGCTTAATTCATTTTGAATGTACATGTTGATATTATTTTTCTAATAACTTTGAGTGTTTTTTGAATGGTTTGAGTGAGTGTTTGGAATTAATGAATGGAGCGCTGAGTGAGCAATAAAGAATGTTTTCTATTGAGATGAATGTCAATTTCACGATGTAACTAACTGTATGATGGTGCTCTTAAACATGTTGATGTGTAAAAATGTGAAGAAAGCAAGTTGAACTAGATGGTTCGTTCAAATAGCAAATTGTCTTGGTGTTGGAATTCCATTGGGCAAAGATATTCATGATTCAATTAAAGATGTGGTGGTAAGGGTTTTATTGGATGGATATTGTGTTTTTACAATAAAACATTCATGTAGATAACTGCAATATGACGGAAAACAAACGACAATATGTTGCAAAATTATAACTTAACTTTAAAAGTGTATCATCACTTTAAAAAAAGGTATTTATTTCGTAGCTTAGGCAGAAATTTACAATATAACACCTTGTCAAAAGTTAAATGTGTAATAAGGTCGTTCAGAAAGAGAAACTATACCTTTAAAAGAAGCTATAACATAATTCTACGAAAAACAGGTCGCGACCTTACTAAATAAGCAGATCACGTGATTGGTCTGTGCTATTGCCACAATACTGAGAAAACAGATCGCGACATTACCAAATAAGCAGATCACGTGATTGGCTAGTGCTAATTGTCAATTGCTGACCTAATTGGACTTGACTTATCACATGATTTCCAAACATAGTAATGCAAACATGTGATAGTAAATTATTCGTACGCAACTTTCAATAAATGTCGTTTAAAACATAAATTAGCGTGTTAATAATAAACACGAAGTGATAGTTGTGTAATTGTACAGCATTATTACTTTTTGATGAAATAAACTGTATGTCTTTGTCAAGTTGAGATATACAAAATAGGCCGAAGTGTATTCACATCCTGTTCACGTGACATGTGTTCTCAAGAAACCCGAAATGAAATTATCTTGTGTTCATTTTGCGGTTTTGTTAAATCTAAGTTGGAATTGCTCCGCATTCCAACTTAAAAACTATAGTTTCTTAATTATGGTTGTACATAGACAAAATATTGGTTGCATGTTATGAAAGAAACTAACGTTACACTTCTGAATTCAGAAGTTACTTGACATTCTGAAGGTCAGCAGTCTGACCAGTATTCTATGCTTCTGTCATACAAAACCCAAGCATTGGACTAAAGCACCTGTTAAGGTATACATGTATGTGCCTATTGGGTGTTTCAAGATAGAGACATTCTCAAGAATTTATTCACATTTTTTCAATTCTTGATACTCTTCTGAAGTCAGGGCTAGTTCAGGGGGTCCCATATGATGAAATCATTTTGATGATGTGCTTGTGATCTTTGAGGCGGCATGTCATCGTTTAGAAACCAATACATAGAAACTACAGCCTTTTTTCAAGCTACAGTTATTCATCTGCTTAGTTGCCGAATAAGCCGGATAAACTAACTAAGGATCCAAATATCATATTCAACTAAATGTTGATTGATTGAATGGAGTTTAAAGCCGCTTTCAACATTATTTCAGTTATATCGCGGCGGCTGGAGCACCTAACAATGGATTCCTGGTATTTCTCTCACCAGTACAACCATCACATTCTTTCCTAGCCTCCAGCTGCTATCTCACATAGGTCTACGATTATCAACCCATTGGTGAGAGACAAATAGTAGGAAAGACTGAGTGCCGCCGTCGGGGATCGAACCTGGGACCTCTAGACTGACAGTCCGACACTAAATGTGGAAGTACATAGCCATTAAATTCTTGAAAACATCACAAAGTGCTGATTTCCATATTTAAGCTGAACCTATGTGAGATGTTTTCGATTTCACACAAACATTAATCAGCACATACAGCCACACCAAAACATATTTAGAGAGGTCTATCTTAGCAAGTGAATGCCTTGAATAATACCAGAAAAAAAACAAAGGTAAATTATTTTCTCGCAAAGTCATTAAGGCCTAATTTCGCCTCTTAGAAGGCATAGATCAGAATCTGGTCAGACTCTACAGATACACAGGCTGGTGACCAGAGGTTTTCATCTACTTTGCTTTACTCACATGTCAATTATTTTCGGAAATATTAAGACTATTAGTATTTACATCCTAGAATTCACATGGGGGAAAATCTAACAAAGGCCAATTTAGAATGCAAATTATCATTATTGTTATTATTATTATTATCATTATTATTATTATCATTAAAATTACAGTAGCGACATTGAAATGAATCTCGTGTAAATAGTGGAAAGTTCTGGCTAAGTTAAAGTGCTGCTGTGCATTTTTTTTAAACCAAATTTCATTTAACTAGGAAGTCGGTTAATAACTGTTGTATTTTATGATTGAAATGTTTCAGTTCAATATTCAGGTAAAAGGAACTTACCTATTTTCCCAAAATCAACTGTTAGTACACATTATATGTATTAAACTATTTTCTAACCTACATGAAAAATAAATGGTAAAACCATTACAAACATTTCAAATTAAAACTTGGAAAGATAATGATATGACATGTTCAATAGTTATGTTTTATACATTGAACTATCATGAAATATTACTGAAAGCAAGTATTTCTGTAAAAATATTTTTTTTAAAATGGACAATTTTTATCATGAAATATCTTCTAGAGTATGAAATCATTATGTTTTGACTTTTTGTTGCCCAAAATTATCAAGTATAATTGGTATTTCATAGAGAAAGATTCTTTCTTGCAATTCAATTTCCCTGCATTTAAACAATTTGGGTATGTTGGTTTGAGGAAAACTAGATAAGCAGGTGAGTAATAATGGAAAAAATCACATGATTTTTAAGTTAAAGGTGACATAACCGCCGAAATGCTAATAATCATTTCCAAATAAGGAAAAATGGACATTTCATCTGTCAAATATTTGGTATAAAACCATGCATTTTAACTATATGTTTACAATTTCTTACTAAAACAACCTCCATCACCCCTCGTGTTTAAGAGTGGAAAATGTGAAAATATTAACATTAACTAGATAGACAAAATCATTATTTTTAAACCATCTTATATTCAAAAAATATTTTTTACATATTTTAAAGGATTCAATGTTCTTTAAAAACAAAAAGCCACCATCATAGCGCAGTTGGTAGCATGTTGGACTGTCAATCTTAAGGTCCCTGGTTCGATCCCCTACAGTGGCACTCATCCTTTCCAACTATTTGTCTACCACCAATGGGTTGATAATCTGGACCTATGTGGGATAGCAGCTGGAGGCTTGGAATGTATATGATGGTAGTACACTAGTTAGAAATACCAGGAATACATTGTTAGGTGCTCCAGCCGCTGTGATATGACTGAAATGATATTGAAAGCGGTGTAAAACTCCATTCAAACAAACAAATTTAAAAACAAAATTAATATGCATTAAAGATAAACAGTTTGGTTTAAAAAAATCCAAAGGTTACAGGTTACCCATGGGATTGGACAGGTTTACCAGGTTGATTGCCCTGGGAAACCTGTCAAACTGGACACATTACCCAGGGGTAACCTGTATAGGGAGAAACCAAGCTATTTGACTGTTTTCTTGCTATACAATGTAATAGATTGTATTATGCTCAGATTGTGTCTTTTAAATTTACAGGTAACGATACTGTTTGGCATGGTCGGATAGACATACTGATGAATGATGTTCCTGTTACAGTAGGTTATAGTGCTAGTGATTGTGATGACACTAAAGATTGTGATACAGATAGTAATGACTCTTTTTCCACTTCATCTGATGAGGTGCAAGATACATCGTTAGAGGCAAATCAGAATCAATTATTTGCAGAAACAATAGTTTTTGCCTTCCTACAACATAGTTTACAAAGATCTTCCAAAGTGTTTTTGATCCCTACAATTGCAATATCAAAGTCAAAAATGTTGATAAATTTTTATGACCCTGTAAATGATTATTTTGTTTCAAGTTCTTTAATTTATCTCTTTAACACAAAAAATGAGATAGATGAAGCAAGTGTTTTAGCTTTGTGGTTAGTGTTGAACTATACTCTCACATGTTCAGGTCTCACTGATAACATGATCAGGGATAATTACAAGGCTGAATTTTTGAAGAATTTTGATGATAAAGTGAAGGCAAGGTACAAGAGAAATATGCGATTCGGAGTTCACAGTATTGGGCCAACCACAAATACTGACCAGTACATCAGAAAAATGTATAAAAGGCATTTATGTTCAGGTTATGGGAAACCTATTGCTGGATTTCCAAGATTTAAAAAAGAAAAAATTGACTATCCGTTTTAACTTGCATCTGGCTATTGTCATATCCTTGGGCGTCCAAAAAAGACCCCACCTGGTCTGTAGATATCTTATATACTATAGGGATAAAGCTTTGGAGTTCATAAAAGGACACCTTTTGCCAAGGCCTTTCATTTGAGACAATGACTTTTGACTTCACAAACTTGTAGTTTGACCCATTTTTTAGCTTGGCTGTTTTTGAAGAAACCCGAGGTATTGCTATAGCCTTGATTTTGTTGTTGTTGTTGTCATCGTCATCTTGCAACAACTTTGACATTTTGTGATAACTTTTGAATGGTAAGCAATAGGGCCTTCATATTTCATATGATTAGTGCCTGAGACAAGGCCTTTCTGTTTGCATCAACTTCAAGGTCAAGGTTATTTTTCAAGGTCAAATTAGTGGGAAAAAACGCCAAAATTTAAACATTGGTCATAACTTTTGAATGGTAAGTGATAGGGCCTTTATATTTCACATAATGATTACCTGGGATAAGGTCTTTCTGTTGGTACAAAGTTCAAGGTCATCAGTCAAGGTCATCTTTTAAGGTCACATTTTTTATACGCCCGAAGGGTCGTATTATGTTATCGTCTGTTGGTCTGTCTGTCTGTCCGTTAGCAAATTCGTGTCCAGTGCATTACTTTCAAACTATAAGGCCTATGGTCTTGAAACTTCACAGGTGTATAAATCGCATAGCTAGGGTGTGCAGAGGGCAAGAACCACAACTCTACCATTTGTAATTTTTGAGTTATTGCCCTTTGTTTGATTCAGTTTGCAAATTCAAGTGCGGTCCATAACTTTGAAACTATAAGGCCTATGGTCTTGAAAGTTCACAGGTGTATAGATCTCATAGCTAGGGTGTGCAGAGGGCAAGAACCACAACTCTACCATTTGTTATTTTTGAGTCATTGCCCTTTGTTTGATTCAGTTAGCAAATTCGTGCCTGGTCCATTACTCTGAAACTATAAGGCCTATGGTCTTGAAACTTCACAGGTGTATAGATCTCATAGCTAGGATAAAAAGTTCAAAACATCACCCCTTTATTTCTGAGCTTCGGGCGTATAATGCCACGCCCAGCGTTGCTCTTGTTGTAGTTGAAACTGATTTTAGCCATAACTTACGATTGTTAAGTCATAGAGCCTTGAAGTTTCACATGTGAATTACTTGTTACAAGATGGTCACATGCATAACAATGTCAAGGTCATCAGTCAAGGTCAAGATCATTTGGTGAAAGTCACTCATTTATAACATAAAAACTTCATAATTTGCTTTAATGTTCAACTGGTAAAGACACAAACTGATGAAAAGTGGTTTCTAGAAGCATTTTGTGCAAATAATGCCTCTTTTTAGACATGTTTTTTCACCATCCAGCACTTAACAGTCCAGCGTAAGCTCATCTAGGCGGTGCTCTTGTTCTGAAACTTAAACTGGCTTATTTCTTATGTAATATTAAATAAAGAGCCATGACATTTCACACACTGGTACATGTACTTACTATCAAGTCCCTTCATTTGACCTTATGGCATTGACCTTGGAGTTTGACCAACTTTTCCCCAAAAAACCCAAATCCTGGCTTTTATTAGCTCACATCGTGAGAACATCGTGATTAAGGTGAGCTTATGTGATCATTGAATGTCTGTTGTGTTTCGTGCGAAGTCTGCCGACCAGCATCAACAAACATAGTGTTTACACTTTAGAGGCCTAATTTTCATGAAATGTGGTCAGAATGTTGGCCAGGTTACAAGGATGAACCCTATTATAATGGGAAATATCCGTGCCATGTCACAGGAAAAAGTGCCCTAATGAAAATTTTCTTGTTTACACTATAGAGACCACTAAAATTATTCAATTTAATGAAACTTGGTCAGAATGATGGCTAGCTCTCAAGGATGAACCCTTTTGAAAACTGGAAGGATCCATACCATATTTGGGAAATGGGGCCTTAATGACAATTTTCTTGTCTACACTCTAGAGGCCACAAATATGACCCAATCTTCATGAAACCTGGTCAGATTGTTGACCAGGTCTCAAGGATGAGATACTGTTCTAGGGATATATATATTAATCCGGTAGGGGACTTGGTATTGCCATGCAATACTTCCAAATGCTTGTTGAATTTGCAGCCTTGTGAATGCAACTCTTCCTAAGTTTCTGGCTGGATCTAAATGAAACTTGGTGGATGTTATAACCGAAATTGGTAGATGAGCATGAAGTAAGGATTTTATGGTTCATTAATTTTACCCTAAATTATGCCCCCTTAAAACTTAGTATCTGGGCCTTATTGATATTGCAGCCTTTTGAACGCAACTCCTCCTTACTTTTTGTCTTTATTTAAATGAAACTTGGTCAATGTCATCACCATAATTTGTAGATGTACATGGATCAAGGATTTTATGGCTCATTTATTTCCCTGAATTATGCCCCCTTAAAACTTGTCTTGGGCTTATTGAAATTGCAGCCTTGTGAAGGCAACTCCTCCTAACTTTTTGTCTTGATTTAAATGAAACTTGGTCATTTTGAATTTGGTTCTGTCAAAATAAGTATTGTCTACAAATATTTTCGTGAAACAGCAGCAAAGTCTGCAAAGTGGCAGCGTATTTTCTGACTATGGCACTCTTGTTACATATTATCATAGAGCAAAAATCTTCAAAAATTTTCTTTTCTGAAACCAGAGGGTACACAGCTTTCATATTTGGTATGTAGCATCATGTAGTCTGCCCCTACCAAGTTTGTTCATATCAAGACCCTTGGGTCATATTTGGACTCCACCCAGGCACATCCCTTTTAGTTCATCTGAGCATGATAGGTGTAAATTGGAAAACCTTCAAAATCTTTTTTCTCTGAAACCAGAAGGCAGACAGCTTTCAAATTTATTTTGTAGCATCTTCTAATGGACTTCTACCAAGTTTGTTCATATCAAGACCCTGGGGTCACAATTTGGCTCCAACCGGGTGCATCCCTTTTATATAGAATCAAAGAGGGAAAAGGAATATCTGTCTTGCTCTTGGCTGAAAACATTCCATGGTATTGATCTTATGTAGAAATGATCTACTTTTTGACATCTGTCTATTTTAGTAATGTGATGTCCTAGGGGTCAAAGAGACGCAGGTGAGCGATCTAGGTCCATCATGGTCCTCTTGTTTAAACATTATTAGCTCACCTGAGCACAAAGTGCTCAAGTTGAGCTATTATGGTCACTTTGTCTGTTGTCCCTCTGTTTGTTTGTCCATCTACCAGACTGTTCATAATTTTGTATTAACACTCTAGCATCCACAAAGATCAGCCTATCATGACAAAATTTGGTCAAAGCATGTATGACAATAATTCCTTGGATGAGTTTGATTTTGGGTCAGATTAGACTAGGAAGTCAGGAGTTATGGGCTCTTAAATTTCAAGAAATATCTCGTTTTGACATTGTTAATGCTCTAGCATCTTCAATGAATGTTCTAGCATCTAGAAATATTGACCAATTGGACACAATGGTGATCATAAGGTCTCAGATGAGCTTGTTTTTCAGTCACATCAAACTTTGCCTTGTATCCACTCTAGAGGCCACAGTTTTTATCCAATCCAACTTAAATTTGGCCAGAACAATTGCCCTGATGAAATTTAGGGCCAAACACTAGGTCACCAGGTCTTATTTTTAGCTCCACTGGCCTTCAGGCTAGCAGGCTATTGTCATGGCTGTGTGTTTGTTTATGCGACTATGTGTACATCCATCTTTCCATCGATCTGTAAACATTTTCTTTAAAAATCTTCTAATAAACTAGTGAATGGATTTCAACCAAACTTGACAGGAATTATCGTTGGTTAACCCCTTTAGATTCCTTCAAATGATATTGATTGAAACAGAAAATCCTGAGTGTTTTGCAGTGACTGTCTGATTGCAAAACTTAACCAAAAAACTTAAAGCCTATTCAAGATACAAGGCTCATATTTAGCATGATGATAGAGCTCAATGATCTGCATCCGCTGGTACTAAAGTCAAGGTCATCTAACAAGGTCAAGGTCATCTTTCAAGGTCAAATAATTCAAAAACTTAACCAAAAAACTTAACATTGCCAATAACTTCAAGCCTATCTAAGATACAAGGCTCATATTTTGCATGATGAAGGCTATCAATGATTCGCATCTGCTGGTACCAAAGTCAAGTTCATGTGAAAAGGTCAAGGTCATCTGTCTAGTTTAAATAACTTGAAAACTTTACCAAAAACTTAACGTTACCAATATCTTCAAGCCTATTCAAGAAACAAGGCTCATATTAAGCATGATGATAGATCTCAATGATCCGCGTCTGTTGGTACTTAAGTCAAGGTCATCTAACAAAGTCAAGGTTATCTTTCAAGTCAAACTTCTTAAAAACAAACCCCCAAAAACTTACATTGTTCAGTTTATTAAATCATAATATAGATGCTTTTTCTCATAATTGGCATGATGAATGATCTCGGTGATGTACATTTGTAGGTATTAAGGTCATCTGTCAATGTCAACATTTGGAAAAAAGTGCTGTTACATTTGATTTCACTTTGAAATCTTTGAACGACATCTCCCCCATGAACCATTTGGCATATTTCAATAAAACTGCACCAGAATGTTCCTTGGGTGACCTTTTTTATAAAAAAATTGAGAAATTTTGATTGCACAAATATGGCGTGGCAGGGCAGGGTTATTTTGAGCCCAAAATCTTTGAACGACATCTCCTAAACCACTGGGCAAATTTCAATGAAACTTTACCAGAATGTTTCTCGGGTGACCCTATTAAAAATTATTCGAGAAAGTTTGATTGGTCCATAAATATAGCGATAGCCATAGCGGATTACGTTTCATAGTCAAAATGCAGAAAGACTGCTGATTGATCTGGTGAAATATGTGTTTCGCATGTTGAAATTGTACCTTTTTGATTGCTTTTTTGGGGTTAAGAAAAGAATAGTCCAGACACTATAGTTGCCTGTTTACTTTTCCCTCTGTTTGTTCCCTCTCCGGGTTTCGACCCCCGACGGTGGCACTCATTCTTTCTATTGACTATTTGTCTCTCACCAATGGGTTGATAATCGTAGACATGTGAGATAGCATCTGGAGGCTACGAAAGGATGTGATGGTAGTACTGCTGGGGGAAATACCAGGAATTTAATGTTAGGTGCTCAAGCCGCTGCTATATAACTGAAAAATGTTGAAAGCGGCATTAAACTCCATTCAATCAATCTCTCTCATGCACACACATATATCCCCCCTCTTTCAAAATTTTAAAGGACCCAAACAAGCAAAACAATTCCTCTTAATTTTATACATTCTAATGAAAAAATATTGCATTTAAAATAATGACATTTGAAAAAAAGTTTTGAATACAAGCTGATATTACGACATTAAAGAAGCACACCGCTGCCACTCGGAGCATATAATGGGGAAAAAAAAACCTCAAAATATTCAGCAAATAATATAAAATTCCGTTTGGATTATGAACAAAAATGTATATTAAAAAAAACAACAACGAAAATCAAACAAAACCACACTATGTTTCTTGTTGAGAAATCTGCCGTTTTAGCTCTCCTTAGCACGAAATGCTCAAGGTGAGCTATTGTGATTGGTCAATGTCCGTCGTCCACAATTTCTTTAAACATCTTCTCCTAAATAAGTGGGACAATCTTGGTGAAACTTAGCAGGGATGTTCCTTGAGTCAAACTCTACCAAAGCTGTTCAAATAAATGAAATCCACCCTTAACTTACCCTTTACCCTCAAAAAAGGGGTGAAAATAGGAAAATCTTCAAAAAATCGTCTTCCCTGAAAATAGAAGGCATACAGCTTTCATATTTTGTATGTAGCATCATCTAGTTGACTTCTACCAAGTTTGTTCATATCAAGACCCAGTGATCATATTTGGGCTCCACCTGGGAGCAACCCTTTTTCCATTGAATCAAAGAACGAAACACTCCATGGTATTGATCTTATGTAAAAATTATCTCCTTGTTGACATTTGCCTATTTAATTAATGTTATGCTCAGGGGTCAAAGAGACTCAGGTGAGCGATCTAGGACCATAATTGTCCGTTTTTATACGCCCGTCGAAGACGGGACGTATTATGGGATCACCCGTGGCGTCCGGCGTCCGGTTGTCCGGGCGTCCGGCGGCGTCCACTTCTTTGTCCGGAGCATAACTCTGTCACTTGAAGTCCGATTGACTTCAAACTTGGCAATTATATTCTTCTCATCATTGCGGAGTGCAGTGCACAAGAACCATAACTCTACCTGGCCTATTTTTTGAGTTATTGCCCTTTGTTGTTTTTCAGACTTGAATCTTGTCCGGAGTATATTTCTTAAAGTATTATAGCTAGGATCATGAAACTTCATGGGTGTATAGACCTCACCAAGGGGGAGTGCAGTGCACAAGAACCATAACTCTACCTGGCCTATTTTTTGAGTTATTGCCCTTTGTTGTTTTTCATACTAGAATCTTGTCCGGAGTATATCTCTTAAAGTATAATAGCTAGGATCATGAAACTTCATGGGTGTATAGATCTCACCAAGGGGGAGTGCAGTGCACAAGAACCATAACTCTACCTGGCCTATTTTTTGAGTTATTGCCCTTTGTTGTTTTTCATACTAGAATATTGTCCGGAGTATATCTCTTAAAGTATAAAAGCTAGGATCATGAAACTTCATGGGTGTATAGATCTCACCAAGGGGGAGTGCAGTGCACAAGAACCATAACTCTACCTGGCCTATTTTTTGAGTTATTGCCCTTTGTTGTTTTTCAGAATTGAATCTTGTCCGGAGTATATCTGTAAAAGTATTATAGCTAGAATCATGAAACTTCATGGGTGTATAGATCTCACCAAGGGGAGGTGCAGTGCACAAGAACCATAACTCTACCTGGCCTTTTTTTTGAGTTATTGCCCTTTGTTGTTTTTCAGACTTGAATCTTGTCCGGAGTATATCTCTACAAGTATAATAGCTAGGATCATGAAACTGCATGGGTGTATAGATCTAACCAAGGGGTAGTGCAGTGTACAATAACCATAATTCTACCTGGCCTATTTTTTGAGTTATTGCCCTTTGTCGTTTTTCAGACTTGAATCTTGTCCGGAGTATATCTGTAAAAGTATAATAGCTAGGATAATGAAACTACATGGGTGCAAAAAATATTCATTCAAAATAACCTCAGTTCTATTCAAACCCCCAGTTAATACTAAGCAGTGTGACGGGCGTATCTTGTGACAATTTGGCACCTTGTTTTCCATTGTAATACTTGAGAACCAATTCGACATACAAAACAAATTTGAATTTACAGTAAGAATTGCCTAAGTTTGTCGAGACACTTTCCCTTAATTATTTTTCAGCTCAACTATTCCGGCGTATTGCTTTGATAAAGTTTTTACGTGCAAGTGTTTAAAATCTCTGTTTTTACTTCAGCCTTTGCTTTGAAACTTTGCACATACATCTGTGACCAAAATATCAGCCTTATCAGCCTCTGATATTAAATTTAGTGGAATTTTGACCCTGTACGGACTGAGAAATTCTTGGTTAAGTTTTTACGTGCAAATGTCGATTATCAGTTATAATTCTATTTCTACTTAAGCTTTTGTTTGGAAACTATGCACATGCTTCTCTTACCATAATATTAGCATCTAGACAAAGATTCTTTTCTCTTGACTTTCATTTAATGGAATTTCCAACGTCGATGTGGATTTACTGTTACTATCCAGCACATGGGAATAGTCGAGCTCCGTTGTCCTCCGACAGCTCTTGTTTACATTTATAATTTCTCTTTTCTCAACGAATGCTATCAGAATCGTTCACCATCAGTACTTTCGGTGCTTTGATTAGATCACAGTTTTCCGATTTATTTTTTCATCTCATCCTCTGGATTAGAGTTTTCCAGTATTTACATACAGGAAAGAAATTATCAGAATGAGTTTACTATCTACAGGAGTCGGAATTTCTATCGTAGTAACTTTACCTTGACGTAAGTAGTGGGCGTTAAACTTTGCAAAAGCGAGTCTCACTATTTTCTGAAGAAAAAATGGAATGATTAAGTTAAAATTTTCAAGGAACTTTCTTTTATTATGATATTTTACCTTACTTTCTTCCTATTTAGCTCGGCTGTTTTCGGAGAAAACCTGAGATAAAAGTACAGCCTCCATGTCGTGTATACGTTATCGAAGTTGTCGAGCGTAAACTTTGATATTTTGTAACTTCAATGTTTTTTCTTAAGCCATTCACTTGAAATTTGTAATGCATGATAAAGGCAAACAATTCATTGAGAGGATAAATCTTACCATATTTTCGTACAAATTATATCCCTTATATAAATGCTAGTTCCTTTTATTTTCGCTCGGATATCTCATCCATTTCTTCAACTAAAGTATTAAAAACAGCAGGCATTTCTCCTTTAGATACAAAATTTAAGACAAAAGTATCACGTAGGACGCCAAAATCGGTTTCCTACGTTTGAGACAAAATTTAGGAACTTCCTAAATCTCTCGAATGTGATGAAACCCGATTTCTGTCTTGAAAATGTCCTAAACACGTCAGAAACAGTTTGATGAAACAGGCCCATGGAACTTAAGTCGCAAAAAGGTAATACACGGGTCCTTAAGGAAATCCTGGTTATGACTTTAACCTTTTTGTTTGTTTGTTTGTTTGCGATCACATCTAGGCATAAGACTGGCGAATCACTTACCAAAATATTGATAGTCACTTTTTAGCTCACCTGAGCACGAAGTGCTCATGTGAGCTATTGTGATCACCTTTCGTCCGGCGTCCGTCCGTCGGTCGTCGGTCGTCGGTCGTCGTCCGGCGTCCGGCGTCCGTCAACAATTTCTTTAAACGACATCTCCTCCTAAACTACTGGGCCAATTAACTCCAAATTTTACAGAAATGTTGCTTGGGTGGTCCCCTTCAAAAATAGCTAAAAGAATTGAAATCCATGAAAAACTCTGGTTGCTATGGCAACAAAAGGTGAAATTTTAAGAAAATCTTAAAAATTCTTCTCCTTCTCAACCAGTAGTCCTACAGACTTAAAACTTGGCATGGATGATCAGTTCATAGACCTGAATAAAAATAGCTAAAATTATAACTTTTGGGCCACCAGGTGCGGAGCACCAGGGGGGAGGGGGTAGTACTTTGGGTAAATTTTGTAATCTTTAAGTTTCTTCTTCTTCGGAACCAGGAGCCCTACAGACTTGAAAATTGGCATGGATGATCAGCATATGGACCTTAATATAAATAGCTAAAATCATGACTGTAGGTTCACCAGGTGCGGAGCATCAGGGGGGAGAGGGTAGTACTTTTGTGAAAATCTTGTAATCTTTAACCTTCTTCTTCTTCTGAACCACAAGCCCAACAGACTTGAAACTTGGCATGGAGGATCAGCTCATAGACCTTAATAAAAATAGCTAAAATAATATCTGTTGGGCTGCCAGGTGCGGAGCAACAGGGGGGGAGGGGGTAGTACTTTGGGTAAATTTTGTAATCTTTAAGTTTCTTCTTCTTCGGAACCAGGAGCCCTACAGACTTGAAAATTGGCATGGATGATCAGCATATGGACCTTTATATAAATAGCTAAAATCATGTCTGTAGATTCACCAGGTGCGGAGCATCAGGGGGGAGAGGGTAGTACTTTTGTGAAAATTTTGTAATCTTTAACCTTCTTCTTCTTCTGAACCACAAGCCCTACAGACTTGAAACTTGGCATGGAGGATCAGCTTATAGATCTTAATAAAAATAGCTAAAATAATATCTGTTGGGCTGCCAGGTGCGGAGCACCAGGGGGGAGGGGGGAGTACTTTTGTTAAAATTTTGTTATCTTTTACCTTCATCTTCTTCTGAACCAGAAGCCTGACAGATTTGAATATTGGCATGGATGATCAGCATATGAACGTTTACATAAATAGCTTAAATCATGTCTGTAGATTCACCAGGTGCGGAGCATTAGGGGGGAGAGGGTAGTACTTTTGTGAAAATTTTGCAATCTTTAACCTTCTTCTTCTTCTGAACCACAAGCCCTACAGACTTGAAACTTGGCATGGAGGATCAGCTCATAGACCTTAATGAAAATAACTAAAATAATATCTGTTGGGCTGCCAGGTGCGGAGCAACAGGGGAGAGGGGGTAGTACTTTGGGTAAATTTTGTAATGTTTAAGTTTCTTCTTCTTCGGAACCAGGAGCCCTACAGACTTGAAAATTGGCATGGATGATCAGCATATGGACCTTTATATAAATAGCTAAAATCATGTCTGTAGATTCACCAGGTGCGGAGCATCAGGGGGGGAGAGGGTAGTACTTTTGTGAAAATTTTGTAATCTTTAACCTTCTTCTTCTTCTGAACCACAAGCCCTACAGACTTGAAACTTGGCATGGAGGATCAGCTCATAGACCTTAATAAAAATAGCTAAAATAATATCTGTTGGGCTGTCAGGTGCGGAGCACCAGGGGGGAGGGGGGAGTACTTTTGTTAAAATTTTGTTATCTTTTACCTTCATCTTCTTCTGAACCAGGAGCCTGACAGATTTGAATATTGGCATGGATGATCAGCATATGAACCTTTATATAAATAGCTAAAATCATGTCTGTAGATTCACCAGGTGCGGAGCATCAGGGGGGAGAGGGTAGTACTTTTGTGAAAATTTTGTAATCTTTAACCTTCTTCTTCTTCTGAACCACAAGCCCTACAGACTTGAAAATTGGCATGGAGGATAAGCTCATAGACCTTGATAAAAATAGCTAAAATCATGACTGTAATGCCACCAGGTGCGGAGCACCAGGGGGGGGGGGGGTAGTACTTTTGTGAAAATTTTGTAACTTTAACCTTCATCTTCTAATGAACCAGGAGCCCTATAGACTTCAATATTGGCATTGATGATCAGCATATGGACCTTTATATAAATTGCTTAAATCATGACTGTAGATTCACCAGGTGCGGAGCATTAGGGGGGAGGGGGTAGTACTTTGGATCAATTTTGAAATCTTTAACCTTATTCTTCTTCTGGATCAGGAACCCTACAGACTTGAAAATTGTTATGGGTGATCAATATATGGACATTAATAAAAATAGCTAAAATCAGAACTGTTGGGTCACCAGGTGCTGAGTGTCTTGGGGAGGGGGTAGTACTTTGGATCATTTTTGAAATCTTTAAACTTCTTCTAATTCTGATTGAATAAGTGAAAATCTCTTTTTTCTGTGGTTGCATGGACATACCTAGGTAATGAAGCTTTTTTCTCAGGTGAGCGACCCAGGGCCAACGGCCCTCTTGTTTAATAAATATATAACTGTTTTAAACCCGCATATTGATCTCTCTTTTTAAACTAGATTAAAAAGTAAACATCATCTGTCAAAGTATTGCGTAGTAAGCACGCAAACTAATATACTCAATGGTTAAAGATTGACACTGAGCAAATATTGTAAATGCTTTAACTTGCAATTTCCCTACCCATTCAGATATTTCAAATAAAAAATCTAATTTTTTATTTAACCATGTTTAAATTGTCTGAATTGATATGTCGTGATAAAACGTCAATTTCATCCGGATGCCTGCTTGATATGACAAAAAAGCACTTTATTGTGATTTTATACTACATTGTATGATTTTGTTTCGGCTCCTTTTAAATGTAAGTTTAAAAAAAGGGTTGTTGTTATGTATTTTGGGTTGATATAAATAAAAATATCGTCCCCGGATGATAAACGTCGAAACTACAGTCTCAATAAACCTAAATGCGTTGTTTTAGTCTCCAAACTACAATGTAAATTTATCATTCATCGTTTGTCTTTTTCCAACCTGGTTTTCTTTGCTAGTGTTGACTAAGTGTTATCTGTAATTATAAAATGATCATTTTTTTCATATTGATTGACAATCCCAACTGATTAAAGTATTTCACAAGAGCAGAGGAAAGTGTGCTTGAAATAAACAGTAATAAACCATTGGCCAAGTCGTTTATCCTAACTCTGTGAGAACTGGCTAGCCGTATGGGTCCGTACGTCGAGCCTACAAGGCAAGCCTATGTAACTTGCCGCAAGGATCCGTACTGCTAGCCACTTCCAATAATGCTTCGGCCTATCGCCCGAGTTAGAATTACATGTATATCTTTTGTTCTCTGCAAGGTAGGACAATAGAAAGATGAAGAATCAGGCAGTTTGTGCTATAAAACATTTGCTCGTCTCCTACATTTTTTTCTGTTTTCAAATCATGGAATTGTTTCTGCAACAGCACCACTTGGTATTGAAGCGACCATTTTGTGTCGGTAGTAAGTGTAAACTAACTATTGGAAAAAAAAACTTAAACGATTTTTGTAGTGGGCGTTATCTCCTATTTAATTCCAACAATTAATTTCAGGACAATGGAAACTGTCACATTCTGTCACTTATCGTTTCATTATTTTGTTTTCAATAATTCGAATGAATTAATTGATTTATATACAATTACTGACGTTTGAACATTAACAGTGTTTTCTGAAGCAATAATATAGAACATGTGTCAATCATATACTGTAACAGACTTTTGAATCCCATGCGTTTGTTCATTTTATAGACTTTATACGCCAGACTGCAATTCGAGTCAAAAAAGAAATGTTTAATTTGCGATTATCATCTCAATGATTATTACAATGATTTTTACAGTAAATATCGAGGGATCGGCGCAACACTATTGTAAGTGCCTATATATTTATAGGCACTTACAATAGTGTTGTACTGACCCCTCGATATGTAATATGGGAATTTTATGTGACCGCCACATTTGTATTCACAGCAGATATACTGTTCAAACAAATTGAACAGGGGTTATACCAATTTCAAGTTCATGGCCGTTTATCATGAGATCTGAGCACTTGCGCGTTTGGTATCCTTGTAAACTCTCGACTTATTTTATGAACAAAATTATTTCATTTCATGTGGATATGGTTAACAAGCGATTAACTTAAAGAAACATTAGAAATTAAAATCACCGCAACAACCAAAATACTACGCTCCAAAACTGAATCAAAGCGCTAACAGCGCCGAGGGCCTGATTTATAAAGAGGCAAATTGACATTTGAAGGCATGCATGCCAATTTTTGAATCTTTTTAGCAAGACTTTTTTAGGCGAGGGAAAACCAATTGTTCCATTTACCTATAGGGATCGTAAGCCACATTCGGAACTCACTTCAAAGGAAAAATGCCGAACGGTATGATCACGTTATAGAGCTGAGTCCGCCAAAAACAACTTCTTCAATTACTACCCCCGATACCGCTTTGCAGACAGGCGCAACTCGCGATTGTGTCATTTTAGCTTAGTTGATTGGTTTGCTTTTAGTCAGTCAATTTATTCATTCGATCATTCCGTCTAACAATCGTAGTAATTCTGTTTTTCTAGGGGCACAAGCTTTTCGGCTCTTTCTTGTACATTGAATTGAATTCCATAAAGAAGTTGTATTTTACTGTGGGAACAATTGATAGGGTCAATTTCTCCCTTTCTCACAATATGGTCCGCCCTATACTCATGATACCCAATTGTTTTTTTTAAAATTTCTACCCTAGATATATATCAAGTTACACTCATGTTGACTCATTGTCTGCAACATGTTCCAAGTTGGCCCAGTCTAAAAAATTTTCGCCTGTTTAAGGGTTTAAGGATGGGACAAGGCTTTTAGATTTTCTAATTTAGATCTGTCCATTACAAGACAACAAATGTTTAGACAGGTCCAAATTGCAAAGAGTTGCAGATTACATACAGTATGTGGGCACAAAATTAGGGAGAAAGGAGAAATATTTCGTTAGCAGCATTTTCTTCTTTTCCCTATTAGCAAGGTCACCCGTCAAGATCAAATATAAAAGCTATGTATCTTTAGCACGGCAGTGATTTTGGCCGTGTTAAGTAAGAAATAATCTTGTATACATGATAAAGACAAGGCGAACAACCAAGGTTATATTCTAGGAAATTGACCTCGTGTGTTGTTTCGTCTATTCCGTTCCCTCGCCTTTAGTACTATTAGTGCTTTGATTTTAGCACAGCGTAGTGATATGAGCCAATATTTCATTTCGCCGAAATTTCTGTCCAGGGCAATTTTCTCGGAAATGAGTAAAAGTGAAATTGTTTTTGTTTGTCAGTTGAAAGATGATCTTTTTCTCGAATTTAGACGATAACATAATCTTGTTGATCATTACTTTCTCAAGAATTTTGCATTTGTTGTATCCCAAAATACCCATATTCGCCTGTCCTACGGTAGATTTTTCTGATTCTACTATGCATTTTGATTAATAATGGTTCATTTTAATAATTTATTTCATCATTTCAAATCTATTTCATATCTAAAAATGAAGTGTAAACACTCAGATTTCGGAAAATTAAAGAAGAACATAAAAATTTTGCTGTTCAAAGTTTGTCCCTAGATTTGGACATGATAATGTCCTCGCAATAACTTACATGCGCGTAATAATATTACTTTTGGTCAATTTTACATAAAACTCTTTGTAAACGGATGCCTTAACATTGAAAGAAGCCATGCCATGGTGGTTGATACATAAACTTTGTATGGGTAGTTAGTGAAAAAAGATGAACATAAGGTAAACCTTTGACAGCGTAGATTTTATTTTCTGTCCGTTATGTAACGCATTTACCAAGGTCATGTTGACTAAATCTATTACACTTCAAGCTGTAATTGTTCGGGATTAGCATCACATCATTATCTTTGGGCAACAGCTTGTCTCCCTTTTTGTTTGCGTGCTCTATCCAGCAAAAATGGTAGCGTTGGTCTTCGCAATAACCGTCTTTTCAATAACGGCATTTTTCGTTATTGGAAGTACGGAAATTGTGTTTGCAAGGACAAATTTACATTTAATTGAGAATTTCAGGGCTTTGATTACAAATGAAATGTCAATGAGCAAACATCTCAAAGTGATTACGAAAATAATAAGCATCCCCTAATCCGTTTTTTAAAAAAGGAACTGCCTTACACATTTTACCTAGTTTGTTGTTACTGGAATGACTAATGGTCGTTATGTGAAGGATATTTTAGGGAAAATATGACAGTTTTATAAAGAGGCTGATCAAAGTCAGACAATTATTCCATGGGCTTAATCCAAATTTACCGCTTGAAACATCATTCGTGAAAAAATAGGAGTATGACAAACAAATGCTCATCATTTAAAGTTTTTTATTAGTACGTTACTTTGAGGAGATTCTTCGTTACTGGAAAGACATGGTACACCTATCTAATTGTTTGTAGGTGTACACCGTCAACCTTTTTGTTGGAATGTTCAAATTACATAGTATTTACTTCGGTTGTTGATCTGCAAAATTTGTTTTTTTTCACATTCTGATCTTCATCAATTCAGACAACAACCCCGATTTAGAGGGTGTACCATTTTAATTTGTATAGTAAAAAAATTGAGTATATAATGATTTGTTAATTTTAGGAGAAAAAAAGACTCGGTCCAAGTACATGTACAATGTACCTGTACATGAACAACCTTTTCTTACATATCAAGAGAAGATAATTATCTTTGATTTGGAATAAGTATCGATCTGATTTGACTGGTACATTACCCTAATCTTAAACGATATTCTACTTTGTTACAAAGTTATGTATCTTACATGCAAACGAGTTGAACATTGTTTGAAAGTTATATTATGCTCCTATGTCTGTATATTTAAAACTTCCCATATCCCGTACGTCTGTTAGCCTTAAGTTGCAAGCTCTTAAAGTGCACCGATTTGTCAAAGAAAAGTCAAACCATACAGAAGTTGTTTATGAATCAAATTTCTACCCTTCTTCTTTTAGCTCACTAGGGGTCAAAGTTATATCTATCTATCAAGATATGAGAAAGCAAAAATCTATTTGTTTCTGTGCTCTAAATTTTATAAGCACTTGGTCTAGAACCTCGAAAAGTTATTTTGCTAACGACAAAAGAACGGCCCTTTTGTTTAATTTGGTTACGACATCCATAGGTAAAGGTCATAAAGAAACTTTGACGAAAACCACTTCCATCTATGAACACAAGAGCAAATGGCCTTCAACTATGTACATATTTTGTAAATGGCCTAGGGTATTGACGTATTGTTGCAAGGACCGATAGATCATTTGTAAACGAGACAGATTTTGTCCTATATAATGTGTAAGCCATTTGATTAGACGAAGATCACGAAACTGTTTATACGTTTTGGTCGTACATATAACTGAAATAAATCCATTTATTAAGGTCACTGAGTTAAAAAAAAAAGTCTATAATACAAATGAACTTTGTTTGAAAACCATTTTCTGTGCTATAACTCAATGTACCATTTGGCGTCAAGCCTTGATTTATTAACAAATGGGCAAGGATAATATTTTGTAAAAGTTGAAATCATGTTATAAAAGAACCAAACCATTTCTTTATGGGTTTCATGATATTTAATTATTTCTTAGAGTTCATGTCTCTCCTTGAACAAAGAATTTTAGATGGTTTTCAGCTTGGAAACAATTATATTTTCTAATAAAATTCGAGCTTTTACTGACATAAACGACAGATCTGGATTTTGAAATACACGTATCCTTAATTACTTCGTTGATTGTAATCCCCCAATCTCATTCAGCATAACTAGTTACATATTATAACAAACGACCAGACGTAGTTTGGATAAAAATCTTAAAGCATTTCTCAGTTGTTTCAGGAAATACCTTCTTTAAACGCAGGATTAATTAAGGAACACCGGTGGAATTGCATGTATTTATTTTGATTTAAAATGATAAACTAATTGAATAAAGTAACAGTGCTTGAAACTTTTGAGAATACTAGTTTGATAAGATAGGCTTGATAAAAAAAACAAAAACAAAAACAAACCAGGGAGTTAAACTTTATCAGTTACTTAATCATCAATGTGAATAAAAGTATTGTTTAAATGTTTAGTTGCTATTAGGAGTTTTTTGTTTGAAATGAAAGCTGTTGATATCCTTCTTGTTGATTAGAAATTGCGTTCATATGTTAGCTTGAACTGAAACAAGGTGTGTGTTCAATCGAACATGCCATAGGTCACATTCAGACAATAGAGGTGCAGTGGATGTGAGTGTGGTGTGAGATGACGTTCATATCGGCTCTGTAGAGACCGTTTAAATATCGTGGTAAACCTGCGAACTGCAGCGTTTCAGAACGTAACCATCTATCAAGACATCTATTTCGGTTCACTATCTTATGAATAAGAACTTTTTTTTTCAACTGGCAACATCAAAATCTGTTATGACTCCCAGGTTGATGTTGATGGTTAATCTGGCCTTTCAGAAAAAGGTAGTTCGAAATAAGGTAGAGTATAAGAAGTTCCAATTCTGGGGCTCTGTGATAGGCGTAGTCTTGCAATAACGTCACAGACAACGTCTGATTCAGTGGTAGAGACAGTTTATACGGTTATGTAGGGTAACATTGAATTATGTGATATTGAGTGATGCGTCTCAATATCATACTTATGTCTTAAGACGTATTGCAGAACGCCCTGTAGACCCATGTGTGATTCAGCTAATGCCTTTTTTGGCATTTCTTGGAATAATTTAGTAGGATGGGATCTAATAAAAAGATAACGAAAATTTATTTTGTATTTTCGAACAAAATTTGAGGAAACGTTGTGCAAAGTTACCGAGTTTGGTTCGTTTACATACTTTTAATTCATCTTTAAAAAAATGTAAATTAGGAAATCCACTTATTTTCGAACGTTAAGATGGATAAAATAATAACTCTAAAATTGCAAATAAGCTTTTTTCTTGATTAACGAAAGTCCACAGTGAACAATGTCTTTCCAGTAGCAAAATCAGTCATTGCAATAACGCAATTAAATAAAGATACATGCGACCAGATTTATTTTCTAAAAACGCTTTATCTTATATTAAGAAGAATTTAACATTCATTAAGCATGGCATGCGGTCAACGAAACTGTATGATAATGATACTATTTCTATAAAAAGTCTTTCTTTTCCTTCCAATAACGTTATACTTCCTCCGAGTAACAATGATGATTTGAAATAGAAAATGTAAAATTGACGAATATGAAATATATGTTTTGGTGTTATGATTAGATTTTTACTCAAATACACAACTTTGGAATAAAATTTTGATTGTTGAAAGGGAGAGGTAAAAGTTCAAACTACAATTCTAGGTGTTTTTGTCCTTTCAATAACGTTATGTGTCATCCCAATAACTTATTTGTCCTCGGTATAACATATAACTTTTAGTCAATTTTTTCAGACAAAAGTGTTATCACATCTTAAGTGAACAGCTCAATACAAAGAAAAAATAATGATCTGTCGCATTTGGAACAAAACAACGTTTTCTTGTGAGAGTGATACATTGGATCACATTTGAAATAGTGTAAATTTACGACTAAATTCGTAAAGGTAACGTAGAACATAATATGAGCTCCACTAATTACTTCATGAAATCAAAATTTACACCTGTCAATTACATAATATGTCTTATTAGAGTACAGCAAAATAAAAATCATTTATAAACTAGCATATTGCAACTAAAGTAAAAAATGTCTGTGTTACTGAGAGGACATGAGTTGATACAACATGATAAATGCTTACAATCTGAAGTATTTCTATGTCAATCCCAATGTAACCAGTATGCTATTTAGCTGTCTAAGATGCTAGCCTTCCGATCTAAGCAAAAAAACAGGGCCAAATCATAAGTATATTTTTCTAAAAAATTGACTTCCAGATTTCGGCCAAATCAGATATTGGCTCATATGCAAACACTGCGTTGAGCACACAAAGCACTTCGTGTCGCACAAAAGTTGATGACGTATACTAGATATTTTGCGTGCACGTGAGCACAAAAAGATAAGTAGTACACACGTTGTTCGGTTTTTGACTCGATTATCTTTTTCTAGGCAATTTCCAGGATACAGTTTTTAGCTCCACTGGCTGAAAGCCACTGGGGCTATTGTCATGGCGTTGTGTCCGTCGTGCGTCCGTCCGTGCGTCCGGTCGTAAACTTTTACTTTAAAAATCTTCTCCTCAGAAACTACTGGATGGATTTCAACCAAACTTCACAGGAATGATCCTTTGGCGACCCTCTTTCAAAGTTGTTCAAGAAATTTTGATCCAATGAAAAACATGGATTTAATAGGCATGGCTTATTTCAAAATATGGTAAAAAGTGACTTTTCTCAGGTTCTAATCAATGGATACCAATTAAATTTTACATGAATGATCCTTGGGTGACCCTTTATGAGTCTACAAAAAATTATTGTGATCAGATGAAAAAATATGTATTTTATGGGCGGAGGTCATTTCTCTATATGTTATATAGTGGAAACTTTGTAAATCATTTTCTCAGAATCTAATTGATAGATATCAACCAAAATTTTACATGAAGTGTCCTTGGGAGACCTTTTATCAGTCTACCAAAAATTATTGTGACAGGATGAAAAATATGTATTTTATGGGCAGAGGTCATTTCTCTATATGTTATAAAGTGGAAACTTTGAAAATGATTTTCTCAGAATGTAAGTGATGGATATCAACCAAATTTCACTGGAATGCTTCTTTAGTGATTCTTTATCAGTCTACCAAAAATTTTTGTGATCGGGTGAAAAATATGTATTTTATGGGCGGATGTCATTTCTCTATATGATATTTAGTGGAAACTTTGTAAATCATTTTCTCAGAATGTAACAGATGGATATCAATGAAACTTCATTAGTATGATCCTTTTGTGATCCATTATCATGCAGCCAAAAATTATTTTGATTGTATGAAAAATATGGAATTTATGGGTGAAGGTCATTTCTCTATATGTTATAATAGTGGAATTTTTTAAAATCATTTCAACATCAGAAGAACCCAAAATATCTAAAAATCTAGTCAAAACTTAGATTTGCTATTACAAGAATTTCAAGCCTGTGGAGCGACTCAAGCCATTCATGGCTTCCTAGTTTTCCTATGGCCTGCTAAACCAGGCCAAAAAAACGGGGCATGTCAATTTGGCATGCTTGGAAGTGGTGCTTTGTCCCTACAGGTACAGTTAGTTACATCTTGAAATTGACATTCATATCCATCAACACCACCATTCTAGTTCGCTCACTCAGCGCTCCATTCATTCACTCCTAACACTCGCTCAAACCATTCAAAAACGCTCCAAAATGACTAAAAAAAGAAAAGATCAAAAACTACATACAGAATGATTATAGCTAGCAAAGAATAGAGCTTTCACTGATATAATTGAAATTGAAAGCTTCGAATTGGTTCATGAAGCAATTAGAAGCTATTAAATAGCACTGTATTCACATTTATTATAGGGAGGTAACATATATCGCTAGTTGTGTTCCTCCTGAACATAATTAGCGGTATTGGATTACCTCCCTTTCACTCAAACCTCAATCCACACACTCATTTAAATTCGTTCCAAAATCAATCCAAATTTATTTATCTTGCAAATTTCACGATTTTCTGAACTGAAACTACAAGATTATCCGAGAATTTGAAATCTCAAGTAAATAACTCGCATCCGCAGATTGTTTTATCGTAACCCCCGTCGTTGACGACCCTTGAGGTTATTTTACGTCGCGAACTGCATGCAGCAAATTTGACTACGCGCCTTCTTCCTACAAACGTTTCAAAACATCTTGAATCATAAACGACTTCCTGCACGTTTCATAACATCTCAAATCATAAACGACTGTTTTAACATGAAATGACAATAAAATGCAAGCCACGGAAAGCATGTTTGTATTACCATAACCCTAGGAGAAAAACAAATTTTCGACAGCGAACCCATTTTTATCTAAAATTCTAAAAAATAGTTCACGTTTAATACTTTTTTTATTTAGCTTTTATAAACACTGTTATCAAAGACATTAAAGCATTAAAGGATATTTTTTTCTGCATGTGTGTCATTCTATTAACATAAAAAGAAAATGACACGTTTTCAATGCGGTTCAGTGTAATTTGCTGTATCGATAATCTCACATCCGTTATACTAAATTTCTTACGAAAAAAACAATCGTAGGTCAAAATCACAAATCGTATCTGTGGCTTTCATTCATTTATGGGTTCTGCCTTGCAACATCTCATAGGAAGCGTCTTTATAGTGAGATGATGCATGGCAGATTTCCGTTTTTAGTTACTACTGTAGAAGCAACTTTTATTTCTGACATGCGCAAAAAATGATTGTAAGGTATTTAGTAAAACAGGCCCTTGGACTGTGAGACGGGTAAATGCCATTCGGCTACCAAATCCTCTAGCTCCAACTTGAGTTACGAGGGTTTGTTCTATACCAACATATTGCAGATTAAGATGAAAAAAATAGTACTTCCTTTTTGGCTTTCAATTCGGAATCACCCTTTTAAGCCAAGGATAAAAGTAAACAACATCTTTTGAATTAAAATTTGATAAGTTTAATGTGTACATAAACATGTATATAACGTTTTATACAAATGCCAAATCTTTATCTCCTTCCGCGAAAAAAATATTTTTCAGATGAATTTCGAAAGAAATGGCAGTATTAATGCTGAGGATAATATTGGTTTTGTTATGTTGGTGTGCCACAATAAAATCTGATATAACCGTGTGTCCAAAAAGCTGTCAGTGTATAGAGGAAATTGTGAAATGCTCGAGATTCCCATCTCTCTTGAAAAGGGGCACAAAACATGTATTTGTTTCGACAGCTGAACAGCTATTAAAGAATATGTTTTCTGGTGAAGGTTGGGACAAAGTTTTATCATTAGATATATCTGGAACAAAAACGGAAGAAATATTCAACAACACCTTTGTTGGATTGGAATCATTTGAAAGACTTGGCATTCATTCCCGCTACCTTTACCGTCTTGGTAACGGCTCATTAAATGGTTTTGGTAACGTTAAAAGCCTGGGGCCCGTTTGACTAAACATCTTACGATCATTTTTTGCGTAAGTCAAAAATCAGAGTTGCTTCTACAGTGGTAACTTAATATCGAATTTTGCCATGCATCATCTCATTGAAATCGTCTTTCAAAGACGTTTCCAATGAGATATTGCAATGCAGAATCTAACAATAAATGAAAACAACAGGTACAATTTGTGACATTGACTTGCGATCATTTTTTCCGTAAGATGTTCTGTAAAACGGGCCCCTGGACTTATCAGCGTGCATACGGCTTTCCTCCTTCTTTGTATTCGAAGTCCTAAAAGGATAAAACTGCTGTACCCAAATTAGAGACACTTAACTTGAACAGCGTGAATGAATTACGGGAAGGGCCGGTCAAGTCTTTGGCAATAGACAAACATTTCACCGAAGCTATACAGCCCAGGAATTTGTCAGAACTGCACCTACAACGTATGCATATTAGTTTTATAGGCGAAGATGCTCTTTTACCTTTGTGCTTATCGCTGGAAATCATTACATTAATTGGGCAATCGTGGAGCAAACGGTTTTTATCGCCTTCGAGAATTGCAAGTCCTTTCGTAAACTTTCAGTAAGCAATTGTCGCTATGGCAAACCGATTGGATTCAAAACATTCAAACCAATTACGAGGTTTGAATTGGACGCCATCTTTTGGAATTTTTTCGCAAATTTAATATTCCTTGAAATGAATTACATAGTCACTGGCGAATCGCCCCTACGATGCTATAACTGCAGCATAAGACTGACCAATAAAACTGGGAAAGCAGTCGAGATGATGTTAAGGGAATTTAATTTTGAGGACAATAAATTACGGTACTTTGATGTTTTGAATTCACTGGAGACATTGGCTTTTCACACGTTGTTTCCCTTAGTCTAGGCAAAAATCAAATGGAATATTTATGCCCAAGGTTCTGCTATGGAATGATTGGCATTCGTATATAAGATTTGTCAATGAATGAGCTTTGGAGAATGCAATGGTTTAACCAGTCAATGTTTTCAAAACTAGCTACATATTTACCTGAACTGGAAGATTTTGATTTATCTTTTAACAATCTGACAAATCTGCCGCCAACATTGTTTGACAAAAATTCTTAACTTAAGAATCTCAATTTCTTTAGATTTTTTAAATCAGATTTATTTCAATTCAAAACTTCCACTTTTCTCTATCGATTTACGTTACAATACCATCCATTATTTGAGACAGCAAAGCCGATCATGGATAGACAGTTGTAATGAACTGACAGGAAAACTAAAAACCTATATAACAAATAACCCTCTTGCCTGCTCTTGTTCATCTAGTGAGTTTCTTAGCTGGATGTTTAATTCCCCATCAGTCTACCTACCACAGTCGAGTGTCGGTTGCACATACGATGGAAAGCAGCATATTGTGACTAAAAATAACTTATCTGAATTACAAGCAGAGCTTTGTTACAAAGCGCCTATAGCTTTAATTGTAATTGGATCGATTGGTTGTACAACAGCGTAAGTAAGCTTTACCATATTTGCTAGGCGAACAGTGAAAAAGTTAAAACTGTATTTGAAGCGACAGAAAACCCGAACTGAAAATCTAGCCCTTTTGAAACGTGGTCAATTGGATACCAGTTATTTAGCTTTCCTTTCCTTCTGCAACGACGATGGTCAATTTGTCATGAATCATATTTATCCAGCTCTTTTAAAAGAATGTCAAAGACTTCCAGAAATTGACGTCGATGAAGACACAATTGGTGTGGGGGACCTCCACTTTCGTCCAGGATTCAGTCTGCACAATGAAATGATACGATGTGTACAAATGTCAAATGTGTTTCTCGCTGTTGTATCTGACAAATATTGCCAAAGTCCATATTGTCGACAGGAAATGAATATAGCTTATACACTCGAAAAATCAATTATCTTACTAATACTTGGTAAAATCTGCGTTGAGAAAATGTCCCCTTTACTTAAATTCATATATTATAAGTATAGTCGGTTGCTTGTTTTTCGGCAACATGGACGCATCGAAATAAAGCCAAGCTGGAAAAGACTTGTCGAATCAATCCTTGAAATGCCAACGTCAAGGGACGCTAATGAAAATACTGAAGATCGAGCGAATTATTAAGTCATAAACTTGCTAATCTGCAGCAAGGTCGACCACCTTCTATACTAAAAACAGTTATTGCAAAAATGGATGGTCGTGAACAGATTTAAAAGCAGATGGCGAGGAATATCTTTGATTAGTCGATTGAAACAAACGAAATTCAAATGAGGGAATTATTCGTAAGATCAAACGTAATTTATACAGCTCTGACCGATAATATTTCGAGATATCCCTTTCTGAAAGTCTTAAAATAGATCTACGGGTATTTTATCTGAAGTGAAAATAGACGCAACCGGAAAAAAACATTTCCAAAAGGTCAATCGACTATCCTCGTTTATAAACTCCATTTTCAGAGAACACGGGGAAATCCCAATGACATCACCTAAAGTGTCCCAATCACATCACCTAAAGTGTCTGCAGCAACATGTCTGACGAGGGATTTTAAATTACGAGGTTTTCTTGTCTTCTGTTATTCAGATAATTCTGCGTAATTTTAACCAAGTTTAGAACATTTATTTGCATACTACCTAGTACGTTCGTCTCCTTTGGAACGATAGTGCGATAGCAACAAAGCTGCATTAATCATCAGTTTCTGTAATATCGCCGGATGCCAAAGCATCGTAACTAAAAATTGAGTAAGCCGCAATTCCTAGGCCCGACGCGCAAGATACACCTTAGGACCGATTCAAAATAGAAACTCCATAGTTTTTCATATCAGTTTCCATAATTTATTTAATGAAAGTAATAAAAGGTGATTTTGCAACCAAAGCTCGTACCTACAGCTTAAAGTTAAAGCTAGAAGTTTTAACGCTTGGAAATCGTTTATTCTTCAAGAACCACCCAAAATGATGGACTTTTGGAGCAAAATTTTAACTTACAGAAGATGTGAATGCGCCACATCCGGTCATACATCGTATTCGAAAATACGAATTCTTATTTGGTTCTTCAACTTACTATTGATCCACGGAATTTGTGTTTAGAAATGATTAAAAAAGTAAAATAATGAAATATCTTTCGACTAGAGAGCCTTATTGTTGTGCACAAAAAGACGATCGTTTTATTATTCCTATTTCGTATGCGGCCTCAATAAATTGCAAGTTAAAAAAAAAGTCCCATTAATATACCGTTCAAATGTTGAACTTAAACGTTTGTCGAGTAGGCCCATATAAATTTACGCTAATCTTTGAAAAAATATAGATCCGTCTTTGTTTTTTAAAAATCGGACAGTTTATTCTTTTATTATTATTTTTTTTTTACGAAAATGGTAATTATGACACACGGTGCGTAATTGACGGCAAGGTGTCAAAAAAGGATTATGAGTTAAACAGTGTGATTCTGAAAGTAAAGAAATCAACGCCTAACTTAATTCTTTACAGTGAATTAGGAAGACATCCTGTCTCAACTGAAATCAAATCCAGATAGATTGGATTTTGGCAGCGTATGTTAAATGGTAAATCTGATAAAATATCTTGCAAACTTTACAGTATGTTGTGAGCTCTGCATAATATTGGTCGATTTGACTCTAAATGGTTAACGTGTATTAAAAGCATACTTGAAGAAAGTGGCTTCTCATGCTACTGGTTAAACCAAACTAACATACTTTCCAGTATTTCAAAATCTGTCAAAATGAAATTGAATGAAATGCACATATCTGATTGGAAAGATGCAGTGTTTAAAAGCCCTAAATGTCTTAACTATAGGATCTTTAAACAAGACTTTGGGTTTGAAAATTACTTTAATATTCTTCCAGCTGATCTATCAAAATCTCTTTGCCACTTCAGATCACTAAATCACAAATTTCCAATTGAATGGGGGAGATTTTTAGGGACCATAGGGGATGACAGGATATGCGAGTTATGCAGGCTGAATAAAATGGGTGATGAGGTTCATTATATGTTAGAATGTACTTATTTTGAAGATACCAGAAAAGTCTATTTGCCAAGAAATATCATCATGCGTCCAAATGTGAATTCTTTTCATAGCATTATGAAGTCGAGTGATGTAACAACTATTTTCAAAGTTGCAAAATTTTGTAAGGTAATTCTGAAAATATTTCATGAGATATTTAATTGAAATTGTTACTAAATTGTTAAGTAGCTGTGGAGGTATTGCAGGCACATACATATAAATTTATGGGCCAGGAATAATTTCACATGAATTTGAGCAAAATAATGGTTAAAATTTGTTGCCCTCCATTATGGAGAGACCTACAATGATAATGATCGACACTTTACGTAAATCTCATATTGTTAATATTTGTAGTGCTGAATCAAAATTTTGGCAAATTGCATTAAAATCAGAGTGCCGAAAGCACTAAATGCATCTTTTTTCACTATTCTGGCTTAAAGGGGAAAAGTAGGCGGCATAGGCCGAGATCAGACTGCACCAATGCACAGGCTGATCTTTGTCTTTACTTCTTTTATAAATGGAATATTTTGGGTTTAGCATGACAATGGTTAAACATTGCTTGACAATTTTATCAGATCGAGGTCTAATAATACTTATATTCAAATCTAGTCATATAACATCTAGTCATCTTTTAAGTGAATTTTCCTACACTCAGGCTACCTATGAGTGCACTATGGTTGTTTTAACACTGAAACTTTCTTCCGAATGTTTGTTTATTGTTCATGTTTGTTTGTATATTTATGACTTTTACCCCGGTTAGGGGTTTGTCAATTTAATAAAACTCTTGAAACTCTTGAAAATCTTGAAAATCACATGAATCCAAGTACAAAATTGATGGGAAGCACCAAAGAAAAAGCTCCGCGCTAAATTTATTCGAATTCAGTATGACATCTTTGAGTAAATATTAAATATTATAATAAGGAATGTAATGAATACCAGCCCGATGAGCTCAGTTGGTAGAGCACCTGACTTCAAAACCATTGAAGTTCGGCTGCGTGGGTTCGATTCCATGGCTGGTACACTATCAAAACTAATTGTCTTTCGGATGAGACGTTAAACTGAGGCCCCGTGAGACGGTGCTTTACACCTAGCACGTTAAAGAACCATGGCGGATCTCAGCAGTAGTTTCGTCATGTATCCTTGCACTATCCCCCCGTAGCAACTAACCGCCTTCTGGGGGCGTCGGTCATATGGGCATGTGCTACGGTAAATACGATAAATACGATAAATAAACAGAAATACACATATGTTATGAAAACTGAAGACAGTGATAGTGTAAACCTATTTTAATAAAAGAACAGTCATGGAATTTTGCGTTATTTGGTCTCTGTGGGTAGAAAACGACAACTACTTTTTTATATTTGATGTTTTCATGCATTGTCCATGTTAATGTTTGAAGATTTTGAAATTGAACAGTTGAAAGATGTTTCATTCGGGAAATATTAAGAGTCCTGAGTCCTGATGAATTAAATGTGAATGCAAACAAGATAAGCAGAATGTTCTTAATCCCAGACAAGAATGTTTAGTCTGGTTTGCCTTCAAAGGAGTTGCAAACAATGCATGAATTATATGTTATTAGGGTTGTCTTTATATCTTTGTCACAATGTTTTCCTATGTCTTAGGTTGAATATTATTATGAAGCAACATACAAATATTTTGTCTTAATTTTTGTCTGTTAGTCAATTGACATAGACCTTGTTGTCTATATACTTAGGTACAGCATTTTTCTTTTCCTTTCAATATTTCCAGGTGATATACCTAAATTCCACATACGAGTACATGTGTACATCTAAAAAAAATTGGGGTCTGCGCTATTTGTTAAATTTGATTAAGGTAAATTTATGTCATTTTGAAATAGGTTAACACTAAAAAAATTATTCAAATATGTATGAGCCATGACAAAAGTATAAATGTACACAAATGCTAAAAATATTAAAAGTGGTGTATGACATAAGATTCGTGGCAAATATCTGATTAACCCTTCCCAATAGAAGACCATATCTTGATGTTCCTAGAAGAAAGTTGAAACTTTTTGAAGGAAAATAATTGTTTTTTTGTTTTAAACCTTAATCAAAATATAAAACTAAGAAAAAATAACACAAGATGATCTCGATGGTCTGAAATGACTCACCAGAATCAGAATCACTTGAGCAGAAACTGTTATTTTGTTTAATTCAACGGCAGATAACTATGCCAAAAATCAAGAAAAAATCATTGATAAATACCTTTTAAGATTCATGTGTAAACGTCGAATGGCTGCTATAATGTTGTAAATGTAGCTGCTCTTCAATCGAATGTCTGGTACGCGTTTTAAAATAGACTGGTTTCGCAAAAATTCCGAAAGATCAACTTGGTCAATGTCGCTTCACATAATAAATCGACGAATCAAAACGGACATATGTATTCAAATATATAGTAAAACCCTATGATAGCGTGTTACTACCATCAAAAGTTTTAGCAGGACCTTTCATTTAGTTTTTTTTCCATTTGTGGACTGACAGTTGAAGTTTCGTCCAAAGAGCCAGTCTATTGAAGTTATAGGCGTCTAGTCTAAGTGTGGTTCGAGATGTTGTGAAAATTTAACGAAATTCTTCAAGTTTTCCGAAAAAACTCCATGTGCCTAAAAAAAAGACGCAAAATCAAATGGCTCAGCGCTGTGGTGCGGGACAATGACATCTTATTATTAGACATAAACCCTTTGTTCGAATTTTTCCGGGTAAAATATATTGCATTTTGAAATTCCGGACTGAAGAATGTGTTCGAGAGTTCGACCGTCCTGGTGTACGAGTTTTCCGATGTCGAACACTATGTCGAATTATGACTTAGTTCCTTGTTCGAATTTTCTCTATAATGTTCGAGAGTACACCTGTTCGAGAGGCAGAAGTTTGACTGTATTTTAATAAGGAAACAAGCATTTACAAAGTATGCAGGAAAAGGAAAGTGTATGTTGGGGGGGGGGTTAAAAAATTCCTACTTTGTAAAAAAAAATCTTGAAATTCCAACATGAAATTACAAAAATTCCTAGCCCTTATTGAGAGCACTGTAAGTCTGCAGTTTCGGCTCCCTCATACTTAATCAAGCTCGTAAGGGCAAATCGGGCTTTAGTATGGTGTAGCTGTGTGATAATTAGATATCCCTCGTTTGTCGTTCGTCATCAACTTTCTTTAGTGTTTATATCATAGGGGCGACAATGCATGAATATTGGATAGTTATGTTGGTCAGGTCATTAAGATGAACCGTATGAATTATTATAACCCTGAATTTGTATCATAATAGTTTTTTTAAAAGGAAGACAACTAAAATATTTATGCTTTGCTAGCTTTCAGTACTTTCAGTACTTTGACCTAGATGTAGGAACTTTGGATAGACCCATTTGTCCGAAATATATGTTTTCAACATTACAGTTTTGAATTATAAATGTGACAAAAAATTATGTTTGAAATATTTTCCATCTAGTTTACTGCTTTTTTTAACAACAAAAAAAACCCCAAAACATTTGGACTTATATACTTGTGAGTCAATTTAACAAGGTAGGTACAGAAATAACGTAAACATTTTTTTTTAAAGTAAGTTCGTCAAGAATATGCAACAAAATTAGATATGTGTTGTGTTTTGCGTCTCTTATGAGGTTTTCAAAGAAGCCATTAAACATATACACGGGGCACGAGAAACCTTTCAATATGATGTCGTGGTGCAGGTTTAGGTGAATATCATTTATTTCTAATGTTGTCAAAAAGTCTAGCCGTAATAGAAACATTAATTGAGCCTATGCGTGACATTTCCAACAATTTTAAATATGCCTGCGGTGCAAACATTCATCAATTTAGACAGTTACACAGGCCAAAAGTTAGGTTTTCCGATTGCCAGAAGTCAGATCTACACCTTATCTACCAATGGATTGCAAAGCGAAGACTATGGCCAGCCTGTGCGGATGCACAGTCTGGCCAGAGTCTTTACTTGGCGCACATTTAAAATTGTTGGAAATGTCCCGCACAGGCTCAATTGATTGTTGTTCGAAATAAATCCTTAAAACTTGGAGCTCATGTTTGAAGTCAAAATCATTATTTCTCGCAGATAAGTTAAGAAAATAAAAGAGCCTGTACCTGACATTTCCAACAATTTGAAAAGTGAATGAGGTGCAAACATTGAGCGGCGTAGACAGCCACCTGATGTAAATATCGTGTTACCTGATGGTGTACAGGTATTTTGAGATCTTATCTATCTAATAAACGCATAGCAAAGACTCTGGTCAGACTGTGCGGATGCACAGACTGGTCAGAGTCTTTGCTTTGCACATTTTTGAAATTGTTTAAAATGTCACGCATAGGCTCAAGAGAATTAGTGCAAACTACCGTAACGGACGATACCGTCTTCTTTTGTGCTCAACCAACTCTGTCCTAAGTTGGATATTTACTGTCCAATAACATTTTGTTACGCAAAGCCATCATTTGCCTTCTGTTTTTCAATTAGACGAATCTTGTAATATTTTCCGGAGCTTTCGGATTTCGGAACTTCACTAATTCCACATGATTTGTTTTGCCAAATGGCTTTAATAACATTTTGTCGTCGTATTCGCGCGGTATGCAATCAGCGTTATTTGTTTAAAATATGTCGAAACTACATAGAGGGTCATCCCGTTAGTACCATGGCACAATAAACATTCAGCTTTGTAAAAAGAAATATCAACATGATGATGACAAAAATATTTTTACGTGCTTAAGAACCCTTCCAAACAAAATAGTATAATTTTTTTGCTATTACTTGTACAATAAAACTTTTACAACAAAAAAGTCTGCAACATGAACTTCTGAACATTTCTCGTTATTTGGAGTGCAATGCAGGTCATAATGCGAGAAAGTAAAATTATTATTTCTTAAGTCATTAACAATAAGAATTGCTCGCAAAGATGTGCAATTTCTAATATTTTCAATTTTAAATATCGGTGTCCATAGTAACGCTCATGGATTTGAACTTTCCTCCAAGAAGGTGGATAAAGTCAGTCGAACGAATTCTATTTGTGACATAGGCCTAAACCATTAGCTTAGCGGCATGTATATACGCACAGACGCTGAATAATACGCGCCGTGAAGTCAAAATGAGGGAAAGAGAATCGGAGCTAGGGAGACATAGAAAAGATACGAACAAATTTCAGATCCCGAGACAAAGGATCCCACATGCAAGATGCAATACCCCTTGCTACTTCAACCTGTAGTGCTATCTCCGAACCAGACCAACAGAGACTCTTCATCAGCATATGACAGAGAGGGCTACGATAAGCAGCAATGATACAACCTCCTCTTAGATCAGAACATCTCTCGAACATTTCAGTAAACTGGAATGTACCTAGGACGCAAGCATTGTAATTTTGGGTCATTTTGGATAATTCGGCTTCATGATTGTAGTACTTCGGTAAATAAGCTTCAAGAAAAACGAATTTCTTCATACCTTTACAATCGTCTATGGGGATCATTTGGACACAATATAATTTGATTTCAAAACGCAGTAAAACTCTGCATTTTATTATCAAATTATGATTTGCCCAATTTAATTCTTTCGTTAATTTCGTTTAAAGTAACGTCATCCTTAGCGAGATCGTTGATGCCTGTGATGTCATGTAAACCAACATGCAAAGTGACGCGCTTTCTTGTCTGTACCCGTATTTTTCCCGAACAAAAATAAAGAATAAAGTCGGTATATATCTAGAACACAACACATGTTATATAGTCGAATTTGAACACGTTCAGATACAAATTCCATTTTATCTCCCCTTAATTTCTGCGTACATGAACTATATGCGAAACTATACTATTTTGATCTTTAACCCTTTTCATGCTGATCACATATTCCTGCTATACACAAAGCTTTGGCAGTACCACCTGTCGACCTTTCTAATTGATAATAGTGAGGTAACTTGAACCATTCATGGTTGAAATGGTAAAAAAAGTAAATGGCAAATTGTTTGAAAGAATATAGATTCAGTGTAATAAGGGTTAAAACTTCATATACTCGCATCGAACGGCCAATGACATGCTCTGTCACAAATGTTTGATTTTATTAGGAGAAATATTTACTCTGTCTTTTCAATTCATTACTCCGTTTTGTCAACATTTCGCTTGGACCTTCCATTGTTTCAATAATGGCGAGGGCGAATACTTTGTATTGAACAAATCTGTAAGCTGGTTCATCTAAAATTGTTTGGATAAAATTAAAGTCTACACTATATTTACCCATATTTTGCAAAGATTACCAAATCAATTAAAATGAGACGCCTTCTTTTACCGTTTTTAAAAAGGAAATATAAATTTATTTTTAAGCATGAATAGAACACTTCTTTAAATCCTCGAGCCCTTCATTTACAGGTGGTATGGATTTGAATGATGCACGCTTAAGAAGTAAATTGGCCATTAAAATGAATGCTTTGTTGGCAGTTTAGATGGCTATACATGTATACAATTTGTTGTAATTGCTGTTCGCATAAGGCTTTAATGTATGATGAAATCTATAAAACCTGATAGTCTTACTTCCATTCTCATTTCTAAGACAGTTCGTGAAAAAAAGGCGCTAAAGAGTGCGTATTGCGTTCATGGTATCCTTTGTTTGTGTTGCGGTCAATCAAAGTTGACATAATGTGTCGTCATTCTTTGTTTCACGGTCCCAGGCGTTTCATTGGTTGTTGTTGGCTACATCGTGGGTGCATTCAGTCATAAAGAATAAAAAGTGGAATCGGATTTAACATGTCAAATGATTTATTTGATAAATTAAGAGATAGCAACAAACTCACAAGGGAACACATTGTGATTCATAGCTGGCTTGAAATTCGATAATTATACAGGTAAGGAAAATTATATGAAGTGGTCAAGCTTCATAATCTCAGTTGAAATATTTTTAAGTTTATGATAAAAATGAAAACCTAAGTATTATCATTATTTATGGGTTGTATTTATTCATTTTTTTAAATTTATTTTTATTTTTTTTCAATATTGAGATTAATGATAATGATCATCAGAACTTCAAATAAAATAACAAAAAATATGTTGTTCTAAAGATCACAACTGCTGGTAATTTTTATCCATTTAGAAAGTTTCGGACATTCTTTAAAATATTTTTATTGTCATTTGTATAAGTACAAAAATGTCATTTTTGGTAATTCAATTATAAATACTCAAATCTTTCTCAATACATAACTGGGCCCAACTATGAGTTAAGGTACCCCTACACCATTTGGCACTTGTTCCAATCTTTATCAAATAATTTTATATTTCGTAGAGTGTACCTGTACGAAAACTTGACCAAAAATTCAGCATATCGTTCCATGCATTTTTCGGAGAAAATGCGGATTTTGTAAAAAAAAATAAAAATAAATTGAGCAAAAATGGCAAGAAACGAACATTAAGAAGCAGAATGGTGACCCTCAATGAAAGTGACTTGGTAAACATGATTGAATGAATATAAAGAATTGTAAAATATTGGATAAGTAATATTTACAAGACGAAAATGCAGGAAAAAACGCTCTTGAAAAAATACTCCCTTTTTTTCAGCGAAATCTAAGTTTGATTTAAAATTCAACAAAAACTTATTACACCTACATTAAATATTGATGAAAGAATATGGTAGAAAATTAGTTTAACATTAGAAGATTTAGAAAAGGTAAAATAAAGTAAGTGTATCCAGGCATTTTTGGCCACTCTGTTTTTCGTGAAACCACCAACCCTCCAAATTCAGGCGCTCACCTATTTTCGTATTCTGGTAATAAATATCTACAGGACAAGAGTTTTATAATATTTGCTGTTATACAAAACATGTACCTCATTGATAATAATGTAACTGCTATTTAAGTTTCAATTACTGATAATCCAGGCACGTAGGAAGCAATTTAGGGGGCAAGGTGGGTTAGATGAAGACTCGTTCTTTTACGGTTCTTCTTTCATTACAGGACATAATAAATTTCGATTTCTACACCTGTAATAATAACTGAGAAGGAAGGGAGCTTTTTCTTTTATACTTTCACCAAGAAAAATACATATAAAAGAAAAAATCATATTTATAATCAGCCCAATCATCATTCATACCAGTCATAAGATGATGCATTTTAGGCAACAAGCTTAAAGCGTCCATGACATATTAATTTTCATGTGTGTCGTTTGTTGAATCTTCTAGAAAAATGATTCAAATGACAATAGACAGTTGAAAGATAATGCAATGGCAGAGAAAGGTCGGATTATAACATTTTAAGAAAAGGAAATCTTGCCTGCAACAAGAGTCTTCTCAATTTCCAACAAAAAATCCCGATTTTTCATAACGTACGCAGTGAAAGGACTAAACGTTACCATTAAAGCATCTGTGGCATTGTTTACTACCAAGTTTTATTCCATTGACCCTGTCGGAACAAGTTCTTGTAACGTTGGAAAGTCAAATTGCCCGTGAATCTATATTAAAAATTTTCAAGAGGGATTACTATTTTATAACAAAATGATTTAAAGGATGTCCGCACATCCGGTTTCGGATTTTCCGCCATTAAAAAAAGAACATTTGCATTTCTGTATTCGTTATAAAACTATAAATCGAAATTCAAAATATGTTTTTGGATAGAGCTGTATGTAAGGTTGTCAAAACAGGTAAAAATTTTGTATATATTCAATTTTTCGGGGCATTTTTTCCCGATTTTAGAGTATTCAGAGAAAACGACAAGCCCGTATTTAAATAAAACTTATGAATATGGTAAAAAGAACCCCTACCTGATATCCCTGAACAAAAATACTAACAAATTTGTTATTTCCAATATTAAAAAATGTGTTTTGAAATTTAATTATTTTTGTGAATTACCTCCCTTTATTTCAACAAATGAGTAAATATATCTAAAAAGTAAGACTGTATCCCCCAACTTTTTTTCATGTCAAAATATTCCTCATTATGTCACAAATTTATATTGAGAGTATAAGAAAAAGTTAAATAGTAGAACTATATTTTTTTAGTGTGAAGCATGTACTAAAAGCCCTTAATTTTAAAATAACACGGATTATTAGAAAAAATCGTCTACGGTTTGATAACAACATGCCACGTCCGTATTCACTGCGACTCAGTTGCGTTATTTTGAATAAGTCTGTGATGAGTATTGTCTAGTCGTCGTCGACGTTTGTAAAGAAATGAGACTGTGTGTCAGAATGTCTAGTAAAAAATTAATTATCTTTTATTGAGATGATTCAATAGCAATACTCGGTGATAATTGATTTAAACAAACAGACTTAATTCTAGCCGAGTCCTAGGAAAAATGCAGATACTCTGATATGCGAACAGACACCTTTCCATGCAAGGCAACTTGAATGGGGATGTTGACAATTTTATCTAGTATAACAGTAAGAATAATTGGCGTTGATATTGCAAAAGCTCTTTTCGCGTTTGAAAATGTATCCATAATATTCATTCTGGAAAAATTTCATATCAAGAAAACTTCCTTTATCTGACTACAACTGTATCATTATTTCTTACTTGATTGATAATGAAAATAACAGGAATGTTTTTAATATAGAAAATTGTAAGACCAATTGGAGTACAGAATATCTATTAAAGGGTTGCAATTTCATGTGGTTCAAAAAGAAAGAAGCCCAAAAAAGATACCAATTTTGCGTCGAGAATATCTAAACTTTTGCAATTTCAGGTGATTCCAAAAGAAAGAAGCACAAAAAGAGATTGGCTATCGCGGCATGAAGCAACATATCAAGGATATTGAAAGTATCTTCATCTACACCTTTATTGCAGCACTGCTCATCCCAAATGCATTATGCATCTATCGTGACTTTCCGTTGGGCGACAAGGAGCAATCGATTACCAAACATACAGGTGAAATAGATATAATGGAGCTCATTAACTTAATAAAAAGACTAGACAATTTGAAAGAAGACCAACTAGAAATGGAAAGCGAAATTAGAGAACTCTTTCCACAATATACAAAAAGCGATCAGAAAATAGATAGTCTTGAAAATATGGAGCAATATGCAAGTTTGGATGTTGATGGCATTCTATCTGATTATTTCGAAATTGGACCTACACAGACAGTTAATAAGCGATTCTCTAGTAGTCAAACGGGACAGAAACGTCAAGATGTTATAAGAACAATTTTGAATGCCGCACATGGCTTAGGCCAGGCAACACCGGGCATTCAAAAAGGTGCAGGTCGCTTCCATCCATGGGGAGGTTGATGCTTATTGTTTTAAGATAAATGGCACTAATAATTGAAAGCGATCTTTTTCTTTTTTGTTTGAATCTTACTTTTCCGATGTATTTTTGTGCATTTTTTTCTTTTCTTTATTTTCATTTGGGTATGAAATGGACAAATTATGCAGACTTCTATGATAATATATTAATTTCAGTATTTCGCGTTGCTTAATCAGTAATCATCTTCTACGAGGGATGATCCAGGAGTTCGGACAATGGGCTTATAACTTTCGCATTACTATCTTCTTCATTATATAGTTGGTCAATGTGCAGTTTAGTTACTACGAGGAACATTGATCTTATTATTTTTGTAGAATTATTTTTAGCAGCCTTTGAATACGTTACCATGCTAAGGCGGGGGGGGGGGGGGTAATTTGTTATGTCTGTTTTATATATTTTGAAAGAACAGCACGGATATTTAACCGTTAAAAGTAGATTTCACGGCTCACCGCTCAAAATCTACCTATAACTGCTTTTAGTAAAATATAAACAAAGTACGTGGAAACTACATGTATTTTACCTCATTTTACGAACTTTTGGACCAACCTTCGTTTTTAATTTGATCAATACATATGTATGTTCTCTCGTGAGATTTTGTTTTAGACAAGCTGATCTTAACCGATTCTAAAAAAGAAATGTTATTAAGCGAGCCTTGGCGATCTTAACGCATTTTCTCTTCTAAATAAGGTTAACAGCAACTTGTCTAAAAAAAAGTCGAGTAAAACATTCTTTTTCTCAAATAGAATAAAATAGATTAAAATAAAATGAACCCTCATAATCATCTTGGAACTCCAACATGATAGCAAATCCTCGGAAGTACGTACGTAAGATGACGTTGAGATGGCGCCATTTAAAATGTGATCCTTTACATGTGAAAGGCAAGTTTATCTCTGATGGTATAAAACAAGGGTAGCTCATCTGTGAACGTGTATAAAATACACAATGTACTTATTACATTATTGGTTTATATCTTGTCCATGTTTTTTTTTTTTTTTTTTTTTTTCCTCTCTGACTGGAGGATAAATTTATATTTCACTCGACATTCGACCTCATGAAATATAAATGAAAAATAAATCCTTTATGTACTAGTTAAAGGGAACATTTTATAAGCCTGCCGAAAAGCGTTATATGATCACCCTTGATGACGTCCGGACAGGCGACGTCAACGTCTTTGTCCGGAGCATAACTCTGTAACCTTATGTAAACAGTAATTAAAGGGTAGAAAGGCTTTCTTTAATGTTATTCGGTGGGTTCTGAGAAATAACGGTAGATACATATTTGATAAACTCACCTAACTAGTTAAGTTTGAACTGATCACAAACATATATCCCGCTTTCGTTCATTTCGTCCTATCTGACGTTATGTAAGCGGAGGCCAATAAGTGACGTCATCATGAACGTAACATAGAAGTTACGTGCAAAATGACGCGCTTTAAGGAAAATTGTCATCAAAATTCACATGTAGTCCCATTTTTGCATTGAAGAAATGGAATAATCTTTTGTAACGAGTAAGATCGATTGAAAATATTTCATGAACGTCAAAAGCTATATATATAATACGTACCTAGTGTATTGTATGAAAAAAATATCTAACGAGGTTGGGAGAATTGTAAATTGTCGAGGCTCTGTCTAGACAATTATCAATTCTCACAACCGAGTTTGATATTTTTTCATACAATTCACTAAGTACGTATTATATTTATCTTATAACCTATATTTGTCTTGTTTTCGTCGGTGTTTCTAACTGAAATGCAAAATACTAAAAATAGCCACATTATATCATTGTTCTAAAAATAAATATGTGATATCATAAAAAGATATCATACGGGCCTTCTGGTTTCAGAGAAGAAGATATTTGAAGATTTTCACTTTTTGATTCTTTGTAAAAAGGGATGCGCCTGGGTGGAGCCCAAATATGATCCCAGGGTCTTGATATGAACGAACTTAGTAGAGGTCCACTAGATGATGTTACATACGAAATAGGAAAGTTGTCAGCCTTCTGGATTCAGAGAAGAAGATTTTTGAAGAATTTCGCTCTTTGATTCTAGGTAGAAAAGATTGCGCCGGGGTGGAGCCCAATTATGACCCCATGATCTTTATATTACCAAACTTGGTAGAGGTCTACAAGATGATGCTGCATACGAAATATGAAAGCTGTCTGCCTTATGGTTTCAGAGAAGAAGACTTTTAAAAGTTTTTTTTTATCTTTGGTTCTATGTAAAAAGGATTGCGCCCGGGCAAAGCCCAAATATGACCCCATGGCCTTGATATGAACAAATTTGGTAGAGGTTCACTAGATCATGCTAATTACGAAATATGAAAGCTGATTGCCGTCTGGTTTCAGAGAAGAAGATTGTCTTGTTTTCACCCTTTTTGTTAAGGGTAAATGGAATGTTAAGGGTGGATTTCATTTATTTGAACAACTTTGGTAGAGCTTGACCAAAGGAACATCTTGCCAAATTCCATCAAGATTGGCCCACCGGTTTAGGAGGAGAAGATGTTTAAAGAAATTGTGGGCGACGGACGGCGCAAAACTAACGACGGACGCTAGACATTGTACGATCACAATAGCTCGCCTTGAGCACTTCGTGCTCAGGTGAGCTTAAGATAAGTCAAAGGTCAAGTTCTGGGTCAAATATTCAACATGAAGACAGAATCAAAGACAATCATCTACAAAGCTTTATTGTTGACTTTACACAGTCCTAGCCCTAATAATATAATATTTAAGAACGTAGGTCAAAGGTCATGGTCAGGTTCAAGGGTTCATCATGATGCCAGAGTCAAAGATAACCATCTACAAACATTCAATATTGACCTAACTCGTTCTAGCTCTTGTAATTCAATATTTAAGAAAGTAGGGTAAAGAGCAAGATCTTGGTCGAGGGTTCAATATGATGCTATATTGATTGAATGGGGTTTTACACAGCTTTCAACATCCTTTCAGTTGTATCGCGGAGACTGAAGCACATAAGAATGGAATCCTGGTATTTCCCACACCAGTACTACCATTACTTCCTTTCTATTCCTAGCCCCCAGCTGCTACGTCACATAGGCCTACGATTATCAATCCATTGGAAAAAACAAATGGTCGGAACGGATGAGTGCCGCCATCGGAGATGGAATACATGATGCTAGAACCAAGGACAACCATCTACCATCCTTTATTATTGATTAAATGAAGTGGACCCGTAATAGTTTCGTAATGTCTCAAATGTAGTGAACTTAAACAGTGTTAACAGAGGCTTCCTAATGATTTTCATGAGGAAACCTCGGTCAATATTGTGAAAGATCATTTGTTCCGAAATGTTGCGGAACTATTACGGGTCTACGACCTTAGTACAGTGTCACACAAAGTCGTTCATATTCTATGCCTAGTTTTAGACATTTAGATATTCTTTCTTCCTTTTGGCCCCTTTTCTGATGACGTGAAAGTCTCGAGTACCCAAGATTATTGCCCAATAATAATTTGACAAAGAAATCTTAAAGAGCATACCCTGGGGATCATTTCAATTAAATCTGTTTGAATTCTGATAGGTAGTTTCAGAGAAATTGGTTAAAGAGACCCAGAAGGCCCATTTTAGAGAAATTCAAATGGCAGCCCGGGAGTCGCATGAGATGATGTAATAATCTAAAATTGACTGTGATATGCATGCTCAGAAAGGGCATTCATGTGAACGGAGTTACCCACTAGTGGTATAGGTAGATTTTGAGCGGTGAGCCGTGAAATCTACTTTTAACGGTTAAATTTCCGGGCTATTCTTTTAAAATTGATAAAACAGACATAAAAAAAGATACAAATTACATTTCAAATGAAACTTAGTGCTTGTCTTAGATCTTAAGGTTTACTCATAAACCTAAGGTAAAGGACTCAACGCCTAGGTCAGAGCTCAGTTTTGAAAATACACCTATAGTAAACAAACTTCACATTTACCGCTACAATAATTAATTAACCATGAAATATCGTTATCCCATTAAGAAATGTGATAAACTCGTGCAAAATACTATATAAAATAAGAAAAAAGTATTTGTCGTTTAAAGTAAAAGAGAACATTTGTTTTATGTAATCGAATTGTTGTGCACTATTTTCGACGCCATTTTGGAACCCGAGTAACACCGGCCTGACCCACGATCAGAAGTGTCGAGGTTGAAAGGTTAAAATGACATCACTAGTGTCGAAACCGAGGTCGTTCTGATGGAAACCCGGTTAACTCGGGTCGAAACCGAGTCCGATATGAACTTACCCTTTGATGACGCGGTGGCCCATAGCAACCGTGATATCCACCCAATCAGAACTTAACGAAGAAATCTTAACCCTTTCTTGTTTTACAAAATTTTGGACCTGTCCAAATTCAAAGGTTTTGCAGACGAAAATTAAAAGTGAATTTAATTTGAAAAATAACCATTCAGTAGGATAGAAAATAGTGTGGAAAAAGAAGAAATTGCTTGTCAGAAGCAATTTCTTCTTTTTTCACAATGTTTTCTCAATCATGAAATCACAGGCACGTAAAAAGCAATGATTAAAAAGCAAAGGGTTAAAGAGCATGTCCCAAGAATTTTGTGAAATAAGATAAATCCTGATGGGCAGTTTCAGTGAAGAAGATTTATCTATAATTTCAACTTATAAATGGGAATTTTTAATGACTCGGCAGACCTTAGCAACCATGATATTGATTCATTCAGAATTTAACAAAGAAAACTTATAGAGCATGTCCTTAGAATAATTCCTGTGAAATACGGTTGAATTATAAGGGGGAGTTTCAGTGCAGAAGATTTTTCTAAGGTTGATAATCGTAGACCTATATGAGACAGCAGCTGGAGGCTATGAAAGGATGTGGTGGTAGTACTGGTTTGAGAAATACCAGGAATCCATTGTTAGGTGCTCCAGCCGCCGCGATATGACCGAAATAATGCTAAAAGCGGCGTTAAACCCCATTTAATCAATAAATTTATTTAATTGTTCACCATATGCATAGGCGTAGCTAGGATTTTGAAGTTAATACGCACTCAAAAGGCAGCCTACAAAAAATATATAGGATAAAGGCAATAAGTGGACTTTGGCAAAAGATGAATGTCGTCCGTCTACTTCTCTTGTTTATGCGTTTAGCGTTGGCGAATAATCAAAACATCGTAACTACAGCTTGAATAAGCTGTAGTTTCGATGTTATGATCATTTATCGACGATATGTTTCGTAAGAGGATTTTTTATTACGCACTTTCATAAAGTGCGTAATGGTAGTTACGCCCTTGATATGGGACCATTTTTTTTCGATCACGCGGAAGCTCTAGTCACCCATGACAATAACTCATTCAGAATTTAACGAAGAAACATGAAAGCTTGTCCCAAAGATCATTCTCGTCAAGTTAGGGTAAATTCTGTACAATAGTTTTAAAGAAGAAATAGAGGATAATCGTTTGTTTCAGTGTAAGATCGATTTATATTTCATCGAGTGGACAACAAAAGCTATATTTTCACGAGTAGCGGAGCCACGAGTGAAAATATAGCTTTTGTTGTTCACGAAATGAAATATTTATCGATCTTACACGAAAAACAAACGATTATTCTATTTCTTTAATGCAAAAATGAGACAAAATGTGACATTTCTAGGACACATTTTCGTAAAGCGCGTCATTTTGCGCGTGATTGCTATAAAACGTTCATTGTGACGTCACTTATTTCGCCCCGCTTAGTTTACGTCAGATAGGATGAAATGCTCAAAAGCAGGGTATAAGTTTGTGATAATCTCACTGCTTTTGCGGTGGGATTATCAAGTGATAATCTACCGTTATTTATCGATAAACCACCGAAAAGCATTAAAGAATGTTTTTTAATATTTCACCATTTAGGGCGCATTTTCTGGTGACATTAAAAGCCATATCGCCCAGGTTATCATCCCGATCAGAATTCAAAGAAGGAATCTGAAAGAGAATGTCCTGAGGATCATTTCTGTTAAATTTTGTTAAATCCTGACCAGTAATTTCAGGGAAGAAGATTTGGGACCATTTTTATAAATGTAAGTTGAATCTGACCAGCAGTTTCAAAGAAGAATTTTTAATATTTTACCATTTGTGGAAGTTTTTTGGCGACACGTCAGCCCGTAGCGCCTAAAGTATCAACTCCGATCAGAATTTAACGAAGGAACTTGAAAGAGCTTGTCTTGGGGGTCATTTCTGCAAGGTTTGATTGAATTCTGACCAGCAGCTTCAGAGAAGAAGATTTTTTTTATTTATAATATTTATTTATAATATGACCTACGTCGTGGGAGTGAAATAACCCCGTTGAATATTTTTGATATTACACGGGTGTTATTACACTAGTGGAATAACCATACAAATAAGCTAAGAACGAATAGCAACGCTATTTCGTTATCGCGAAAATGACGTCATAATTTGTATATTGGAATATGGAATGGAATGGAATATATGGAATATATTTTATTTGCACTTTTATACCCAAAACTGGGTTAACGGCAATTCAACATAATACAATGTCATACATCAATACAAAAACATTAAAAAAAAAAAAAAAAAAAAAAAAAAAAAAAAAAAAAGCACACACAAAAAAAAAAACAAACAAAAAAAAACAATAACAATGATAATAATTGAAGAAAAAAAAAAAATGAAAATGAAAAAGTGGAATTCAAATGGTTTGGAGCAAAAGATTAAACAAACATACATTTTATTATGAAATATCACATTTGATAATAAATTTTCCCAATGCTTTATGTACCCTAATATCTGGGTGCTTCAATAGATGAACAAAATCTACCTCAGTTTCAAAATTCGCTAAGCCATCAACTTTCCTAATTTCATGCATCATATTTGACCTGAATTTTTCATATTTCAAACAATGAAATAAAAAATGCATCTCATTTTCAACTGTTCGACATTTGTCACACAATCTCTCATCCTCATTTAATCCACAATATCGACCACGCTCAATCTTAAGATGGTGAGCACTTATTCTAAAAGAACATAAGGCTTTTCTAATATGTTTGTCATTTATCTCTTCTATATAACTTTCGATGCTAAATTCCTTCTTAATTGTCTTGTATATTTGTAATTTTTTCATACCCTTTTCAGAAACCATACGTTTTTTCCAAAACAAAATAAACCGGTCTTTAAGTTTTTCTTTAATATGGTAAATTAGTGAAACTTTATTAAAAGTGAATTGGTTTTTCCAAATGTGTGCAAAACCAAGCTCATTTAGAACTTTTTTCACAAAATTGAGCCATGTATGTTTTTGACATTCATTTTGAAATTGATCTAAGTAAGCTTTTGACAACAAAGAATCACTACTCACAGAAATGGAATGCAGCCAAAAGTTTATGGTATTTAGAATTGCAAATAATGTTAATGGAAATTGGCCCAATTCACTATAAACCCCGAGATTACTTGCTTTTGAGTGTATACCTAGAGTATTCTTACAAAATCTTGTAAGTAATTTATCAAATTCATTATTACCTTTAAGAGATAACTCGAAAAATTCATCGAGGGAACGTGTATTATTACTCGTCTTATATCCAAACCAAATTTCACTGCCATATAAAGCAATTGGTTTAACAAGAGAGTCAAATATACGCAATGCAATTGAAGGTTTAATATCATTATTAAGTACACTTCTGTTGATTGAAAACATAGCTCTTCTGGCTTTCATACTCAAGTTAATTTCAGCAGCGTTAAATTTCCCATTGTTTGATATAATCAATCCTAAGTATTTGTATTGATTAACGATCTCAAGCTTTATACCATTTATTTCAAAATCTACGATATCTTTAACACATTTTCCTGATTTTGAAAAAATCATAACTTTTGACTTGTCAATATTTATTTTAAGTCCCCAGTTTCTACAAAATTCTTCTACTTTAGCAATATTGCTTTTTAAACCCTCTGCTGATGTTGATAAAAGTAATAAGTCATCAGCGTACAAAAGATGACTAATCTTGTAATCATTTACAAGTGGGACATCAGACGAACATAAAGAATCGCTTATGTCATTCATAAAAATATTAAATAAAACGGGGCTTAATACATTTCCCTGGTGTACACCTTTAGTGACATCAATAGGTTTTGTAAGAAAACTACCACTTCTTACCCTTGAAACTGAATTTTCATACATTGATTTGATGAGGTCATATACCTTTCCGTTTATTCCTGCTTTTTGTAATTTCAGAAGCATCCCATGATGCCACACCGTATCAAAAGCTTTATGAAGGTCTATGAAGCAAGAGTAAATCTTACTTTTATTCTTCCCATTTAATACATATTTATCTATTATAGTTTTAAGAACAAAAATGTGATCAGAAGTCCTATAGTCCCGCCTAAATCCTGCTTGCTCCGGTTTTAAAAATGATATTCCATCTATATATTGGACTATCCTCTCATTTAAGACATGGCAAAATAATTTCCCGAAACAGCTGCTTAGTGTTATCCCTCGATAATTGTTAACATCATATTTACTACCTTGTTTGTGAATAGGAACAATGATTCCACTTTTCCAAGAATTTGGAAATTGCCCTGAGGTCAGAATCAAATTAAATGCTCTCACAACTTCTTTTTTCATAAGTGGTAATGCTGATCTTATCATTTCATTTTTCACCATATCATGTGAACTGGCTTTAGAATTTTTTAACTTTTTACTAGCGTTTAAAACTTCCTTTTCAGTAATAAAAAAATCAAGATTACCTAATTTTTGATATTCAAAATTATGGAGCTCAGAAAGCACCTCTTCTTTTCTAGCATCGCTAATCTCTGTAACATCATTATTTAGAAGCTTATAGAAATGTTCATACCACTCTTTACGATTAATAGGATCATGCTTTTCTTTATTAACAGTGTTATTTTTTAAGTCATCAATAAGTTTCCATGCAGTTTGGGGATTATTTTGCATAGCTTCAGTTAATAAATCAGTTATTCTTTTATTATATTGTCTTTTTTTAAGTTTGGTAAGTTTTTTGTATTCCTTAAATTTCTGAAAATACTTGATTCTCAGCGAAAAATCTGAGACATTTCTTATAAACGCATTTTTTGCAGATTTAACATCTTTTAACAATTTTCTACAATCATAATCATACCATTTTTTATTTATTCTTTTTGGCCGACTTCTTTTTTTCATATTAACTGACTTTTTAGGTAATGATAAATTACCAGCTGATACCATTATGCCAGTGATGTTATCAATTAAAGCTTCGCCATCAGAAGCTATATCATTTAGCGATTGTATTTTCTTTTGTATTTCTGTAGAATTTAAAGCTGTTTCATACTTGTATCTAGAATCTGCTGACCAGCAAAATGTGTCGGGTATATAAATATGTTTGTCTTTGTCCATTTTAGTTTGCCAATTGTTATCTCTTGCAATATTGCAACATATGTTTAAACTCATTTGGAGCATACAATGATCTGAAAAAATGTCAAGATCTTGTACTTTAAAGCTTCTAACAAAAGGTGATAAAGAGTAGCTGGCTATAACATAATCAACTACACTGCTACCTCTTACAGTATGACAAGTAAATTTACCCGTTAAATCGCCTAATGTTCGACCATTTAAGATATAAAGCTCATTGTCTAAACAAAAATCAATAAGCCATCTCCCATGTTGATTAACAATGTCACTATCTGATGAAACACGTGGAAGAATAAATTCATTATTACTGTAATTAGGCATCGCTATATATTTTTCATCTTCTAATTCTGAAAATTCAATTTTATTTCCAACTCGCGCATTTAAATCCCCACAAAGAATTACCTGTCCCTTGTTTGTAAAATATTGAACTTGATTTTCAAGTTTTCGAATGATTTCTTCACAATGAATTTTACCATACGTAGAATTAGACGGCGGTAAGTATACAAAACCTATATAAATATCAGAATCATATTCTGTATATAGCTTTTAAATTTTCACCCATATTACGTTACAATCTGAAAGTGGGTCAAAATTATACATGTGTTTCATTGACTCTTTTACTAAAACTGCTATACCACCAGACGATTTTGATGCTTTTTTATGTTTAGGTCTATCTTTTCTAAATACATAGTATCCCGGTAATGCAATTTCAGTTGTGTTATTGGCATGAGTCTCTAATAAACCAATACAATCAATCTTTGTTAGCTTTTCTATCACTTCTTGGTCAAATAATTTATTACATTTTATACCATGTGACTTATACTCCAAACCATTTATATTCCAGCAATTAATTGAAATAAAGCTATTTTTCATATTTCCACTCATTTGGACAAAACAGTTGTGAATAAGTTTCAAATGAGGTTAGATTGAAAAAGAAGATGTTAACGTAATATATCATGCGATTGTTCATCCAAATCATTTTACATAAAACCAACATTATACACTCATCTTTTAAGTAGCAATGAAGATGAGATGCTAATATGGCATAATTCTGAAGAAAGTTAGAATAAACATTTTGCATGCATTTTAATAATTTTGTGTGAAATTATCATTTATGTTTACACCAACACTTATCCTTTAAATGAAAAATGTATTCTGGTGTAAATTGAACATTATCCCGTAAACAAAAATAAAATCATATTACCAGATTCATAAAATGCCTACAGCATGACAATCATACCCTAAGAAATTCATCTTATGATTCTAGCATTTTAGCACAAAAATGAGTAGTTGGACAATATAAATTGCTTACATCACAAGAATGAGCCGTTCACATTTAACCTTAGTAGTATGTGACTCATAATTCAAAAATTGATATTTTACAACTTCTTTTCAATTGATCACTATTTAACACTGATTAGGCATATACACAATAAAATACCACGAAATAAACGTTTTGTTGATATTATCAGAATACTAATCATATTTTCGGACACTGTAAAAATCATAATCATCGTCACGTCTTCTCTTAAAATGTTCATTATAAGATCGTGGTACTCTATCCCGGCTAGAATAGTATTTATCGCTCTTAAAGTCAGTAAAGTGGTGATCATCGTCTCTTTCATACCTGTACTCGTCTTTATATCTTCTCGATCCTTCATTTCTCCTTTCCTCACAGTAGTTTCTGTTTGATTTATACGCCCCACGGAAGTTATTTTCATCTTTCGAATCCCTTATCTCATCATCGTAATAATTGTACTTCTCCAATCTTACATTCGTGTTCCTTTCTTTCACCCGATTCCTCCTGGGTTGGTTGCTATATTCGTGCCTTGTAGCCCCATAGCCGTTTTGGTCAGATCTTTCTTTCCATGTCCCATGTCTCGATATTGTGCTATTTGCGTCCTGCCCATACATTCCACCATAATTTCCTCTCCTTTGTACCGATTGTCTTCGTTTAGTACCATCATTCAATTTCATTTTATCACAGATATCTTCTTGTAAATTTGATAAAAACAGTTCCATCCCATTATTCGAAAGGTGGAGCTGATCATCCCTGAAGAAATCCTTCACAACCTTCCCTCTTTCTGCAAGATTCCCATGGTCCATGAATGAAACATCTATGCCCAATGACTCGCTCATCTTCTCAACCGCAGCATTTAATACGTTTCTTTCAACTTCGAGTGCCTGGTTCCCTACCGGTATTAATTTTGACACTGCTAATTTGGCATTTGGCGCTGCCTCTTTCAGACTGACAATAGCTTCTATAAGCTTTGATGCTGTAGCAGTAGCGTCTTCTTTTTCTCTCAAATTATTTATTCCACTGTGTATTATGATGTGTTATGCATCCTTCACTCTATCAGTGGCATTTTTAATGTCCTCAACTTTTGGAGCCCTGATCTTTTTAACATAAGTCTGTGTTGATCTTCCCAACTTAGCTGCATTGATTGCGCCTGAAATTGAATCCCCAATCAGATATAACTGTTCTTTCCTGTGGGTATCTTTAAGATTTCTTTTATCTTTGCTGTTGTCTGGATCAGACCCTTTCCTATTCCCTTTCTTTATTTCACTTGTCTGTTTTGTTATATCTGAGGATCTGTCAATTACAACCATATTTTGTTTGTCAGATGTTTCTAGGCTTTTGCTTCCAGCCTCACCATTTTCTTCTTTAGTCTCGATTGGTTTACTGCTTTCATTTACTTGGACGTGAAACTTTTGTCTGTTTTCACTTATATTCTTATCACTTATTTCTTCCACCAACTTAGTTTCTTTAAGAGTAGGTTCTTCATGGCCATCATCAATGTATGTATCTGCTAAACCAGCAAACCTGTTTTCCATTTTGCTTACAATTTCTGGCTGATTGGCGATATCTATACTCGTTTTAGCTGTAACCCGAGGATGTTCAAATTGTTCTGCACGAGATAATGAGCATAGATGCTTTTCAATATCCAATATTGTGTTTTTCGTCCTCTCTACACCCTTCTCTACTCCATGTATTCGATCATAAATTTGGGTATTTTTGTCATGAATTTCATGTAAACCTACACTGTTAATTTCTGTTTGTCTATTTAAATCAGTCCTCAGGCTGTTAAATGAATTATCAAATGATTTTAAGGATGTCTTCACACACTCTAGATCTGCTGTCAAGTTTTTCTGTATCACAGCTACCCCTACTCGAATTTCTTTCATTTGATTTATGTTTTCACTTGATCCTATGTTGTTCCCACCAGATTCACCAAAATTTGGTTTTTCAATATGACTAACACATCTCCCCAAATCTGATGACATTACACTTAACATAGACATGACCTTCGAGATATCTTCTTGTGTACTTCTCAACTTCCCTAACTCTGACTTTACTTCAGACTTGAATAAAAGATGATCTTGTCTTGTCTGGTGCACTTCAAAAACCAAATTTTCTAGGACCGATTCCACATTTTTCACCATCTGCACTACTTGATCACTGTCTAAAGAAGGTGGTTTATTTTTGACATTTAATCTCACATGAGTTTTCTTTGATGCTTGTTCATAAAAATTTTCATTGTTTGAACCATTCATACATCCTGGCACTGGTGTATCAGATCTGTCTCTGATTATTTTTCTTCTTGGTGTAGTGTTTTCTGCCTTGGAAGCTCCTAACTCCTGATGTGTGGATATATTCTCAATCGGGTTTTTGTTGGGATATTTACTAGCATTTTCTTTTTCTTTTAGAGTTGATGTAACATCTTCTTCATCTAATAATCCTATTTCTTCTGGCACAAGTTCCGATGGAAGTTTTGATTGAGTTTGCTCCAAAATATCCTCCGCAGCCATTTTATCTAGCACTGGACTATTATCCCCGCCGTTATTGTTTGAAAATACCGAAGAACACTTTGAGTCATCTTTTTCGGTTTCATTCCCATTTAGAATGATAATATGTTGCTGCTTATAAGCTTCATATTCCAACCTACTGTAATCCTTCTCGCCATCAAACACCGTAAAATCAGTAAACCCGGCACTCTCCATTGCCGAAGCTGCCTCTTCATATGACACAAAACCTTTGTATTTAGATTTCCCGTAACCTATGACAGAGTTACTTGCCTGTGTCCACCGCGTAAAGATGCCTTCTTCCCTACCGTGCGTAACTGCATAAAAATTACTTTTCTGTCGTCCGCTGGGCATACTGAATAACTATGATAATGCGATCTTTTCAGCAAATTTACGTATAATAATCATCAAATACGTACTCCGTTCAGTAATTCTTCTCTTTTTTCCGCTTCACAGTCTTCTTTTTCTTACTAAACCTCAATTTGAAAATTAGACGTTAATTGTTTTGAAAAATTTCAGCCATCTTGTTTTCGTGACGTCAACGAATCAATTATCATTGTGACGTCAGTTTTTGAACGGCGTTATAAGTTTCGCGGAAAATAGAAATGTTGAATTTCAAGAATTTTTACTTTTTTTGCAAAAAGTCGGGTCATATTATAAATAGTATATCAAATTTGTGCTCATAAAATACCGAATTTATTAAACTCGTCATCTATAAACAGATAAAAACTCGGCGTAGCCTCGTTTTTATCTGTTTATAGATGACTCGTTTAATAAATTCGGTATTCCATGACCACTCATTCAATATCCTCTATTTCATCAATGGGCACATTTTTGGTAACTCGACAGTCGACAATAGCGCCGAAGTTATCAACCCGGTCAGAATATAACGAATGAATCTGAGAGAGCATGTACCAAGGATCATTCCTGTGAAATTTGGTGAAATTCTGTCCATTAGTTTCAGAGTGGAAGATGTTTAAGAACTAACCATAATTTTGAACGCTGTTTCTCTGATCTTCTTATTTTTGGTCTGGATGTTTGTAAGAGAATTTGTAAGATAGGAGAAATTTGATAACATAAGTTTTTTTAGTACTAGAGGCTTGATGTTGTCTGGTCCTGCTGCTTTGTCTGGTTTCAGGTTGGATATTAGTTTTTGTACTCCATCAGTGCAGATAGTTATGTCTGGCATGGCTGGATATTTGCTGAAAGAGAAGGTAAACATATTTTGTCTTATGGATGAAAGGCAGGACTGAGCCAAAGAAATCGGTGTCATTGGAGTAAAGACTGATTGAAACTGTCGATTTAGAATATCCGCCTTTTATGTATTGTCCGATTTGATGGTACCTGAAATTTTATCGAGAAGGGGAGCTACTCCTACTGCGTCTTGCTTGGCATTTTTTTATCAGACTGAAAAATTTCTTATTATTAAATCTTGTGGCTTTCTCCTTGTTTTCAGTGTTTCCATCAAGGCCTAAAATATGTTCAATATAATAATTGTAAGAGACTTTTATTTGTTTCTTTATGTTTCTTTTCAGAGCCAGGAATACAGTTTCCATCTTGCTGTTTCCATCTTTCTTTAATCCAAATAAACTTAATCCCTTTTTCTAGTTAGACGTCTTATGGGCTGTGTGATCCATGTAAGTGATCTCTTATTACCTAGTCTTTTGGTTGGAACAAATTCCTTGATACCTGTAGTAATTGCATCTGAAAAACTTAAGCAAGTTTCTTCGACAGATGAAAAACTTAACCAAATTTCTTCGACAGATTTAGATTGATGATCTACTAATATTTCATTCTTAATTTGGTCCATAAAGATTTTGAAACTACCCCAGTCAGCTTTTTTGTAGAGATGAAACTGTCTCGGCTGTTGTTTGGTCATCTGTGGCTTTGTATCTGCAAGAATAGAGACAATACTATGGTCTGATATACCTGGGAGACAATTTACATTTTTAATTAAAGTGTGGTTTGAAGTTAAGAAAAGGTATTTTCTCCTGTAACTGATGTGACTGAATAATTGTTAAAAGTTGTGTTCAGTCTATAAAGGAACAAACCAAACCTGCATTATTCTGTACTTACTGAGTATATAAAATGTTCTCTCTGTGATTTCTCTCCTCTTCTCTCTCTAATCCCCCTTTATGACGTCACGATATGTTAGCAGCAGAGTCCTCGCGTCCGAGTTGTTACGCCAATGATGTTGTCTCATGTGACCCGTCGCAAGAAATGCGAATATCTTTGAAATCCGCCGAATAGATATTTGAAAATTTGTTTGGTTCTAGTATAGGTCATCAAGAGGGCCAAAAAAAATCTTTCAATGGGAGGAAGATTGGTAAATATTGATTCAGAAATTTAGTAAGTGCAAAAAGTTTCGACGCTAATTAGTTTGCACAGTCTGCCTGGGATCGACAGTTTACTTACTACCCAGATTGCCCCTTTTTGCGTGACGGGTCACAAATGATTTTACTCAATTAAGCTTCATTTTTACATGTGAAATAGCGAAAGTGTGCGATAAGGAATGTTTTATATGATACCGTTCAAGAATAAGGATATAGGGAAATTATAATCTGTTTTGTTTTAATTTTCACAAGTTTCGGTGAAAACTGCTCACCTGCGGTCTATGAATGGTATGTCAGACGGGCCAAAATCGCGTGAAAGGTATCCTTGCCCTGATAAGAATGTACGCATTAAGGTAGTGGACCCGATATAGTTTGCAATGTCTCAGAAGTAATGAACTTAAACAGTGTTTACCGAGGTTTCCTAATGATTTTCATTAGGAAACCTCGGTTAACATTGTGAAAGAATACATGGATCGAAATGTTGCGGAACTATTACTGGTCCACTGCCTCAATTACGCAGTCTGAAAAAGTCGAAACTTTTACGTTCAAGATAATGAAGCGCCCACAATAGCCCCAGAAATGGTTTCCTGCATTACCGTTGAAGAACTTATAATGCGTGTTTCAAGACTGGGTCGCTCGAGACCGCATTGGTACCCTTATCGCAAGGCAGATATCTTTATACTTGTATTACCGTTGAAGAATTTATAATGCGTGTTTCAAGACTGGGCCGCTCGAGACCGGTTTGGTACCCTGATCGCAAGGCAGATATCTTTATACTTGTAGAATGTAGAATGTTATCGAACCAAATATAGCATCCCTGGTTGACCTGAAATTGATCTCTCTTTCTAAACGTTTTCAGGGCCCGAGGTTATAAAACTTTTCTCATTCTCAATTCAAAATTTTCTCAAATTTCAATTTGAAATTTAAGCCGTAATTCTGTTTTATTACTCATTTTAATGTATTAACATAAAAGATAATATCAATAAGTTGTTATAAATAACAACTTATTGATATTATCTTTTAAATTCATACATTTATTCAAATTCAAAATTTGAGAAAGTTTTGAGTTGAGAATGAGAATAGTTTCATAACCTCTGGCTCAGGTCGTCCTAAATTTGAGAAAATTCTCAGATAAGAGCGATTTTTTTTTTATCTTATTTCGGACCCATCATTTTCTTAAAGGTCTGCGACTTGTGTAAGAGCTTTAATATCGACATTAATGGCCATGTTTATCCAACCATTGGGTCCCGAGTTCGATCCCCGACAACACCACACCCCCTTTCCGACATTCCTCCTACAATTGGCTGGATAATAGAAGAGCTCTGTGAGATAAACATATCGAAGGTTCAGCGCAATTTCTATTGCAAGTGCCTACACATTTATAGGCACTTACAATAGTATTGCGCTGACCTCTCGATGTAGAGGATTTGAAAGGGTGGCTTGGTAGTAGTAGTACTGTTGAGAGAACTACTGAGAGTCCATGGTTAGGTGCTGAAGCCGCAGCGATATGACTGAAAATTGTTTATAACATTGCTAACCCCGTTCAAAGAAACAAATGATTGTGTGTGTGTGTATGTGTATATGTGTGTGCGTGTTTGATGTCCTATCGAAAGGGTTCAGTATAGTAATAAGATTTCCGTGGATTTCTTTAATTGTGCCAAATTGCCAGAGGCTCGGCTCCTGTCCCGACTGTCCCACCTCTTTATCCGCACATGGTTCTACTTTGTTAATCATTCTTTTCGAAGTTCAATCCTTGCGATATGATAGTCAAGGTAGAATATACCACAAAAAATTGATTTGAGCGATTGCCGCTCTTTTTTTTTTTTTTTTTTTTTTCAGGCGGGGCTTAACCTGTCAATGTTAAGGTAGTGAACCGGTAATAATTTTGCAACATCTCAGAAGTAATGAACTTTAACAGTGTTAACCGATGTTTCCGAATGATTTTCATAAGGATATCTCGGTTAACATATACAGTCAATCTTGCTCGAGCGACCACGTCTATTTAGCGACCATTTTTATTAAACGACCGCTGTAGAAAATCTCCTTCTTTAAAAAAAATTCCATCAAAAGAAAGTATTGTTGTTCTAAAAATTATTGAAAGTGAATCCTATGTTTTTTAAAAATTAACCAGAATCGTCTCAATGAGACGATTCTATTGAGATATAACAACATAGGATATTGAGAATCTCGCAATTATATGTATATTCAATCAAAAAAGTATATTTCTTATTTTTACTCAAAACGTGTATTAAGCGGCCATTTTCTTATACGACCGCTTTTTGGCGGTCCCTCTAGTGGTCGCTTAATACAAGTTTGACTGTATATAATGTATGGTCCGAAATGTTGCGGAACTATTATGGGTCCACTATCTTAATTAAACCAAAGCTTTATAACTTGACTACTGTTTAAACTAGCGTTCGACCCAATACAAACAAATAAATATTGTTGATTTTTCTGTAAAAAAAACAACAACAGAGATTAAGGGAATTATGGATAAAGGAGTATTGTCCACCGTGATCCCTTGGGGCGATGCACGCGTGATCATGTGAGCTGACCGTGGACTGGGGTATATAAACCAGATTTACCGTTTTGGCGATCACAATTCATTTTGACGTCGACTGATGCGTTTAAATCTAGTAAGTAAATTCTAAGTTATATTATCATAAGACTATTTCAGTGGCAGATCCAGGAGGGTTCGGGATGTTCGAACGACCGCTGCCCCCTTTCTGAAGCCGAATTAATTATTTTTTGTCTAATTTCAATTAACCCATCTGCTTTTCAAGAAATATTGCTGTTGGAAACGAAGCTTGGAAGACAGTAAAGAATAAGATCAGTCTGTACAGTTGTGCAGTCTGATCTTAGTCTATACTATCTGCTTCCTACTTAATTTCTTGTGGTTAAAATCGAAACAAGTCTTGTTGAGCAGGTTAAGCCGGTTAAAATTCTGTAAAGCTAGGGAAAACGAACCCGCTTTAAGTTTGTTCGAACCCTCTTCTCAAAACCCTGGATCCGCCACTGTTATTTCATTGACAGCCGCCGTCATAGCGCAGTTGGTAGCGCGTCGGACTATCAATCTAGAGGTCCCGGGTTCGATCCCCGACGGCGACACTCATTCTTTCCGACTATTTGTCTCTCACCAATGGGTCGATAATCGTAGACCTATGTGAGATAGCAGCTGAAGACTTGGAAAGGATGTGATGGTTGTACTGGTAGGAGAAATACCAGGAAACCATTGTTAGGTGCTCCAGCCGCCGCGATATAACTGAAAAAATGTTGAAAGCGGCGTAAAACTCCATTCATTCAATCAATATTTCATTGGCACTTTTGGATCATGGCAATGATTTAGGCTATATTTTCTTGAAATCATTTAGAGGCGGGTGGAGTTTTTGATTCATTTCTACTGTGGCAATCACCAATGGGTAGATAATCGTGAACCTATGTGAGATAGCAGTCGGAGGCTAGGAAAGGGTGTAATGGTAGTACAGGTGAAAGAAATACCAGGAATCCATTGTTAGGTGCTCCGGCCGCCGCGATATAACTGCGAAATTGTTGAAAGCGGCGTAAAACCCATTCAAACAAACAAAATTCTACTTTGGCAAATTTATCGGCCTCTGCTAAAACTCTCCGGATGAAATTTAACTAACTGAATTTTTGAAATATTTTCCACTATTTGTTTAAAATAAACTCGTCCACAAATGAAATATTGTTACTTTTATAAGTACTTAAAATCTTTTACTTACTTTGACCTATATGCAAAAAGGAGAAATTGATTTGAAAATATATCAGTATATCTTGCCGCTCCAAAATTGTTTTCTGTCCTATTGATAACAAAAAACCTGATGTTTAGGGGGAAAAAACATGATTATGGCGTTATTGACTATTTCATCAAACATAGTTTATATTTGTAGTTAACAAAGTTTATATGTAGTTTATATATATTCTCATTTATTGACTGGATTGAACTTTGTGCAAACGTTATTTGGCGAATCCACGTGTTCTGTAAAGAAGGTTCGAACCTAGTTGGTTCGATCCCTATCTATCTATATATACTGCCTGACTCCCCTTTCGGGCATTACTGGCAGGTCCCCGACGGCGACACTCATTCTTTCCGATCATTAGTTTCTCACCAATGGGTTGATATTAGTAGACCTATGTGAGATAGCAGCTGAAGACTAGGAAAGGATGTGATGGTAGTACTGGTGAGAGGAATACCAGAAATCCACTGTTAGGTGCTCCAGCCTCCGAGATAGATAACTGAACAATTATTGAAAGCGGCGTAAAACTCCAATCAATCTATCGAAGTTTTAAAACCTCGAAACTACAGCTTTGTCAAAGCTGTAGTTACGATGTTTTGAAATTACGTCGGCGATGACAAGATTTTGTTTGAATTTCCCTTTAAAAAACTGCTCATCGGTTAACCTGCTAAAATCGGCCCTACGTTCAGGATGACAAAACAGTGCAACTGTTTGCCAACTATACCCCGCTGTGCACAAGCACTTACGCGCAAAGCGGGATAAAATTAGCAAACAGATTGAAACGTTTTGTCAATCGTCCTGAACGTAAGGCAGTATTTCGGAAAAAATCTGAATTAGTCGATTTTCACGAAGAATGTCTCATTTAGAAAACGATCGAAAGTTATTTTTCGTTATTTCTAAATTGTTGTTTATACATCGTGCGATTTTTTAAATAAGTATCAAAGTGATGTTTTCCGGTCAAATATTTTGTAAAATTCGATTTTTAAGAAAGTTTGTTCCAATTCTCCCGAAATGCTCACTATTTGATCGAAATTTTATTTGAACTGTCTTTGATAGTCTTTGGATATTTTCCTACTCTTCAAAACTATGTTCAGGGGAATGAATATACTGTAGTCCTTTCGTGTCCGCTCAATTTCTCAGCAACAAATGGGCGGATTCACTCAACTTTTCAGATGTGATTAGTACCAAACAGAGATGTGCAAGTGATATTTTGATTACGATCTATTGAATTTTACAAAGTTAAAAGTCCTTTGATGGAAAATGGCTGTTCATTTTATTCAAATTCAAATTCCTTTATTGGTTTAAAAAATCCAGTTATAGGATTGTCACAAAGAACATGCATACAATAAACATACAAGACAGAACTCATCAAAAGGTATATATCAGATGGGTATATAATCTAAGATTAAAGAACCGATATAAAATATCAGCATACATATCGAGAGCCAGGGTTTTATTGACAAGCACTTGAAGGGGTTGGGGTGGTGGATGTATTAGTCCGATTTGCGACAGTCTAGGCTTTTTTCAAAACTTGTTTGAAATAATTTTAATATTTTTTTTGTATTCGCGGAAATATGGGATCTTCCAGGTCAGGGCTTAACCATTGGCGGATCCAGTGGGGTTCGAAGGGTTCGAACGAACCCCATCTGTATCCAAATTATTTCATTCTAGTGGACAAGTTTAGGCGATATTCTGTAAGAAAATTAAAACAATCCCCTTTATATATATATACTGGCCAAAAGTCCTAACCGGCCACTTTAAAAATGATGATAACTTTTTTAAAAAGTTATAACATTTTAATGGAATTTGATGTGTGAATTTTTAAGCATATTGTACGCGGATTTCCATTATGATTTACCAATAGTTATCAAATTTTGATGTGTAATGAAGGAAAAGCTCAAAAAGCTCTAAATCTTAATAGAGCTCGGAATATTACACTTTCAACAAATCAAAGTCCGCAAAAGGTAAGCTGCAACCCAGACCAAGAAAAAAATTGGAAAACATTGTCAATTTTGTGTGACCTCTGCCTACTGGAGAAACAGAAAGAATAGGAGGCATGGTAAAATGGTATTTAAATTCAACCGGCAACCCATTTTATCTAGCGAATATGCTCAAATATGGTCTGATGTGAAAAAAACGATGTATCAAATTGATTTTTTAGCTCGACTATTCGAAGAATAGGGGGGCTATTCCAGTCACCCGGGCGTCGTCGTCGGCGTCAGCGTCGGCGTAATGCTTTGGTTAAGTTTTTAGCTCCACTGGCTGAAAGCCACTGGGGCTATTGTCATGGCGTTGTGTCCGTCGTGCGGTCGTCCGTCCGTCCGTCCGTCCGTCCGTGCGTGCGTGCGTCCGGTCGTAAACTTTTTCTTTAAAAATCTTCTCCTCTGAAACTACTGGATGAATTTCAACCAAACTTCACAGGAATGATCCTTGGGTGACCCTCTTTTAAAGTTGTTCAAGAAATTTTGATCCAATGAAAAACATGGCTTTAATGGGCGTGGCTAATTTCCAAATATGGTAAAAAGTGAGTTTTCTCAGATTCTAATTGATGGATACCAATTAAATTTTACATGAATGATCCTTGGGTGACCCTTTATCAGTCTACCAAAAATTATTGTGATCGGTTGAAAAATAAGCATTTTATGGGCGGAGGTCATTTCTCTACATGTTATATAGTGGAAAGTTTGCAAATTATTTTCTTAGAATGTAATTGGTGGATATCAACCAAATTTCACTGGAATGATCGTTGAGTGACCCTTTATCAGTCTACAAAAAAATTTTGTGATCAAATAAAAAATGTATATTTTATGGGCGGAGGTCATTTCTCCATATGTTATATAGTGGAAACTTTGAAAATCATTTTCACAGAATTTAATTGATGGATATCAACCAAATTTCACTGGAATGATCCTTGAGTGACCTTTTATCAGTCTACCAAAAATTATTGTGATCGGATGAAAAACGTGTATTTTATGGGCGGAGGTCATTTCTCTATATGATATATAGTTGATTTTTTAAAAAACATTTTCTCAGAATGTCATTATTGGATATCAACCAAATTTCACTGGAATGATCCTTGAGTGAACCTTTATCATGTAGCGAAAAATTAATGTCATTGGATGAAAAATATGTCTCTTATGGGCAGAGGTTATTTCTCTATATGTTATAATAGTGGAAACTTTGAAATTCATTTCAACATCAGTAGAACGCCAAATAATTAAAATCTAGGCAAACCTAAGATTTGCTATTTCAAGAATTTCAAGCCTGTGGAGCGACTCAAGCCATTCATGGCGGCTTTCTAGTTACGTGCAAGTGTTTGAAATCTCTGTTTCTATAAAAGCTATTGCTTTGAAACTTTGCATATGCTTCTGTGACCATAATATCAGCCTCTTGACAAAGATTCAATACCCTGATATTGAATTTAGTGGAATTTTAACCCTTTTCGGACTTAGAAATCTTGGTTAAGTTTTTATGTGCAAATGTTGTTTATCTGTCATATTTCTGTTTCTATAAAAGCTATTGCTTTGAAACTGTACACATGCTTCTGTGACCATAATATCAGCCTCCTGACAAAGATTCAATACCCTGATATTGAATTTAGTGGAATTTTAACCCTTTTAGGACTTAGAAATCTTGGTTAAGTTTTTACGTGCAAATGTTGTATATAAGTAATATCTCTAATTCTAGTGAAGCTATTGCCTTGAAACTTTGCACATGCTTCTGTGACCATAATATCAGCCTATAGACAAAGATTCAATACTCTGGTATAAAATTTAATGGAATTTTAACCTTTTACGGGCTAAGATATTCCTGGTTAAGTTTTTACGTGCAAATGTTGTATATCAGTTATAGCTCTATTTCTACCTAGGCTTTTGATTTGAAACTTCACACATACTTCTGTTACCATGATATCAGCTTCTAAACAAAGATGAATTACTGTCATATTGAATTTCATAGAATTTTAACCTTTTTCAGACTCAGAAATTCTTGGTTAAGTTTTTACGTGCAAATGTTGTACATCGGTAATATCTCTAATTCTAGTAAAGCTATTGCTTTGAAACTTTGCACATGCTTCTGTGATCATAATACGGCCTCTTGGCAAAGATTCAATACTCTGGTATAAAGTTTAATGGAATTTTAACCCTTTTCAGACTTAGAAATCTTGGTTAAGTTTTTACGTGCAACTGATGTACATCTGTATCTACTAAAGCTGGAAACTTTACACATGCTTCTTTGACCATGATATTAGCCCACAGAAAAAGATTCATTACTCTGATATTTGATTTAGTGGAATTTTAACCCTTTTTGCCTTAAAAATCTTGGTTATTTTTTTTATGTGCAACTGTTTTATGTTAGTTGTATCTCTTCTCCTACTAAAGCTATTTCTTTGAAACTTTGCACATGCTTCTGTGACCATAATATCAGCATCTAGACAAAGATTCTTTTCTCTTGACTTAAATTGTATTGAATTTCCAATGTCCATATTGATATGCTGTTACTATCAAGCACTTGGAATAGTCGAGCTTTGCTGTCCTCTGACAGCTCTTGTTTACAAATCCTACATTTTGTAGCTCAACGGGAATTATCTGTCTATATTTCATGCATTTTAGAAGAAAAACGTGTTTTAGGTGTTATTTCTAGGAACCGTTTTCAGCATACATAAGCTCTATCACTTTCTTCTAGGGCCAAATGCCGCGCACAATTGTCCAATATTTTCAGTTTTTATTCCTAGTCTATGTTTCAGCTAACGACCCATGAGACATAAATCGCTACATTAACAATATTTTGAGCTCTGTGTAAATTTAGAGATTTTTGAGCTTTTCTCATGATGCGCTTTAAAGTCAATGAAATGACGGTAACTTTTCTCCAAAATTATCTGGAAAGTTGCTTAAAAATTCACATAGCAAATTTCATGAAAATCCCAACACCACAGAAAAAATTATCTTTGTTTTTAAAGTGGCCGGTTAGAAGTTTTGACTAGTATAGTAGATACTTAGTGTTCTTCATGAAAAAAAATATCGAACGAGGTTGGGAGAATTGATAATTGTCGAGGCTCTGCCGAGACAATTATCATTTCTCACAACCGAGTTTGATATTTTTTCATACAAAACACTTAGTACGTATTATATTTATCTTATAACTATTTGTCTTGTTTTCATCGTTGTTTCTAACCGAAATGCAAGTTTCTAAAAATAAATGCATGATATCGTTGTTCTAAAAATAACTATGTGATATAATAAAAAATATCATATTGGATGTTATCACACAGATATTTGTATAGTAATAAGATAAATAGTGTTTGAACGACAGTAACTTGAAATAATACTAATAAAAGTTATCTGATGTAAACGGGATTTGAGCTATTAGTCCCATAGAACCCTTTCTATATAGACAGGGATACTATGGAACTAATTACTCGAATGTTGTAGGCCGACCCCCTTATAGAAGCCTTTGATCTGCCACTGCTTAACGGATTGGAAAAAAAATCATGTGCTTATTCTTTGAAATCATTCTCGTCAAAACCACAAGGCCTTACTTATTCAATCTAAAATTTGGATGGATGTTGCATTATTTTCAAAACTTGATAATGGTTTTTTTTTTGTTGTTGTTTCACCGAACATATGGGTACGGCGGGGGTGGAGATGGGGATGTGTGGGTTAGGATTATATAACTTGGAGAAATCATGGCAAAGTGTTTGAAAATCTTATGGCCGCCGTCATAGCGCAGTTGATAGCGCGTCGGACTGTCAATGTAGAGGTCCCGGGTTCGATCCCCGACGGCGGCACTCGTTCTTTCCGACTATTTGCCTCTCACCAATAGGTAACAGGGTTGATAATCGTAGACCTATGTGAGATAACACCTGGAGGCTAGAAAAGGATATGGTAGTACTGGTGAGAGAATATCAGGAATCCAATGTAAGGTGCTCCAGCAGCCGCGATATAACTGAAAATTTGTTGAAAGCAGCGTAAAACTCCATTCAATCAATTGAAAATCCTATCCTTATCCATAGGGCCATATTAACTAAACTGTCCCGAGATATTTTATTGTTTACCTTTTTAAATACTAGTCTTTTTTTCAAATTTACATTAAATCATACATTGGGGTTTGGCTTGGGCAAAGTGCTAATTTCCATTTTTAAAATCTTAAAAACCTATATACCCAAAAAGCTCGATTAGAACCCCGTGGTTCTATTAGAATCATTTCATTACCATTAGAAAGGGATTTGCTTTTATTAGAGGTTATGCTACATATCGATGGCTCAGTGCAAAACAGTTGTAACTGCCTATATAGGCAGTTCCAAGTATTTTGCGCTGAGCCATCGATATTTGTTAAGAGGCTGAAAAATGTCCCAAACAAGGGTAATCCGCGCAAAATATAGTGGGAAAGAAACATAAGACCTCTGTTGAATTTTTAATAACCAGGGTTTGAAACTAAGTGGAGTCCTGGAGTCCGAGACTCCTTGTTTACCAGTTGGACTCCTTCCATTTGGAAGTAAGGAGTCGAATGGACTCCAAGGGTATTATAACAATATTTTGAAGAACAAATGCACAGAGCAGTGTCCTTTCTAACATTTGCCAAAACTGTATATATTTTTACTACAAAAGTTGTTGAAGAAAACAATTGCTTGCATCCTGTAGTGTTTTGAGAAAAAAACTTTTCTTTGGTAGAACATTGTGGAAAAGAAGAAATTGCTTATTTTGAGCTTGGACTCCTTGATTTCAAGTGTTAGGAGTCCAATTGACTCCTTAATCCCAGGAGTAAGTGTCGACCCCTAATGACTGTGATTTGTTGGTATAGTCCTTTGTTAGTCTTCAAGATGTAGTAAAATCACATCAAAAATGGCCGATTTCAACCTCCCAAAAGGGGATAGGGTTTTCCAAGAGCATGGGACTCTATTAGAATTTTTATGGTTATTTTTTTGCAAATAGCTTTAGCAGAAACAGAAATATTCCATACTCAGTTGCACATTTAAATAGCTTTGAAAACATCAGCCTAACGACAAAGATTTGTTTCTCTGGTGTTGAAGTCAGTGGAATTTTAACCCTTTCGGACTTCACATAAATTCTTAACCGTTGTGTATCTGTTCTATCACTGTTATTAGTAAAGCTTTTGCTTGGAAACTTTGCAAAGTTGTGCTTCTTAACCCTTTCCTGTTTTACAAAATTTTGACCTGTCTAAATTCAAAGGTTTTCAGACTAAAATTTAAAGTGGATTTAGTTTGAAAAATAACCATTCAGTAGGGTAGAAAACAGTGTGGAAAAAGAAGAAATTACTTGTCAGAAGCAATTTCTTCTTTTTTTTCACAATGTTTTCTCAATCATAAAATCACAGACACGTTAAAAGCAGGGATAAAACAGCAAAGGGTTAAACCAAAATACCAGCCTCAAGACAAAGATTTATTACTCTTATGTTAAATTCAGTGGAATTCTAACCCTTTCCGACTTAATAATTCTTGGTTAAGTTTTACTTCAACTGATGTAAACCTGCATTACCTCTATTTCTACTAAAGCTATTGCTTTGAAACTTTGCATGTGCTTCTGTGACCTTCATATTAGCCTCTAGACAAAGATTTATTACTCTGGTGTTAAATTTAGTGGAATTCTAACCCTTTCGGACTTAAGTTAAGTTAAGTTTTACTTCAACTGATGTAAACCTGCATTACCTCTATTTCTACTAAAGCTATTGCTTTGAAACTTTGCATGTGCTTCTGTGACCTTCATATTAGCATCTAGACAAAGAATGATTACTCTGATATTTAATTTAGTAGTATTCTTATGTCAACATTGATTGGCTTTTAGTATCCAGCACTTTTAGACTATGGGCTACTGGAACCCCTGTTCCCCCCCCCCCCCCCCCCCCAAGGGGAATTTTGTGCTCTATGATTTTCTGAAAGGTACATGTATAAGCAAGGTTTTAAGACATGTTAGCACTCTGGCGAGTGGGGCTTTTGTGAGATACATTACTTTGCAATGACCCATCCTAAATCCTTATAACATATGCCATATCCTGCCTCCATTTTGAGTAAATACCTATGAAAGATTTCGATTTTAAGGTATCGGACCCGCAATAGTTCCACAACATTTCGAAGTTTCACAATGTTGACCGAGATTTCCTAATGAAAATCATTAGGAAACCTCGGTTAACACTGTAAAAGTTCATTATTTTCAAAACCTTGCGGAACTTTTGTGGTTCCACTACCTTAAGCAGTATGTCATACATGATTATGAGTATGAGTGATCAAACAACCACAGGATCTTGTATGGCTCAAAATACCTAAAATATATGTTACAATTACAATATTGTTCCTCCATATTCGCTTTTATAAAAATATTGGCCGATTTGCGCCAAAATATTCAAAGTCAATACTTAAGCAAATCTTACTGCATTTATATGATGAATTTGGGTAATTTGGCCTGCATAATACTTGTTTAATACTTAAAGAGCATAATTTTGAGCACATATGCCCTTTCAAACTCTCTATACCTTGTAATTTAATATGTGGCTAATTAACGGAAAAAAATTGAATGGAAGCTACAATTTACGACTCTCAACTTGCAAAACAACACAAGAAAATCATGTTACAATAAAAGATATCTTTATTACAACAACTACTTTACAGTGGAAAGTTGCAATATATCTTACCTCAAATATTTTACCAAAATCCATTTTAGCATGTTTATTTTACATCACAATGGGTGTAAAATTCTTAAAATTAAACATTTATAGCTCTCAATTATGTTTCCTGGAAAATTCACTAGTACTGAAGTCAAATGCATGGGCAATAACAGATAAATGATTTTAGCACTAACGATAATCAAATGTATACCTTAATTGAGAAATCAAAGCTATATCGTTGAACAACCAAGAAGGAAATTTTAAATGCTACTTTTTTTTGTATCATTTTTTCGTGTAAAGTTGAATACTTATGTGCAGGCTGATCTTTGTCTATTATCTCCTGTCAAAACAGGAGTATGCTGAGTTCCGCATGACAAGGGGTAATATCGTCTTAAATTCACTTCATTGTAATACTGTAGTTCTTTACATATCACTTATTGTTTCATTTTGTTCAAGATGGATTATTTTGGGTTTTATTGCATGTTTTACCGGTTGTTTGTCTGGCTTGTTGGCCAAGAGATTGAAATAAAACTTAATTAAAAGTAGAAGAGTCTGGAACTTGTGTATATGAGTAAAATTTGAAATTATGCCCAAGAACCATGGGCCAGTTTTACTAAACATCTTACGAAAAGAATAATCCTAAGTCAAAATCACAAATCATACCTAGTGTTTTAATTCATTTTAGATTCTTCCTTGCAATCTCTAATTGGAATCGTCTTTGTAATGCGTGACAGAATTCCATATTTATTAATTAACTTCTAAAGAAGCAACTTTAATTTTTGACTTACCAAAAAAGAGATCCTAAGATGTTTAGTAAAACAGGACCCATGTGTACATAGATTAAAATGGGCCTTGTACAAATCATCATTGGTAAGGCATAAGACTTCCAATCTGGAAGTCGTGGGTTCGATCCCCGGTGGCGGCAAATATCCTTTCCGTCGTTTGTCTCTCACTAATGGGTAGATAATCGTAAACCTATGTGAGATAGCAATCGGAGGCTAGGAAAGGGTGTAATGGTAGTACAGGTGAAAGAAATACCAGGAAGCCATTGTTAGGTGCTCCGGCTGCTGCGATATAACTACGAAATTGTTGAAAGCGGAGTAAAACCCATTCAAACAAACAAACAAATCATCATTTCTATTCTAACACAAACTGCATGAACACATATATTGAAGGTCAGCCAGCGATGTCAAGCAAAATACAAATTGAACATGAAATTACCAGCTATATTTACCCTTAAACACCTTCAAAGTTTTATAAGCATTTGACATTGACCTATCATGCAATTTATTTGTATGAATTGTATCTTGGGTTATATTGTAATTAGAGCTTGATTTAAATGAAATCATATTGTTGCGACAACAATTATAATACATTTATTGATGTAGAATGTAAGATAACAGAAGCACTAATTCAAACAAACATACAAACCAATTCTTTTTGTATAGAAAGTAGGTATTTCCTCTAATAATAGTGCCCTCCCTAATACTAGCACCCCTTCATTTCTTTACAAAGAAAAAAACATTACAAATGCCTAAATTTTAGGAACTATTTTAGACTTCTTCTCTTATTTGAGATGAATTTGCCCTAAACAATCATATAAAAGATTGTTTAGAGGAAATTTGACTCTAAATATGACTGTTTAGAGGAAATTCACCTCAAATTAAAGGGAAAAGATCCTAAAAGACATAAATTTTAATGATCTTTTAAATCAGAAAATCCATACTAAGTAAAAGCTCCCTGACCATGTTATGTATAGCTCCCAGGAGTGTTTTTAGGAGAAATACGGTACTTGTAGTATGTAACTTGTTCAAAGTTATAATATGTATTAGCCGTTTGTAAGTGTATTTGTATTACTAAAGCCTATGTGCGATATCAGCTGGAGGCTAGAAAGGATGTGATGGTTGTACTGGTAAGAGAAATACCAGGAATCCATTGTTAGGTGCTCCAGCTGTCTAAATATGACTGAAAAAATGTTGAAAGCTGTCTTAAACTCAATTCAATTATGCAATCAGTCACTAAAACCTTTATTTTGTAAGAATGAATCATTATATTTCTTTCTTGATTACAATTGATGTGCTTTTTATCGTCCTTTTGAAGCAGCTATAATGTTTGATTATTTAAAAACAAATCATTTGAATATGAAATGGCAAAACTCTTGTAGATTTTCAGTATTGAACTGAAATGCCCAGTTTCAAAACTTAAAGATTTTTGAGAAACTTGGATAGTCTGAACAATAATTCTTTTGAAAACATCATAGAGCATTGATTTTTTTCAAGGGAATTTCATGCCATATTAATATAATTACACTCATATCAATGTGGTTGAAGGACCTATAACCATGGATTCCTGGCATTTCTTATATTATTTGAAGCATGTCATTAGTATCACGCAATCCTTTTGGAGCCTCCAGCTTTTTATGCAACCAAGGTTTATGATTATCGACCAGTTATCAGAGGCTTGACATCTCGTCCCCATGACTAGAAGTCAAATCACTTATTCTCAATAATTCAAGGGGTAAAAAATCTGAAAAATCCACCTTCTCAAATTGATACAAATTATCTTGATTTTGAAATTTCTTTTTTTCTACGTGTTATGCACATAAATCGGTTATCATGAGACAAAAGAGGATGTGCACATTTTTGTGTTGAAATAAACAGGTATAAAGAAGATTTGATCACGAAAAATGTTTTAACTATCCTTAAAAATGCGTCTTAAATACTCAAATTAGATTAAACAATAAAACGGTATTGGCCAAAAGTAACATACAACATTATGAAAATAAGAAATTAAAATGATTATCAATATAATTTAATTTTCTTTAAATAAAGTCATGCCTTAACCATTTGCTGTGTAATCCCTGCTTTTTACGTGCCTGTGATTATATTGATGATTGAGAAAACATTGTGAAAAAAGAAGAAATTGCTTCTGACAAGCAATTTCTTCTTTCTTCACACTATTTTCTACCCTACTGAATGGTTATTTTTCAAATTAAATCCACTTTAAAATTTCCTCTGCAAAAACTTTGAATTTGGACTGGTCCAAAATTTTGTAAAACAGGAAAGGGTTATACAGTGCCCTCCAAAAGTCCTTGGACAAATAATTTATTATGCATTTTGGCTCTTTTTCATGACTTTAAGAGAAAATGCCTGGATTTCTCTTACTCTCTTGAATAAAGGGAGGTAATTGAGCACTCTCTAAGATAATTCTTGTACTTTTCTTCAAATCTAAATTTTGATACATTGAAATAATGAATTTTATGAAATATCCATTATTTATGAAAATCCGGCACAATAAGGAATGCATTGATTATTCATGCCCATGTGCAAATTTTTGAACCTGTTTTCAAAAGCGAATAGAAAGATCATATTACTGGTGACCAGATCATCAATCCCTGACCACTTTCGAAAAAATCTACCAAAATGCTGACCAAAGAGGAAAGAATTCGGTGCCAAGTCATGAGAGAGCAGGGTATCTCCGTTGCAGACATCTCTAGGCAGATTGGACATCCAAGGTAGGAATCTGCATTTAAATTTTATTGCTTGCTAAATTGCTTGATAAAGTTATGTTAATTTTGCAGTAAAAATGTAACATTTTCTCAAAATATTTTCACTTTTTCTTTTCAGATCGACTGTTTACCATGTGTTGCAGCGGTATGCAACAAGCGGAAGCCACGATGACAGGCCTAGAGTGGCAGACCAAGAGTGTCTAGTGCTCGGGATGACAGAATGTTGGTTAGAGCTTCACTTGGGGACAGACATGCGACCGTTCCACAGCTGCAGTCTACATGGAGAGACACGAATGTTGTTGCGTCAACATCAACAGTAAGGAGAAGACTCCATGCCGCTGGACTAGATGGCCATTTGGCTGTTCGAAAGCCTTTGCTGACCCTTCGTCATAGACAATTACGTTTGGACTTTGCCAGGGAACACGAGGACTGGTCAGTAGTGGATTGGTCTGCTGTACTCTTCAGTGATGAATCCAAATTCAATCTGTTTCAGAGTGATGGTAGAGTGTACGCGAGACGGAGATCTGGAGAGCAGCTACGTAGTGACTGTATTGCGCCCACTGTAAAGTTTGGAGGTGGTAGTGTTATGGTATGGGGAGCAATGAGTTACAGGGGCACTGGATGTATGACTTATGTTGACGGGAGGCTGAATTCTCAGGGTTACATCAAGATTCTACAAGATCATGCAGTACCATCAGCCCATCTACTAGGATATGGAAATGACTTTATCTTCCAGGATGATGGAGCACCATGCCATAGAGCTAAAATCGTGAATGAGTGGAAGCAGGAAAATGATTTCCAGTGCTTGAATTGGCCACCTCAGTCCCCTGACCTCAACCCAATTGAAAATCTATGGCAACAAATGAAAACGAGTCTCCGAAACACACGCAGCCATAACGTTTGAGACCTTAGGCATAATGTGAGGGTTTGCTGGGACCAAGTTACTCCAGAGACATGTCAACGCCTTGTTCGAAGCATGCCACGTCGTATACGTGCTGTTATACAAGCCAGGGGAGGCCATACTAAGTACTGATAATAATTGCCATTATTGTTATTTAGTGCATATTTTCACAGAAATGTGTTAATAAAATGACAGAATGATTTAATTTGTTTTGTATATTTTCTTGCTAGTTGTTGATTAAATAATAATAAAGCAAGATATATGGAAAAAAATGAAATTTTGATCTGAAATTTACTGAAAAAGTGAAAAAAAAGTTTGTCCAAGGACTTTTGGAGGGCACTGTAGATTTAGTGTTAGTTGCATTTTATTGAAGAAAAAATGAACACACCATTTAATTAACTTTTAACCTTGTATTATGTAGGCACTTCAAGATATCATTCTTTTGGGCCAGTGAAATGTATATATAAGATGGAAACCCAACAGAACTTAAACTCTTCAACACATATTTGTCAACATTTAATGAAAATGTTGGTAGATGGCCTTTGGTAACGAATATTTATGAATAATTCAAGTTTCTTAAAATGCTCTAAAAATCAGATTACTGGTAATTAACTTGTTTTGATCTCTTTAACCCTTTGCTGTTTAATCCCTGTTTTTTACCTGCCTATAATTTTATGATTGAGAAAACATTGTGAAAAAAGAAAGAAATTGCTTCTGACAAGCAATTTCTTCTTTTTCCACACTATTTTCTACCCTACAGAGTGGTTATTTTTCAAATTTAATCCACTTTAGATTTTCGTCTGCAAAACCTTTGAATTTGGACAGGTCCAAAATTTTGTAAAACGGGAAAGTGTTAAATCTCACAAGCAGTGATCCCAAATCACTGTATGCCTTGGGTCTGTGTTTATTTCATCGGATTTATGTTATGGCAGATAGCATATACTAGTGCTCTTTGATGATGCTTTTATGAATTGACCATTTTTGTAACGTGGGAACAAAATCATTTTCAAAAAAGTTGTTTAAATGTGGTAAAATTAGTAGGAAAATTAATACATAAGTAGAAATCGACATATGTTTGGAACCAAAACATCCTTTTTTACTATAAAATCATATTCATGACATATTCCTTACCTTTGAATTTAAAAAGAAATAACTTTCAAAAACTTATGTTATTAAAGTTTTCCACTTAGAATTGCCTGTTAATTATGAAATGAAATTAGTTGGAAAATATTTTAAAGGATGAAAAATTGATAGAACGATATTATAGAAAAAAGCCATTATTTCTTTGGATAATAAACAATTCACCAGAAATGTAAAAAAGGCAATTTTGATGAATGAATCTTGCCTTTCCACAGAAACTGAAACAAATCCTTAAGTTTTAAAGTTCTTTTTATTTATGGAGTGTAAAAAGATCATTTATCTGTTAACCCTTGTCATGCTGAATAAAAAACCTTGGCAAAATTATATTTAAATCAAAGTGCTGAAAGCTCTGTATTTCCTATTTGTGAGTCAGCATTTGATTTTGTAAATATAATTTCCGAAACTTTTCTGGTTTAAAAAGGAAAATCAGGTTGTATGGACTTAAATCAGACTGCACATATGTGCAGGCTGATAATTGTCCATACCTCCTGCGAAAGCAGGAATATTCCGGGATCAGCATGACAAGGGTTAAAATCAACCAAGAGTGTTTGTTATCACAACATCAAGAACATGTCATGGTCATAATCTCAAAGTTTCAGCTGCTTCGTAGTCTAAATCAATGAACCTATTGAAAATAGGAGTCCACAATCCCCACAAAGTAAGAGATATATATAGGACTTGAAATAAAACCCCCATTTTCAACCTTTATGTTGAAAGAGGAAATGTGATCTATTTTAGAAAATAATATGCAGAAATGCAACCTTTTTCCATTCTAAAGTCAACTTTAATGTTATATTTGCATACTCATATTTGTAATAAGTAAATAGAGGATATTGAATGAGTGGTGACATTGAATACTGAATTTATTAAATGAGTCGTCTATTAACAGATAAAAACAAGGCTGCGCCGAGTTTTTATCTGTTTTAGATGACAAGTTTAATTAATTCTGTATTTTATGAGCATAAATTTTATATTCTGTTTATAATATGACGCGAATTTTAGCGAAAAATCATCAATATTCTTGAAATTCATCGTTTCAATTTTCCGCTGTTTAAAAATGACGTCACAAAACATAGATTATGACGTCATTTTTGCGGTTACAAAATAGCGTTGCTATTCGCTCTGAGCTCATTTGAGTTATACCAGTGTAATAAACACTCATGTAATATCAAAAAAATAACACTATCATTTCACTCCCGCGACATAGGTCATATTATAATTTTGCTTAACATATCGACGAAATGAAAGCAGCAGCAGTTCCAGTGTATCAGAGTAATGTAATTTGTTGTAACGAACATGTCAGTAAAAATGTTATATTTTTTAACTAAAATGAATTGTTCTGATTTAATCTTCTTGATTTTGTTGATTGAAAGAAATTATTCTTCTTTATATCATTGTTGCACAATAATTAATTGCATTTTTAATGAGCCGCCGTTAGAGCACAGTTGGAAGGGCGTCAGACTGTTATTCTGGAGGTTCCAGGTTCCATCCCGGATGGCCGCACTCAGTCTTTTTGTCTCTCACCAATGGGTTGATAATCGTAGACCTATGTGAGATAGCAGCTGGAGGCTAGGAAAGGATGTGATTGTAGTACTGGTTAGAGAAATATCAGGAATTCATTGTTAGGTGCTCCAGCCTCCAAGATATAACTGCATGGAAAAATGTTGAAAGTGGCGTAAAAATCCATTGAATCAATCATTTTCAATGCATTTTTAATTAAATAATTTAACCAAGTTGGCAGTAACAAGCTTAAATGAACATTTCACTTTGATATGAGAACTTTGATATGAAAACCCTGAGGTTGCCATTTTTAAATTGCATATTAAGATCTTTGGTCATCCACTCGTGTTTTCTATGTTTTTCGATTACTAAAGATATCAGAAAATCTTAATTTATCAAAACCATATGTGTGTTGATCATCCTTTTCCTTGGCAGACCTTAATTCATAAAACATCATGATCAAATCATGAATATTGGCAAGATTGAAGTTTGTTGAAAAATCTTATGCTAAATGTATAAAACATATATGCTAGACCATAAATCATTATATTTCATAGTTGACAGGTTAGCGGGTTAAGCGCTAAAATAGAGTAGCTTTTTGGCTTATTTCCAGTTCAGTTCTATTTGTTTCAATGAAGAGAATAACACTTCCAACTCTTAGCGACAGTAACAAATACGTCAAATGGTCACTGGTATATTCTTTCCAAATCATCACTTGAATTTCTCACTTGTCTGATTTATAGATATAGTCTGGCTCGTTGGCCGAGTGGTCTGGCTCGTTGGCTGAGTGGTTAGCCGGCTCGACTCTTAACCTGGTGGTTGCGGGTTTGAGCCCCACCAGAGGCAGGTAGTGTATTTGGGCAGAACACTTTACAGACAAGGCCTCAGTCCACCCAGCTGTAAAAGTGGGTAGCAGTGGTTAGAAAATCATTGCCTCTCTCTGTGTAGGATAAGATCTGGTGTGAGTTAGGACCACGATGGAATAAGAGTCATTCGACCCTTTGTCTTGTTATCCTAGAGTAAAAAAAAATTGAAATAGACCTACAGTATCTTAACCACTAATGTTTACTGTCCTTAAATTCGTATGCTTTTGTACAGACCTTGTCAACACCCAATGCGCCCGCTTATTGAGAATCAGTGAAATGCATTACCTGTAGTCCAATGTGTTACCTACTGGTCTACAATCATTGCCAACTATAATACCAGTTATCAGACTATTTGTACTAAAATGATAGAAATAATAAGAGAAATATTGTTGGAAAAGTTCTTTTAAAAGATATTTTGACCAACATTTTTCACAATGCAAACTATCCTATTGTCAGTAGTAATGTATATTACTAAATTGATAACTTAGGAATACTTTAAACAGTAATGATTCATTGTCATTCAAAACATTGAGGGTTTTTAATACCTATGACAAAGAGATGACATTTGAATCAGCATTTTTAATTGATGGGTAAATTGCTTAATATAGAAGAACGTATTTTGCAAAAGGCTCAATTGCAAGATGCTAAACAAATCTAACAATCTTTCAAAGAACACACTTAGCTTTTAGATAAACACCCAGGTGTTGGCGCCTGTGTTGGCGACAGATAATGCTTTGGTTAAGTTTTTGTGTGCAAATGTTGGGTTTAAAATCTCTGATCTCTGTTTCTACTAAAGCTATTGATTGAAAACTTTCATATACCTTTCAATATCTCTCCTGGTTAAATTTAAATGTGCAAATAATGTATGACAGTTATATCTGTATTTGTACTTTAGCTATTGCTCGGAAACTTTGTACATGTTTCTGTGACTATGATTTCAGCATCTAGACAAATATTCATTCCTCTAATATTGAATTTAAGTAATTTTAACTATTTTCGGACTTAGAAATTCCTGGTTAAGGTTATACGTGCAAATGTTGTATATCAGTTATATCTCTTTTCTACTAAATGCTAGTACCTATGATTTCAGCCTCTAGACAAATATTCTTTTCTCTGATATTGAATTAAGTGGAATTTAAACCCTTTATGGACTTAGAAATTCTTGGTTTAGTTTTTGTGTGCAAATGTTGTATATCAGTTATATCTCTATTTCTACTCAAGCTATTGCTCAGAAACTTTGTACATGTTTCTGTGACTATGATTTCAGCCTCTAGACAAATATTCATTATTCTGATACTGAATTATAGGAATTGTAACCATTTTGGGACTTAGAAATTCTTGGTTTAGTTTTTGAGAGCAAATGTTGTATATCAGTTTTATCTCTATTTCTATTTAAGCTATTGCTTGAGACTTTGTACATGTTTCTGTGACTATGATTTCAGCCTCTAGACATAGATTCATTACCCTGATATTGAATTTAAGGAATTTCAACCTTTTTTGGACTTAAAAATCTTTGGTTTAGTGTTTGTGTGTAAGTGCTGTATATCAGTTACATCTCTTTTTCAACTTAAGCTATTGCTCAGAAACTTTGTACATGTTTCTGTGACAATGATTTCAGCCTCTAGACATAGATTTTATAGCCCTGATATTGAATTTAAGGAAATTTAACCCTTTTCGGACCTAGAAATTCTTGGTTTAGTTTTTGTGAGCAAATGTTGTATATCAGTTATATCTCTATTTCTATTTAAGCTATTGCTTGAGACTTTGTACATGTTTCTGTGACAATGATTTCAGCCTCTAGACATAGATTTTATAACCCTGATATTGAAATTAAGGAAATTTTACCCTTTTCGGACTTAGAAAAATCTTGGTATAGTTTTTTTGTGCAAATGTTGTATATCAGTTGTATCTCTATTTCTACTCCAGGTATTGCTCAGACACTTTGCACATACTTCTGAGTCCATAATATCAGCCTCTAGACAAAGATTCCTTACTTTGACATTGAATTATGTGGAATTTTAACCCTTTATGTACTTTGAAATTCCTGGTAGAAGGTTTTACGTGCAAATGTTGTATATCAGTTATATCTCTATTTCTACTTTATCTATTGCTCAGAAACATTGTCCATGTTTCTGTGACTATGAATTAAGCCTCCTGACAAAGATTCTTGGTTTAGTTTTTGTGTGCAAATGTTGTATATCAGTTATATCTCTATTTCTACTCAAGCTATTGCTCAGAAACTTTGTACATGTTTCTGTGACTATGATTTCAGCCTCTAGACAAATATTCATTACTCTGATATTGAACTAAAGGAATTTTAACCCTTTATGGACTTAGAAATTCTTGGTTTAGTTTTTGTGTGCAAATGTTGTATATCAGTTTTATCTCTATTTCTACTCCAGCTATTACTTGGAAACTTTGCACATGCTTCTGTGACCTTAATATAAGCCTCTAGACAAAGATTTTTTTCTCCATTGTCAATTTTGATTTGCTGTTACTATCCAGCACTAGAAAATAGTCGAGCTTTGCTGTTCTCCCACAGCTCTTGTTAGTTTGGCAGTGATGAATATGATATACTTTTTGCATACCTTACATGTAACATATTTTACTTCCATACATAGTTTTGAAGTGCTTCTTTTTGTTCAAAGTCATGTTCATCATGTAAATTTGCTTCAAATGCCTTGATAATCATAAATATCACAAACAAAACACGCTATCAATCAATTTTTACTTTATTACTGTAACTAGACAAACCACAAAAATCATTATATGACAATTTGATGGGTAGATTTCTTTAAAGTAACATATCTCACATCTGCTATAATGCTTACAATTTTCAAAATATTCAATGTTCCATAGGCTTTTGGAAAAGCACTGTCAACAATATTCCCAGTGGGACAGAAATGAAAGAGCCATTCTATTCTATGAACCTTTCTTTGAAATTCAAAAAGTAACGTATTTTATTACCATATCATACCTAGGATCCCCGGTGGCGGCAAATATCCTTTCCGACGTTTGTCTTTCACCAATGGGTAGATAATCGTAAACCTATGTGAAATAGCAGTCGGAGGCTAGGAAAGGATGTAATGGTAGTACTGGCGTGAGAAATACCAGGAATCCATTGTTAGGTGCTCCGGCCGCCGCGATATAACTGAAATAATGTTGAAAGCGGCGTAAAACCCCATTCAATCAATCAATAAAATCATACCTAGGATGGGGACTTATTGTCAAAGTTTTAGTATAAATTGGCTCTTCATACTGTACAAACCTTAAATCTGTTTTTGAAACTTTCATGGGTAAGTAACTTTAAAGTAACATATCTCATAAAGGCCTCACTGGCCAGAGTGCTAACAAAATTTCAAAATGTTTAATATACCATGGGCTATCAAATAGGCAGTGTTACGAAAATTCCCAGCTAGGCAGGGATTGAAAATTCAATTCTATTTCAATAGTTTTCTTTGAGTGTAAAGGGTAACATATATTACCATAATATCACGCCTCTTTAGGTGACCGGAATTTTTTAAAAGATGCCACGAATCCATTAATTATTAAGCAACACAAAAGGTATAAGAATACAACTTTCCATCACTTTGACTAAATTTTTTTATTTTACTTTTTATTAAAATTTGTTTTTGAAATTCTGGATGGTGTGCTATCTTAGAGTAATGTATCTTACAAAAAGCCTCACTCGTCAGAGTGCTTACATGTCTAAAAACTTTAGAATAACAAATTCTTAACGTTGTTTATTGAAAATTTAACCATGCTTCTGAGTTCAAGATGCCACGAATCCATTAATTATTAAGCAACACAAAAGGTATAAGAATACATAACTTTCCATCACTTTGACTAAATTTTTTTTTATTTTTACTTTTTTATTAAAATTTGTTTTTGAAATTCTGGATGGTGTGCTATCTTTAAGTAATGTATCTTACAAAAAGCCTCACGTGCTAACATGTCCCAAAATTATAGAATAACAAATTCTTACTGTTGTTTATTGAAAGTTTAACCATGCTTCTGAGTTCTTAGGCTCAGTAAATAATCCACGAGAGGTTTAGCTCGTGGATTATTCATTGAGCCTTAGAACTCAGAAGCGTGGTTAAATTTTCAATAAACAACGGTAAGCAGTTGTTATTATAATTCTATCATGACTAAATTTTCCCTTTTCCATGGGAAATAAACAATGAGATACCACGTCTTCGACAACTGCGGATTAGTTTTATTTGATCCCCTGCCGCGGCACTTATCCTTTCCGACATTTGTCTTCCACCAATGGGTAGATAATCGTAAACCTATGTGGAATAGCAACTGGAGGCTAGGAAAGGGATGTGGTGGTAGTACTGGTGTGAGAAATAACAGGAATCCATCGTTAGGTGCTCCAGTCGTCGCGATATAACTGAAAGATTGTTGAAAGCGACGTTAAACCCCAATTCAAATCAAATTTATTTGATAATGAACGCTATTCTATTTCACCAAAGTAAGCAATAATAAGCTCTCTTTTCTGTGAAATTTGGCCCTAAATTTAAAAAGAAAAATGAACAAAATTAGAAAATATAATTATTCTTAATTCGTTTGCGTCAATATTAACATACAAACATATGTATCCATCTTGTTATCTTCAATCCAAGATTTCAAGTGGGCCAGGGATTCATTTTTTCCCGCACAGAGTGAACTTTACTGGGTACATAGGTAGGGGGTAGGATAAAGCCTGAACGCTCAGGGCTAAGAACCTCTAATGTCTAAATAAGAAAAAGTATTTAACAATCAATAAAACTACCTTAAGAATTTAAAACAAATACGATTTATTTTCTTGTCGATCGCCAAAATCCCTTTCACGATTTCGTTGTTGTGAAGTTAACGCAATCATCAATTCAATGTCATCCTGGTTATTTATCACAAGTTGAACATATATTTTGATTAGGTTCAAACTTTCTGTCTCTAAAAATACTCCTCAGTTGTGTTAAGTCTAATTTTTAATCCATCAACCTATCCGGATAAAGAAAACTTGTGTGAACAATACTCAAACTCTAAACTACGTCATAAACTACATCATCGATAAAATATAATTCGCCCAAGTTAATTTTAGAGTCTTAAAGTATAATACCCCCAACACTTATTTGACAGTCTTTAAATATTTATTAATATAGAGAAAATTGAGTTGTTTGTTTTTTTGTTTTTTAGCTTCACTGGCCAAAGGCCACTGGGGCTATTGTCATGGCACTGTGTCCGTCGTGCGTCCGTCCGTGTGTCCGTGCGTCCAGTCCTAAAATTTTTCTTTACAAATCTTCTCCTCAGAAACTACTGGATGAATTTCAACCAAACTTCACAAGAATGATCCTTGGGTGACCCTCTATCAAAGTTTTTCAAAAAATTTTGATCCAATGAAAACATGGATTTAATGGACATGGCTTATTTCCAAATATGGTAGAAAAGTGAGTTTTCTCAGCTTCTAATAGATGGATACCAATTAAATTTTACACGAATGATACTTGGGTGACCCTTTATCAGTCTACCAAAAATTATTGTGATGGGATGAAAAATATGTATTTTATGGGCGGAGGTCATTTCTGTATATGTTTTATAGTGGAAACTTTGAAAATCATTTCCTCAGAATATAACTGATGGATATCAATCCGACTTAATTGGTATTATCCTTTGGTGACCAATTATCATGCAGCCAAATCTTGTTGAAATTGGATGAAAAATATGTCTTTAATGGGTGGAGGTCATTTCTCTATATGTTATGTATAGTGGAAACTTTGAAAATCATTTTTAATATCAGTAGAACCCAAAATATCTAAAAATCTAGTCAAAAATTTGAATTGCTATAAAAGAATTTCAAGCCTGTGGAGCAACTCAAGCCACTCATGGCTATCTAATTTTTAGCTCCACTGGCTGAAAGCCACTGGGGCTATTGTCATGGCGTTGTGTCCGTCGTGCGTCCGTCTGTCCGTGCGTGCGTCCGTCCGGTCGTAAACTTTTCTTTAAAAATCTTCTCCTCAGAAACTACTGGATGGATTTCAACCAAACTTCACAGGAATGATCCTTGGGTGACCCTCTTTCAAAGTTGTTCAAGAAATTTTGATCCAATGAAAAACATGGATTTAATGGGCGTGGCTTATTTCCAAATATGGTAAAAAGTGAGTTTTCTCAGATTCTAATAAATAGATACCAATTAAATTTCACATGATTAATCCTTGGGTGACCCTTTATCAGTCTACAAAAAATCATTATGATCGGATGGAAAATATGCATTTTATGGGCGGAGGTCAATTCTCTATATGTTATATAGTGGAAACTTTGAAAATCGTTTTTCTCTTAATCCAACTGATGGATATCAACCAGATTTCACTTGAATGATCCTTGAGTGACCCTTTATCAGTTTACAAAAAATCATTGTGATTGGTTGAAAAATATGCATTTTATGGGCGGAGGTCATTTCTCTATAAGTTATATAGTGGAAACTATGAAAATCATTTTCTCAGAATTTGATTTTTGGATATCAATTAAATTTCACTGGAATGATACTTGAGTGACCCTTTATCAGTGTACCAAAAATTATTTTGATTGGATGAAAAATATACATTTTATGGGTGGAGGTCAATTCTCAATATGTTAAATAGTGGAAACTATGAAAAACATTTTCTCAGAATGTAACTGATGGATATCAATCAAACATTTTTGGTATGATCTTTGGGTGACCCATTATCATGCAGTCAAAAATTATTTTGATTTGATGAAAAATATGTCTTTTAATAGCAGAGGTCATTTCTCTATCTGTTATATAGTTGAAACTTTGAAAATTATTTTCAACATCAGTAGAACCCCAAATATCTAAAAATCTAGTCAAAACATTTATTTGCTTTTACAAGAATTTCAAGCCTGTGGAGCGACTCAAGCCATTCATGGCTTTCTTGTTTTTTTATTTTTATGAGAGGAAGGGGGGGGGGGTGAAAGAGGGGATCAGGTTGTCTTATCAACATTCTTTACCTAATGTGACATCAATATAGATTTGTACTAGGTTGGAATGGAACAGCCACTCGGCACTTATTTCAACGATTTGCACCCATTTAACCACGATGCGACTGCATGCTTTGTTTAGACATAAAATCACGTGCCATGATAGAATGTTCTATATACCATAGGTTTTATGGAAATATGGTCTGCAAAATTTTACCTGGTGGGGGTTGGGGGAGGCAAAACCCCTTGTGGTTCATGGACTATATGAAGAATCGAGCATCGCTGTCCTCTGGCAGCTCTTGTTATGAGAGGGGAGTTCAAACGGTAAAAGATGCAGTAATATGATTATGGTTTGTTTCATCCAGTTGGAGTTTTCATAAAAGCATGTGCAAAAAAGTATACCAAAATTTATATTGGTGATTTAGATCCTGACTATACCTTAATCATCAGACAAAACGTGAGCAAAAAAATGTGGTAAAGCTATATATGGAGAAATTACTTGTCACCTACAAAAATATAATTTCATAGGGAAAGGACATGTTTACATTTTGTCCAAAAATTTCCTTAGGTTACGAAAACAGAAACATTGTCCCTAATAATTGCTCAAACAAATGATACTCACAAGTTTCATTTTATAGTTTCAGATTGAAGCTGGGGTGATGCAGTGGAGCATGGTAGCCAGAGTGTGGTGGAGTCTGGTAGATGGCAGCCTGGAGGATGTTTTGAAGTGTGGTGCTTGTTGTACCAGATAAGATAAGTGCTTTTTATATATGAAATTTTTCAAATTATATATTGATATAAGTATGTCACAAGTAATCTGTCCTGTCTGCCAGTTTCTTTTTAAAGTCAGTCAATATACTTCTAACTCTATTCTAACCCTAACATTAACTCTTATCTTAACCCTAAAACTAATCCTTACACTTATCCTAAGTCATACTCTGGTCCTCATCCTCAAACTTACTCTAACCATTTAAATTACCCTAGCCCTAATTCTAGATCTTACGCTAATCTTAACCCTAAAACTAATGCTAACACTAGCTCTAACCCTAAAATTAACACTAACCCTAATTCTAGATCTAACTCTAATTCTAACCCTAAAACACTTAATATAACCCTAATTCTAGATCTAACTCTAATTCTAACCTTAAAACACTAACCCTAATTCAAGATCTTACTCTAATCCTAACCCTAAAACACTAACCCTAATTCTAGATCTAACTCTAATCCTAACCCTAAAACACTAACCCTAATACTAGATCTAACTCTTATCCTCACCCTCAAACTACAACCATAATTCTAGATCTAACTCTAATCCCAACCCTCAAACTACAACCATAATTCTAGAACTAAACTCTAATCCTAACCATTAAACTAACCCTAACATTAACTCAGTCCTAAAACTAACCCTAGCCTTGAAACAAACACTAACCCTTATTATAGATCTAACTCTAATCTTAACCCTAAAACTAATGCTAGCTCTAGCTCTAACCTTGAAATTAACCCTTTACCTAATTCTTTCCTAACTCTAATCATAACCTAAAAAATGTACCTACAGCCATAATTATATCTAGCTGTAATCCTTACCCTAAAACTAACCCTAACCCTAATTCAAGATCTGATCAATTGTTTGATAAATAATAATATATGTTGATTCTAGTATTTAATTAAAGTGGGGCTAATCAGCTTCTAAAGTCTTACCTAAAAGTGTATTTTGCTTATCATAATAAAAATAAAACTTAAATGTTGAATACTCAGTCTTAAAAGCAGTATGAAAAATAACATAGAGACTAAGTCCAGCTTAAAATGAAACAAAACAATTGCAGAAATACATGTATATAGGTACCAATGTACTTCTACAAATTGTTTGGGTTGCTGATTATAGGTGGTAATATTTATGAAATTCGAAGAAAAAATAATTTGATGGCTCAGCACAAAACAGTTGTAACTGCCTATATGTTTATAGGCAGTTACAACTGTTTCATGCTGAGCCATCGAATTGATTCCTGTACTTATAAGTCATATTCAAGATTAAGGTAAAATTTGTTTCGTTAATAATTATTTTCTATTTTGACAAATCAAGGGGTCAGCGCAAAACTATCGAAAGTGCATAAAATATAGAGGCACTTACGGTAGTTTTTCACTAATACCTTGAAATTATTTTTATTTCATAATTAGTTCAACACCTCCTCTCAGTTATAAAGTTAAGCACCTTACAATTGATTCCTGGTTAAATTGATGTGTTGCACCAGCTTGGGCACCTAACAATTGATTCCTGGTTAAAATGATGTGTCCTGCCATCAAACATACCAAACAATAGATTACTGTTTTAAATGATGTGTCGCTCAGGCTTAAGCACCTTACAATTGATTCCTGGTTAAAATGATGTGTTGCACCAGCTTGGGCACCTAACAATTGATTCCTGGTTAAAATGATGTGTTGCATCAGCTCAAGTACCTAACAATTGTTTCATGGTTTAATTGATGTGTCTTAGCAGCTTTAGCACCTAACAGTTGATTCCAGGTTAAATTGTGTGGCACCAGCTTGAGCACCTAACGATTGATTCCTGGTTTAAATGATGTGTCGCACCAGCTTGAGCACCTAACAATTGATTCCTGGTTGAAATGATGTGTCGCACCAGCTTGAGCACCTAACAATTGATTCCTGGTTGAAATGATGTGTTGCACCAGCTTGAGCACCTAACAATTGATTCCTGGTTCGAATGATGTGTGGCACCAGCTTGAGCACCTAACAATGGATTCCTGGTTTAAATGATGTGTAGCACCAGCTTGAGCACCTAACAATGGATTCCTGGTTAAAATGATGTGTAGCACCAATTAGAGCACCTACCAACTTGCACCAGCTTGGGCACCTAACAATTGATTCCTGGTTAAAATGATGTGTCCTGCCATCAAACATACCAAACAATAGATTACTGTTTTAAATGATGTGTCGCTCAGGCTTAAGCACCTTACAATTGATTCCTGGTTAAAATGATGTGTTGCACCAGCTTGGGCACCTAACAATTGATTCCTGGTAAAAATGATGTGTTGCATCAGCTCAAGTACCTAACATTTGTTTCATGGTTTAATTGATGTGTCTTTGATGTGATGTGGCACCAGCTTGAGCACCAAACAATTGGATCCTGGTTAAAATAATGTGTTGCACCAGCTTGAGCACCTAACAATTGATTCCTGGTTAAAATGATGTGTTGCATCAGCTGAAGTACCTAACAATTGATTCCGGGTTTAATTGATGTGTCTTAGCAGCTTTAGCACCTAACAGTTGATTCCAGGTTAAAATATGTGGCACCAGCTTGAGCACCTAACAATGGATTCCTGGTTTGAAAGATGTGTAGCACCAGTCTTAGCAGCTTGAGCACCTAACAGTTGATTCCTGGTTCAAATGTGTGGCATCAGCTTGAGCACCTAACAATTGATTCCTGGTTTAAATGAAGTGTTGCACCAGCTTGAGCACCTACAAAATGGATTCCTGGTTTAAATGATGCGTTGCACCAGCTTGAGCACCTAACAATGGATTCCTGGTTTGAATGATGTGTGGCACCAGCTTGAGCACCAAACAATGTATTCCTGGTTTGAATGATAAGTAGCACCAGCTTGAGCACCTAACAATTGATTCCTGGTTTAAAACCAGCTTGAGCACCTAACAATTGATTTGTGGTTCAAATAATGTGTTGCACGAGCTTGAGCACCTAACAATTGATTCCTGGTTTAAATGATATGGGTCACCAGCTTGAGCACCTAACAATGAATTCCTGGTTTGAATGATGTGTTGCACCAGCTTGAGCACCTAACAATGGATTCCTGGTTTAAATAATGTTTTTCACCTGCTTGAGCACCTAACAAAGGATTCCTGGTTAAAATGATACATTGTACCAGCTTGAGCGCCTAACAATGGATTCCTGGTTTGAATGATGTGTGGCACCAGCTTGAGCACCTAACAATGGATTCCTGGTTCGAATGATGTGTAGCACCATCTTGAGCACCTAACAATGGATTCCTGGTTTAAATGATGTGTGGCACCAGCATAAGCACCTAACAATTGATTCCTGGTTAAAATGATGTATTGCACCAGCTTGAGCACCTTACAATGGATTTCTGGTTTAAATGATGTGTCGCACCAGCTTGAGCACCTAACAATGATTTCCTGGTTTTAATGATGTGTTGCACCAGCTTGAGCACCTAACAATGGATTTCTGGTTTGAATGATGTGAGGCACCAGCTTGAGCACCTGACAATGGATTCCTGGTTTGAATGATGTGTAGCACCAGCTTGAGCACCTAACCATGGATTCCTGGTTTGACTGATGTGTCACACCAGCTTAAGCACCTAACAATGGGTTCCAAGTTAAAATGATTTGTTGCACCAGCTTGAGCACCTAACAATGGATTCCTGCTTTAAATGATGTGTTGCACCAATTTGAGCACCTACCATTTGATTCCTGGTTTAAGTGATGTGTCGTAGTTGCTTGAGCACCTAACAATTGATTCCTGGTTTAAATTATGCTTTGCACCAGCTTGAGCACCTTACGATGGATTACAAGTTTAAATGATGTGTGGCACCAGCTTGAGCACCTAACAATGGATTCTTGGTTTAAATGATGTGTCGCACCAGCTTGAGCACCTGACAATTGATTCCTGGTATAAATGATGTGTTGCACAAGCTTGAGCACCTAACAATTGATTCCTGGTTTAAAGATGTGGGTCACCAGCTTGAGCACCTAACAATTGATTCCTGGTTTGAATGATGTGTTGCACCAGCTTGAGCACCTAACAATGGATTCCTGGTTTAAATTATGTTTTTCACCAGCTTGTGCACCTAACAAATGATTCCTGGTTAAAATGATACGTTGCACCAGCTTGAGCATTTGACAATGGATTCCTGTTTTGAATGATGTGTTGAACCAGCTTAAGCACCGAACAATTGATTCCTTGTTTAAATGATGTGTTGCAACAGCTTAAACGCCTAACAATGGGTTCTTGGTTTGAATGATGTGTGGCACATGCTTGAGCACCTAACAATGATTTCCAGGTTTGAATGATTTGTAGCACCATCTTGAGCACCTAACAATCGATTCCTGGTTTAAATGATGTGTGGCACTAGCATAAGCACCTAACAATTGATTCAGGGTTAAAATGATTTGTTGCACCAGCTTGAGCACCTAACAATGGATTTCTGTTTAAATGATGTCTAGCACCAGCTTGAGCACCTAACAATGATTTCCTGGTTTTAATGATGTGTTGCACCAGCTTGAGCACCTAACAATGGATTTCTGGTTTGAATGATGTGAGGCACCAGCTTGAGCACCTTACAATGGATTCCTGGTTTGAATGATGTGTAGCACCAGCTTGAGTACCTTACATTGGATTCCTGGTTTGAATGATGTGTCACACCAGCTTTAGCACCTTACGATGAGTTCCTGGTTAAAATGATTTGTTGCACCAGCTTGAGCACCTAACAATGGATTCCTGCTTTAAATGATGTATTGCACCAATTTGAGCTCCTACCATTTGATTCCTGGTTTAAGTGATGTGTCTTAGTTGCTTGAGCACCTAACAATTGATACCTGGTTTAAATTATGTTTTGCACCAGCTTGAGCACCTTACGATGGAGTCCTAGTTTGAATGATGTGTGGCACCAGCTTGAGCACCTAACAATGGATTCTTGGTTTGAATGATGTGTAGCACCAGCTTGAGCACCTAACAATTGATTTCTGGTTCAAATAATGTGTTGCTCAAGCTTGAGCACTTAACAATGGATTCCTGGTTTAAATGATGTGGGTCACCAGCTTGAGCACCTAACAATGAATTCCTGGTTTGAATGATGTGTTGCACCAGCTTGAGCACCTAACAATTGATTCCTTGTTTAAATAATGTTTTTCACCTGCTTGAGCACCTAACAAAGGTTTCCTGGTTAAAATGATACATTGCACCAGCTTGAGCACTTGACAATGGATTCCTGTTTTGAATGATGTGTTGAACCAGCTTAAGCACCTAACAATTGATTCCTGGTTTAAATGATGTGTTGCAACAGCTTGAGCGCCTAACAATGGATTCCTGGTTTGAATGATGTGTGGCACCAGCTTGAGCACCTAACAATTGATTCCTGGTTCGAATGATGTGTGGCACCATCTTGAGCACCTAACAATGGATTCCTGGTTTAAATGATGTGTGGCACCAGCATAAGCACCTAACAATTGATTCCTGGTTGAAATGATGTATTGCACCAGCTTGAGCACCTTACAATGGATTTCTGGTTTAAATGATGTGTCGCACCAGCTTGAGCACCTAACAATGATTTCCTGGCTTTAATGATGTGTTGCACCAGCTTGAGCACCTAACAATGGATTTCTGGTTTGAATGATGTGAGGCACCAGCTTGAGCACCTGACAATTGATTCCTGGTTTGAATGATGTGTAGCACCAGCTTGAGCACCTAACCATGGATTCCTGGTTTGAATGATGTGTCACACCAGCTTAAGCACCTAACAATTGGTTCCTGGTTAAAATGATTTGTTGCACCAGCTTGAGCACCTAACAATGGATTCCTGCTTTAAATGATGTGTTGCACCAATTTGAGCACCTACCATTTGATTCCTGGTTTAAGTGATGTGTCGTAGTTGCTTGAGCACCTAACAATTGATTCCTGGTTTAAATTATGTTTTGCACCAGCTTGAGCACCTTACAATGGATTCCTAGTTTAAATGATGTGTGACACCAGCTTGAGCACCTAACAATGGATTCTTGGTTTAAATGATGTGTCGCACAAGCTTGAGCACCTGACAATTGATTCCTGGTATAAATGATGTGTTGCACAAGCTTGAGCACCTAACAATTGATTCCTGGTTTAAAGATGTGGGTCACCAGCTTGAGCACCTAACAATTGATTCCTGGTTTGAATGATGTGTTGAACCAGCTTAAGCACCTAACAATTGATTCCTTGTTTAAATGATGTTTTGCACCAGCTTGGGCGCCTAACAATAGATTCCTGGTTTGAATGATGTGTGGCACCAGCTTGAGCAACTAACAATGATTTCCAGGTTTGAATGATTTGTAGCACCAGCTTGAGCACCTAACAGAGGATTCCTGGTAAAAATGATTCGTTGCAACAGCTTGAGCACCTAACAATGGATTCCTGGTTTAAATGATGTGTTGCACAAGCTTGAGCACCTGACAATGGATTCCTGGTTTAAATGATGTGTTGCACCAGCTTGATCACCTAACAATGGATTTCTGGTTTGAATGATGTGAGGCGCCAGCTTGAGCACCTAACAATGGATTCTTGGTTTGAATGATTTGTAGCACCGGCTTGAGCACCTTTGATGGATTCCTAATTAAAATGATGTGTTGCACCAGCTTAAGCACCTAACAATTGATTCCTGGTTTAAGTGATGTGTTTTTACCAGCTTGAGCACCTAACAATGGATACCTGGTTTGAATGATGTGTGACACCAGCTTGAGCACCTAACAATGGATTCTTGGTTTGAATGATATGTAGCACCAGCTAGAGCACCTAACAATTGATTCCTTGTTTAAATGATTTGTTGCACAAGCTTGAGCACCTTACAATGGATTCCTGGTTTAAATAATGTGTGGCACCAGCTTGAGCACCTTACGATGGATTCCTGGTTTGAATGATGTGAAGCACCAGCTTGAGCACCTAACAAAGGATTCCATATAAAAATGATTCGTTGCACCAGCTTGAGCACCTAACAATTGATTCCTGGTTTAAATGATGTGTTGCACCAGCTTGAGCACCTGACAATGAATTACTGGTATATATGATGTGTGGCACCAGCTTGAGCACCTAACAATGGATTCCTGGTGTGAATGATGTGTAGCACCAGCTTGAGCACCTAACAATTGATTCCTGGTTTAAGTGATGTGTTGCACCAGCTTGAGCACCTAACAATGATTTCCAGGTTTGAATGATTTGTAGCACCATCTTGAGCACCTAACAAATGATTCCTGGTTAAAATGATTTGTTGCACCAGCTTGAGCACCTTACAATAGATTCCTGGCTTAAATGATGTGTTGCATCAGCTTGAGCACCTAACAATGGATTCCTGGTTTGAATGATGTGTTGCACCAGCTTGAGCACCTTACAATGGATTCCTGGTTTGAATATTGTGTAGCACCAGCTTGAGCACCTAACAAATGATTCCTGGTTTAAGTGATGTTATTCACCAGCTTTAGCACCTAACAATGGATTCCTGGTTTGAATGATGTGTGGCACCAGCTTGAGCACCTAACAATGGATTCCTGGTTTGAATGATGCCTAGCACCAGCTTGAGCACCTAACAATGGATTCCTGGTTAAGATGATACGTTGCACCAGCTTGAGCACCTAACAATTGATTCCTGGTTAAAATGTGTTGCAACAGCTTGAGCACCTAACGATCGATTCCTCGTTTGAATGATGTGTGGCACCAGCTTGAGCACCTAACAATGGATTCTTGGTTTAGATAATGTATGGCACCAGCTTGAGCACCTGACGATGGGGTCCTGGTTTGAATGATGTGTAGCACCAGCTAGAGCACCTAACAATGGATTCCTGGTTTAAATGATGTGTTGCACCAGCTTGAGCCATTTACAATGGATTCCTGGTTGAAAAAATGTGAAGCACCAGCTTGAGCACCTAACAATTGATTCCTGGTTTAAGTGATGTGTTGCACCAGCTTGAGCACCTAACGATGGATTCCTGGTTTGAATGATGTGTAGCACCAGCTTAAGCACGTAACAATTGATCCCTGGTTTAAGTGATTTGTTGCAACAGCTTTAGCACCTAACAATGGATTCCTGGTTTGAATGATGTGTGGCACCAGCTTGAGCACCTAACAATGGATTCCTGGTTTAAATGATGTGTAGCACCAGCTTAAGCACCATTGATGGATTCTTGGTAAAAATGATATGTTGCACAAGCTTGAGCACCTAACAATTGATTCCTGGTTAAAATGTGTTGCAATAGCTTGAGCACTTGACAATGGATTCCTGGTTTAAATGATGTGTTGCACCAGCTTGAGCACCTAGCAATGGATTCCTGCTTTAAATTATGTTTTGCACAAACTTGAACACCTAACGATGGATTCCTGGTTTGAATGATGTGTGGCACCAGCTTGAGCACCTAACAATGGATTATTTGTTTGAATGATGTGTGGCACCAGCTTGAGCACCTAACAATGGATTCCTGGTTTAAATGATGTGTTGCACAAGCTTTAGCACTTAACAATGGATTCCTGGTTTAAATGATGTGTAGCACCAGCTTGAGCACCTTACAATGGATTCCTGGTTTAAATAATGTGTGGCACCACCTTGAGCACCTAACGATGGATTCCTGGTTTGAATGATGTGAAGCACCAGCTTGAGCACCTAACAAAGGATTCCTGGTAAAAAAGATTCGTTGCACCAGCTTGAGCACCTAACAATTGATTCCTGCTTTAAATTATGTATTACACCAGCTTGAGCACCTAACAATGGATTCCTGGTGTGAATGATGTGTAGCACCAGCTTGAGCACCTAACAATGGATTCTTGGTTAAAATGATTTGTTGCACCAGCTTGAGTACCTAACAATTGATTCCTGGTTTAAATGATGTGTTGCACCAGCTTGAGCACCTTACAATGGATTCCTGGTTTAAATAATGTGTGGCACCAGCTTGAGCACCTAACGATGGATTCTTTGTTTGAATGCGGTGTAGCACCAGCTTGAGCACCTAACAATGGATTCCTGTTTTAAATGATGTGTTGCACAAGCAAGAGCACTTAACAATGGATTTCTTGTTTAAATGATGTGTTGCACCAGTTTGAGCACCTAGCAATGGATTCCTGGTTTAAATTATGTGTGGCACCAGCTTGAGCACCGAACGATGGATTCCTGGTTTGAATGATGTGAAGCACCAGCTTTAGCACCTAACAACGGATTCCTGGTAAAAATGATTCGTTGCACCAGCTTGAGCACCTGACAATTGATTCCTGGTTTAAATGATGTGTTGCACCAGCTTGAGCACCTAACAATGGATTCCTGGCTTAAATGATGTGTTGCACCAGCTTGGGCACCTAACAATGGATTCCTGGTTTAAATGATGTGTTGCACCAGCTTGAGCACTTAACTATGGATTCCTGGTTTAAATGATGTGTAGCACCAGCTTGACCACCTAACAATGGATTCCTGGTTTTAATAATGTGTGGCACCAGCTTGAGCACCTAACGATGGATTCCTGGTTTGAATGATGTGAAGCACCAGCTTGAGCACCTAACAAAGGATTCCTGGTAAAAATGATTAGTTGCACCAGCTTGAGAACCTAACAATGGATTCCTGGTTTAAAAATGTGAAGCACCAGCTTGAGCACCTAACAATTGATTCCTGGTTTAAGTGATGTGTTGCACCAGCTTGAGCACCTAACAATTGATCCCTGGTTTAAGTGATGTGTTGCACCAGCTTGAGAACCTAACAAGGGATTCCTGGTTTGAATGATGTGTGGCACCAGCTTGAGCACCTAACAATGGATTTCTGGGATGAATGATGTGTGGCACCAGCTAGAGCACCTAACAATGGATTCTTGGTTTAAATAATGTGTGGCACAAGCTTAGGCACTTAATGATGTGTTGCACCAGCTTGAGCACCTAGCAATGGATTCCTGGTTTAAATGATGTGTTGCACAAGCTTGAGCACCTTACAATGGATTCCTGGTTTAAAAAATGTGAAGCACCAGCTTGAGCACCTAACAATTGATTCCTGGTTTAAGTGATGTGTTGCACCAGCTTGAGCACCTAACAATGGATTCCTGGTTTGAAAGATGTGTAGCACCAGCTTGAGCACCTAACAATTGATCCCTGTTTTAAGTGATGTGTTGCACCAGCTTGAGCATCAAACAATGGATTCCTGGTTTGAATGATGTGTGGCACCAGCTTGAGCACTTAACAATGGATTCCTGGGTTGAATGATGTGTAGCACCAGCTTGAGCACCTTACAATGGATTCCTGGTTTAAATAACGTATGGCACCAGCTTGAGCACCTAACGATGGATTCCTGGTTTGAATGATGTGAAGCACCAGCTTGAGCACCTAACAAAGGATTCCTGGTAAAAAAGATTCGTTGCACCAGCTTAAGCACCTAACAATTGATTCCTGGTTTAAATGATGTGTTGCACCAGCTTGAGCACCTAGCAATGGATTCCTGGTGTGAATGATGTGTAGCACCAGCTTGAGCACCTAGCAATGGATTCTTGGTTATAATGATTTGTTGCACCAGCTTGAGCACCTAACAATGGATTCCTGGTTTAAATGATGAGTTGCACCAGCTTGAGCACTTAACAATGGATTCCTGGTTTAAATGATGTGTAGCACCAGCTTGAGCACCTTACAATGGATTCCTGGTTTAAATAATGTGTGGCACCAGCTTGAGCACCTAACGATGGATTCCTGGTTTGAATGATGTGAAGCACCAGCTTGAGCTCCTAACAAAGGATTACTGGTAAAAATGATTTGTTGCACCAGCTTGAACACCTAACAATTGATTCCTGGTTTGAATGATGTGTTACACCAGCTTGAGCACCTAACAACGGATTCCTGGTGTGAATGATGTGTAGCACCAGCTTAAGCACCTTACAATGGATTCTTGGTTAAAATGATTTTTTGCACCAGCTTGAGCACCTAACAATGGATTCCTGGTTTAAATGATGTGATGCACCAGCTTGAGCACTTAACAATGGATTCCCGGTTTAAATAACGTACTGCACCAGCTTGAGCACCTAACAATTGATTCCTGGTTTGAATGATGTGTTGCACCAGCTTGAGCACCTAACAATGGGTTCCTGGTGTGAATGATGTGTAGCACCAGCTTGAGCACCTAACAATGGATCCTGGTTTAAATAATGTGTTGCACTAGCTTAAGCACTTAACAATGGATTCCTGGTTTAAATGATGTGAAGCACCAGCTTGAGCACCTTACGATGGATTCCTGGTTTGAATGATGTGAAGCACCAGCTTGAGCACCTAACGATGGATTCCTGGTTTGGATGATGTGAAGCACCAGCTTGAGCACCTTACACAGGATTTCTGGTAAAAATGAATTGTTGCACCAGCTTGAGCACCTTACAATTGATTCCTGGTTAAAATGATGTGTTGCACCAGCTTGAGCACCTAACAATGGGTTCCTGGTGTGAATGATGTGTAGCACCAGCTTGAGCACCTTTGATGGATTCCTTGTTAAAATGATGTGTTGCACCAGCTTGAGCACCTAACAATTGATTCCTGGTTTAAATGATGTGTTGCACTTGCTTGAGCACCTTACAATGGATTCCTGGTTTGAATGATGTTTGGCACCAGCTTGAGCACCTAACAATGGATTCCTGGGTTTAAGTGATGTGTAGCACCAGCTTGAGCACCTTTGATGAATTCCTGGTTAAAATGATGTGTTGCACAAGCTTGAGCACCTAACAATTGATTCCTGGTTAAAATTTGTTGCAAAAGCTTGAGCACTTGACAATGGATTCCTGGTTTATATGATGTGTTGCACAAGCTTGAGCACCTAGCAATGGATTCCTGCTTTAAATTATGTTTTGCACCAGCTTGAACACCTAACAATGGATTTTTGGTTTGAATGATGTGTAGCACCAGCTTGAGCACCTTACAATGGATTCCTGGTTTAAATGATCTGTTGCACAAGCTTGATCACTTAACAATGGATTCCTGGTTTAAATGATGTGTTGCACCAGCTTGAGCACCTAACAATGGATTCCTGGTTTCAATAATGTGTGGCACCAGCTTGAGCACCTAACGATGGATTCCTGGTTTGAATGATGTGAAGCACCAGCTTGAGCACCTCACAAAGGATTCCTGGTAAAAATGATTCGTTGCACCAGCTTGAGCACCTAACAATTGATTCCTGGTTGAAATGATTTGTTGCACCAGCTTGAGCACCTAACAATTGATTCCTGGTATTAAAGATGTGTGGCACCAGCTTCAGCACCTAACAATGGATACTTGGTGTGAATGATGTGTAGCACCAGCTTGAGCACCTAACAATGGATTCTTGGTTAAAATGATTTGTTGCACCAGCTTGACCACCTAACAATGGATTCCTGGTTTAAATGATGTGTTGCACCAGCTTGAGCACCTAACAATGGATTCCTGGTTTAAATGATGTGTTGCACCAGCTTGAGCACCTAACAATATATTTCTGGTTTGAATGATTTGAGTCACCAACTTGAGCAATCAACAATGGATTCCTGGTTTGAATGATGTGTAGCACCAGCTTGAGCACCTAACAATTGATTCCCGGTTTCATTGATGTGTTGCACCAGCTTGAGCACCTAACAATTGATTCCTGGTTTGAATGATGTGTAGCACCAGCTTGAGCACCTGACAATTGATTCCTGGTTTAAGTGATGTGTTGCACCAGCTTGAGCACCTAACAATGGATTCCTGGTTTAAATGATGTGTAGCACTAGCATGAGCACCTAACGATGGATTCCTGGTTTTAATGTGTCGCACTAGCTTGAGCACCTAACATGATGGGAAATGTTAACTTTTTTTTTTCTTCTTGTGATTTTGTAATTCTTTTTGACTTTGAATGATAACTCCATATAATGGAGTTTATCATTGATTCATTAAATAATATCAGTAAAAACCAATGATACAATTATCGGTAAATATGTATTTCTCAGCTCGAGTTTTGTCGGTTGTTTTAACCATCATCGTCTTGGCACTGGCCTTTGCATCTCGCGATTTTTTTGGCAGCTAGATATGTAAGTTCACTGAAGTTATGGTCCTGTTTGTGCACATTTTGATTTCTCAGCACCAAACAGTGGTAACTACCTATAAACATATAGGCAGTTACAACTGTTTTGCACTGAGCAATTGATTTATCCACTATACAGTTTTCTTGTTGTAATGTATGTCTTTATCTTAAAATAATTGTTATATTTGTATTAACAAACTAACAATACACATGTAAATTTTAGGTGTTAAGTGTTTTTAAGTTATTTATTAAGTATTAAGATTTGTTGTCAATATGTTTGTTGTAAGAGTCATTAATCTTTGTACATGTATTAACAAACTAACAATACTCATGTAAATTTTAGGCGCTAAGTAATTAAGTTATTTATTAAGTATTAAGATTTGTTGTCAATATGTTTGTTATAAGAGTCATTAATCTTTGTACATGTATTAACAAAATTACAATACTCATGTAAATTTTAAGTGCTAAGTATTTACTATTTGTTAAGTGTTAAGATTTGTTGTCAATATATTTGTTATGATAATCATTAATCTTTGTATTAACAAACTTATAATTCTCATGTAAATTTTAGGCGCTACGTAATTAAGGTCTGTGTTTAGTGTTAAGATTTGTTGTCAATATGTTTGTTATGATAACCAATTGTCTGTAATATTAGGTGCTAAGTAATTTGTTTTTTTTAATAAATGTTAAGATTTTTTTTCAATAATATGTTTGTCTATATGATATATAAGTACAGTATAGTTAATTTCCCATTTTAAATTTATGATTATATAATGCTCTGATTGTTTAAATTCAATTTCAATATTAATTTATGTCATGTGTCTATATCGACGACTCAGCGTAAAGGCAGTTACAACTGTTTTGCGCTGAGCCAGCAATATGTTTTTCAATAAGCACTGTATAAATTTAAATGTCTTTGTTATTCAATTCTAATTATCATTGTAATTTGCATTGCTTAATCTGTGGATTAGTACCATGTAAAAAATCGCCGGTTTTAATAAAAAAATGTGTAACTTTAGCTTAAAAATACTGTAACTACAAGGTTCTAGAACTAAAGCAGCAAATACTCTTGAAAATGTGTTATTCTGCAAGCACTCCATCTACAACTCGTTCTACCTTGAACCTCACTAATAATTTTAATGTAGATTTGTTTATTTTACATGCCGAGTATTCAAGTTATGTAATATATGATAGATGTTTTTTGTCAATATGTTTGTCAATAAGATAAATAAGTATATTGATAACCAATTTAGAGTAAGGCGGCAATGACAAATTTTACATTTAAAATGATGGGCGATAACAAGATTTGATACTCACTTATACTTGCAGATCTATAGTTTATTCTAACTTATACTAACAATACTAATGATGATTTGTTAATTGTTTGAGCACTCTTTCTATCACTAATAATCTATCTATATTTGTTTATTTTAAATGCTGCTTATTTAAGTGATATATTTAGTGTTAAGATGTTTTTGTCAATATATCTGTCAATTATAAAGATATTTTAGTACATGTATTGTTTATTTTTTTATAAAAATCATTTTATCTTTATATTTCTCTCCATAGATTAGTCTGCTGTAGATTCACATGACAATGGCTCAGCGTGAAACAGTTGTAATTGCCTATTGATAGGCAGTTACAACTGTTTCATACTGAGCCAATGACAAGAAATACTAATGAAAATTCATTTCTTGTATAGACACTCTAACTTCAGCTGATTCTCACTGGGGTCTCACTTATAAATTAAATATTTATTTCATTAAGATGCTGAGTATTTATATGTAAATCCTTGTTTGTTTTCCAACAGCTTAATCATAATAGTTCAAATTTAACCAAATCTATATGAAAGTTTGTTTATTTTACAGTCAAACTATATGTAGCTTAGTCTGTCTGGAGCCTAACTAATACTGATGTAAATTTGTTTATTTCAGATGCTAAATATTTAGGTTATTTTTTTAGTGTTAAAATGTCAATAAGATATGTATTGTAAGTATAGTGAAACTAATGTCTTTGTAATAATAATCATTAATCTCTCAATTTTTATCCAATATAGCATAGTATTAGCATAGTATGTTAAAATTCAGCTTAGATTTTTTTTTTTGTATAAGTGCTCTTTTTTGTAGCCAAGTCTGCCTGAAACCTTACTAATAATTTATTATAAATCCTTTTATTCAAGGCACTGATTACTTAAGTTATGTGGTTGGTGGTAGGATGATTTTTGTCAGCATGTTTGTAAATATGTAATATAAATAAAGTAAAAATGCTACATTTATCTTTATGTTCCCCAAAGTTTAGTCTGCTAGCTAGACGGTTATACTAATGATAATTTGTTTATTTAAGGGCACTGCATATTTAAGGCATATGTTAAGTGTTAGTTTTTTTTCTTTTTTTGTCAATATGTGTGTCAATAAGATATATAAGTAAAGAATAATTTGTCTTAACAATCATAACCATCAATTTCTATATTTCCCCTCAAAGTTTAGTCTTCTTAAGCATTATATACTGCCATTTGATCAATACTAATGAAAATTAGACACTAATTATTTAAGTTATGTTATACTGACAATCTTATGGTCAATAAGAAGTATTAGTTAAGTTTGATTTATATCATTTTACAAGTATGAGACTAATTATCAATCTTTACATTTTCTGCCATAGCTTTGTCTGCTTTTTTTTCATTTAACCCTTTGCTGTTTAATCCCTGCTTTTTATGTGCTTGTGATTTTTTGATTGAGAAAACATTGTGAAAAAAGAAGAAATTGCTTCTGACAAGCAATTTCTTCTTTTTCCACACTATTTTCTACCCTACAAAATGGTTAATTTTCAAATTAAATTCCACTTTTATATTTTTCCCATTATCTTAGTCTGCTATACTTAAACAATGTAAATTTGTTTATTTTGGATGCCAAGTATTTAATTTAATGTTAATGTAAAAGTTAATATTTATGTCTGTAAATAAGATTTTTAAGAAAAGTATAATTAATGTATTCATAATTGAATTCATTAATCTTAGTATTCTCCTCATAGCTAAGTACCACTTAAACAATATTGTTAATTTTATTTTCATTCTAGGCACTCTTTCTATCGCCGAGTCTGTCTTTAGCCCCCCTAATAATTCTTAATTTTATTTATTAACCCTTTGCTGTTTTATCCCTGCTTTTTAGGTGCTTGTGATTTTATGATTGAGAAAACATTGTGAAAAAAGAAGTTGCTCCTGACAAGCAATTTCTTCTTTATCCACACTATTTTCTACCCTACTGAGTAGTTATTTTTCAATTTAAATCCACTTTAAATTTTCGTCTGCAAAACCTTTGAATTTGGACAGGTCCAAAATTTTGTAAAACAGGAAAGGGTTAAAGAATACCAATGGAAATTTGTTTGCTGACTGCCTGGAGTCTCACTTTAAATTTTGAATTAAAATGTTTTTATTTTAGGTGCTGAGCATTTAAGTTATATTTTAAGTTTTTAGTTAATTTTGTCATAGAACTGTTTCATGTCGATAAGATAATAAGTATAGAGTAATATTATGTCTATATCATCATTTATGATAATCATCAATCTCTATATTCTCAATAGCTCGGTTTGCTACTGTAAGACATGTCAATATATTCAATAATGAAATATAGGTAAAGCATAATTCATATCTTTATAAATTGATAATCATTAATCTTTATATTTTCCCATTATCTAAGTCTGCTATACTTAAACAATGTAAATTTGTTTATTTTGGATGCCAAGTATTTAATTTAATGTTAATGTAAGTGTTAATATTTATGTCTGTAAATAAGATTTTTAAGAAAAGTATAATTAATGTATTTATAATTGAATTCATTAATCTTAGTATTCTCCTCATAGCTAAATTCCACTTAAACAATATTGATAATTTTATTTTCATTCTAGGCACTCTTTCTATAGCTGAGTCTGTCTTTAGCCTCCCTAATAATTCTAATGTTTATTTATTAAAGGTACTGGGTAGTTGAGTCGTATATATACCGTATAATACATACTTAGTGTATTATATGAAAAAAAATATCTAGCTGAGGTTGGGAGAATTGATAATTGTTGAGGCTCTGCCGAGACAATTATCAATTCTCACAACCGAGTTAGATATTTTGTCATGCAATACACTAAGTATGTATTATATTTATCTTATAACCTCTATTAATCTTGTTTTTGTCCATGTTTTTAACTGAAATGCAAGTTTCTAAAAATAACTGCATTATATATTTATTCTAAAAATAACTATGCAATATCATAAAAAATATCATAGGGGATGTTATCACATGGATATGCATATAGTTATAAGATAAATAAATATAAAGTATAATTTATCTCTTATAATGATAACCATTTAAGAGATGAAGAGAATAATATTTGTTGATATCATACCACCATGAAATCAACAAATATTCTCTTCATCTAATGTAATTTAATATCATGAAGCAAAATCTGTAAAAATTACTCTAGAATGAAACAAATTTCTTATGAGACTACTTTAAGCAAAAGCTTTCATAATACATGTAATTGTGTACTCAAATTTTGTTTCATTGAGAAATAAAATCAATTTTTCATCCAATCATAGTGCAAGAATCTTGATAGACACAACTAGAATTAAGTCATGAATTCTTACATTTTTAGCTCGCCCGGGACGAAAGTCTCGGAAGAGCTATTGTCATACCCTCGGATGTCGGCGTCGGCGTCGGCGTCATCGTCGGCGTCAGCGTCGGTGTCGGCGTCCGCATTAGGTTAAAGTTTTTATTTCTTTCAATATTTATCCTAGAGGCTTTATTTTTTTTTACAGAAACACTCATTAGGGCATAGGCTTTCATTTGAGGCCAACATCCATGTCAAAATGACCTTTAGACTGTGACCTTGACCCTTTCAAAAAACTTTAACCAAAAACTTTAACCAAAAACTTTAACCAAAAAACTTTAACCTTGCTTATATTTTCTGTAAGCTTTAAACTAGAGACATCATTACTTCATATGCACACTCATTAGGTGATAGGCTTTCACCATAGACAAAGGTCCTTGACAATTTGACCTTGACCTTGACCCTTTGTGGACTTAGAAAAACTTTAACCAAAAAACTTTAACCAAAAACTTCAACCTTGCATATATTTTTTTAATGCTCAAACCTAGGGACATCATAGCTTCATATATATACTCACCAGGTGATAGGCTTTTACCAGAGACCAAGGTCCTTCACAATTTGACCTTGACCTTTACAGTTTGTGGACTTAGAAAAACTTTAACTGAAAACTTTAACCAAAAACTTTAACCTTGCTTATTATTTTCTGAATGCTTTAACCTAGGGACATCATTACTTCATATACATACTCATTAGGTGATAGGCTTTTGTGAGAGATCAAGGTCCTTGATAATTTGACCTTGACCTTTTATGAACTTAGAAATACTTTAACCAAAATTCTTTTACCAAAAACTTTAACCTTGCTTATATTTTCTGAATGCTTTAACCTAGGGACATCATTACTTCATATACATAGTCACCAGATGAAAGGCTTTCACCAGAAACCAAGGGCCTTGACAATTTGACCTTGACCTTGACCATTTATGGACTTGGAAAAACTTAAACTGAAAAACTTTAACCAAAAATTTAACCTTGCTTATATTTTCTAAATGCTTTACTCAGGGACATTATTACTTCATACACATACTCACTAGGTGATAGGCTTCTACAGAGACCAAGGTCCTTCACAATTTGACCTTGATCTTGACCTTTTGTGGACTTAGCAAAATTTTAAAGAAAAACTTCATGTTTGATACAAGAAATTCCATTGGTAACCTCATCTGCTTGTATGCTTTCACTTTACCCTAACCTTATACATGCAATTAAAACAAAACAAAAATTATATTTCTTAATTACTACTCAAACAGATATATATATTAGATCATGGACTTTAACATTGAAAGAAACCACTTTGAACTTCGGTCTTTCGGTCAAGCGCTGTTTGTGACAAGCAGCTGTTTGGGCGAGCTACGTTGTCTGCGGACAACTCTTGTTCTGTATAGCACAGTCTAGCTTCTAGCTTCACTGGTAACATTAAAGAAAACCAGCCCAGCGCTCAGGATGACAAAATGGTGCAAACTGTTTGTCAATTATACCCTGCTTTGCATGCATATGCACATGCAAAGCAGGGTATAAATGACAAACATTTTGCATCATTTTTTGTCATCCTGACCGCCGGGATGTTTATTGTATAGGCAAGCTTGTGGTTGTAGGAAAGATGCTGCTAGGTACGCCCTGCGCTCAAGACGATCAGGACTTTGCAACTGTTTGCAAATTATGCCCTGATTCACTTTCACTTGCGAGCAAAGCAAGGTATAATTTGCAAACAATTTGCACCATTTTGTTATCCTGGGCATATCTAAAAGAAACTTTGGTTTGAGGACAAATGGTGGTTGGTCTACTGATGTTGTCTTGACATGGTTGTTGGAAGATGATGCTGTGTGATGGGAGGTGGTTTAGTGCAGTAAACTGTGAGGTGGTACATCGTTCAACGTCCGAACCTGGGAGATTGAATGTGGTTCAACATCTGATGCTGTGAGATGGCTCGTGGTTCAACAGCCGATGCAGTGAGATGGGACGTGGTTCAACACCTAATGCTGTGAGATGGTTCGTGGTTCAGCGCCCGATGCTGTGAGAGGGTACATGGTTCAGCGCCAGATGCTGTGAGATGGTACATAGTTCATAGATGATGCTGTAAGATGGTACGTAGAAACTTTTTGCTGCTGTAATGGGATTTTAGAAAAAACATCAGTGTTGTAAATTGAAAACTATATGTAAACCCTTTTTTTTTTTTTTTAATAACTATGACGTTATTAATACTTTTTTAAAAAGAAATTAATGGAATCTAATGACACTCCATTAACTTTTTCTGTAAACCCTTGTGATGTTGAATAAAAACCTTGATAAATTGCATTAAAATCAAAGTGCTGAAAGCAATGGAAGCACTTATAATGAGTCAGTATTTTTTTAAGAAATAAAGTTTACTTTTCCCTGGTACAAAAAGAAAAATCAGATGGTTTGGACTAAGATCAGACTGCAGGCTGATCTTTGTTTACAGCCACTACTAAAGTAGTGATACTCTGGGGTTCAGTACGACAAGGGTTAAAAACTATGAGAACTGCGTGCAGAGATTAATAGGCTCTTATGATATGACCTACATCGCGGGAGTGAAATAACCCTGTTGATTATTTTTTTATATTACACAGGTGATATTACACAAGTGGAAAAATATGCAAATTTGCAAAAAAGATTTGACACCAATGTTACATTTTCGATGAGCAAATGATGCCATAATTTAATTTGATGATTAAACGAGACTTACTTGGAAGTTGATGTTTGATCTGGATTCTATCGTCTGTCAACTCTTGGATGGGCTTACACAGAGATAACGTAGCTTGCCAGCAGGTATCAGCCTTTAGAGTCCATTGGAGGTCGAAGTTTTATTTTAAGTACTTTACATCTTATAAACTTGACGACAATGTTTTGAAGGTTGAACAGAGTAAGAAATGCAGTGGGTCGGGAAGGGCTGGGTGTGTAAGCCCATCCAAGAGTTGACAGACGATAGAATCCAGATCAAACATCAACTTCCAAGTAAGTCTCGTTTAATCATCTAATTCTATCGTCTGTCATACTCTTAGAGGGGCTTCACAGAACAGAGACTTTAGAGTTAACTCTGTTCAAGCTGATCTAATAACTAAAAACTTAGACATGAAAGTGTGTTGTATATAATCTTGTCTTTAACAAGTCCAACACTATTTGAACATTTATGATAAATGTGCAGTTCTTACTGTGACATGCTACTGAATTGTAGCGAAATGCCTTTTCCAATGACTTATTTATTAAACTTAGAACCAGTGAACCACTCAGAAGTTTTAAGTTAATTTTGAAGAGAGACCTTCTAGCTTTTGCTTTACTTGTAGCTGCTTATTGGGACCATAGTTTTCAAAAAACCCTGTACTTTTTAAGAAAACCCTGACGCAACAGCCTGACGCATGTTATTGCATGTAGAAATGTCTGAATAATGTTTGTGGGTGTTAATCATTAACTTTTCACAGTAACGGAAACCTTCAGTTCTACTTATGTATTCCAGGAAAAACGTTTAATGCATAGTGCTTTCAACATTGTATGATTCAAATATCAGGGGACACAGGTGATGACCTGGCCTTGACTGCTTTAGTTAATGATTGAGCTTTACAATCATTTTATCTTAAACCGAGAGAAATGTTAGTCAAATTAATCACGTGACATTTGACACATTTCAGCAGTTGACTGCAATAAAATAAACAGGATAGCACTGCCACTATAAATGCAATGTCAAGTTGATATGCTCCAGAACTGATACTCCATAACTGTCTAAGCATCCCATGCATGATTTATATTAATGTCTTGGTAATGAAGACAACAATTAAAATAATCCTTCCTGAATTTGTGTGTCTATGAGCAGTGCCCGAATTTTTCCCCTGATAAAAAATTGAAAAGTTGATCTATAGCTGAATTGGTAGTGTTTATGGTACTGTACCCTTCCCCCTCCGAATTTGAGTTAGAAATTGGCATAGTAATGTGAGGAGAAGCAGGGAATACTAAGCATTTGGCATTTGCAAACTTAATCCATCTATTTATGTAAACTTTATAAGTCTTTTAAGTAGAATATTCTCCAAGATGGCATACTAATACCAATTGATGCATTTGGTATGTTTTGGTCTTGTAAGGCCTTTGTAAAATCTTAAAAACTCTCAGTTTTAGATGCTTCAATAGATGTTTTTTCTCTAGTTCGTATTTGTAAGATGAGGATTTGAAGCACTAGCAGTAGTTTCATACGCTGAGGCCATTAAGTCTGTTTTTTCCAACTTAAGGGCTTCCTAGGCCTGATGTTTGCTATTTTCTGGAGAAGTCCCCCAATGACTGTGAAAAGGAGAACATAAGACAAATTATTACTCCAGATCATTAAGAGTGTATCAACAGCCAAAGACTCATGGTCAGGATAAAAAGAAACATTCTTTTTCAATTTAGCATTCAGTAGCTACACAAGCATATTTATTCCAATTGCTGGATAAAATGATGCTTTCATTTGTTGAAAACATAATCGACCACTCCAAGTCATCTGTTTGATTTTTCAAAAGCCCTTCTCGTGCTATAACTCTTGAGCAAGATCATTCAAGTCTTGTATATTTCCACCGAATTTGATTTTGTATGAAATTGATAATGTTGTTAGATCATTTGTCAAGATTCAAATGAGAATGTTTTCTTTCCTCTTTGCCAAGTCTATAAATCCAAGCTTGCACGCCTTAAGCTCAAGAATATCAATTTGTAAGGATTATAAAAGTTCTGACCATACTGCTTATGCAACTGTCCCTTATACCTTGAATTTTATTTATGAAAAATTGTAGCTCAACTCTGAATGAACCGGTGTTTGTTTTCCAGTAAACAGAAATTATATCATTAGATCATTTAATTTGAGCACTAAAGTTTTAACTGTTACAGTGAATGAATCCTCCTAAATTATCTATACAATATATTTGAAAGATAACATATCTAACTGTTGCACATTCATTGTGCTTGTTTTAGACCATAGTTCTTTGACTACTGATCCAGTATCAATTGCTCCCTGGCCTCCTTGTCTATTTCTAAATAGAGCCTGTATGAGGCTATGTTGTCAAATATCATTCCAATGATTTTCTAGAAACTATATCAATAAAACATGGTAGTATCATTTGGGTATTAATTATCATTGACTAAATCAAATATTGATATTCTGCATTTAATCATGCTTTAATATATCAATAATTTCTTTCAAATTGTTGATTTGTTTTATTAGATGAGTATAATAGACATTATGTATACTTGATCATTTATATATCCTAATAGAGAGCCTTATCTTTTGACTACAATCAGCATAATTGGTGGAACTAAGGTTTCAATATGTTCTTATGTTGTTATTGGAAAATGTCACATAACCATCATTTTCCCCTTCAATGACCAATAGGGTAAATTTTCAAACCTATGTATGGTGACACACAAAAATGCCTAGTTGTCAAGTTGTTGAAGCCAGAATCTTTCAAAGATAGCTACTCATTTGTTTCCTTATACCTACTAGAACATTTCTAAACCTTAGATGTGAGTTTGCCTTGACCACCAGATACATAATTTACTCATTTCATCTAATATCCTTCATAATTATGTGTATCTGCTTCTAATAATTCTTCAAATTTGCACAATATGTATTTTTCTCCTCATAAATATATGCTAATCAGTCTTTGGTTCCATCCAACTTTCGCATGCAAAGCAATACTATGTACTACATGAGTACAACCATTTAAATTCTTTAGAACAGAGATCTTTTAAGGATTTCAACCTAAATACTGCTGTCTATAAATGAAATAGTGACAATATCATTTCTATATTTCTATTTTAAGTAAAATCATAGATTTCTGTGGTTATATTTCTATTTTTTTTTTTTATGTAAAATCATAGATTTCTGTGGGGTTGAATATAGTCGGATATTGTATGCAATGATTGCATCATAAGGGGTTGGAACTGCCCATTATACTGAATTTATTAAACTCTAAAACAGATAAAAACTAGGCACAGCCTTGTTTTTATCTGTTTATAGATGACTCTTTTGATAAATTCGGTATTCCATGACTACTCATTCAATATTCTCTATTTACACCACTTTTATATCGAATCTTCATTCTTTCAACAGAGAATGGAGGATTTCTGTAAAGGATCAGGATTCGAAAATACAATAACGGGCTTCAGGTAGTGGACCTGTACTAGTTACCCAACTTTTCAGAAGCCATGAACTTTAACAGTGATTAGGAAACCTTGGTTAACATTGTTAAAGATCAGAAGTTCCGAAATGTTGCGGAACTATTACGGGTCCACTACCTTAATTAATTTTCTGCCTTTTACAGTTTCTATTGTATTTCTGTCGTTTTACCTCTTGCTTAGAATGGTGAGCAAAATATCATTAATTTAACTTTATAGTTGGATTTATTAACTTTTTGCGTGTGTTTTTCTTTCGCAAAAATCAATAGCCAGAACTTATATCAATAGGACCTCAGCACTTTTTGTCCTTAAGCAGCTAAGGTTTTGATTAGAAAATTAACGAATTAAATTTATCAGTATATATATTTATAGGCATTTACAATAGTTTTATACTGAACCCTTGACATGTATTTAATAAAATCAAGAATGGTTTAAATAATATCACAATGCCTTTACTCTCCAAAGCACTGAACTAGGATGGTCAAGATGCTAATTAATTATGCATAAGAAATTACTGCTCAATTTACTAAAAAATGAGTTTTTAGCAGCAATTACATCATTTTGCTGCAAAATTTTAGGGTCATAGATTTCAAAAAAACAAAAAGCAAATCATGGAAGGATAAACCTTAATTTTGTAACAACAACTTATATCACCTGTGGTTAAGACATGTATTATATCCCTTTTACAAAAATAATAACCCTTGTCATGCTGAACCCGGAATATTCCTGCTTTGGCAGGAGCTATAGACAAACATCAGTCTGCACATATGTGCAGTCTGATGTTAGTCTACACCACCTGTTTCTCACTTTCAAACCAGAATTGTCAATAGATTTAATTTTTCAAATAAAAATTGACCTACAGTTAATACTTTCAGTGCTTTTTGCCCTTTGATTTTGATGCAAATTTTTAGCCAACATTTATTCAGGATCACAAGGGTTAATAGCTACTTAGGACAAATGATGTGTTTTGGTTTAATTAACTTTATTTCAGATGTCCCAAGGAACAGTAAATTGAGAATCAAGTTCCTGCCCCAGTTTAGAAATCATAGTCAGAGTCATATAAAATGGTAAGATTTGTCCTACTTTGTCCCCATCTAGGGTTCAGGGCCAAACTGTTGTACATGCCTATATATTAATAGGCATTTACAATAGTTTTGTGCTGACCCCCTTGACATGTATTTCATTAAATCAAAAGCTGCCTATATATTTATAGGCATTTACAATAGTTTAGTGCTGACCCCCTTGACATGTATTTAATTAAATCATAAGAATTTTTAACAAGAGCACTGCCTACGGGTGCCTACGCTCTGCTGTCGAGTGCTGGATGGTGGGAAAAAATCTAAGTCGAAAAAGGGGCATAATTTGCACAAAATGCATCTAGAGTTATCCCCCTTGATAGTATAGGTTGCTCTATTGATGGTGAACATGTATGCCAAGTTTCAAGTGAATGCACTCAGTAGAACCAGAGATATAACAAAATGTCAAAGTTTCGCATGACGCATCGACGACGACAACGACACGGAGGCAGGCTATAGCAATACCTTGGGTTTTCCTGAAAATACCTTGGGTTTTCTCCGAAAACAGGCGAGCTAAAAATTCTACCGTACTTCTTCTAATAATTTCTCCTGGGAGCTATACTTTACATAGTTGGGCCAAGCTTAATATTTAGAATGCACTTGCTGATTAAAAAAAAAATCAAATTGATGTCCTTTATGCCCTTTTCCTTTTGATTTTAGGTGAATTTCCTCTACACAATCATATAAATGATTGTTTAGAGGAAATTCACATCAAATTAGAAAAAAAGCCTAAACAATTTCAGACATTTGAAGTGTTTTTTAAGTAAAAAAAAAAGAAATAGGGGTGCTACTATAAGGGAATGAGCTTTTATTAGGGGGAAATACAATATAATGCCTTTACTCTCCAAAGTTCAGAACTAAGATAAACAAGATGCTAATTACACATGGCTCTATATACTTAAAGAAGAATTTTACCAGCGATTTTGTCATATTTCATCTGCAAATTATGGGGTCAGAGATTTTAAATCTAACAGCGAATCACTCAAGGGCAGTCTGAACTTTGTTACTATGGCTTATTCCAGCTGTAGTTATGATGTTTATATAAAAATCTCCATTCACAAAAACATTTGAAATCTGTTTACTATATTTCAGCTGTCCAGTTAGGAACAGATTTTATCTCTGTACCAAGTTCCTGTTAACGGTTTATCGGCTACCAAAAATTGGTAAGATTTTTACCACTTAAAATGCACATTCTAGGGATCAGTACTAAACTATTGCAAGAACCTATATCAAGGGTTCAGTGCAAGACTGTACTAAGTGTATATACAGTGTATACAATGTATATACACTTAGTACAGTCTTGCGCTGAGCTCTCAATATATTGATAGGCCCTTAAAATAGTTTTGTGCAGACTCCTCAAAATGTCTCAAATAAAATTAATCAAAAGAATAATAAATAATTGTATACCCCTAAATTATTACATACAAAGATAATGTCAAAAGCTAGTTTTTACATACATGTATTTGAAAAAAAGTTCAATACACTTAAAGAAGACTTTAACCTTAACTTTGTTTTTGATTTTTGAGATTTTTCATTTAACTGTATAAGATCTCTATTAAAGAGTAATCTTTAATGATTTTCTATTTACTCATGGAATTATTCAAGCTTCTTTATTGCTATGAAAGTTAATTTATATTGGCTTTGATTCAGTGCATGATCATGCTGTGAGATGGTATATTGTTTATTGAAGATGCTGTGAGATGGTATGTTGCTCAGCGCCTGATGTTTTGAGATGGTATGTGGTTCAGCGCCCAATGCTTTCAGATGGTACAAGGCCTCATGCTGTGAGATATGGTACAGGGTTCAGGGCTCAATGGTTTTAGATGGTATGTTGGTCACAGAAGATGCTATGAGATGGTACATGGCTCAGCACCCGATGCTGTGAGAAGGTACATGGTTCAGTGCCCTATGCTGTGAGATGGTATGTGGTTCAGGGCATGAAGCTGTGAGATAGTATGTTGGTTAGCTCCAGATGTTGTGAGATGATATGTGGTTCAGCGTCTTATGCTGTGGGATGGTAAGTTGTTCAGGGCCCAATGATGTTAGATGAAATGTTGGTCGTAGAAGATGCTGTGAGATAGGCAATGAAGCTTTTTTGCTGCTTTTTTATTCTTAAACCTGGTAACTAGAGCTGAAATCAAGCTATAGTTATGAGGTTTTATAAATACACTGACAAAATAATATTTAAAAAGAATAGATGCCAAATTCTTTGCAAGAAAAAGTACATTTTTTCTAGACACAGCAAGCCACCTCTGTTGCATACTAGGGCAGATTTAGACACTTTTCTTTGGGAAAGTGCCACCAAAAAACTTTCTCATTTTTGCAATACATTTTGGGATTAACAGTTGTCATGCTTAATAAAATGCCTTGTATTGGAACCAAAGGGCTGAAATTGCTCAGATACACTACAATTGTGAGTCGGTATTTATATTGTAAATATGATTTTCAAATTATTCTGACTTAATAAGGAAAAAAAATGTAAACTTAGATCAGAATGCACATAACGAGGGGTCAGGGCAATACTACTGTAAGTGCCTATAAACACACAGGCAATTACAATAGTGTTGCGCTGACACCTCAATATGTGCAGGCTGATCTTTGTCTATTCTTTCTGCTAAAGTACAAATATTTTGGGATCAGCATGGCAATGTTGTCCTCTAGGCCCAATCACCAAATGAAATCCAATTTAGTCCAGTTAGCTTAGTAATGCCTAAATAGACTCTCAATCTGGGGATTGTTAGTTCAATGAAAAGTATGTTAAAACATTAAATAATGGCTCAGCGCAAAACATTTGTAACTGCCTATAAACATATAGGCAGTTACAAATGTTTTGTGCTGAACCATTGAAATGTGAATTGAACATCATAACAAATTTGTCTGCACACAAATGCATGCAAGCAACAAAAATTCCTTTTATCTTTTAACCTGATAAATACCATTTTTATTATATAGTCGTAAGCTAGCTGTAGATCGAGATATATAATAAATACTTCTCAGAGAGAGTAATGAAAACATTGATGACGTAGCCAGAAGCGATGTGAAGACCCAGCTATAATGACGGACACCACAAACTACAGAAAACCCTCAACAACAGGACTACGGTAAGCTGAATACAGTCAATCTTGCTCGAGCGACCACGTCTATTAAGCGACCATTTTTATTCAGTGACCATTTTTCAAAATCCCCTTCTTCAATTCGAAATATATATCTATAAAACGAGATATCACTGGTATAAAGATTATTAAAAATGAATCTTATGTTGTTAAATCTCACCAGAATCATCTCAATGAGACAGTTCTATTGATTTATAACAGCATAGGATTTTTTTTAAAATTTTGCAATCATATCTATATTAATCAAAAACTATGATTCTTATTTGTAGACAAAATGTTTATTCAGCGACCTTTTTCTTTAAAGATAACTATTTGGTGGTCCTGTTCCTGGTCGCTTCATACAAGTTTTACTGTATATAGAAACTGTATGTTAATGTTTCTCTGAACAAGTCTTTTGGTCAAACAAGACAAACAGGATGTGTAGACTAAGATCAGACTGCACTTATGTGCAGGCTGATCTTTGTCTATACCCCCTGTCAAAGCAGAAATTTTCTGTGTTCAGAATGACAAGGGTTAATAGAGGTTTTAGTAAGTTCATTTTATAGCAAGAGACAAGTATTTGTTCCCTATATGTTTAAACTATCCTTAAAAAAAGCAATATAAATATTTTCATATGTACAATTATGAGGTTTCTGATATTGGCAAAAATAAAACTCCCAAATGAAACCTGCTGTGCATTCAGGATCACAAAATGGAACAAATTGTACGCAAATTTTACCCAGCTTTGCACACAAGTGCAGGTGCAAAGCAGGGTACAATTGGCAAACAGTTTGCACAGTATTGTCATCCTGAATGCAAGGCTGATTTATATTAATATGATCGTAACTAAAATAACTAACTAAAATTTGTGCAAAACCATACATAGCTACATAATCGTTTGCTCAGTGCAAAACAGTTGTAACTCCCTATAAATATATAGGGAGTTACAACTGTTTCAGGCTAAGCTATCGATATATAATCAGCAAATTTCAAGTGAGATATGAAAAACCTTTTCCGCTAAATTTAAGTTTATTATCTATCACTTATATTTCTTTGATTGCAGATGTTCAATTAGCGAAGCAGAACAATTATTAGAGAACCACTAAGTCTAAATTAAACAAGATTGATAGAAGGTCAATAATCTTTATATAGAGCTGGTCCCAGACAACAAAACACACATTGTCAAGCTTGGTACTACAAAAAGAGAAAAAGAACTGAGTTAAAAGAACAAAGACCATAAAGAGAAGAGACTCGGGTCTCTGTAACCATGAAGACAATTTTAGTAAGTTTATATTATATTTCAGTTCAAAAAACTCAGGTCCTCAGATAAGTTTCTAGAAGAATTTTTATCTTATAACTAAACAATTATCCGTGTGATAACATGATATTTTTTATATCACATAATTATTTTTAGAACAATGATATAATGCAGTTATTTTTAGAAACTTTCATTTCTGTTAGAAACATCTACGAAAACAAGGCAAATAAAGGTTATAAGATAAATATAATACGTGCTTAGTGTATTGTATGAAAAAATATTTAACTCAGTTGTGCTAATCGCTAATTGTCTCGGCAGAGCCTCGACAATGATCAATTCTCCCAACCTTGTTAGATATTTTTTCTTATACAAAACACTAAGTATGTACATGTGTATTAAATTCATCTTGCATACACATCAAAAAGTGTTGTTGTTTTATTTCCTATGAGGAAAATTATTTGTTTGAATGGGGTTTCATGCTGCTTTCAACAATGTTTGAGCCATATCGCAACAGATAGAGCACCTAACAATAGATTCCTGGTACCAATTGGTGGAAGCCACATAGTCTGTAAGGATTAGTGCTGCTGTCGGGACATTTTGCTTAATAGTGTGACGCGCTAACACTGTGCTATGATGGCTGCAAAATGCCATGGTAAAAGAATTTGTCCCCATTCTTTCGGTGCAGCAGCATAAATCAATTTAAACACCAACTTTAGAGACAAATGGTTGGAAAGGATGAGTGCCACCATTGGGGATCAAACCCGAGACCACTAGATTGATAGTCCAATGCGCTACCAACTGCGCTAACTGCAACTGCCCTATGACGGCGGCTTTTAAAAGTGGCATTGAGGTAGTTGGTCCGTAATAGTTCCGCAACTTTTCGGTGGTTATGATATTTAACAGTGTCAACCGAGGTTTCCTAATGATTTCATATGAAAACATTGATTAACATTGTAAAACAGCATGAGTTACAAAATGTTGCCAAATATACGGGTCCACTACCTTAATTTAATTTGATAGTTCGGAAGGTGCACTTATTGGACTGGTGCGCATAATAAATCAGTTACTGGCTGTTAGTACAAGGGAGGTAATAATGCATAGACCGCTTAAAAATACCAATTTTTATCTCTCTTCTTCGGCGGAGATGACTTTCTTTTGCATGGAAGTTCAAAGCTTATAATACTTTTTTATAAACTAGCACCAAAATATAGAACCCATGTCTGCAACTATTTTCATTTGACACCTTCCAAAAGACCCATTTGAAATTATCCTAATTTATTACGTTTCACACAACCTTCGCGAATCAGACATTTGACCAGCCCTGTGTTCAGGATGTAAAAGCGTTTCGCAAATGCTTTCGGATGATACCCCACTTTGCACATACACTTACGTGCAAAGCAGGGTATCATTTTGAAAGCACTTCGCTAACGTTTTAATCCTAAACACAGAGCTGCCCTGTGTTCAGGATGACCAAACGGTGCAAACAGTTTTCCAATTATACCCGGCTTTGCACTTGCACCGTTTTGTGATTCTGCACACGGGGCAGGTACATGTATTGATGGAAAGTAATCAGTGTTTACGTAATCAAGTGGAGCTTAATTAGGATCACCCTGAGTCCGTTGTACGTTGTTAACAATCTTAAAACCTCTTGAACCGCTGGGTGAATCGAGTGAAACTTTGCCAGGAAGTTCCAATGGTGACTCTCTTCAAAAATTGTTTGTTAAGTTCTGATTAGTACCCAAATAAGGGACTGGCAGGGCGCGTTTTTTTTTTTTCCCTAAAACCTTTAAACATCTTCTCCTCAGTATGCAATGGGCATATTTCAACCCGTGAACTTGTCAGAATAGTTCCAAAATCAAGAAAGGGGCCCCAAAGATCCCAATCTTCAAGTCCTTTGCACCCTTTTTCCTTGAGGTCAGACTAAAACCCTAAATAGGTTTGTGAGTTTCCACCCATAATGTTGGAAAGAACGTATGCCATTGCCATGGACTAAACTGGGAATCCCAGGATCACGAGAATATTATTTTTGGGAGGTGGAGGGGGCCCATTACAGTCTTGAAATGAGCAATGATTTACGGATCTTCTATCAGTCACTCTATCTTGACTGGAAAGTGTTCAAACTACCCTAGGAATTTTACATAAGGATCAAGGTTGGGCCTTTTAGGTCAAACAGAGAAAAGAATCAGCAAGGACCCAGTTACCCATGGCCTGTGTATTTTGGGCTGGGCCCCTGAACTTAAGAAAAAATGCCCATATTCCTAATGTAAAATGTTGAATTTTGGCAGTCTGAACCCCCAAGTTAAAAATGTCTCTCTTTCCATGTCTAAATAAAAGTCCTTAACCCATTACCAATAGCTCAGCATGAAATAGTTGTAACTGCCTATACAACTGTTTTGCACTGAGCCATCAAAATTTTAAGAGTGGTTCAAATTGAAAGAAGTTGTACATGATAATTGCTGAATGACACTTTAAGGTTCTTTGTCTTTTGGAGAAGGAAACATATTTAGAAAATAAAAAGTTGCTCGTTACAAGCAATTTCTTTGTTTTTTATAATGTTTTTCAAAACTTTTTCTTTTTTGAGGGCGTCAAAAAGAGGGAATGGATTAAAAGGAATAGGCCATACATTGAATTATGATACTGGAATACAACTTCTTTAAACTGGGACATGTTGTCCTTTTGTAAAGCAAATATTTGAACACTTAGTGTAAATTCCTAGCGGTGTTTAATCCAAGGATAACTAATATTTTAGAATCAATTCATAAAACAGGTAAAGCATAGACTGACCACAGACACCACAAGTATCATATCAGATGCTTCAAAATTTAACATAAGCCACCGTCATAGCGCAGTTGGTAGCGCCTCCGACTGTTAATCTAGAGGTCCTGGGTTTGATCCCCGAAGGCGGCACTCATTCTTTCCGACTATTTGTGTCTCACCAATGGGTCGATAATCGTAGATCTAAGTGAGATAGCAGTTTGAGGCTAGGAAAGGATGTAATGGTAGTACAGGTGTGAGAAATAACAGAAATCCATTGTTAGGTGCTCCAGCCTCCGCGATATAACTGAAATAATGTTGAAAGCGGGGTAAAACCACATTCAATCAATCAATCAAAATTTAACATGGGAATAAGATCAACATCTTCATTTCTGCTCAATGTTATGTTACACATGATTCATTTTTAAGCTTCTTTATAATCTGTGATTTTTCCCCTGGCAGGACAGAGCCAAAGTAACAGGTTGATGGACTTAAGGTTAAGGTAAATCAGCCTTTATATATCATTATTTACTTCTAAAGATAGTCAACATGATTAACTTGAGACCTTAAAGCATAGGTTGGTTATCAAACCCTCATAACTTCAGCTTGGACAAGCTGAAGTTATGAGGCTTTTGTAACCCAACGATGAAGTGTGTTCACTTTCTCTAAGCATGTGAATCCTTTTGATTTAAGAATACAGTTATTTGCACGCATTCACGATTATTGCCAACTAACTTTTTAATGAACCCAAAATGTTTAAAAGTTATCTTGCCAAATTATGTCACAGCTGAGCCCAACCCTGCCAGTTCATTAACAATGCAGAATACCTATCAATGGCTACACTAACTAAAACTGACAGCTCTTAAGTATATCCAACAGAATGCATTTATTCTAAATTGAGGACAAGCAATATTGGAGAAAAAGATATGTATTATTTCAAAATTCTTGCATAATGTAAAGGATGTATAAGTAAAACATAAAAAAATAATACATGTAATTAATCAACATTTTCTCTCCATTAACAACTGAACTTCGTCTACTATTGCATGTGTAAATAGCCCTTAGTCTTTGTCCTACATTATCATCCAATCAAAAGGCTGGATTTTCAAATTTTTTGAAGGTTTATTTTCCATAAACTTTTCAGCAAAGGTTTATTTTGATCATTATTTCATTTAAACGTCGAGGTTTATTTGTTATTCCAGGCATGCGTACAGACTATAAACTACCCCTTTATAAATATGCAATGACCACGTGACAAGTACAGGTGAAAATCGTTTTAATCGTGCACATGTTGTATAACTAATATCCTATGTAGATTTTGATCTGGCATGGCGTGGATTACCATGTCAAATCTGTTATGGAACGACGACTTTTCTACTTGCCTGTACATTTATTCAAGAACAGTATCGCTAACTAATAAGATCTAGATCTAACTGAACAGTGCAATAGATCCTATACTTCATTCCTTACGTTTATTTCAATAAACTTCTCGTTTAATTACTTTTGGCCCCTTTCTAAACTTGGCCAAATCTCGTTTCATGATCGGCTGTAGATGAGGCGTATTATTGTCCACCAAGATTAATTTAGTTGATGACACAAGAAAACGCCCACGAAGTGGGGACATTGCATATGCATATATCCAAGGTTTGGTGGACTGTATAACATCTTTTTTCTCAGCATAATAGTATAATATGCTTAATCGTTAGTCCTTAGATTGCCCTTCAGGCATACATAAGTTCGTAAACAATTTGGCACATTTAATCAATAAAGAAACATTTTATTACGAACGAAATACGATTCCGTTAAGTATTTTATTCTTTCGAAGCAACATGCAACACAGAGTTAGCCGCCACCATAGCCCAGTTGATTAGGCATAAGACTTCCAATCTGGAAGTCGTGGGTTCGATCCCCGGTGGCGGCAAATATCCTTTCCGACGTTTATCTCTCACCAATGGGTAGATAATCGTAAACCTATGTGAGATAGCAGTCGGAGGCTAGGAAAGGGTGTAATGGTAGTACAGGTGAAAGATATACCAGGAATCCATTGTTAGGTGCTCCGACCGCGGCGATATAACTGCGAGATTGTTGAAAGCGGCGTTAAACCCATTCAAACAAACAAACAAAAGCTACACAGAGTGAAAAAGTATCAGATTATCATTCATCTATATTGTCGGGTAAATAAAACCAAATTATACTTCATATTTATCTTCGATAATGCCTCTTTTTAAAGACTCAATATTTGCGTGCATATTTCAACAATTCCATATTTGGAAAGAGAGGGGCGTTTACTTTTAATAAATGTATACGGCTTATTCCGTTTAAATCGTGCAATATGATGTCAATAATATAAAAGGCGGGAAAAAGACTAAGTCAGTTAAACGCTAATAATTGAAAATTAAACGCTTTAAACAGCCTCAGTCGGTCGCTACGCTCCCTCCTTTCGGCTGTTTAAATCGTTTAATTTTCAATTATTAGCGTTTAACTATTACTTAAATTTACATTTAAAGCAATAATGACTGGCAATGGCTGATCCAGGACTTTAGTAAGCAAGGTTCATACTGTATTTTCCCTAATAATAGTGCCCTCCTTTATAGTAGCACCCCCTACATTTTTTACTAAGAATGTCTATTTAAAATTCCTAACTTTTAAGAACCTGTTGAGGCTTCTTCTCTAATTTGATGTGAATTTCCTCTGAACAATCATTTATATGATTGTTTAGAGGAAATTTACCTCAAATTAAAGGGAAAAGGACCTAAAAGACATAAGTTTAACGATTTTTTTTAATCAGAAAATGCATACAAAATAAAAGCTTCCTGAACTTGTTATGTATAGCTTCCAGGAGTGTTCATTAGGAGAAAAACCATAAGTTACAAGGGGGGAGGTGGGGGGGACCATTCTACTTATATCACCATTTTTTTAATTTTATTTCCCATGAAATGAATTGATTATGCTACAGATCTATGATGACCTAGCCCCTCCCCCCCTTCCTCCCTCCCTCCCATCCCACCTACCCACCATGTCTGGCTCACAACTGACTGGTAAAGGTTTACATTTATTACATTTATGGGTATTATCATCTTGATGCAAATGAAATAAATTTCTTGCTGCTCATAATTCAAGCTTGGAAAGATAAAGAAAATTCATAAACCATTTCTTCTCTTCTCACAGTGTTTGTTTTTTTAAAAAAGTTTTTTAATTAAATTGGTTTGGAGTTGTATAGAGATTTGGAATTAAAAAAAGAAATTTTATGCTTTAAAAGAGCCTGTAAGCCTATATATAATCATTCATTGGGTCAGCAAATTTAGCTTTACCTCAGGTGTAATGCATTAAATTGTGACCAAAATAAATGTTACACCTACAGCTTTTTCAAGGTTCAAAGACAATATTTTTGTCACCCAAGGAAAATATTCTCGTGTTATTTTGAAAACCCAGTAACTACAGCTTAAATAAAGCTGTAGTTATGGGTTTTAGAATTGCATTGACAATATGTTAGTGTGTATAAGTAATTTAATTTAAATTAACGTATATGCCTAAATATGGAACATAATATAATACAAGGTCAAAGGTCATAGGTATATGTCCAGTCTACCCCTATATACACTGTTCTGATTAAAAAGTGGGACATATCAGGCAGTTAGGATTATACAAGGTTATGGTTTTACGGTGTTATCACGTTTAACATTATTGACAGATAACTATGTTGTGGGGAAATAAAGAATGTTATTAAGTCCTCAGTGCTCTAGTTAAAGTGAACTGATCAAGTTGAATTGAAATTGGATTTTTATTTGGTTTTACGCTTCATAGGATATATAAGATTTATGTTAGCAAACATTAAAGTTCAAATACAAAGTTTGTACACAGTTTTGCACCTGATAGCTAAGAAGGACTAGCAGGTACCTTTGTATGTTATTCTTTAGTTATTCTTTCTAAATCATTTTCCAGACAAAAATAGTATTGAAAATATAATAGCAGGTTTACAATGCTTGGCAGATATTGTATCTTTTCTCAGAATTGGCTCTATTTTGAATGCTTGACATTAATTATTAAATGTGGCCTGTCATGCGAAAACGGACCATCAGATTTTAGGAACTCTGAAATATAAATATTTTAAAAATAGATCGGGTCCACAATTGGTCAACTGGAGTTTGCCTTACTAAAATTCTTGTACAGAAAGATAGAATGATCATTCTACATTCAGAAAATCAGCTAAGATAAAAAAAAGTTTCAACCCTTATCAGCCTGCCAGTCCACACAGTCTGATTGGGGTCAACATTTTTCACACTACCATGATGGTCCCTTTTTGTATGACAGTCACAAATATATTCAGTCTCAAACTGAACCAAGAATCTTCTCTGATTTAACCATTTCCTGTTTTACAAAATGTTGGACCTGTCCAAATTCAAAGGTTTTGCAGACGAAAATTTAAAGTGGATTTAATTTGAAAAATAACCATTCAGTAGGGTAGAAAATAGTGTGGAAAAAGAAGACATTGCTTGTCAGAAGCAATTTCTTCTTTTTTAACAATGTTTTCCCAATCATAAAATCACAGGCATGTAAAAAGCAGGGATTAAAGAGCAAAGGGTTAAACATTTTCATGCTGTTCATGACATAAACAAATTTTTGACAGACAGTGAAGACTAAGATCAGCCTGCTCAGATGTTCATGCTGGTTCCCCTGAGGCATAATTATCATTTTTATTAAGAGTGGAAGTAGTTTTAAGTTTTAACATGTGTCATGCTTATCCCAGAATATTACTGCTTTTGCAGGAGGTATAGACAAAGATCAGTCTGCACATATGTGCAGTCTGATCTCTGTCTATACCACCTGATTTTACTTTAAAGGCCAGAAAGGTTTAAGATTGTTTTTTCAAAATAAATAAAAGTGGCTTGGAATACATTTCCGGTACATTCAGTGCTTCGATTTAAATGCAATTTTTCCAAGGTTTTTATTCAGCATGACAAGGGTTAAAGTTTTAACATGTGTCATGCTTACCCCAGAATATTTCTGCTTTTGCAGGAGGTATAGACAAAGATCAGACTGCACATATGTGCAGTCTGATCTTTGTCTATATCTCCTGACTTTCCTTTTTAAACTAGAACAATTTTAAAGGAACATTTTCAAAACAATAATGACTCACAATAAGTGAATCCAGTCATGTCAGCACTTTGATTCAAATGCCAAGGTTAACATTCAGCATGACAAGGGTTAAAAAGGGTTATCATATCTTCATCTAAAGTATACTTATCGTCGAGTTTCTGCTAAAACCTCGTAACTACAGCTTTAAACAAGCTGCAGTTACTAGGTTTTCGCAGAACACCGACGTTATGCATAAGAAGTGAGCTTTCTAGACTATGACTTTTGTACCATGAATGAAGGGTGATATTCGTAATCTTTTACTCGAGCCCTTTACCAGGCAGTAAAAAAAATCAAAAGAAGAGAAATATTAGACCAATGCTAAAGATAATGATTTTTTAGCTCGCCCGGGACGAAAGTTTCGGAAGAGCTATTGTCATACCCTCGGATGTCGGCGTCGGCGTCAGTGTCGGTGTCGGCGTCGGCATTAGGTTAAAGTTTTTTATTTCTATCAATATTTATCCTAGAGGCTTTATTTTTTACAGAAACACTCATTAGGGCATAGGCTTTCATTTGAGACCAACATCCATGTCGAAATGATCTTTAGACTGTGACCTTGACCCTTTCAAAAAAACTTTAACCAAAAACTTAAACCAAAAACTTTAACCAAAAAAACTTTAACCTTGCTTATATTTTCTGTAAGCTTTAACCTAGAAACATCATTACTTCATATGCACACTCATTAGGTGATAGGCTTTCACCATAGACAAAGGTCCTTGACAATTTGACCTTGACCTTGACCCTTTGTGGACTTAGAAAAACTTTAACCAAAAACTTTACCCAAAAACTTTAACCTTGCATATATTTTTTTAATGCTCTAACCTAGGGACATCATAGCTTCATATATATACTCACCAGGTGATAGGCTTTCACCAGAACCAACGTCCTTCACAATTTGACCTTGACCTTTACCATTTGTGGACTTAGAAAAACTTTAACTGAAAACTTTAACCAAAAACTTTAACCTTGCTTATATTTTCTGAATACTTTAACCTAGGGACATCATTACTTCATATACATACTCATTAGGTGATAGGCTTTTGTGAGAGATCAAGGTCCTTGATAATTTGACCTTGACCTTTTATGAACTTAGAAATACTTTAACCGAAATTCTTTTACCAAAAAACTTTAACCTTGCTTATATTTTCTGAATGCTTTAATCTAGGGACATCATTACTTCATATACATAGTCACCAGATGAAAGGCTTTCACAAGAAATCAAGGGCCTTGACAATTTGACCTTGACCTTGACCTTTTATGGACTTGGAAAAACTTAAACTGAAAAACTTTAACCAAAAATTTAACCTTGCTTATATTTTCTAAATGCTTTACTCAGGGACATTATTACTTCATACACATACTCACTAGGTGATAGGCTTCTACAGAGACCAAGGTCTTTCACAATTTGACCTTGATCTTGACCTTTTGTGGACTTAGAAAAATTTTAAAGAAAAACTTCAGTTTGATACAAAGAAATTCAATTGGTAACCTCATCTGCTTGTAGGCTTTCACTTTACCCTAACCTTATACATGCCATTAAAACAAAAAAGTTAATATTTCTTAATTACTACTCAAACAGATATATATTAGATCATGGATTTAACATTGAAAGAAACCACTTTGAACTTCGGTCTTTGGTCAAGCGCTGTTTGTGACAAGCAGCTGTTTGGGCGAGCTACGTTGTCCGCGGACAACTCTTGTTTTTATTTCAAATTAAGGTAGTGGACCCATAATAGTTTTGTAACTTTTCAGAAGTAATGAACTTAAACAGTGTTAACCGAGGTTTCCTAATGATTTTCATTAGGAAACCTCGGTCAACATTGTGAAAGTTCATGGAGTCCGAAATGTTGTGGAACTATTGCAGGTCCACTACCTTAAATTATTTCAATAATACTTGCCCATATCCTATTTTGTGGTAACTCATTGGCATTGTCTCATCAGGACAATTCAAATGAGTACCCACAAAATAGGTTTTCAATGAGAATAAAGATTTAAGACTGGCAATACCCTCTTTTATCTGTCCGTCTGTTAGACTTGCAGAAAGGAAGTATGGGAAGTACTGGACAGTGTTCAAATTGTGCAGCGTGAATCAGTTGTAAAGGGGCATATATATTTATAGACAGTTACAACTGTTTCACCTTGAGCCATTATGCTGTGATAAATACAAGGAATACATGGTTAGATCTACTTTGCAGCCATGTGATGTGACTGAGAAGCTGTTAAAATTAAGAGCTAGACACTTATGAGCAAAATCAAATCCAATATCATGTATAGTAAAGGTAAAGCTTTCAGACCTATCTAGGCCAATTTACATGTATGTGCTCTCAGCCATGTCGGTAAAAAATACATACTAATAGATAGTTTAATAAGTCAAAATAGAGTTACCATTTTGGTGATTATTGTTGCATTTGGTATGTTCATAGAAGAATTTAAGACATAAGTTCTCTCAATAAGGGCCAAAATCAGGATTTTTTGCAACTTCAGGTTGGAATTTCAGGATTGTTTTTCACTGTGAAAGGAATTTTTAAACCCCCTAACCTCCGTGCATGCATCTTACACCATGTTTTATTTTGTAATACAAAAAAAGTAAGTGTTTTTTGCCGCCCCAAAGTCAACTTTTTTAGGTATTTCTTAAAATCATGATACATAAAGGGCTGCTAGGGTCAAAACTCTTTTGATTTCAAGCTTTTAAAGTTGTAAACTTGTACGAGTTTTCCCCTTCCCCCACCTCCCCTTCCAAATTGACCTAGGAATTATTTTGTCATTGGATGTCCAAATCAATAAATGTACAGCTTTTTATCCCAACCATTTTGGCAAAGCGGATATAGTAATGGTCTCCGTCCATCATTCCGTCATTCCGACATTAAACTTGTCCGGAGCATATATATCTCCTAAAATATAATAGCTATCAACTTGAAACTTTATAAGTGGATAGATCTCATGGAGGAGAAGTGCAGTACACAAGAAATACAACTCTTGCTTGCATAATTGTGGATATTATTGCCCTTTGTTATTATGCCCCCGTATCGAAAGATCGGGGGCATATTGTTTTACCGTTGTCCGTCTGTCCGTCTGTCTGTCTGTCTGCAAAACTTAACCAAAAAAACTTAACATTGCCAATATCTTCAAGCCTATTCAAGATACAAGGCTAATATTTGGCATGATGATAGATCTCAATGATACGCATCTGCTGATACCAAAGTCAAGGTCATGTGATAAGGTCAAGGTCATCTCTCAAGGTCAAATAACTCAAAAACTTAACCAAAAAACTTAACATTGCCAATATCTTCAAGCCTATTCAAGATACAAGGCTCATATTTGGCATGATGATAGATCTCAAGGATACGCATCTGCTGATACCAAAGTCAAGGTCATGTGATAAGGTCAAGGTCATCTCTCAAGGTCAAATAACTTGAAAACTTGACCAAAAAACTTAACATTGCCAATATCTTCAAGCCTATTCAAGATACAATGCTAATACTGGGCATGATGATAGATCTCAATGATTGACATCTGCATGTTCCAAAGTCAAGGTTGTGTTACAAGGTCAAGGTCATCTTTCAAGGTCAAACTTCTGAATAACATAACCAAAAAACTTCATATTTTTCATTGTTCACATTATTTAAACAAATTATAGATACCCTGTCTCATAATTGGCATGATGAAAGATCTCAGTTGTATACATTTGTAGGTATCAAGGTCGAGGTCATGTTAAAAGGTCAAGGTCATCTGTCAAGGTCAACATTTTGAGAGAAAAAAATGCTGTTACGGGGGCATTTGTGTTTCACAAACACATCTTGTTTTGAATACTTAGATTTTATCCTTAGCATATCTCCCAAAGTATAAAAGCTATCAACTTGTTGGGGGCATATCTCTTTAAGAATAAAAGAATCCTTAATCTATTAGGCTTCAATTTACTATCAGCTTTCATGGCAGGGGATGGCCATATCAGACATGACTCTGGTTCAAAATAAAATTAAGATATTTTGGTTTTTTGCAATTTTGGGGAAATCGTTTCAATTAAGGATGGGAATGATTATTTGCTTAATATAGTACTCAATCGAACATCCAAGTATCAATTACAACTTTAACAAATCGATTAATCGGAATAAATGAAATCATAAAAAAAATCGTTAGGAAACTTTTTTTTAATATTTCCTCAAAATATCAATGTCCTATTTCAACGCCGGACAGGCTAAAAGTAATGTATGAAACACATAGCTGGTTGTCAGCTGATCATCTGAATCGGTTGATAATTGTCTAAATTTGCAATCAAGTGCCAATTATAGCTATTGTTCCTGCTGTCACACTGTCATAAAGTATATATTTCACACCATCGACTTTTAAAAATCCTGATCAGGAATCGGTGCGTTTAAATTTTACTTCCACTCGATATACCTTAGAGTTTATTTATCAAGATCTCTTTGGACCAACAGAATGCTGTATTGCCATGCCTGAATCCCATATTGTTCAAGCTTATTGTTGTGTAGTAACTTGAGTTTTGGTTAAACAAATATGATAATATGTAAAAGCAATGAATAAAGCCAAGACAGGACACTCTCTTAGCATGTATTGAGCCGCAGCATAGGGCATTTGGTAGCTCGCCAGACTATCAATCTAGATGTCCCAGGTTCATTCCCAGACGGCAGCCCTCATTCTTTCAGACTATTTGTCCCTCACCAATGGGTTGATAATCTTAGACCTATGTGAGAAAGCAGGTGGAGACTAGGAAAGGATGTGATGCAACTACTGTCTTGGTCTGATATACACATGCATGCGAGGGTAAAATTTAGATTTGCACGCATGAACTTACTTTTCTTGATAAAACCCTTTATAAGGTAAATTCATAAAATGTCTTATTAAAAAACTAGATGTTTTTCCTCCAAAACTTGGGGGGGGGGTTACGTCCAGGTCTGATTTTTATGCCCCCGTATCGAAAGATCGGGGGCATATTGTTTTACCGTTGTCCGTCTGTCCGTCTGTCTGTCCGTCTGTCTGTCTGTCTGTCTGCAAAACTTAACCAAAAAAACTTAACATTGCCAATATCTTCAAGCCTATTCAAGATACAAGGCTCATATTTGGCATGATGATAGATCTCAATGATACGCATCTGCTGATACCAAAGTCAAGGTCATGTGATAAGGTCAAGGTCATCTCTCAAGGTCAAATAACTCAAAAACTTAACCAAAAAACTTAACATTGCCAATATCTTCAAGCCTATTCAAGATACAAGGCTCATATTTGGCATGATGATAGATCTCAAGGATACGCATATGCTGATACCAAAGTCAAGGTCATGTGATAAGGTCAAGGTCATCTCTCAAGGTCAAATAACTTGAAAACTTGACCAAAAAACTTAACATTGCCAATATCTTCAAGCCTATTCAAGATACAATGCTAATACTGGGCATGATGATAGATCTCAATGATTGACATCTGCATGTTCCAAAGTCAAGGTCGTGTTACAAGGTCAAGGTCATCTTTCAAGGTCAAACTTCTGAATAACATAACCAAAAAACTTCATATTTTTCATTGTTCACATTATTTAAACAAATTATAGATACCCTGTCTCATAATTGGCATGATGAAAGATCTCAGTTGTATACATTTGTAGGTATCAAGGTCGAGGTCATGTTAAAAGGTCAAGGTCATCTGTCAAGGTCAACATTTTGAGAGAAAAAAATGCTGTTACGGGGGCATTTGTGTTTCACAAACACATCTTGTTTGGATTATTATTCTCAGAATTTCTGGACATATATTACGTTGCCGTTTGCTTATTGAGAGTACTAAAAACATTATTGCTGGTGGACCTACCTATGGTTTCCTTTCCTTTCTCACACCTGAGTATGAGCACAACATTTCTTCTGAGCCACCACCTGCTCATCTCACTGTTTAGTGCACTACTTGTCATTATGCTAATTGCTAGAAAACAAATTTCAAATGATGAAAGTTGGTGGAGCCGATGTTCAAACTAATGACCCAAGTTTTGACTCCCTAGCAGCGATATCATTTAGCCCTCTGTCTCAGTTAGCAAATTACATAGGGCCAACTTATTTCAGGCCCTAGGGTTGTTGTTTTTTCAGCTTGAAACCAGCTGTGCGTTCAGGATGACTAAATGGTTCAAGTTAAATACCGTTTAACCAAAACCAAGTGTGGCGATAAAGTGTGCTCATATTCAAGGCACTTGAAAGAACTGTGTCTGAGTATAATTTCTTTTGCGAAGTCATAGCTTTTTAAGTTTACTGCTCAAATTATTGGTATTCAGTTGTGGTATGAGCCTGCATTTAATTACATTTCTATTCATGAAAATGATATGTCATGATATTATGTCCTAGACATTGAGGGCCATTCACAGGCTTAATTATGACCAAATCCAAACAAAAATTTCCCTAGTTTGTTTATACGGTGTTTAACACTACTTATGACATTGATGCAGCTATATAACTGTGAATGGTGCACCTACTCATGGTTTCTTATTGCTTTTCACATCAGTTCAACTATATTATTTCACCATCAGCTGCTCATCGGACTTAGGCATACTACTTATCATACACCCAATAGTGGGGGACAAATGACTCTCCCATCACATTACCCTTTGTCAAATGTGGATTGTAGGGGTTCAAACTCATGACCCAAGACTAATCATTTTTTCTTAGTCATCAGATTTTTTATTACCTTTGAAGTAAGGTCAATTCAAGATAAATAGAGGGCCTTAAACTGTTTTGTGAAATTAAACCCTTGTTAAAGGTTTAGGCAATATTGGATATATATACTTTGGACTCAACTTCAAGAAAGAATGGAGCCTCAGGCTAGCTCAATCGATAATGAATCGGGCTGTAAATCCTTGGATTGTCAGTTCAAATCCCGATTTGTCCATCTTTCATCAAACATTTGACAAAAGTCATCGAGACTAGTGTCAGTTTTTAATTAAACTTGAGTCATTTGGATAAGCTGAAGTTACAAGGTTTCAGTAACCTGAAATTGAATTCCCAGTGTTCACTTTTGCTGAGCATTATAATTCCTTTGGTTTTAGGATACAGTAATGAGTTATTTAAACAAATAAGTGATAATTACTGCCTAACTTTTCATATAACCAAAGCATTGAATAGTAAACTTGCCGAATTACCCCATGGCTAAGCCACACGCTGCCAGGTGAATAATAATGCAGAATACTACAGTTTAAAGAAAATACCATATTTCCTCTAATAACAGCGCCCTCCCTCAGCTAAGCACCCCTACATTTTTTACTAAGAAAACCCACTTCAAATGCCTGAATTTTAAGAACCTTTTGAGACTTCTTCTCTTATTTGAGATGAATTTCCTCTAAACAATCATTTATTTGATTGTTTAGAGGAAATTTACCTCAAATTAAAGGGAAAAGGTTCTAAAAGACATAAGTTTATTGATCTTTTTTAATCAGAAAATGCATACTAATGATAGCTTCCTAATCATGTTATGTATAGCTCCAGGGAGGGTTTATTAGGAGAAATATGGTAGTAACTTTTGATCACACAATAATGATACTCAGGTATTTTTATAAAATCTTTGGAAGCTATTTTATTTTGTATGTGCATATTTTGGTTGTGTACAGGTATAGAAATAATTGGTCTTTGATCACTGACTCAAACTTGTATGTCTAATTGTCTATAAAAACCTTGATTTAACAGTTTTGAAAACAAGTTTTCTAATCTTTTCAGGTTAAGGGAAGAAGCCTAGGGCAGCTCACCAACACAAAATCATGGATGGATAAGAAGTGCTCACACTGTCTTACTCTCAGCAATCCCTGATCCAACTAAAAATTTTACATCTTGTAAAGATGGTTCAGTCTTTCAATGAATTCTGCGGAGATTCTCCATTGTGGGTAAGAATTAACTTTTATACCCCTGCATAGATAAGATCGTAGGCATTTGTTGTACTGTTGTATGTCTGTCTTCCTACCTGTTTGTCTGCTGTCTGCAAAACCTGACCAAAATTTTAATATTGCCAATTACTTTAAGTATGTTCAAGATATAATGCTAATATTTGGCATGATGTAAGATTTTATCAACAGATACCAGGATCACAATCATGTGACAATTTTAAGGTCAAGGTCATCTGTCATGGTCTCAAGTTTCAAAATATTTGCTGTTTCAGTGACATTTGGGTTTAATGAACACATCTTATTTCTTTAAATGCCTTACAGTAGATAATTAAAAATTGTGTTACATTATCATTCCATAATTTCACTGCCAAATCAGTGAAATAACCAGATGACCATAATTAATGAAAACAGATGTCCTAGTTTACGTGTTACTGGTAATTAAACACATTATATCACAACGTTGCCTTAGTTATCAAAGGCAAAAAGACCCAATTTAGGAGAACTTGTGCTATGATTTTCATACCACATCTCATTTTTACATGAAAGAAAAAGGAGATTGCTTGTAAAAATTTCAGCTTAGATTAATATGTCTTTCTTTTTATGAATAACTCAAGCTATACGTATTTTCACTCATGGATTTGCCACTGGTGAAAATATAGATTTTGTTTTTCTCTTAAAGAAAGATTAATTGATCTTGTTCTGTAACAACAATTGTCCTTTTTAAATCGTACTGCGAAGCAGTAGATTTATATCTACCGTTTTCCAGAAATCCAGTCTGTTTGACCCACTACATTTTTACCATTATCTTCTGAGCAATGTGTTCAAACCAAATTATGTGTTTTCCAACACCGAAGAAACGGCCTTTTCAGTCACAATCTACAAACTTTGTTTATACCTTATTTACTTTTCGACAAATAGAGAAGAGGCTAATACAAAATATGATGTAATTTTCGCTTTTAGTAATTACCAGTTAGTATTTTCGGTGATTATAACAAGATTTTCGGTTGAGTAAAGGAGTTGAAACGTACAATAGGTTAACTGTATAATTAATTTGTAGCACTTACAATATTACTGCTCTGAACTTTCTCGAACGGTCATCTACCAGTTGTAGGACTGACAACCAATCAAATTCTGTTATGATTATCACTCGGTCAAAACCCACGCGTAAATGGTAGATGCAAATGGACATCGTCTGCTCGAAATGTGTCAATTAACTTGTTTGTCATTAGTCAATAGTCGTCTGCACTCAAACAGGGAGCGTGGGAAGTTTACTTTTTTTTCGCATGTGTTAACAAATAGAAATAATTTTGTAATTTTGAAATATTTGATTTCAATGAGCACTCTGATCACGCTCCAATCCTATTTTCATTAAATTCAAATTTGAGTATGAAGAAAGATTATTCAACAACAAATAAACCGACAAAAACATACGATAAACTGATATAGGGGTAAGTTCATATCGGACTCGGTTTTGACCCGAGTTAACCGGGTTTCCATCAGAATGGCCTCGGTTTCGACACTAGTGATGTCATTGTAGCCTTTCAACCTCGACGCTTCTGATCCTTGGTCAGGCCGGTGTTACTTGGGTTCCAAAATGGCGTCGAGAATAGTGCACAACAATTCGATTACAAAAAAATAAATATTCTCTATTACTTTAAATAACAAATACTTTTTTCTTATTTTATATAGTATTTTGCACGAGTTTATCACATTTCTTAATGGGATAACGATATTTCATGGTAAATTAATTATTGTAGCGGTAAATGAGATGTTTGTTTACTACCACCAGTGGGTAACTCCGTTCACATGAATGTCTTTTCTACGCATGCATATTACAGTCAATTTTAGATTATTACATCATCTCACGCGTCTCTCGGGCTGCCATTTGAATTTCCCCTAGGATAGCAGCAAGAGCGATCTATTTTTAGAACAACTCATGAATAATCATAGAGTGCTGCTAGATTTAATCGATTGGTCAGAAACCAAAGATATAAATAGTATAGTTGGCGATTTCACGTGTTTCTTGAGGGAAAATGCATTTACAGTATTTGGGAAAACCCAATGCTTGAAATACAAACATGTTGGTAATCAAAATTGTAAATAGTTTAATGAAAAATGTATGTTACTAAACAGGCTTTTAAACTCTATAGAGAGAGGAATAATATTAACAGACAAGCTTTTAGCTTGGCGCGTGCTCCTTATAATAACGTAAAAATCTGCTAAGAAATAATTTAGACTAGCAGAGGGCTATCGAATCAGCAAACTTTCAAAATCGGACCCACGAGGTTGGATGAGCTGGCGATGTCCTCAAAAAGATGGAGTGTTAAGACAAAAAACTCACAAATTTAAAGATTTTATCAACTTTTATTGTCCAAATTTGAGCCCTTTTGATTGGCGAACTATTGCACTATCCCAGCCTCTCAATGATGTACCATTTACAGTGCTTACAGCACTTTGATTATATTCTATTTACCATATACAATAAATCAAAATTAAAGTGCTTGCTACCTTTGCTACTTAAGGTAGTGGACCCATAATAGGTCAGCAACATTTAGGACCTCATGATCTTTCACAATGTTAACCTAGGTTTCTCAATGAAAATCATTAGGAAACCTCTGTTAACACTGTTTAAGTTAATGACTTCCAAACTGTCACGGAACTATTACTGGTCCACTATCTTAATGACTGAAAGATTGTTAAAAGTGGCATTAAACCTCATTCAAACAAACAATATAAACTCAATCATGGGGACTTCGGAACATCTCGTTTCTGAAAATTTGTTTCCCATCAAGAGATGGATATTCATATAAAAAGATTGCCAATGGAAATAATACACATTGCTAAAAGAAAAGAAGATGCATCAAGTAAATTCCCTTTTTCAAATTCAAACTCTTCAATAATATATCAGGAAGGTAAAAAATTTAAGTTAAGAGTAGTTTTAAAAATAAAGATCAAATTGCTATTCATGAAAGAAAAATGAATAAGAGTTTTTAGATATAGGTTGTAAAACTATGTTTGAATAATGATCGACCTAGTTTTTTACTTGTCGACATCGTAATTGTTCTGATTTATTGGAAGAAAAGTTCAAGTTTTAGAGCAAAATGTACTATTCAATATTGATGATCTGCCAGTGATCAAGATTTATGTGTTTAATGTAGGTACAGATAAAAGGGGGTAAAGCCAATCTGAAATGAGTCTGTGCGTGAGATTTCCAACTATTTCATATATGTACATAGCAAATGCTCTGACCAGCCTGTGCATCAGCTTTAACAGTAACTTTATATTTGCAGTAGATGGATGTCTACGCTACTCAATACTTGCACCTCCCGCACATTTCAAATTGTCAGAAATCTCACTCACATACTCAAATCTTTATTTGACAAAATGATCCAAATGGGTACCAACAACTTAGGGTTTTTGCTATTATTATTGAAACTCTTTAATATAAAATCCAAAATATCCCCTTTATCTTTGGCTTCACAAAAACCCTATACCCATTACTGGAAGACAAAACTTTAGACTTATCAAATTCATACAAGTATTAAATGATAACTTGTTCAAGTTTGAAATGTGATTCTGTTCAGGACAGAGTTGTTTTTGTAAGATATACAGAGAATTATTATTTGAAATTATGGAGATATGAAACTAAAAACCTAGTTAAACTGTATCAATACATGAAGCAGATTCATACATAAGTTTGATTATGGTTTTAGATTCTTTCTTACATGGCTTCAAAACAGTCATCTACATTTCTCAAGAATTCAAATCATCAAGCAATATGAAATGAAGAAATTGCCAATTTTTGCCTTTACCAATTTTTGAGGGAACTTATATGAGCAAAAGTGTTCAAGATAGCTCAAAATGTCTGGAGAAATACTGTAGTTTATCTTGCTTCCATTGTAGTTAGATCCCCAACCAAGTAGAAGTAGAAGGGGGTATATTCCACCATGTCTGTCTGTCTATCCATCAGTCCAACTGATGACAATTTTGTTTCCAAACTTTAACTCAAGAATGAAGTGACCTAGAATCATAAAACATGTGCAATTGTTGCTCATGACCCCTCTTAGTGTGTGTTTTATTTGATGTCATGAAGGTCAAAAGTCAAGGTCACAATTGAATTGGGACAAAGCACTGATGGGAGGGTATTAGTCTGCTTAAATGCAACAGATCTAGTTGATATTGACAGCGGGGTATGAACATTCTGCAGGAGTGTTTTGTGATAAGAAGAGTAATTATATTCTTAACCCTAGCCATGCTGAACCCAGAATATTCCTGCTTTGGCAGGAGCTATAGACCAACATCAGCCTGCACATATGTGCAGCCTGATGTTAGTCTACACCACCTGTTTCTCACTTTCAGACCAGAATTTCACTAGATTTAGTTTTTCAAATAAAAATTGACCTACTGTTGGAACATTCAGTGCTTTTTGCCCTTTGATATTGATGAAAATTTTTAGCCAAAATTTATTCAGCATGACAAGGGTTAAGTACGGTCTATGAGATACTTTAACTCATTTCAAGAGGACACAGTCTTATTCAAGTGTAAGTACAAAGGAATCTGAAGAAAATTTAAATTTGGTCTAGTCGTATGGCAATAAAAAACATAACTAAAGCTTGAAATCAAAGGAAATAAGGACCATAAACACAATATTTCTGACATACCTTATTTCTCCTAATAAATGCTTCAGGGAGCTATACATAACATGGTCAGGAAGCTTTTATTTAGAATGCATTTTCTTATTAAAAAATAAATAAAATCTATGTCTTTTAGGTCCTAATTTTCCTTTAATTTGAGGTGAATTTCTTTAAAACAATCATAGAGGAAATTCACCTCAAATTAAAAAAGAAGTCTCAAAAAGTTCCTAAAATCTTGGAATTCTAAGTGGGTTTTAATCTATGAATTCGAAGTGGGTTTTCTTGGTAAAAAATGTAGGGGTTCTTCTATTAGGGAGTGCCCTATTATTAGAGGAAAATATGTTATTCAGGGAAAATTTTAGAAACAACAACACAGAAAACAGCTAGAAGACTTGTTCCAATTGAATTATACCTTTGTTGGGTTTTAATTATTAACCCCTGTTCATAGGAATATTCATGTTTCTTTCATTCTTGGGATCTCTCATATGCAATATCGAGATTGCTTACAGTAGATCATGTGGTTAGTTCGGTTAATCTGATTTATTTGATAACAAGCATGATACACTGCATTTATGACATAAATATACTTGTCTTGACCCTGCCAGTAAACCTAGCTATTCATATTTCTATCCTCGAATTGGATTCTATTTTTAGCTTGAATATTTTCGGAGAAAACCCCAGGTATTGCTATAGCCTTAGCGTTGTCGTGGTTGTCATCATTGTTGTTGTTGTCATTGTGCAAAAACTTTTGACATTTTGTGATATCTCTGGTGTTACTGAAGGCATTCACTTAAAACTTGGCACACATGTTCACAATCGAAGGAGGATACTATGCTATCAGAGCAATAACTCTAGATGCATTTTGTGTGAATTATGCCCCTTTTTAGCTCACCTGAGCACATTGTGTTCAAGGTGAGCTTTTGTGGTGATTGATTGTCCGTCGTCCATCGTGCATGGTGTGTCGTCTGTCGTCCGTCGTTCGGCGTCAACAATCTTAGTGTTAACATTCTAGAGGCCACAAATATGGCCCAATCTTCATGAAACTTGGTCAGAATGTTGGCAAGGTCACGAGGATGAACCCTATTAAAAATGGGAAGGATCCATGTCATATCACAGGAAAAGGGGCCTTAATGACATTTATCTTGTTTATGCTCTAGAGGCCACAAAAATAGCCCAATCTGCATGAAACTTGGTCAGTTTGTTGGCCAGGGCACAAGGATTAAACCTATTGAAAATGGGAAGGATCCATGCCATATCACAGGAAAAGGGGCCTTATTGACTTTTTAGCTCACCTGAGCACATCGTGCTCAAGGTGAGCTTTTGTGATCATTGAATGTCCGTCGTGTGTCGTGAGTTGTCTGTCGTCCGTCATCCGGCGTCAACAATTTAAGTGTTTACACTCTAGAGGCCACAAATATGGCCCAATCTTCATGAAACTTGGTCAGAATATTGGCCAGGTCACAAGGATGAACCCTATTGAAAATGGGAAGGATCCGTGCCATATCAGGGGAAAAGGGGCCATAATGACAATTTTCTTGTTTACACTCTAGATGTCACAAATATGGCCCAATCTTCATGAAACTTGGTCAGAAGGTTGACCAAGCCTCAAGGATGATCCCTATCGAAAATGGGAAGGATCTGTGCCATATCACGGGAAAAGGGGCCTTTATGACAATTTTTTCGTATAAACTCTACAGGCCACAAATATGGCCCAATCTTCATGAAACTTGGTCAGAATGTTGGCCAAGTCACAAGAAAGAACCCTTTTGAAAATGGGAAGGATCTGTGCCATATCACGGGAAAAGGGGCCATAATAACAATTTTCTAGTTTACGCTTTAGCGGCCACAAATATGGCCCAATCTTCATGAAATTTGGTCAGAAGGTTGGCAAAGCCACGAGGATGATCCCTATCGAAAATGGGAAGGATCTGTGCCATAACACGGGAAAAGGGGCCATAATAACAATTTTCTAGTTTACGCTTTAGCGGCCACAAATATGGCCCAATCTTCATGAAATTTGGTCAGAAGGTTGGCAAAGCCACGAGGATGATCCCTATCGAAAATGGGAAGGATCTGTGCCATATCACGGGAAAAGGGGCCATAATGACAATTTTCTAGTTTACGCTTTAACGGCCACAAATATGGCCCAATCTTCATGAAATTTGGTCAGAAGGTTGGCAAAGCCACGAGGATGATCCCTATCGAAAATGGGAAGGATCTGTGCCATATCACGCGAAAAGGGGCCTAAATGACAATTTTTTTGTTTACACTCTAGAGGCCACAAATATGGCCCAATCTTTATGAAATTTGGTCAGAATGTTGGCCAGGTTACAAGGATGATCACTATCAAAAAATGGGAAAGATCCTTGCCATATCACGGGAAAAGGGGCCTTAATGACAATTTTCTTGTTTACGCTCTAGAAGCCACAAATACAATTCAATTTTCATGAAACATATTCAGAATAATGGCTAGGTCACAAGGATGAACCCTATTTAAAATTGGAAAGATCCATGTCATATCACGCAAAAAGGGGCCTAAATGACTATTTTCTTATTAGAGGCCACAGATATTGCCCAATCTTTAAGAAACTTGGTCAGAATGTTGGCCAGGTCCCATGAAACTTGTTTAGAAAAGGATAGAAATTTATGCAGCGATCATAGAAATAGAGTTATGTTTTTCTTTGAAAAATTTAATGATCATTTAATGATCTTTCAAGTATTTAATTTTGCTAAGGGAGAAGTCAAAGAGACGAAGGTGAGCGATATAGGACCATCATGGTCCTTTTGTATCTTGTTTTCGCTCTAGAGGCCACAAATGTGGCCCAATCTTCATGAAACTTGGTCAGAATGTGTGTCACGTCACAATAATTAACCCTACTGAAAAAGGAAAGGATCCATGCCATATCACAGGAAAAGGGGCCTTAATGACATTTATCTTGTTTACGCTCTAGAGGCCACAAAAATTGCCCAATCTTCATGAAACTTGGTCAGGATGTTTGTCAGGTCACAAGGTTTAACCCTAATGAAAATGGGAAGGATCCATGTCATATCACAGGAAAAGGGGCCTTAATGACATTTATCTTGTTTACGCTCTAGAGGCCACAAATGTGGCCCAATCTTCATGAAACTTGGTCAGGATTTGTGTCAGAATGTTGGCCAAATCACAAGGATGAACCCTTTTGAAAATGAGAAGGATCCATGTTATACCATGGGAAAAGGGGCTTTTATGACAGTATTCTTGTAAACGCTCTAGAGGCCACAAATATGGCTCATTTCTTCATGAAACTCGGTCAGTATGTTGGTCAAGTCACAAAGATAAACCCTTTTGAAAATGGAAAGGATCAATGCCATATGACAGGAAAGAGAGCCTTAATGATAATTATCTTGTGATAACTCAAGAGGGTACAATTTTTGCCGGAACTTCTTGACACTTGGTTTGGTGTAGAAATTATCTCCTTTATGACATCTGCCTATTTGAATGATGTGATGTCCCAGGGGTCAAAGAGACTCAGACGAGCGATCTAGGACCATCATGGTCCTCTTGTTCAACTTAACTTTTTATCCACTATCCAGCACCCAACAGCCGAGTGTTAAGGCCTATGGTGGGCATGACGCCATGGCCTAATTTTAAATGGAATTTATACTTGTTACAGTACGTATTGATAGACACAGGTAACCTGTCTAATATTTGATAACTTTTTTCCAGTCATAGATTTTTTTTAAAGTAGGGGAAGTAATTGATCCTATGTTCAGAATACAAAATTGTTTAAAAATTTTTTACAAACGGTGCCTGGCTTATCATGCAAGTGCACATTAAAAGCGGGTTATTATTTATAAAATGTTTTCTTGAACATTTTCATTCTGTCTGCCCAGCCAGTATTTTGTATAATGTCTGGGATAAATGATATTCTTCTGTGTCTCCGAAAGACTCTGGGGGCTTTCTGTCAAATTCATGTAAATACTCTTTGAAGTCTCAAAATGCCTTTGTTGTCAAAATTTCAAAGTTATGTAACTCTAACACATGGATTTCCCTATATAAATTTCAAGGGATTTAGGTCACATAATTACGCAAATTTTGTTTCTTCTATAACATTTCTTTGTAACTAAGAAAATAAATCATATGCACAGATACTGTAATTATGTTGATGTCCCATTTAAGCTAGGGAAAGGGAAAATATCTTTCTATTTGTTTGTAACTTGTAAAAACCAGTTAGATATTATTATACCCCCCCCCCCCCAAAACTATGCTATGGGGGATATATAGGAGTCAGCTTTTCTGTCAGTCTGTTGGGTTGTTCGTCTGTAGCTTTTCTGTGATCACTCTATTCCTCGGGAACTAAAGCACCACTGTATAGATCATTATCAAGCAAAGGTGGTCATGTCCTATTAATGACTTTTGTCAGATTTATGGCCCTATGATGAAAATGTCAGTTCTAGTTACAGCACTTACTTAGATGTTAAAAATTTGTATAGACAAGCACTTTAGGAGGTATAAGTAAGTGGGCTTTAAAACAAGTCTAGTTTTCATTATAGCTGCAAAGGTTTTACTCAGCATGTCAAGGGTTAAAACCAGGATTTTAGGGGACGCAGGCTTTGTGAGTCTGAGACCCCTAAATAAGTAGCTAGGACTCTCAAGACTATCTGGTACGAGGCCCTAAGACCCTCTTTGGACCAACCTCAGAAAAGAATTGAAGACTCAATTCTTTTCTAAAGTTGATCCCGAAGGTACAAATGTACCAAATACATTTCTTAGCTTTATTCCAGGAAGCATTTAATTATCATTTACATAAAAACAACAGGAAAGCCAAAACACAGGGACTCGAAAACCTTTAGCTAGGACCCCTGTCACCCGACCTCACTATTGAGTCATTGGGCCCCACTTTTGTTTATTACATACAAAAACCCTGTAAACCATGTTGTCTCTTTTCAGGATGAGGACCTCCTGTTAAATAGTTCATACCCACATTTTACAGACTGTTTTCAGAACACCCTGCTGACGTGGGTGCCTTGCGGTTTTCTATGGCTTACTTTGCCGTTTTATATACATTTTCTAGTGACTGTAGATAGTGTTCCATTACCTCTTAGTGTGCTCAGCATTTCTAAATCAGTAAGTAATGCGTATTTTAAGTGTCATTTGATCTTTTAGTTGATTGGATGTCAATTATATTACTGTTAACAGCTTTATATTGGCGGTGTTCACATTTCATGGTTTTTCGGTTACGATTTATTGGCGATGATTTATTTTGGCGCATCTTTCCATGTAACGCCAAAATAATACACCTTATCTTTATTTCATTTTTCCTTGTTCAAAATGATGAAAGTATATGTAAGGCAATTTTCTAGAGAACGTCCACTATCTTATAATCTTTAAACTAAACAATAGTTAATTTTCACACCTTTCGTTAGATTTATAACTTGTGTACAAGTTTTTCAAACATTTTTGTCATAATTTTAATTACAATATATCAACCAACATGGATCTGGAATCTTGAAATCAGTTTTTAGACAGTTTCAAAAAAAGAGGTCAGTGCAAAACTATTTTAAGTGCCTATGACAGAAAATGAGTTATCAGGCCTGACTACTCTCCAGTGTATCAGAACAAGGAGTCAGTCAACAGTTTTTTCCCGGGTAGCAAATTTCTGATTCAAAATGGCCTAGAAAAAATTCCATTCTGGTCAGGATTAAACTGTATATTGTAAAATAAGGGTCTTTGGATTAAACCATTACTAAACTCAAAGAATATGCAAACGATACTTTTAGCAGATAAAACTTTGAATGTCCTTTTCTTTGTAATTAGAAGACATTAAGAACAATTATTACTCTACTTTATTTCATTGAAGGATATCTTGATTATTCAGTCGATTTTGACACTTTATGGATTAGATTATTGAACTTTTATTTTAAACCAATACTTTATTGTCCCTAGAAATTAAATTTGACTTTGAAATTTTATTTGATAAAGTTAAAAAAACGATGAATGTGACTTTGGATTTTTTTAGGTGAAATATAATACTTTTTTTTCTACTTGATGAAGTGTTGGTGACCAATGTCCTTCCATGAAAATTATTTGACATGTCTTTTTTTAAGAAAATAAAACTTGAGTTGATTTCATTCCCATTATTTCAATAAAAGCCCTGGCATAATCGTTTTGTAACGAAATAAACACAAACTGATTAGCTATAAACCAGACAACAAAAATGAAAGGTGACCAAATTTAAATTCTATACAGATATAAACTTAAAGTGTGGAAATAAAACAAAGATGTTATTTAAAAAATGTAGAAATAATTCCATGCAGTTTTTATTTCATGTCTTAATGATCCAAATTAATATATGTTCTTATATCACAAATGGCTTTTTAGTACATGTAAAAATGTACTCACTTCTCCTCTTTTATTAAATCGCCAATAATTATGCATTTAATATTATATGCATGAATTTTGAGATTTATAATGACAAATATTAGCGGTGGATTAATTTTTGCGTGTTTTAGCTTGAACCCCAATATGGCCAAAATAAAACCACCCCAAAATTACCCAATTTACAGTATTGCTATACCAAGGCTAACCCACTGCATACGTTCTGTCATGAATATAAGTTCCCAGTACATTCCCTAAACACTTAAGTAGCTTTGAATTGTAAATTCAAAATATGAGATGAAGAAAAAAAATATGTAGTGTTACTGACATGTGAGAAAAACGATTTATGTCATGCTGATTAATTAATGTATTGATTCAATGTTATTTACTTTTACAACCATTTTTAGGGGCACTTTAATTTGAATCTTTACAGCAATAGATTCTCTTCTCACAAAATCCTGTTTCGTTTCAGTTTTTCTCTGTGATCTTATTTGTTCTGTCCGGTGTGGAGTTGTTGTATCGTGGAAATGGCGAGGCAGATGATGGGAAGACCTACTCAACTGCTGCCTATACGTCAGGCAGTATTCAAGCTGCATCTTATGTAAATATTGTTCTTTGTATTTCCTGTTCATAGAAAATATTAGTGAATTACATTTACCCTTGTCATGCTGAACCCGGAATATTCCTGCCTTGACAGGTGCTTTAGACAAACATCAGCCTGCACATAATGCGCAGCCTGATCTTTGTCTATAGCACCTGTTTTTACTTTTTCGAAACCAGAAAAGCTAAAATAATTTTCAAAATGAATTCCTTCTCACATTTACTGCATTTGGAAGTTTGAGCACTAAGATTTTATTGACAAGGGTTAATCAAACAAAACTGTAGAAAATTGATGGTGGAACGGCTTTCTAATTATACCCTTTTTATGCCCCCGATAGGGAGGCATCATAAATTTGACTTGTCCGTCCGTCCGTCCGTCTGTCCGTCCGTCATTCCGTCCAAAAACTTTAACATTGGCCATAACTTCTAAATCAAAGCGGTGTCGGGGGCATTGTCATCTTACAGTGACAGCTCTTGTTTCATTGAGAAATTGAAGATTGCCTTTTTAAAAAAAAACGTGGTACTCTCATAAACAGGAAGGCAATATAGTGCAGGATCATCATGGTCCTCTTTTTTGTAGAAATGCTCAACAGCAGCAGATCCAGGGTTTCTATATAGGGGGTTCGATGTCGGCCTAGAATTGGAGTAAATAGTCAAGTAGTATCCCTATCTATATAAATAGGGATACTGTGGGACTACCCTGTAACTGCTCAAACTCTGTACACTAAATATATATTATTTGTAGAATTTCCAATGCCTGTGATTCAAACACTACAAAAAGAGGGGTGTTTTTCATATGTTGAAAAGTTTTGTCCACTACAATGAAGTAATTTGGATAGGGAGAGTTTTTGTTTGATACCCCACCTAGCCCCCATCCCAGAACCCCCTCTTACACTGCCACTGGCTAAATTTCTTTTTCCTTTCTTGCAGCTATTGGCAGGTTTTCTAGTACAACTAGAGAGAAGATCTGGGGTGATTTCATCTGGCGTGTTGTTCTTGTTTTGGTTGTTGACATCCTTAGCTGGAATTGTTCCATTTTATACATACATCATTGAAAAAGTAAGTATTTTTCTGTTGAATTTTTTCTCCCTTTTTGCACCTGTATGGTTAAGATGAGGGAAAAATTGTTTTACCATTGTCTGTCAGTCTGTCTGTCTGTAAAACTTAACAAAAAAAACATTGCAAATTCAACAGAATTCTGTCATGCATTATCTAATTAGAATCGTCTTCTCAAGACGATTTCAGTAAGATATTGCAAGGCAGAATCTAACAATGAAAAAAACACCAGGTATGATTTGTGATTTTGACTTGCGTTGTAATTTTTCGTAAGATGTTTTTGTAAAATGGGCCCCTGCTGATGCCAAGATCAAGGTTGTGTGACTAGGTCAAGGTCAGCTGTCTGGATCAAACTAAAAAAAAATTGCTGGTTTGGTGGTGTTCTTGTTTCACAATCACATCTAGTTTAGTCAAGTAAGACAATTGTTATTAATTATTATTAACTAAGGAAATTATTTTAGAATGTTAAAGTTGAAAAAAAGCATCATTTCATTACCTTATTGAAAATAAGTTCAGAATAGCCAGGGTGGGTTTTCAACTAAATTCATACAGAGGTTTCCCTCAATTAGTGAATAATCATACTGTTTGAAAAATTTATTTATGTATCCATAAGGTTGAGGTCACATTTAATGGAATTGCACGTTTTTGTCTTGATTATAATTCTTTGTTAATGCATGGATTGGGTATAGAAGGAGAAAAAATGCTTTTAAAATAATTTGAGCTGTTGGACATAAGACAAAGGTCAAGGTCAAAATAAAATTTGAAAGTAAAACAATTGATAACTTATCAAAGGTTATTCCTGGATGAACATTTGAGTTTTACACTTCATTTTCAGACATACGATGACTCGCTATTTATATTCAGCATGTTTTACATTGGTTATGCAATAAAAATCATACTGTTAGTTTTGACAAGTTTTGCTGAAAAACAACAGAGAAGGGGGTACCAAGATCTAGGAAAGGTAAGTACTTTTGACCCATGAAGCTAAAAGTGAAGTGCGAAAAGTGTGGATTCAGTTCAGGCTGCACAGAATGCACAGCCTGAATCTAGAAAGATTTTTCCACCTTCCTATTTTTATTATACCCCCCACCTTCGAAGTAAGGGGTATAAGTCCACTTTGCGACAGCTTTAGTTATTTACAGAATACACCCTCTCATTGAGCTATGCGGTAACCAATCCTTTCTCCCTATTTATATTGTATGGAGTTCCCAGAAGTGACAAACATGGACCATTTGGGAACTCTATGAAATAAATATTAGAGAAAAACATTTGCTCTGGCATAGGTCAACCAAGTGTTGGAATTCAACAAACTCTTTCACAGAAATTTAGATTGATCATTCTAGATTCAAAAAATAAGATAGTAATGAATAAATTTGACCCTAGTCAGTCTGCACAGTTTGTGCAGTCTGATTAGGGTCATCATTTTTTACACTACCTGGGTGGTCCTTTTTAACATGAAGAGAAATAAATTTCTAGCTCTTTCTGCCTGATGCTTTTACCATTGAAGCTAATTTTTTACAGTATTTAATCATTAAAATATGGCAAAGTAGCCTTGAAGCTTGTCACATTAGTTCAACCTTTCAGTAAGATATTCAGACATGCACCCTTAAGTACTGGTGACACTTTGGATGTTAGTCTTCTTGGTTACAGGTATGACTGAAAGATTGGTGAAAACAGTGTAAAATGCATCTAAACAAAAATACTAAAAGTTGGGGTTTAAAAGGGTCCAAAGAGCATACAGTCCAATTGTGTTTAAGTACTCTTAAAACATTATATTCAAGAACCATTGAAGGCTATATAAAAGTTACTTCAGCTGAAATTCTCACTCCTTCCTTGATGATCTGTCTACTTGAATGCTTTTCACTTGTTTTTTCTCTGCTTTTTTGCTGAATAAAATATTTTCATTTGGCCAAATTTTGAGGACAAATAATTGAGGGTTCAAATATCAAAGCATATTGTACTTGTATTTACTTAGCTTATTTTTGAATCAGACTTTGAATGAATGTTCACTTCCAAAAGAGCATACTAATACTATCTAGTAATTGTATTTTTAGCTCAACTGTGTTTTCAAATCAACCTGTTACTGGCATTTTTTCAAGACCATCAAAAGACAGGACATATTTTTTGGATTACCTGTGGCATCATGTGTGCAGGCGGCATACACTTCTTTGTCAGGAGCATAACTCTGTCACCTTATTTACAGTTGACTTGAAACTTGGCAGTTATGATCCTTGCATGATTACAGTCTCTAGTGCATAAAAAGAAACCTTACCCTACCTATCTTATCTTTTGAGTTATTTTCCTTTGCTGTTTTTTATATTTGTACATTCATCAGTTTTGCAGGTGTATCTTGTGACAATTTGCCACCTTGCTGATGCTTGCATCATTATAAGTGACATTAAAAGAAACATAATACCTCATATATTTCATTAAATTTAAACATTATTTGACCAAAATCTTTGCATCTGTGATTGCCATCACAAGAAAAATCTATGGTATTGAGGGATATAGAATTGGTAACAAGGGATATAATTTTTGATATAAATGCTACCCTTGTGCCACATAGACCATCTGGAACTTCATGAAATGATTTTTTGAAAAAAAATGGTCTACTAGGAGTCAACCAGAGATTTAAAATCTGAAAAATCTTACAGAGGAAATTATATACAATGTAGATCATTGTAAATCAGTCAAGAGCGGAAAGTTTTGATAACTGGAAATCACATTTTGACCAACATTTTACACACAACCCAGATGGTCACATTTTCCCCATGAAGGGTAACAAAACCATTTTGAGCAGCAATGGCCAGAGGTATTATCAAAAGGCCATGGTAGGGTGGGGCTTTTTTCACACTCTTAAAAAATCTTTACAAATCTTCTTTCCCCCCCCCCTCATTTTGGTCGATTTCAATGAAACTTGGCATGAATATTCCTTAGGTGAACCTCAACTGAAATTGGTCATGAAAATTTGATGGGCCCATATATGTATGTAAGCATGGTAGGGTGGTGTCATTTTTACCTTGAAAACTTCTCTTCCCAATAAATTTGACTAATTTCATTTGTATGAATGTTTCAATGAATAACCCTTTTATCAGACTTTTCCTGTAAATGTATTTTTATGCCCCCGCATCGATAGATCGGGGGCATATTGTTTTACTCATGTCCGTCTGTCTGTCTGTCTGTCCGTCTGTCTGTCCATCCGTCTGTCTGTCCGTCCGTCCGTCTGTCCGTCCGTCTGTCCGAAAACTTAACCTTGCCAATATCTTCAAGCCTATTCAAGATGCAAAGCTAATATTTGGCATGATGATAGATCTCAATGATCCGCATCCGCTGGTACCAAAGTCAAGGTCATGTGACAAGGTCAAGGTCATCTGTCAAGGTCAAATGTCCGAAAACTTAACCCGAAAACTTAACCTTGCCAATATCTTCAAGCCTATTCAAGATACAAAGCTAATATTTGGCATGATGATAGATCTCAATGATCTGCATCCGCTGGTACCAAAGTCAAGGTCATGTGACAAGGTCAAGGTCATCTGTCAAGGTCAAACTTTTAAAAAAAAATGCCGTTACGGGGGCATTCGTGTTTCACAAACACATCTTGTTTTTATCTGTTTTGAATATTTCTTTTTCAAATCTTGAGATGTAAAACCCTCTTGGGCCTCTTGTTGTAGGAATTATGCCCATTTTATTTCTCCTTTTTACTTATTTGTTTTCTCCTTTATAAGCAGCTGCAGCAAGGGTGCTCTTTTGGAATCATAAAGGAGCCTATGAGTAACAATTTCAACAATTTTATGTTTGTAATGGACAGACATTTAGCATCCTAGAAATCCTGCAAAGCATAATAAATAGTCTGCAATTGTGAACAGAGACTATAGATCCATACCAATCTTTTATGCTAATAGTGAAGATAATGATAAGACTACATACCAATTTTTTGAGCTTGTAGTGCAAATAATGTTCAGACTCCTTAGCTCGTAGTGCAGATAATGGTCAGATTCCATAGCAATCTTTTGAGCTCGTAGTGCAGATAATGATGAGACTCCATAGCAATCTTTTGGGTTCCTAGTGCAAATAATGATCAGACTCGTGCTCCATACCATTTTTTCAGCTCCTAGTGCAGATAATGATCAGATTCCAAAGCAATTTTTTGAGCTCCTAGTGCAAATAATGATCAGACTCCATACCATTGTTCAGCTCCTAGTGCAAATAATGATCAGACTCCATACCATTGTTCAGCTCCTAGTGCAGATAATGATCAGACTCCATACCATTTTTTAGCCCATAGTGCAGATAATGATTAGACTCCATAGCAATCTTTTGAGCTCATAGTGAAGATAATGATCAGACTGCAAATGTGCAGGCTGATCAGTGTCTTTACACTGCCCATGTCATGTGAAACTGTTGCAATTATCACACATAGGCTCATATCTAGTTGAGTGGATTGAAAATTGATATTTTCACCTTTTTGCTATTTTCAGCCCCAATGCCCAGAGGTTGGAGCCTCTTTCCCATCCAGGCTTTCATTTTGGTGGATAACAAAGTAAGAATCGCCTAGGCTGTAATATTGTCATTTCTTGTTATTCTTTGTCTTCAAAAACTCAAAAAGTTAGACAGTTTGGACATTTCTATAGTGAACATTATAAAGTTAATACATGATACATGTTTATTAGATCCGAAAGCGGTGAGCATTACTCACTTGCCATAGTCCTACATTTTAGTTTGGGCACAAGTAACTTAGTCTCTTGACTTCGCGATGAATTTGTAGATATCTTGGCAATAGTTCTGTTTTGCCTTGACCATAAGGCCTTAAGGTAGAAGACCCGTAATAGTTCGGCAACATTTCGGCACTCATAAGCTTTCACAATGTTGACAGAGGTCCTAATGAAAATCATAAGGAAACCTCAGTTAGCACTGTTTAAGTTCATTACTTCCGAATTGTTGCGCAACCATAACGGGTCTTCTACCTTAACTTGTTGGTACTTCTCTTTGTGCATTCGCACAGTTGTTCTCCAACACGATAAGATTGCACATTTAAATTTCTGTATTTTAAAATGAGCCTGTGCGTGAGATTTCCAACAATTTCAAATATGCGTAAAGCAAAGACTCTGACCAGTCTTTGCATAGACAGAGTCTGATCAGTCTCCACTGTGTGCTTAGTAGATAGATATGGTCTCAAAGAAGCCTTAGACAATCAGATAACTCTATATTTACAGTTTGTGACTGTCTTTGCTGCTCAATATTTGCATCTCATATGCATTGTTGGAAGTATCACGCACAGGCTCAAATAAATCTTGGATCCAGGTTACATTTGAAGGTCAAATTTGTTACGTCAATGGTTTCAACCTTTTGTTTGTAGACTAGGCTAGATATAGGTCAGTAACTTGTGAAAGTGGTAACTTGCATCTGAGACTTTTGTATTGCCAGTTCATCTTCTTGTCTTCTTTCAGAGTTGTGATAGAAGCATACAAAGAGAAGATAGTGGAAGAAGAATTCTGGGAACTCAACCCAAGAGACCAAAGTTCAAGAGTCTTGCCCGTATTTCAAAAGGCATGGCAAACAGAACTTGCAAGCTTCAGGAGAAAACAGTATGTAGTCTGCCGCTGGTAGAAAGGTGGGAGGGGGGTTATTAAAATAGTCTTTCAGTCTGAATATCAAAAAATACAACAAAAACCCTGTGTAGTAGGTACTCACTGGAATTGTCTTCCCAAGATGATATCTATGAATAACCACAACAAACAGTTTTGATGAAAAATAACCATTTTAAAATAGTGTAAAATCCTCTTGTCTAGATCAGGTAGTTGTAAAATTTTCATAAATTTAGATTCCTCTCTTTGTTTTAACCCTTGGGTCCTACTTAAAAAAACGTCATATAAGGTGAAATAAACAAAAAAGGTATAAATTATAGGTAATCAAGCAAATTTACTAATATTTCTTGTTAATCCACTGTTAAGCATTACAGAAATTTATGATATTCACATCTTATGCTACTCACAGACAGACACATTTCTTTTGCCTAGGGCTGAAAAACAACAAAAGGTCTTGCCAGTCACGGAAACAAGTTTTACTGTAAACGCTGACTCGGAAAGAACTCCATTGATAAATGGCAGCAAAAAGTCGTACAATGCACCCAATGGTTCTCCAGGAGGAAAAGCAGGGAAGAACAAGGACAAGTCTGAGAAAAGTCAACCAGTACCATCATTGTTTAAAGTGTTGGCTAAAGTGTTTGGAAAAGACATTTTAATGGGCTGGAGCTGTAAACTAGTATATGATGGGCTACAGTTTGTCAGTCCCACCATTCTAAAGTAAGTTATTTAACGCTAATGCTGTCAAACATGATTTCAGTTTCAAATGTGTTCAAAGCAAAGACACTTGTTAGACTGTGCGTATGCACAGGCTGACCAGTCTTCAAATAGCACTTTGTAAAGCAACAAGGTCAAAACAGATAATGTGTATAAGAAAGTCATCAACTACCTTTTGTAGCTGTCTTGGCTGGATTTTGTTTAACCCCTCAACACATATCAAATTGTTGTTGGGAATGTCACACACAGGCACAATTAACCATTTACTTGCTGAATAAAAATCTGGGCAAAATTGCCATAAAATCAAAGTGCTAATAGCACAAGATACACTTACTGTGATTCAGTATTTGTTTTATATTTAACTTTTTAGCTTAACTATGCATTTAAAAGGGGGGAGGGGGGCTATTCCAGTGACCCAGGTGTCTGCATCAAGGTAATGATTTGGTTAAGGTTCTTGCAACTGTTTCAGATCTCTTTTTATACTAAAGCTGGAAACTTTGCACATGCTTCTGTGACCATACTCTCAGCTTCTTGACAAAGGTTCATTACTCAGATATTTAATTTTAGTGGGATTTTTACCCTTTTTTGACTTAGAATCTTGTTTAATATTTCATGTGCAACTGTTGTTTATCTCAGTTTCTACTAAAGCTATTGCTTGGAAACCTTACCCATGCATCTGAGACTAATTATATCAATCTGTACATTTAGATTCATTACTCCCATTTTCATTTAATGAAATTTCTTCCAATATCTTAGTGACTTTGTATCTAGCACTTGGAATTATAGTCGAGGTTCACTTTCCTCCATCAGCTCTTGTTAAACTATAATGAATTAAAAGAAAATCAGGTTGAATAGAATGAGAACAGATCATATGTGCAGCCTAATATTTGTCTATAAGTATTATTCCAGATTCGGCATAACATTAAGGTTAATCCTTTATTTTCAGTGTATTGATAGCCTATGTAGAGAACAAGGACAAAGAGTATGAATGGAAGGGCTATGTGTATGCATCGTCATTCTTCATTGTAGCCGCATTACAGTCCGTGTTTTTCCACCAGAACTTCCATATAGGTATGACAGCTGGAATGAGAATCAAGTCATCATTGATATCAGCTGTCTATAACAAGGTACTTTATTTCATAGTTTTCTAGGTACAATGTATTAATTAAATTCTCTGGGTTTGATCCCTGAGGGCGGCACTCATCCTTTCCAACTATTTGTCTACCACCAATGGTTTGATAATCGTAGACCTTTGCGGGATAAACAGCTGGAGGTAAGGAAAGGATGAAATGGTAGTACTGGTGTGAGAAATACTAGGATTCCACTGTTGGGTGCTCCAGCCGCTGCAATATGACTGAAATAATGTTAAAAGCAGCGTAAAACCCCATTCAAACAAACAAATTAATTAAATTCTATTTGTTTCCATCCTGAATTCAGATCAGCTGAAAAATTGGTTTTATTCCTGAGTAGTGGTATTAAAACTACTAGATCTTAAAAATTATTTAATGTTATTTAGTATATTGTTATATGCCAATGAAGGTCGTTTCATATTGGTTTTATCTTCTCCGTCTATACCCCAGTTGTTGTTAAGACAACTCCTCCTTCAACTAAGGTAGTAAAACAGTAATTGTTCAGCAACAATTCGGCACTCATGAACTTTCACAATGTTGACTGAGGTTTCCTAATGAAAACCATTAGGAAACCTTGATTAACACAGTGAAAGTTCGTTACTTCCGAAACCTTGCAGAACTATTACGGGTCCACTACTATTGTCTATTGTAAGCTTTACTTTCTTACTAATTTGCTTTTCCACATGTTTATTATAGGCCCTGACAATGAACAGTCAAGCCAAGAAGACTTCCACAGTAGGAGAGATTGTGAACCTGATGTCAGTGGATTGTCAGAGGATACAGGATATCACAGGTGAGAAATTTATAAACTTATCATTCTTACCTTGCAATGTGCTTGTAATTTCTTTTTGTTTTTAATTTACAAAATTTCCATATTAATTTTGTAGCAGAATGTTCCCTACTGTAATTGACACTTACCATTCAATTCTTGCATACTTTGATTTATTGTCTGCAACTTTTCTTAGTATGTAGAAGATTTTTTTCTCTTATAGAAAATGATTAACTAACCCTTGTCATGCTAAACCTAGAATAGTCCTGCTTTTGCAGGAGGTAAAGGCAAAAATCAGCCTGCACATATGTGCAGTCTGATATTTGTCTTTATCCCCTGATTTTCTTTTACCCAAGAAAAATTTGATTCTATATTTTCAAATTAAATACTGACTCATAATAAGTGCGTTCAGTGATTTTGGCACTTTGATTTAAATGGAGATTTACAAAGGTTTTTATTCAGTATGATAGGGGTTGAAATATTACCTGCCAGGGGTGTGAGAATACAACTTTTCTCCACATGCCAATGGACAAAAAGTCGATTTTCTACTCGTCCAGGATCAAAATGAACTTACCCACAAACTAGAAAGCCATGAATGGCTTGAGTCGCTCCACAGGCTTGAAATTCTTGTAAAGCAACAAAAGTTTTGACTAGATTTTTAGATATTTTGGATTCTACTGATGTTGAAAATAATTTTCAAAGTTTCAACTACGTAACATATAGAGAAATGACATCCGCCCGTGACATGCATATTTTCATCCAATCACAATAATTTTTGGTAGACTGATAAAGAGTCACTCAAGGATTCTTCATATAAAATTTCATTGGTATCCATGATTTAGATTCTGATAAAATCATTTTCACAGTTTCCACTATATAACACATAGAGAAATGACCTCCACCCATAAAATTCCTAATTTTTATCCAATCAAAATAATTTTTGGTAGACTGATAGAGTGTCACTCAAGGATTAATCCAGTGAAATTTTGTTCATATCCATCTTTTAGATTCTGAGAAAATGATTTCCAAAGTTTCCACTATATAACATATAGAGAAATGACCTCCGCCCATAAAATATATATTTTTCATCCGATCACAATAATTTTTGGTGGACTGATAAAGGGTCACTCAAGGATCATTCTAGTGAAATTTGGTTGATATCCATCCCTTACATTCTGAGAAAATGATTTTAAAAGTTTCCACTATATAACATATAGAGAAATGACCTCTGCCCATAAAATACATATTTTTCATCCAATCAAAATAATTTTTGGTACACTGATAAAGGGTCACTCAAGGATCATTCCAGTGAAATTTGGTTGATATCCAAAAATTAGATTCTGAGAAAATTCACTTTTTACCATATTTGGAAATTAGCCACGCCCATTAAATCCATGTTTTTCATTGGATCAAAATTTCTTGAACAACTTTGAAAGAGGGTCACCCAAGGATCATTCCTGTGAAGTTTGGTTGAAATTCATCCAATAGTTTCTGAGGAGAAGATTTTTAAAGAAAAAGTTTACGACCGGACGCACAGACGCACGGACGGACGCACGACGGACACAACGCCATGACAATAGCCCCAGTGGCTTTCAGCCAGTGGAGCTAAAAATGAATTGATAAATGTTGAGAAGAACATTGTTTTTAATGAAGAAAATGCTGTTAACCCAGCATTTTCTTTATTAAGGATAATGTTTCCTCCCTTTTGATACCAACAATAGGATGACTTTTCTCCTAGATCTTTTAAGAACTGTTCGATAATTTGCACTGGTATTTACTTGTCCACGGACAAGTGTCCTAGAAAAATGTACTTGTATGCAAGTGGAAAAGCCTGTGTCGGACAAGTCGGGGCATGGAAATTCCACACCTCTGTGCAAGCCCTTACATTAAACCTACATCTGTTTACAGGGTATTTGTGGATGTTGTGGTCAGCTCCTGTTCAGATCACCTTGGCGATGGTGTTACTATGGCAACAACTAGGCATTGCTGTTCTGTCTGGTCTAGCCCTCATGATATTGTTGATGCCCGTCAATGCCGTGATAGCAGCCAAACAGAGGAAGTTACAGATTGCCCAGATGAGATTTAAAGACACCAGGATAAAACTGATGAATGAAGTTCTGAATGGCATCAAGGTAGGAACATTTTATGTATTTTACCTTGCTTAAGTGTTATGTGTAAGTTGATATTTCAAATTTTTGATTTAATCCTCTTTGTTTCATAGGGAATGAAAACCTTTGCAACATCACATAAAAAATATAAGTGCTAAAAGCACTGGATGCAATTATTTGAATTAGTTTAGTTTTGAAAATCCAATTTTTAAACTTTTCTGATCTAGAATGAAAAATCAGGTGGTAAAGACCAAGATCAGACAGCACGCAACCTGATCCTTGTCCATTTCTCCTACCAAAGCAGGAATATTTCGATTTCGGTTAATATGCAGCTTTATTTCAATTAAATCATAGCAGCTGAAGCAGCTATATATTCTTAGTGTTATAATGGTAGTACTGGTGCAAGAAATGCCTGGAATCCTTTGTCAGGTGCCCTGGTGTTCCTGCCAATGTGATATGACTGAAAAATTGTTAGAGGCAGCAATGAACCCTATACAAACAGACAACCCTACCTCTTTATGCCATACAACATTATTTAAACAGACAACCCTACCTCTTTATGCCATACAACGTACATTATATATAGATTAGTAAATGTTAGAATGTTTGCTGAATCTAACAAGACAGCTACTGAAACTGACTCAGTTACTCCCTCTGAACATATCAGTTTTACTGGATCACCAGGTTGCCTTTTTTTGAAAAGCAAAATTAACCCTTGTCATGCTGAATAAAAATCCTTGGCAAACATGCATCAAAATCAAAGTGATGAAATTACTGGTTTCCCTGATTGTGAGTCAGTTTTTATTGTGCAAATATAATTTTTCATACTTATCTGACTTATAAAGGAAAATCAGGTGGTATTGACAATGATCAGACTGCACATGTGTGCAGGCTGATCTTTGGCTATGCCTCCTGCTAAAGCAGGAATATTCCGGGATCAGCATGACCAGGGTTAAGAACCAATTTTAGAAATCTAAGCCTAGTGTTCCTAAAATTAATTGAATTCTTAAGCTGTTTGAAAAGTAATTGAATTCTCAAGCTGTTCTCAAAATTAATTGAATTCAATCATAGGCTGTTCTTAAAATTAACTGAATTCTCAAGCTGTTGTGAAAATAATGTGATGAATCTTTGTCATGTGATTTCAGGTATTAAAACTGTATGCTTGGGAAGCGTCCTTCCAGAAGAAAGTACAAGATGTGCGAGATCAAGAACTGGTGGTGTTAAAGAAATTTGCCTATCTGAATGCAGCTAGTTCCTTCTTTTGGTCCTCTGCTCCATTCTTGGTAAGTATTTTTTTCTCCTTATAATTCAGGGGTGTGGAAATATGAATTCTCTCACTTTATCCATGGACAAGTAAGGTGTGATTTTCTACTTGTCTAGGATTAAAGTGAACTTGTCCTCTAAAAATAGAGTAGAAAGATTTTGAGAAAGCATTGTCTTTTAAAGAAGAAAAAGCTAAAACCCAGCATTTTCTTCATTAAAAACAATGCTTTCTACTCTTTGATGCTAATAATAAGCTTATTTATCTCTTTGATCTAAATAGTGCCATACCGAGATTTGCCCTGGTATTTACTTGTCCACTGACAAGTGGCCTTGCAAAAAGGACATATCTGCAGTTAGAAAGTCCCATGTCAGATAAGTTGGGCATGGGAATTCCACAACCCTGTAAATGACAAAAACTGTGCTTTATTATAAATCATTATATGCCCAAAAGATCTTTATACATGATTGTAAAAGCATAAAATTATTTTGCTTTTCTTCAAACCTACTGACCAAAGTACCGCAAGCTGAATTACTTTTAAAATTACCCTAAATTACTACTCTTACTTCCCAGGCACATTCTGCTTTATGGAAAAGTCAGAGAAATATTCACATGGATCAAGATGTCAGCCCTTTACAAAGGATCATGGACATCACACAAACATGTCAAAAATAGAAAACGCCATGCCATTATTATGTCTTGCAAGAGATGAAGGCATCTATCACAAATTTTGGTTATTATTCCCCCTTTACTCATGTGGGTAGGTCAGTTGGTTGGTAGATTAATAGGTTAACCAAACCTTGTTAGAATGATAACCTGAGACAAAATTGACCTAGGGTCATAGTTTTGTCCCTTTTATCTTGTAGGTTATTCTGGTAACATTTGGTATGATAAAGGTACCCATCAAAGGTCAATGTCACAAATTTTGGTTATTTCCTTTTATCTTGTAGGTTATTCTGGTGACATTTGGTACCTACATATTCATGGATGACCAGAACTATCTAGATGCTCAGAAAGCTTTTGTGTCCATATCGTTGTTCAACATTCTTCGATTTCCCATCAACTTGTTACCAATGATCATATCATATGTAGCTCAGGTAAGATTTAGAGAATACTTGTTTGTTTCAGTGTCAGATCTCTTTTTAGATATTTTTAGAACAATGACATAATGTGGTTATTTTTAGAAACTTGCATTTCTGTAAGAAACATTGACAAAAACAAGGCAAATAGAGGTTATAAGATAAATATAATACATACTTAGTGTATTGTATGAAAAAATATCTAACAAGGTTGTGGGAATTGATAATTGTCTCAGCAGAGCCTTGACAACTATCAATTCCCCCAACCTCGTTAGATATTTTTTTTCATACAAAACACCTAAGTACGTATTATATATATATCCTTGTCAGGCACATGTGTAGGATCATATTCAAAATGACACCTTTTTACACACATTATCAAAGATCTTTATCATCTTGGTGTTCAAAAAGTGGGTTTTTATGCACAAAACTTGTGTGAATGTGAGAAAAAGAATCTGTAACTCAATTTTATTTGAGACAAGCTGATCTTAGCATTGTCTAGAATTGAAATGATATTGAGCTCGCCAAGGCTTGGTTTATAACATTTCTATTTAAGACTTGGTTATGATAAACTTGTCTCAATGAAATGTCATGACAGATCCTGTATTCCTTTCATTAAGTGAAAAATAAAATGTATATTTTCACATGTAGTTGAGCCAGCTTTATGGAAAAGGTTTTGATGTTCACAACATTATACTAAATATGTGATTACTGACTTGACAAAACTTTGTCCAGTATTTGTCAAAAGTCTTTGTGACAAATGTTATTTTGATTCCCACTGAATGGGTACGCCAAAGTGGAATTGGCAAGATTTGGCAAGTAGTGGCTTGCATGAAATCATGTGGTAGAACTGGTGTGAGAAAACAGCAGGAAGACATGAGTTTGTACAACAGTCTTGTCAATAAAACTGAAGATTACATTGAAATAGATTATTTTTCAATTAAGAGATGAAGAGAGTATTTGTTGATTTTATGGAGATAGGAAACCAAATTACACTGTATGAGTATGCAAAGCGGATTCATACATGAGTGTGATTGTTGTTAGTCTCACACTTCCATGAAATCAACAAAAAGTCTCTTCATGTCTTATAATTCAATTTCTTGAAGGGAAATTTTGAAGATTACCCTTAGATACATGGATTGTTTATGGGAGTACTTTCTGTGGACGCTTACAAAAAAGCTGCGTAATCAAAATTGTTTCCATTGAGTAACTGTAATGAAACCAATTTTTCATACAAACAGAATACACTAATCTGAAGGAACACAAGTATTATTAAATTATTTCAGCATTTCTGTAACATAATTTTCAGGGACAAGTCTCATTGACACGTATAAGTAGATTTTTGCAAACCGGTGACCTTGACCCAGATAATGTGCAACATACAGAAATAGCTGGTAGGTGACATTTCTCTGATTTTAGACTACTACCTAAATATTATTTCAATTTTGGGGCAAATAATTGATTTCATTTTATATGAATTTTTGTGTCACAATTCCAAAATGAGAGCTGTTTAAAAGGTGAAAAGATAATTAGAAAAATTATCTTCTGTCTAGATTGTCCAAAATTGTTTGATTTCAACTTAATAGTTCTTCTTTTAGAAATCTCAAGATTTTTGTGCATGCAGAATATTTTTATAGAATAATTGGATACATGGGTAGAAACCATATGTGTTACATCATATTAGAAAGGACCGTCCAGAACTATGTTAAACAAGTTTTTAAGTAAGAGTTAATATCCATCATCGGTAGATCTGGGATGGTGTTTTGAACATATTTGCCATGTTTTGATAGAATCAATATTCTAAATTCTGAAAAAAATTATGAGCTGGAAGTTTCAACCAAGGTTGGCCGCAACACATAGCACAATGGGCCATTACATTAGGATTACATACTACATACTAACTATTAGCTCTTCTATTTTGGAACAAAAAGTCAAGCTTTTGTCATCAACTTGGCATAGTTGCAGTGGTCGAGGGTGATGGCATGGGTGCGCAACTTCAACCTTGGTCATATACCTGTTGATATCTTAAACTTTGCATGAATGTTCACCATCACAAGAGCCATCTAGACCATTAAGGAGGATAACTCTGGAATCATTTTGTAAGAATAATACCCCTTTTTTTACTTAGGTTTTCAGCTCGGCTGTTTTCGGAGAAAACCCGAGGTATTGCTATAGCCTCAGTGTCGTCGTCGTTGTCGTCGTTGTCGTCATCTTGCAAAAAACTTTGACATTTTGTTATACTGAAGGCATTCACTTGAAACTTGGCACACATGTTCACCATCAAAAGAGCAACCTATACTATCAAGGGGGATAACTCTAGATGCATTTTGTGCAAATTATGCCCCTTTTTCGACTTAGATTTTTTCCCACCATCCAGCACTCGACACCTGTAGGCACCTGTAGGCAGTGCTCTTGTTTTTTTTAGCTCACCTGAGCACAAAGTGCTCAAGGTGAGCTATTGGGATCGTAGAATGTCCGTCGTCAGTCGTGCGTCGTCCGTCGTCCACAATTTCTTTCAACATCTTCTCCTCCTAAACCAGTGGGCCAATCTTGATGAAACTTGGCAGGGATGTTCCTTGGGTCAAGCTCTACCAAAGTTGTTCAAATAAATGAAATCCACCCTTAACTTTCCCTTTACCCTTAACAAAAAGGGTGAAAATATGAAAATCTTTAAAAATCTTCTTCTCTGAAACCAGAAGGCAGACAGCTTTCATATTTGGTATGTAGCATCATCTAGTGGACCTCTACCAAGTTTGTTCATATCAAGACCCTGGGGTCATATTTGGGCTTTGCCCGGGCCCAACCCTTTTTACATAGAACCAAAGCGCGAAAATCTATAAAAATCTTCTTCTCTGTAACCAGATGGCAGACAGCTTAAATATTTGGTGTGTAGCATCACCTAGTGGGCCTCTACCAAGTTTGTTCATAACAAGACCCTTGGGTCATATTTGGGCTTTGCACAGGTGCATCCCTTTATCTCTTATGAGCACGAAGGGTAAAAAAATGAAAAACTTCAAAAATCTTCTTCTCTGAAACCAGAAGGCAGACAGCTTTCATATTTGGTATGTAGCATCATCTAGTTGACCTTTACCAAGTTTGTTCATATCAAGACCCTGGGGTCATGTTTGGGCTTTGCCCACGCCCAACCCTTTTTACATAGAATCAAAGAGCGAAAATCTTTTAAAATCTTCTTTAATCGAAACCAGAGGGCACACTGCTTTCTTTTTGGTACATAGCATCATCTTGTGGGCCCCTACCAAGTTTGTTCATATCAAGACCCTTGGGTCATATTTGGGATCCACCCGGGCGCATCCCTTTCAGCTCATCTGAGCAAGATGGGTGAAAATGGGGAAACCTTCAAAAATCTTCTTCTCTGAAACCAGAAGGCAGACAGCTTTCATATTTAGAATGTAGCATCATCTTATGGACCTCTTCCAAGTTTGTTCATATCCAGACCCTGGGGTCACTTTTGGGGTCCACCCGGGTGCATCCCTTTTTACATGGAATCAAAGAGCAAAAAGGTATATCTGTCTTGCTCTTCGCTGAAAACGTTCCATGGTATTCATCTTATGCAATTATCTTCTTTTTGACATCTGCCTATCTAATTAATGTGATGTCCCAGGGGTCATAGAGACTCAGGTGAGCGATCTAGGACCATCTTGGTCCTCTTGTTTATCATTATCCAGCACCTGCAGCCGATTGCTAGAACCCGTAGGTGGTGCTCTTTTCGGTAATATAACTTCCCATATTAATTTCCAGATCAAGCTATGTCTATAGAAAATGGAATATTCTCCTGGGATAGAGATGAAGAGCCTGCACTTCACAAGTAAGTCTCTTTCTAAACTTCAAAGTTTTCATGTTGGTAGCACTTCAGACTCCAAATCTTTAATCACGGGGTGTCATAGGTATTATCCTCAGTGGCTGCACCTATCCTTTCATACATTTGTATCCAGCCAATTGGTAATGTATTGTAAAACTAAGTGGAATAGCAGCTGGAGGCTAGGAAAATAGAGGATAATCGTTTGTTTCAGTTTAAGATTGATTTATATTTCATTGAGTGAACAACAAAAGCTATATTTTCACGAGTGGCGGAGCATTATTGGGCATCGTTGCTCACGAAATGAAATATTAATCGATCATACTCAAAAACAAATGATTATTCTATTTCTTTATGGCAAAAATGAGAAAAAATGTAAAAATTTCTAGGACTGATTTTCCTAAAGCGCATCATTTTGCATGTGATTGCTTTGAAACGTTCATTGTGACGTCACTTATTTTGCCCCGCAAAAGATTATTTTAATACATCTCTTTGTATTTATGTAAGGTCAAAAGAGCTTTTCATTTGACCTTTAATATCCTCATTTTTTAACTTACATTTTGTTAAACTGTTGGTAATGTTTTATTCCTGGGATAAACTATGACATGTAAATGACACTTGACTGGAAATAAATATATCTTACCTTATCTTATCTGTTATAAAAGAACCTTTGCATGTGTGTTCACCATCAGCTATCCATACTATCAAGGGGGCTAACTCTGAAAGCTTTTTTGTAAAAATTGTGCCCCTTTATCAACTTAGACATTTTGTATGTACCAGCTTCTGCAGCTGAATGTAGGCACCAGTAGGCAGAGCTCTTGTTAAATTTTCAACTAAGAAAAAATGAGGATTTTCAAAGGAATTTGAAGCAGTCTCTATTTTATTACTCCTGAAACGAGATTACTGTATACTGTATGTAATGCCTTATTTACTTGTATCAATGTTTTGCATAAATTATTTCAGTATCAACCTAGATGTAGGAGAAGGAAAGTTGATAGCTGTGGTTGGTCAAGTTGGGTCAGGAAAATCCTCACTCATTTCTGCACTGCTTGGTGAAATGGAGAAAATACAAGGCAGGGTTAAAGTCAAGGTAGGTATTCAATGTTTACTTTTAGAAGAGCTCCTAATGAGTGAAAGGTAGTTCGAAATATCATATTTACATGTATTCTAACTTTGCAAATAATGATGATAAATATAAAACCAAAATTGGATTAGAGACTAATGTGGTTGAATAGCATTATTCTAATCTTCCATTCTTCAGAATATTGTGAATTGGCGACCATTATGTTTTATCTATAGCTTGAATAAAGCTGTAGATATGAAATTTTGATCGCCCAACAAATATGTGCAATTTATTTGAACTTTTTTAGAAAGTAAAAATCATTAAATCAAAAAGAGAAAATAAAGAAATAACTTCACTTTAAATCTTAAGTTAGAAAAAGGGTATCGATGGATATGTGCACGGGACTGCTGAGATATCAATGAAATTCTGTTGTAGGGTTCAGTGGCCTATGTACCACAACAAGCTTGGATCCAGAATGCAACATTGAGAGATAATATCCTGTTTGGTAAAGATGTAGACCAGAATAAATACAAGCAAGTTATTGAAGCTTGTGCTCTAGGGCCGGATCTAGAAATACTGCAGGCTGGGGATCTCACAGAAATTGGGGAAAAGGTAAGTTACTCTTCTAGAATTGTTAAATCACCTGCTAAAAAAAGACAGTTTGTCTTATATGTGACCCATCACGAACAGTGGGAGCACCTTAGAGCCTGGTATATAGATATTTTGAAAAGAGTTTGGTCCTAGTACAGGTCAACCAGAGGTCATATTTTAAAGATTCTTTTACAGGACGGTAGATTCATCATTCTAGATTCAGAAATGGACAAGGGTAAAAAAGTTATGACCTTAGTCAGTCTGTGCAGTCGGTGCAGTCTGACTAAGGTCAAAACTTTTCAACACAATACCAATATGGTCCCTTTTTGCATGACTGGTCACATGTCTAACAATATTTTATTGTCTAGCACAAAGACTTTACTTTGATGATTCAGTGTTAGTGTTTCAGTGTGTCCAGCTAGATTTGTGTGGACCAGAACTAACAAAGCTTTAAATGGGTTTCAAAATAATTTAACGCAGTAGTTCCCCACAATTTGACGGAAAGCCAGCTGAATTTAGATTAAATCATTTGGTAAATTTGGTATATTTTAAGAAATGTCAAATTCTCAATATTTGTGAATTCCAATATAAAAGGTACATTCAAGAGGGTGTAATGCTTGTCTAAAATCTGTATTTGATATTGAAACCCTATGTTGTGGGTATTCATTTGAATCGTCTCAATGGGGCGATTCAAATGAATACCCACAATATAGGATTAAAACAACTTCAGCTGAAATAATCTTATTTGAATACCAAAATACACCCTCTATCTGTAGCTGTGAATTACGTTTCTTTGTCAACCATATTATTTTCCTGCAGGGGATAAATTTGAGTGGTGGACAGAAGCAGCGTGTCAGTTTGGCCCGAGCTGTATATAACAATGCTGATGTATACCTGCTAGATGACCCTCTTAGTGCTGTAGATTCCCATGTTGGTAAACACATATTTAATAAAGTTGTTGGGTCAAAAGGACTTCTCAGGAATAAGGCAAGTATAAGTGTGTGTGTGTGGGGGGGGGGAATCAAAATTTCACAAATAAGCTTTTAGAGGGGTAACCCATGGAACATGTTTGCCAAGTTTGGTTGACACGCCCTGCGCGGCACATATTTGGGGGTCAATCAAAAATCCAAAAACAAGTTTCATTCTTGTCAATTTATTTTGATTCCAAATAGCAGCACAAGACATTATCATTTAGCTTTATCTTATTATGCTCTAGCAATTAATGTAGATTGCAGTCATATCGTTTTGCCCCATCTGTTGGTTTGTTTGTCCATTTCTCTGCTTTGTCCACTAAAAAGTTTAATATTAGTCATTCATTTTAAATGTTTGGTGATAGAGCTTCATTTTTCATATGATTATTGCTTAGGTTAAGACCTTTCTGTTAGTACCAAGACCAAGGTCATTTGATAAGGACAAATATGTGGAAAATTTTAAATTTTACATTGGTTTTAACCCTTGTCATGCTGGATAAATTTTGGCTAAAAATTTGCATCAAAATCAAAGGGCAAAAAGTACTGAAAGTTCCATCTGTAGGTCAATTTTTATTTGAAAAACTAAATATATTGACAATTCTATTTGAAAGTGAGAAGCAGGTGGTGTAGACTAACCTCAGACTGCACATATGTGCAGGCTGATGTTTGTCTAAAGCTACTGCCAATGCATGAATATTCCGGGTTCAGCATGACAAGGGTTAAAACTGATTTCCATATTGTATCAACCCACTGTTTCTGAAAAATAGCAAAGACAAACTTTGTTCTGAAGTCAAGTTTATTTGTCAAGGAACATGATTCATTCCTCCAAGTCAACAGGAAAGGGCACTCTTGATTCCTGATACATGTTTTCGGTTACATCCTTTCAGAACATATTCGTGACTTGTTGCTTGAAAAGGGAGCATCACTCAATTTTGATTGCAAAAACTTAAAATATAATTTGGCGGCATTTGAAAACTGAATGTTCTGAACAGGAGAAAGACAACATCACATAAAAGAAACTCTCATCAGAATCCAAATAGTCATTACTTCTCCTTGCAGAGTCTACATATTTGATGTATTTGGCTGAACAGTTAATCAAGAATAATTTTATTTTAGATGTGTCAATCAATATTTGTGTGTTCTGATTGGCTAAAAGTTGGTTTTATTCCCCAATGAAAACAATTTTGAGTATGCCGTTGCTTTGTAAGCTTCTGCAAAAGTAGTCTAATTTGAAATCTGTTTTTTTACTGACAAATCTTTACATTTTTGCTTCATGATATTGAATTATAAATTATGAAACTAAAAACCTTATCACACTCATGTATGAATCTGCTTTGCATATCCATACAGTTTGCTTATTATTTTAAGTTTAATACCGCAATGAAATCAACAAATATTATCTACATCTCTTAAACGTAATCAAGCCACTATTGTGAATCATTTAGTTGGCTGGTTATGTAAGACCTTTCATCATGAGATACAACATAATTCAATTTTATTACAGACTCGTATCCTAGTAACCCACGGTGTCCATTGGTTACCCATGGTTGACAGTATAGTGGTGATGGTTGATGGTAGAATATCGGAGATTGGTTCGTATGAAGAGCTGCTGTCTCATGATGGTCCATTTGCTCAATTTTTGAAGACATACTTGACGCAGGAAGATAATGAGGAAGAAGATGAGGATCCAGAAGGTAGGTTTAGAGGATATTGAATGAGTGGTCATTGAATACACAAATTATTAAACAAGCCATCTATAAACAGATAAAAATGAGGCTGCGCTGAGTTTTTATCTGGTTTAGATGACAAGTTTAATAGATTCAGTATTTAATGAGCAAGAATTTGATATTCTTTTTATAGTAAGACCTGAGTTTTGGATAAATCGAGGAAATTCCAGAAATTTATCGATTCAAGATATTCTGTGAAGCATATAAAGCTGTTTGCGAAATGACTTCATCAAAGCCATTATATGACTTCATTTTCACAATGAAAATAGAGCGTCGCTATCCGTTCTTAGCTCATTTGCTTAGTTATTTCACTAGTGCTATAACACCCGTATAACATCAAAAATATTCTTCTGGATTATTTCACTCCCATGATGTAGTTCATATTATAAAACACTGTCTTGCTGTCTTTGTAAAGAGTTGTTGCTCTTACAGAGTTGGTTGTTCTACGAAACGAATAGTCTTACTAGCTCTAAAGTAAATTTTGACTTTTCAAATATACAGAGCTTCAGATTGTTTTGGCTTGTTGTGGGCCACATGAACCATCATTTTGCTGAACCATGGGTCACATTTTATTTCTTCATTTTCTACTGATACAGAAAAATATTTTTTTTAAGAACACTGTTGTTTTGCCTACCATTGCTAAATTCTACGAATACAAACATGTCAATCTATCAAGAGTATAAATACTTTTGAATAATTAATAAAAGTATTTTATTTTATTCTTTGAATAATTAAGTTTTATTTATTCCATTTGAATAGGGTTTATTTGTGCAGGCAAACAATTTTGGTATAAAAAATCATATTTTGCACCAAAATTATCAATAAGCTGCATTTACAATCTTTTTGAGGTTGGAATGTGATGAGAAATGAAAATAAATATTTTGGATTTCCAAAATCCTGGGCAAATTTAATCAATAATATTGCTTACCTCACAGACCCTCTGAGATTTTTGTGTAGCAGTAGAAAAAGTACTAGAGAGTGAAAGAGGCAGTTGAAACATAAAATCATCAATTGGTCAGAAATCCAAAAACTCAAATTGGCTCTTAAAAACTATAAATTAGGATCAGAAATAATAGAGCTCTAACAAAAAATCATGCTTCATTTTACATCCGACAATGAATACTTTGTTCCAAATGTAAAAAAGCATCAGTGACTGTGAGTAATCAATTTTGTGTGAACCGTTGGCAGTTTGCCTTTGATCTCAGTCAGCTGTTCCAGTGTGTCTAGGCGACTCTATTGCATCATAGCTAAGTACATGTACACTTAATTGGGGTTAAGCGGTGGCATAAAATTTTAATTTAGGAATTGTCAAAGATTATGAGAACCAAAATGTTGTGGACCATTTATGACCTCCACTTCCTTAATTTACAATTTGTTTATCCCAGTTCAGCAGATGAAGAGTAAGATTCTGGAGAGAGTTGATTCTGTCACATCTGGGACGGAAGGTACTGGTGTATCTGGTGATGATGATGTACCAACTGAATTAAGGTCAAGGTCAGTGATTAGAAAAACTGAGTTTACTAGATTTAAATGATTTATTAATCCAAGTCCAGCATAATTCAAAAGGATTTACGTTATAGCACAGATGTTGCACTTACCCTTGTTGCTCTTTTATTTTGCACATTATTTATGAAATGATTTCATTTTCACGTTGATGTGTCCACCAAAAAAAAGTCTGGTGGGGTAGGAGTTATATACAAAAGGTGATATCCAAGGTCGTAGCCCAAAGGATTTTGTTTTGCGTTTAACTACTCCCCCATCAGACTTTATTCATGGACACATTAACAACAAAAATGAAATAACATCCATAATAATAAGATCACTATTCTGAAATAAGTTTTTTACCATCTTCTGGGTGTAAAATAATATTAATGGAAAAGTTATGATTTTGACCTTGTAAAGACACTAAGTACAGTCTCATGCTGAACTCTTTTTATGAAGTTATTGAAATATAATGTGGGCTCAATTTTTTAGAAAGAAATCAAAACAAAAGCCTCCCCTGGTTAGAACAATATCCAGCATTGATGATGCAGGTGGAAAGGGTGTATGGAAGGAGGAGAAAACAGAAAAGAAGGCAGATAAACTCATTGAAGCTGAAAAAATGGAAACAGGAAAAGTAAGTTATAACAGTTTGTATAGCCCTAGGCAGACAATGTTGGATGTTAGCAGACAGGGCAGAAAAATAAAGTAGTAGATTGGCAAAAGTTTGAATCAATTATTTAATTCTACCATTTTTTTCTAAAACCATCTGATTAATTTATTGATGCTGATGCTATAGGGGCAGTTGGTAGCCCATCAGACTATCAATCATAGGGTTCCCATTTTATCTCCAACAGTGACATACATTCTTTCCAACATTTGTCTCCAACAAATGGATGGTTGATCATTAACTTTGGTTGGAGAGCAGCTGGAGGCTATAAAAGGATGTTATGGAAGCACTAGTATGAGAAATACCAGGAATCAATTGTTTGATTCTCTGCAATATGACTGAAAAGCTGTTAAAAATGATGTCAAGCCCACTGAAACAAATCAAACAAACATATAAATATATAAATGAATATCACTATGGGAAACCAACCTTTAAGATTTCAGTCACATTTGACCTATAATAGGCTGTACATGCAGCTTTAATATTATCAGAGGTATGAAAATTCTGTTGCAGAAATTAAACTTATGAAACTAACCATATAGCTAAAACAAAGACTCTGAACATATGTGTAGGCACTGGTTTTTTTTTACAAATGACTTTGTTCTATTTTTCTTATTGAAGCACTCAAATCAATGGCTCTGTCAGAAACTGTGGTAGATGCCTATAAACATATGGAAGGGTCAGTGCAATTCTATTGTAAGTGCCTATTAATATATAGGCTCATACAATTTTATTTCATTGACCTGTTTGATTTGTTCAGCCATCAGAGGTGCTCAATATTAAGTTATTTTTGTTCCAGGTGTCATGGAGAGTGTACATGCAATACTTTGTTGCTATAGGAGCTGTCTCAACATTCTTCATATTTTTGGTGTTCATCATGAACCAGGGAGCGAGCATCGGCTCAAGTATCTGGCTAGCCCAGTGGACTGATGATCCATTCTTGAGGGATCCTGCTAACAGGAATAACTCAGAATATCAGGACAAAAATTACATGTATTTGGGCATATATGGATTGTTTGGCTTGATTCAAGGTAATAGGTGTTTTCAGCTTTTCCTTTTTTCCAAAAAGATGACAGTGAAAATAAAGTATTTTATATTGAGGGGTCAGTGCAACACTATTGTAAGTGCCTATATATTTATAGGCACTTACAATAGTGTTGCACTGACCACTTGATATTGAAACTATCAGATATTTCTTAATGCCACTGCCATTCAAACCCATAGTACCATTTATGTTTATCTTATAAATGTCAGGCCTTTCTTTCCTATCCTGTGCAGCGTCATCTCTTCACAGGTAGAAAAAGCCATGTCGGACAAGTCAGACATTCAAATTCCACACCCCTGTTTTGTAAATGCTAGGTCCTTTCTTTCATATCCTATGCAGTGTTAGGTCTTCTCTGACAATTGTCTCCCATCAGTGGGTGGATAATCATATACCTAAGTGAGAAAGCAGCTTGCAGCACGGAAAGAATATAAAGGAAATACTGATGCCACAAATAACTGAGAATCTATTGTTAGGTGCTCCGGCTGCTGTGAAATGACTGATAAACTGTTCAAAATGATGTTAAACTCCACTCAAACAAACAAACAATGTCTTTCAATCACTGACCATTACTAAGCTAGATATTGGTATAAATATTGCATTATATTATTTTTGATAATTATTTTATATTTATACACTAGCTTTCAGCGGCACAGCCGCCTTCATCAGGTGAATCCTGTAAATTGAACCGTTATGCACAACGTCAGGGTAACGTTGACCTCATAAAATACTACAATGACGATACAATACTGTTATTGGTTTAAAACATAAGAGATAGAAAAAATATGACATTTATCAGCAATGCTTGATCCTTTATTTTCAGCCATTTTGACCCTGATTTATGCCCTCATTTGTGCAGTAAGAATGGTCAGAGCAGCCAGGATTCTACATAATGGCATGTTGGCAAATATACTGAAACTTCCAATGGAGTTTTTCGATACCACACCTTTGGGTAGAATTGTAAATAGGTAAGGTGATGTTTTGATTCATTTTCATGTTGCATGCTTGTTCTTTAGAATTCAATCTAAATTGAATAAAAATGCAGGTTTACTGAAAATTTGATGATGTTTTAGCTATGCTCAGAGGTGAACACATTTTTTGAGTGATAAGAAGAAAACAATTTTTTTAATACTTTTCAATGGAATATTGAAATATAACATTAGACTTTCACATGTCAATAATCTCACTGCCAAACCAGTAAAATTATCGAAGAGTGAAATCCTGCTTTAGTTCATTTTATCTCATTTGATGTTATCTAAGCTGAGCTCAATAAACAATAATGTCATGACATTGCAAAGTGTGGTAATTATACCCCCCACCTACAAAGTAGAGGGGGGTATATCGGTTTCACCATGTCTGTCTGTCTGTCCATCCGTCTGTCAATCCGTCCGTCCGTAGACCTTTTCGTTTCCGGACTCTAACTCAAGAACCAAATGACCTACAATCATGAAACTTTATACAAATGTTCCTTATGACCCAAGGAAGTGCCCTATTGTTTTTGGGTCACATAGGTCAAAGGTCAAGGTCACAGTCAGCCTTTGTTCAATTTTCGTTTCTGGACTCTAACTCAAGAACCAAATGACTTACAATCATGAAACTTTATACAAATGATCCTCATGACCCAAGGAAGTGCCCTATTGTTTTGGGGTCACATAGGTCAAAGGTCAAGGTCACAGTCAGCCTTTGTTCAATTTTCGTTTCCGGACTCTTACTCAAGAACCAAGTGGCTCACAATCATGAAACTTTATGGAAATGTTCCTTATGACCCAAAGAAGTGCCCTATTGTTTTTGGTTTACATAGGTCAAAGGTCAAGGTCACAGTCAGCCTTTGTTCAATTTTGTTTCCGGACTCTAACTTGAGAACCAAGTGACCTACAAGCATGAAACTTTATGGAAATGTTGCTTATGATCCAAGGAAGTGCCCTATTGTTTTTGGGTCATATATGTCAAAGGTCATGGTCACAGTCAATTTTTTGTTAATTTTCATTTCTGGACTCTAACTCAAAAACCAAGCGACCTAGAATCATGAAACTTCAGGCAAACGGTGCATATGACCTCAATATTTGTTACAAACACATCCTGCATTAATAGCACTTGCATTCTGACAAAGTGCTTGTGAGGGGTATTGGTCCGCTCTAGTTATTTTACAAGATTTTACAAGATTTGTTCTAAAATTTCACATTTAGGTTATTTTTGAATCTCAGAAACAGAATTATCATTTGTTTTTAGCTCACCTGAGCACCAAGTGCTCAAGGTGAGCTTTTGGGGTTACACGATGTCTGACATGTGTTATGCATCATCTGTCTTCAACAATTACCTTGTGGACGCTCTAGAGGTCATATTTTAAGCCCAATCAACCTGAAAATTGTTCAGAATGGTTGTCTTGATGAAATCTCAGACAAGTTCAAAATTGGGTCAAGTAGGCTCAAAAACTAGGTCACATGGTCAATTCTTAGACCTTGTGGAAACTCTATAGAGGCCACATTTTAGGTTCACTTGTTCTCTTTCAATAGATGTGTCCTTTAAAGAATTATTATATTATGTAGCTTCAAGGTCAAGGTTACACATCAAGGTCAAATGATTAAAAAAAAATGAAAACTGAATTTATTGTCTTTTTCGTTCTTTTTAAACTGTCTTTATTATGCCCCCGTATCGAGAGATCGGGGACATATTGTTTTACTCATGTCCGTCTGTCTGTCCGTCCGTCTGTCTGTTAGTCCGTCCATCCGTCTGTCTGTCCGTCTGTCCGAAAACTTAACCTTTGCCTTTTCTCCAAAAGTATTTGACATACAAAGCTGTACACCAAAGTCAAGGTCATGTGACAAGGTCAAGGTCATGTGACAAGGTCAAGGTCATCTGTAAAAAACTTTAATAAAAAATGCTGTTCAGGGGCATTTGTGTTTCATTTTCTCTATATATCTTTTGAAAAGGACCAATTCTGAATTTCGTTGCATAAGAATTCTGCGAAAGCTAGCCATTGATATACATGTCTGTGTTTCCAATCACACAAAAAGAGATCTGGGAACTCCTAAAAATAAGCTTTTAAAGAAGTCAGAGGTCAACCAGAGGTCATGTTTCAAAATACTACCTATGAAATTAAAATATTCATTCTGGTTTCATGTCCTAAAAGCTAAAAAAAATATTCTGGTCAGCCTGCGCTTTCTAAACATTGTTGATACTTTTTGTGCAATCAGATTGTCCCTATTTTGATGGCTCTACACAAAACAGTTGTAACTGTCTATATATTATAGGCAATTTATAACTGATTTGCACTAAAGTATCAATCTAATGAATTTCCTATATATAACATGTCCCCTGAAATGGTATTTCTCCATAAGAGTTTAAATGTAATGAAAAATATTAATATGTTTAATGGTCCAAAGCTCTGTGCAAAACAGTTGTAACTGCCTATAAACATATAGACAGTTACAACTGATTTGTTATGAGTCATAGTAGTTAGGCTTAATATGACTCTTAAGTCGGCTAGATTCACCTTGTTGTCTATGTTTGCTTGAACCCAAATTCCTTGTGCATGTCATTATTAACCTATTACCACATAACAAAAATTGTCGACTGATTCAAATTGTTAAAAGTATCAGTCAATGTATCAAAAATTGATGAATATTTGTCCAAATCTTTTTCAGTAAATATAGAAATTTAAGTGTGGAACGAAGAAATTGTTTGATGATACAAGCTTTTTTTGGTGTAATTGTCACTATTATTAAAAAAAAGGGGGACGTAAAAGAAAGTTGACATGTGATGAAGTGAATAAGTTTTCAATTTTTCAAAGATTTTTCCTTCATAGATTTGATTTCCTTTTAAACTTTAGGTTACTTTTGCAAATATTTAGAAAACTTAACCCTATTTTTCCAAGCTGTTTTTGTACCTCTCTTAGAAAAAAGCTAAGGAAAACATTGTTTGAATGAAGAAACTGCTTATGAAACACAAGAAAGACAAAAGTTCTACATATTTCACAGGGCAGAGAATCACATGATACCACAATTTCAACAAAAATTGAGTAAACCTGTCAATATGTGAGCAATTATAATTTGGTTTTTAGCAGAAATGTTGATAAATATCAGGAATTTACTAGGTGTGGAAGAGCTTCTTAAAGTCTGCTGATAAATATGTTATCGGCAACCAAGTAAAAAATTACATTGTCATCAATAACTTTTTTATCTGCAGATTTTCTAAATATCTACCACATCTAGTACATTCCAAGGGCCTGTTTTACTAATCATCTTACAATCATTTTTTGTGTAAGTCAAAAGTTAAAGTACTGTTGCTCTTACAGTAGTAGCTAAATAAGGAATTCTGTCATGCATCATATCATTGGAATCATCTTCTGAAGACGATTCCAATGAGATATTGTACTGCAGAATCTAACGATGAATGAAATCCCCAGGTACAATTTGTGATCCTTTCGTGAGTTTAGTAAAACAGGCCCAGGTGTTTTTCTGCATTCTCTGCCTTAAACCTTTTCAAGTCGATCAAGTATCTAAGGAATTATTGGAAAATATTGAAAAACTGGTGTCATTTGATTCCCCAACATGATTTCATCGAATTGAAATTATTGTCTGTGACATATCTTCCAATTTAGAACGTTCTAATAGTATAGCATCTGGTAATGGACAATCAGGTCAATTTGGACCAAATTTAGTAGCATTGTGCCCTATTTGACCAATTTAGCCTGAGCTTCTCAGGATTGCTCCATGGGTGACCCTTTTAGTAAATTTCTTATAAATATTGATTTATCAAAAAAATGGGTGCATGGCATTTAAAGTAATGTCGACAGCCATAGTGCCAACTGGTACCACAAGTGAAATGTTCTTTTTGCCTATTTTAAGCTCCACTGGCCCAGGGCAAGCAAGCTTTTGTCATCGGGGAGTGTCCGCCGTGTGTTCGTGCCAGTGTCAGTCTGTACAAAACCTTTTTCTTTTAACATCTTACCAATGAGTGGATTTTAATGAAAATGATCCTTGGGTGACCCTTTTCTTAAATTTTAAAAGAAATTTTGAATGAACCCGGAATATGTGAGAGGCAGGGCATGGCATTTTTTCATAATAAAATCTTTTAAAATCTTCTCCTCCAAAAACATTAGGCCAATTTCAAGGAAACTTGGCATGGATGTTCCTTTGGTGACCCTTTACTTAAATTGTTCAAGAAATTCTGATTGCCCCTCCCCCCAAACATGGGCATAGTAGGGATGGGCATTTTTTCGCATTGAAATCTTTAAAATCTTCTCCCAAACCATTAGGCCAATTTCAGTGAAACTTTCCATGGATGTTCCTTTAGTGACCCTTCACTTAAATTGTTCAAGAAATTCTGATGGCCCCTCCCCCCCCTAGATATGGGCATGGCAGGGACAGGTATTTTTTGGCATTGAAATCATTAATTATCTTCTCCTCCCAAACCATAAGGCCAATTTTAATGAAACTTGGCATGGATGTTCCTTGGGTGACCTTTTACTTAAATTGTTCAAGAAATTCTGATTGATCCCCAAATATGGGTGTACCAGGGCAGGGATTTTTTTCACAATTAGATTTTTAGAATTCTTCTCCTCCCAAACCAATGGGGCCAATTTTGATAAAACTTGGCATGGACGTTCCTTGGGTGACCCTTTACTTATATTGTTCAAGAAATTCTGATTGCCTCCCCAAATATGGGTGTGGCAGGGCATGGCATTGATCCCCAAATAATGGCGGAGCAGGCCAATAGTCTTGGGTTATTTAAGCCAGTGGAACATTACAGGCCCTCTTGGGTCTCTTGTGTAAAATAAATTTCCACTTTCAGGGGCTAATCCCTGTCTTTTTGGTCTGCCAAAACTTATCTTTATACCCCACACCTAGGAAGTAGAGGGGGTTATAACTGGTTTCACTATGTCTGTCTGTCCATCAGTCCGTCCGTCCGTAGACCTTTTCATTTCAGGACTTAACTCAAGAACCAAGTGACCTACAATCATGAAACTTTATGCAAATGTTGGTTATGACCCAAGGAAGCGCCCTATTATTTTTGGGTGCCATAGGTCAAATGTCAAGGTCTTAGTCAATTTTTGTGAAATTTTTGTTTCCGGACTCCAACTCAAGAACCAAGCAACCTAGAATCATGAACTTTCATGCAAATGCTGCATATGACCTCAATATTTGTAACAAACACATCCTGCACTAATACCACTTGCATTTTGACAAAGTGCTTGTGGAGGTATAAATCGGCTCTGCGACAGTTCTAGTTTACAGCAGAAATATGCTGTGAACACCATAGGAATTAAATGTTGATTCATGTGTACATTTGTCGCTGCTTTTACCCCTAATCCTTGTGTATCTCCCGCTAACTAAATGCATGTATTTGTCTATGTATTTTAAACAGATTCTCAAGGGACGTGGAAACAATAGATAACAACCTACCCCAGAACTTTAAGATGTTTCTTGTAACATTTTTTGGAGCGCTAAGTGTGTTCATTGTGATCAGTTATACCACCCCACTGTTTATGATAATCCTCATCCCCATGGCATTCCTCTATTATATGGTTCAGGTGAGTTTAACACAGTGTAGACACTGATATTTAGGCTATTTGCACCCTTAGCTCTATACTGCTAGGTTGTATCTTCATTCCATTCTATCAACCTTGAAAAATATTTTAATCTTGTCAAGCTGAATAAAATCTGTGGCAAAATTGCAGTGAAATTAAAATGCGGGAAGCACTGAATATACAGTTCGTGATTCAGTATTCATTATGAAAATATAACTTGATTTTTTTATATTTTTTTTTTGGGGGGGGGGGGGTTAAAAAAATAAAAATCAGGTTGTGTGGACTTAGATTGGACTGCACATAATTATGTGCAGGCTGATCTTTGTCTATCCCCCTGCCAAAGCAGGAATATTCAGCATGACAAGGATTGATCTTGTTGTCTTGACATCATTTCTCAGTAGTAATTGTGCTACTGAACTAAAAAAAACTAGAAAAAAAGTTATTTAAACAGAATTGCAAACAAAACGAAAAAATATTATTTGTATCTAAAGATTTTGGTATTGAATGGAAAGATGATACTCTACTAAATATTGTTATTTAGTATTTTAAGTATATTGCTGCTTTGTTTTTCTACAGCTTTCAGATTAGATTAGCTTTTATGCTCAGCTTGAGTATTTCCAATACAATATTGTCAAAGGCAAAAACATGTAAAGCTATTTGGAGTATGTAATATATATGTACCATGATGATCAATCTGAAACTAGTGTTTTGCCCTTAACAATTGAAACCTTCAATATGGTAAGATTATTAATATGATAAATGTTTATTTGCCAGATTTTCTCGTGATATTGATGTTGTCGACAACAATATGGCTCGTGACTTTAGGATGTTCTTGTTAAACTTCTTCAAGGCCCTAAATACATTCATCGTCGATGCGTACTCGACTCCAATAACTTTAGTTGTAATACTTCCTGTGACGGTCATATATTATCTGTTTTTGGTAAGAAACTACTTAGATGGGTTAGGCTAGATTTATAAAACAGGAATCTTATGAAAAAAATTTACAAACCAACTATAGATTTGCTAGAAAATTAACCAGAAGGCCATATTTTTTTTTCATGCATGGATAATCGGAACTATTGTATTACTTTTACATGTCTGTCTTCAAAACTTAACATTGCCAATTAATAATCTTTTTCAAAATATGTATTTCAGATAACATTTCTTTGATATCTTTCTGCAGATATCAAGGTCAAGGTCATGTGATAAGATGAAAAATTTGAAAAAAATACTGTTTGAGGGGTATTTGTGTTTTTCATAATACACAATAAGATTAACTTGGCATTTTTACCTTATCTTTTTTTCAAATATGTGACTCTTCAAGCAAATATAGACCATCTGGGTAGTGCATAAAGTGTAGACCCCAGTCAGACTGCACGAAATACGCAGACTGACTAGGGTTCAAACTTTTCGCACTGAGCTGATTTTCGGAATCTAGAATGATCAATCTACCTTCCCATGAAAGAACTTTTGAAATGCACCTTTGGTTGACCTGTACTAGATTCACTCTCTTTTTGAAATATCTATTTTACAGAATTATCAAATCGTCCCTTTTTGCATCACATATTTGTTTCATTGATTTGAGAAAAAAACCATTTATTTGAAAGGTTTCACATGGACATAAAAAAAAAATCATAATTGCATTCATGTAATCCACATATTTTCTGACAGGTGTTCCAAAGATGTTGATGTTATTGACAACTATGTGATAGAAACCTGCAAACTATTCATGATGAGTTTGTTTAAATGTTTCAAAACTGCCATCATACTCATTTACGCAACACCTCCCATTTTACTGGTTGTTTTGCCAGTTTTACTATTCTATTATTTTTTCTTGGTAATGTATGAATTTCATATGACCTCAAAATGTTATATTCTCCATTGTTTGACTCTTTCTCCAACAAAATCAAATTTTATCAAGTTAATGTGGCATAGTTTCAAAGTATTGAAACATACAATACAAAACTGAATGAAAGCATTATGTTATAAACAAGTCAAAAAGAAAAGTCTGGGCAATGGGATCTCTTATCAACACTTGGGATTTGAGGGACTCAACCAAATGCTAAGAGCTAGTGGTTTATCTGGTCATTTCTTAAGTAAGTAATATATTGGAACTCTTTAACTGGACAGAGATGTACTTCAGGGAAAGAATTGAAGACTGTTTAAAACAGTCTTCAACTCTTTTCTGAAGAAGATCTCAAGAGGGTTCATGGCCATGTACAATTCACAAAATGTTCAAAACAGTCTTCAACTTTTTTCTGAAGAAGATTTCCAGAGGGTTCATGGCCATGTACAATTCACAAAATGTTCAAAACAGTCTTCAACTCTTTTCTGGAGAAGATCTCAAGAGGGTTCATGGCCATGTACAATTCACAAAATGTTCAAAACAGTCTTCAACTCTTTTCTGAAGAAGATCTCAAGAGGGTTCATGGCCATGTACAATTCACAAAATGTTCAAAACAGTCTTCAACTCTTTTCGGAAGAAGATTTCCAGAGGGTTCATGGCCATGTACAATTCACAAAATGTTCGAAACAGTCTTCAACTCTTTTTGGAAGAAGATTTCCAGAGGGTTCATGGCCATGTACAATTCACAAAATGTTTAAAATAGTCTTCAACTTTTTTCTGAAGAAGATCTCCAGATGCAATTCACGAACAGTTTTCAGAGTCCTGCAGAGTATGTGATCGTTTTTTTTGTCTCTGCAGACTCCCAGAAGCATTTGCCATTAGAATAATGTATAGCCTTTGCTAGAAGAACTATTTAGATAGATACTTTCAGTCCGGTTCTGTAGTCAATCATTGAATATCCTAGATATTCTGTTAGTATATTATGGCTGACATATTTCTTCTGAGGGAACAAATATGTCATGAGCAAGCCCAATTATTTTTCCCTGAAAGATTTGAAATGGCATTAGATCAATCTTGAAATGATAAGATTTAAATCATTTAGACATTTCAAATAAGTTAAAAACATTTTATCTGGTATGAAATTTTGGGATCATGTCCTGCTGTAAACAAAAGAAGGAATACTTATAATTATACGTAATATTGATGGAAAAAGAGTTAATTTGTCAAACATGTTGTTGTCGAAGTGTTTTTAATGTTGTAAAACTCAAGTTAACAAATTATGTTTTATGTTGCTTTGAAAGTTTTTGTATAAAGGTCCCAAGCCCCTTTTTGTAAGAAGGTTATATATATCACATGTTTATTGTCATAATTATGTGTACACATATCATTCTGTAATATTTAAGGATGTTAAACTTTGTATGATGCTGAAAACTAAACATATTTAAAAAGAAACAGCAACAAATTGCTGAATGAGCTAGAAGCACTCAATTGATAATATTTCTGTAACAAATTAACATATTTCTCCTAATAAATGCTCCTGGAGCTATACATAGCATGGCAGGAGCTTTTATTTAGTATTGTAACGGTTTAAGGGGAGGTAATTTGCATTGGATATGCAAATGAGAGAGACCTGCCCTTAGTTAAATGGCTAATTGAAGCCTATATAGACAGAGTCGACCCATTTAGGGTTGAGGATCCTTTTCTCTGAATGGATCACGTCTGTCTGTGTGCTCGGTTCGTTACAGTATGTATTCTATGAATTCAAAAAATCATTCAAATTGATGGCTTTTAGGCCCTTTTCCCTTTAATTTGACATAGCGCAGTTGGTAGCGCGTCGGACTATCAAACTAGAGGTCACGGGTTCGATCCCCGACGGCGGCACTCATTCTTTCCGACTATTTGTCTCTCACCAATGGGTCGATAATCGTAGATCTATGTGAGATAGTAGCTGGAGGCTAGGAAAGGATGTAATGGTAGTACTGGCGTGAGAAATACCAGGAATCCATTGTTAGGTGCTCCAGCCGCCGCAATTTAACTGAAATAATGTTGAAAGCGGCGTAAAACCCCATTCAATCAATCTTTAATTTGATGTGAATTTCCTCTAAACAATCATATAAATGATTCAATATATTTTAGGTTTTCAAGAGATGTAGAAGTAGTTGATAATTTATTGCCATACCAGATGCGTGCCTGGTTAATGCAATTTTTCGCTGTTGTTGGTACTCTTCTAGTTGTTGGGTATAGTACGCCACCGGTCATTATTCTATATGTTCCTTTGATGATAATTTATTATGTCGTACAAGTAAGTCTGCATGGAACCCCAGCCAGACTAAACTGAGATTGTGCCACCCATAATGCATGAACCTTCCTTAAACGTAATTCAAATTCATTTCATTTACTTATTGTCAATAGAAGTTCAGAACAACTACTACCCTGTGTTTAGGATGATAAAACAGTGCAAATTGTTTGCCAATTATGTCCCACTTTGCACATGCACTTGTGTGCAAAGTGGGGGTAAAAATTAGCAAAACAGTTTGTACCATTTTAGCATCCTGAAAGCAGGGTAAGTTTAAATAGATATCAAGGCTAATTTCCTTGCAATAAATTCACTAACTAATTGAAATTCCTTAGATTTGTGTGAACTTGATTTGACTACGGGCCCCTCTTATCCAAAGTCCTGCATGCCTCCAATTGTTTAAATGATGATCACATGAGGAAACTCAACGAGTATTCTTGAAATAGTGAAATTAAAACAAAAGCCTCGTTTTTTCTGTTTAAGATGGCATGTTTAAAAAATTTGATATCATAAGAACACATATTTGATGCTCTTTTGATAATACCCTGTAAAGTTTTTGCAATAAATTAACAAAATAATTGAAATTCATTTATTAAAATGTCCACTTAACCCTTGTCATGCTGAATAAATTTTGTTAAAAAAATTTCATCAAAATCAAAGGGAAAAAAGCACTGAAAGTACCAACTGTAGGTCAATTTTTATTTGAAAAACTAAATCTATTGACAATTCTGGTTTGAAAGTGAGAAACAGGTGGTGTAGACTAACATCAGACTGCACATATGTGCAGGCTGATGTTTGTCTATAGCTCCTGCCAAACCAGGAATATTCCGGGTTCAGCATAAAGAGGGTTAACATATACACTGATAGTACAACAGCATCATTTTCTCAGTTACAAAATAGTGATGATATTCACTCTAGGCTTGTTTGCAAAGATGAATTGTTTAATGAAATCTGTTACATAATATAAGTATCGATTCATGTCTATGTAAAATTTGTGCTTTCAGTATAATACACCTTTATTTACTTTAGAAATTATACGTATCTTATTGTAGTCAGATCTATTCATTCTATAGTTGACACCCTGAACAATTTTATTAGCTTGACTATTCATGGAAAAAGATAGTTTTTCTGATCACTTGGGTGTTGGCATAATACTTTGGTCAAGGATTTGTCTGCAACGATTGTTTCTACAAACGCTATTGCTCTTAAGCTTTGAACATGCTTCTGTAACATAGACAAAGGATCATTACTCTGATATTTAATTTAATGGAATTTCAACCCTTCTGAGACCTGAAAAACCTTTGTTAAGTTTTAACATGCAACTAATGTATATCAGTTTAATAGCTGTTTCTACTAAACTTTGCACATGCTTCTGTGATCATAATATCAGCCCATAGACAAAGGTTCAATACTCTTATATTGAAATTATTAAATTTCTTCATATGTCGACATTGATTTGCTGTTACTATCCAGCACTCTGTATAGTTGAGCTTTGCTGTCATCAGACAGCTCTTGTGTTCGTTGTGATAAACATTTCATATTTTGTATTTCTTGTTTCTCATTTTTCATATTGGAAAATAAGATCTTTGTATGTATTGGTACCACCAGTTTGAAGGATCTTATCATTTAGAGGTCAAATGTATGAAAAATTCAATCTGAAACATAGGCTTTAATTTTAAAAGCAGTGTGGTTGTTAGATTATTCATAAGCACATATTGTGTGATATACCCATTGTTGATAACAGAAAAATCAAGAATATTTATTTAGGCTCTTCTGTTGCATATTTTGTACTGGCTCCAAATTCTAAGTAAAGTTAAATTCATTGGGTCAGTTGTAGAGGCATCAGTGTTGAACATTACAACATTTCTTGTTTACATAAATGGTTTCAAATAAAAAGAGAATAATATATCAGTGTCTTTAAATATCCATATTATCTGGTTATGGTTTGGGAGAATTTATCATGACCAGGCTCTGCCAGGTCATGATTATTTCTCTCGGCTGAGACCTGATAACAGTGATATTTTAATCCTTTCCTGTCTTTCAAAATTTTGGACCTGTCCAAATTCAAGGGTTTTGCAGACGAAAATTTAAAGTGGATTTAATTTGAAAAATAACCATTCAGTAGGGTAGAAAATAGTGTGGAAAAAGAAGAAATTGCTTGTCAGAAGCAATTTCTTCTTTTTCACAATGTTTTCTCAATCATGAAATCACAGGCACGTAAAAAGATGGGATTAAACAGCAAAGGGTTAAGACACTTTTTATTCTTTTCATCATGTAATGGTTTTTAGGGATTAAAATTTCATCTCAACTTTACAATCAAAGAAATACAGGTGAAAGTCCTTATGATTATGAATTTGCAAATTGTTTTAAAAATAGACTACCTGATATGATTTTATGTTAAACAGCAGGTGATATCAGGCCAATAAGAGCTTATTTTCATGACAAAATATTTCTTCTTTCATACTACTGAAGGGTTATCAGAGACTTGGCATTTTTACATGGCTCAGTGCAAAAGAGTTGTCACTGCCATTGTGTTAACCCTTTCCTGTATTACCAAATTTTGGACCTGTCCAAATTCAAAGGTTTTGCAGACGAAAATTTAAAGTGGATTTAATTTGAAAAATAACCATTCAGTAGTGAAGAAAATAGTGTGGAAAATGAAGAAATTGCTTGTGAGAAGCAATTTCTTCTTTTTTCACAATGTTTTCTCAATCATAAAACAACAGGCACGTAAAAAACAGGGATTATATGGGAAAGGGTAGACAGGCAGTTAAAACTGTTGGGCAGTGATCCACTGAATTGTATTCCATGGCATACATGTTGGTCAAAATTGCTAAAACTTTGAATTATTCTTGATATAAGGTCTTGAGGACTTGTATCTTGATAAAATTGATCAAGTAGCTCTTATAATAGAGGTATTTCACGTAATTATCTCCCTTGCGTACTCTCCAGTCAAATTTACATAACAATGCAAACGAGGGGGCGTCCTTCTTTTCTCCACTCTTTATTTCATTGAAATTTATCCGAATAAATTAGTCGAATTCAACTATCAATAAAATAGATCATTATTCTTTTATAATTCTAACCAATACTTAAATGTCATTAGAAACTATTTCGACCGCTTTTAGTAATTTTTATTTTTTATTATTGACAAAAAGCGACGTTTGATTATAGTTAGGTGGAATGAATTGCAAATATAACTCTCCAGAGTTTAGCCACTTGATGAATTTATATTTGGTCGAAACAGAAATCCTCCATCGAAAATCTACAGTTTTGAGAAATCACTTCAATATGATAGTTTGTATGGATTTCTTTCATTTTGACTATTCATTTTCATTATTTCAATACTAGAACTAGTCATTGTTCGTCACAAATCGATCGTAATTGATTAACTAAAAATTACAAAAAAAAAGATTAAAATGAAGAGATAATAAAAAACAGACAACAAAAACGGCAGACGACAGAATGCAAATTCGACATATGTTTTTTTCTCTCTCTCTAACGAAAAAAAACCGGAACCATATCGAGAGTGAAAGATAATGTGAAAACGGGAGAAATAGTTCCACCGTAGGTTTATTATTATGAGTTGCTATTTCATTTTAATAATAATTCAAATTTGAACACATACTTGCATTGGGAAGGGCTTTTAAATACATTGGAAACCGTGCATTCGCTGTTCCGAAATTAAAGATTTGTAGTTCTGAATTTCACGTGATTTCTTTTCGTACAGCCTTTTTTTTAATACTCACCTCTTACGAATCCAATTAATTTTCCAAATTCATGAATTATTGAACGCATTTTTTGATACCCCTTTTATGGATATATATATTGATCTTGAAGATGTGGGTAGAAGTTAAATACGATTACGTAATACCATATGTCACATATGACGCTTAATTGTCACCAGTACAATGTTTATTTAGCGCACGTGTTGTAACTTATAACTGCTGCCTCAGTGTTTTACCGCTCTTTGATCTGGGGTCTATGGCATATTGAAAAACCCTTTCTAAAATCATAAACAAACATGTAGATTAAATTCAGCCCTTCATCTTTTAACGCTTAAGTTTTATCAAACAATATGAAAAATAACAGTGCTGCAAGGGGCTTGTGCTAAAATATTTTAACGATTCTAAATGAGTATCAGATATATGGCCCCTATACGATAAAAACATTAATCTAACTTTAACTAAGTCTGGTCTCTCTGTGCTTTTTAAAAATACCACGTATTTATCTATTTAATATTATCATTTAATGTTTCCTTAGTATGAAAATTTCTTGTGCAAAAAAAACCGCTCTTGTGAATAGATAACATTTTCACAAAGAAATATATATTGCACGGTCAAAAAACATTGTATCACATACGGGTCTACTTTTCCTCAAACATGATTCACGGAGTGAAAGATCGTCAATGTGTTGGTGTCAGTTTTCTCTTTGTCACGAAGTTTCAACAGCACAATATCATAAACAATCTATGAAAACGAGGTGGCGTATTTGGTTGGATTATTCGCTCAACGATTTATTTATTTATTTTATTTTTTATTATTACTTTTTGCAAGAATACATTTCCTTGTCTCAGTGTGTTTAAATTACAATGTGATGGTAATAATGTTTTATGCAAAGAAATTACTATATAAAGAAATGATTGAGAAGGGTACGTTTTTTTAGTAATACATGTATTGGTATTTTAATGAAAAGAGGGAAATAAATGATAAGATCTGAATTAAAAAAAAAGGGAATAATATACGAATAAATATAAATCAAAGACAAACTTTGATGACAAAATTTTAAACAACAGGTCAGTACATAATTACCATCAAGAAATACAAAATACTTCTTCATAGGTCAGAAACGCGAAATAGAGTTAGATAAATATAAGTTAATCAAAAGCAAAAAATAGAAAAATGACAAAAATAAACATGAAAAATTAAAGCATTAAAACTACATTCTAATTATGTGTAAAAATAACTTTAATTTCGTTTGTAACGACGAATATTTTGTGGTTTAGAATATATTATTTTTCTATAAACTATTACTGGACTAAAATGACAATGCCCCCTCGTTTGTATAAGGGGCGGAGTCTAGGGATTTCCGCGCATGCGTAGACTTATGTGAAATAGGTCTATTATCATAGATTGAAATTTTTAAGCTTCTATGCAAATTATAATGTTTAGAATACTTTTAAAATTCCTTTTTGTTATATATACTCAAAAAAAAGTTTGTTGAGCATTAATGCATTTTTAGCTCACCTGAGCACGAAGTGCTCAAGGTGAGCTTTTGTGGTTAGGTGGATGTCCGTCGTCCGTCGTGCGCCGTCCGTCGTCAATATTTGCCTTGTATGCACTCTAGAGGCCACATTTTTTGCCCTATCGACTTAAAATTTGGTCAGAATGATTGTCTTGATCAAATCTCGGATGAGTTTGAAATTGGGTCAACTGGGGTCAAAAACTAGGTCACAGGGTCAAATCATAGAAAAACCTTGTATGCACTCTAGAGGCCACATTTTATGCCCAAGCAACCTGAATTTTGGTCAGGATGATTGTCTTGATGAAATCTTAAACGAATTTGAAATTGGGTCAACTGGGGTCGAAAACTAGGTCACAGGGTCAAATCTTAGAAAAACCTTGTATGCACTCTAGAGGCCACATTTTTTGCCCAATCAACCTGAATTTTGGTCTAAATGATTGTCTTGATGAAATCTTAGACGAGTTCGAAATTGGGTCAACTTGGGTCAAAATCTAGGTCACCGGGTCAAATCATAGAAAAACCTTGTATGCACTCTAGAGGCCACATTTTATGCCCAAGCAACCTGAATTTTGGTCAGGATGATTATCTTGTTGAAATCTTAAACGAATTTGAAATTGGGTCAACTGGGGTCGAAAACTAGGTCACAGGGTCAAATCTTATAAAAACCTTGTATGCGCTCTAGAGGTCAAATTTTTTGCCCAATCAACCTGAATTTTGGTCAGAATGATTGTTGTGATGAAATCTTTGACAAGTTCAAAATTGGGTCAACAAGGGTTGAAAACTAGGTCACAGGGTCAAATCATAGAAAAAACCTTGTAAGCTCTCTAGAGGCCACATTTTTTGCCCAATCAACCTGAATTTTGGTCAGAATGATTGTCTTGATCAAATCTTGGATGAGTTTGAAATTTGGTCAACTGGGGTCCAAAACTAGGTCACAGGGTCAAATCTTATAAAAACCTTGTATGCACTCTAGAGGTCACATTTTTTGCTGGATCAACCTGAAATTCGATCAGAATGATTGTCCGGATGAAATCTCTGGAGAGTTCAAAATCTGGTCAATTGGGGTAAAAAACTAGGTCACAGGGTCAAATCTTATGAAAACCTTGTATGCACTCTTGAGGCAACATTTTTACCCAATCAACCTAAAATTTGGTCAGAATGAATGTCTCGATGAAATCTCGGACGATTTCAAAATTGGGTCAACTAGGGTAAAAAACTAGGTCACGGGGTCAAATCTAAGAGAAACCTTGTATGCATTCTAGAGGCCACATTTTGTGCTGGATCAACCTGAAATTTATTCATAATGATTGTCTTGATGAAATCTCAGACAATTTCGAAATTGGGTCAACTGGGGTCAAAAACTATGTCATGGGGTCAAATCTTAGAAAAACCTTGTATGCACTCTAGAGGCCACATTTTTTGTTCAATCAACATGAAATTTCGTCAGAATGATTGAATTGATACAATTTTTGATGAGTATGAGATTGGGTCAACTGGGGTCAAAAACTAGGTCACAGAGTCAAATAATAGAAAATCCTTGTAAGTCAATTGTAAGTCAACCTGAACATTGTAAGAAAGGTATTATCAAGTTGTACAGAGGCAGAAGAATATTGAAAAAAATTAGACAGTTCATTCAGGTGAGCGATTAAGGGCCACTATGGCCCTCTTGTTTTTTTTTCAATTTTTTATATACAAGTTTTTATATAAATATAATACATTTGAAATTTATTGGCGAAAAATGGAATTCATCAAATTATAGATTTGATTATACTTAATATTGTTTTATCATGATATGATTTAGATTCTTCAAGAAATAATTTACCATTTATGAAAGTAAGAATTTATAGACTGTTGCTGTATAATTTACTAGGCAATTGGGAAGGTGTTTTTGAGTGAATAATATAAGCATGATTCCTTATGCAGCCCTGCATTCAGGATAACAAAACACTTGCAAAGTATTTGAAGTGATGCCCCATTTTGCATGTGTAAGTGTGTACAAAGTGTGGTATAATTTCCAACAGTTTGCTTTCCTGAACACAGGGAAATCAAACCTGCCTAAATCGATGGCTCAGTGCAAAACAGTTGTAAATATATGTTTATAGGCAATTACAACCATTTCACACTAACCCATCAAAATGACGTGACTTGGTCATTTTGGTTGTTTTACTCTCCTTATTCAAAACAAATAATTTCAGTCTAATATAAATTGGAAGAATTTCATCAGTGAATCTAATGTGGATTGAAATTTAAAAGAGGCTGCAAGATATTGTGTAGAAAACATTGAGAGAAAGAGGGAAAATTCTTAAAACAAGCAATTTCTCTCTTTTCCTCAATACTCCCTATTTGCTGCTTATAGCACATTAAACTACTGGTTAGGGGGAAGAAATACATAAACAATTACAAAGCATCTAATTCTTATAGGAAATGACACATTTTTCTTGTTTTTTGAATAATGAATTATGTACTGTAGTAGAATAAGAGTCTATTGCCAACTGTATTGTCAATTAGGCAGGTTTTCCTGAATAACCAATCATATAGTTTTGTACTGACTTAAGGTATTGAAACCTTTGTAGTTCTGCAACATTTCGAAAATTATGAACATTCACAATGTTGACCAAGGTTTCCCAATGAAAGTCATTAGGAAACCTCAGTTAGCTCTGTTAAAGATCATTACTTCAGAAATGCTACGGATCACCCATTTAAAACTCAAGTTTTCATTTCTTCTGTCCTTCTTTTTCAGAGATTTTACATCCCCATATCGCGACAATTAAAGCGTATTGAATCTACTACAAGATCACCAATATACAGTCATTTTGGAGAATCAATCTCAGGTAATATAGTAACTTGTTTTACCCTTGAATCAAACAATTAAGACTTTTTCCAGGATTTATAGCAAAACATCGTATTAGGTGCCCATAAATAAATCTGAATTTACACAATTTGATACTGACCCAAGATTAATGCTGAAATCATTTTTTTATTGTATGTCTCGGCTTCCCTCTTATCAGACTACCATTAAGTTGTTGTAATAAGAAATAAAATTTCTGATATTAATAGACTCTTTCTCATGAATAAAGTATACCAGGTGTGTTCGTCATTATGAGTCAGATATGCATATAACATAATGGCTTAATCAACTAGGGTTGTATACAGTCAAAGATATTGTTTACTTAGCTCCTAAGGTATAACAGCATAAATTCTGAGCTTAGGCCAACAATCTTTATTATTGTCACATAAAAAAAGTGCATAAAGTAAATTTCAGAATGTAACAATCTTAGTTAAGACTAAGATATAGTAGATCTGCGGGCCAAGGAAACACGATTTATTCTAGCATTTTCTGTTTTGCCAAACCCTGTGTTGTGAGCGTATTGAAATACTACCTTATTCATAGACCTGGAAGTAAAGGCTATTTCTATATTTGTGACCCATCAAACAAAAAGGGACCATCTTTGAATATTATATGATAAATATATTGAAAAAGAGATTGGAGGGAGTTCAGGGAAACCAGATCTCACATTTCAAAAATCTTTTCAGGAAGATAGATTGATCTTGCTAGATTTCGAAAATGGGCAAAATGCAAAAAGTTTCGACCCTAGTCAGTCTGCACAGTTCCTGCAGTCTGACTAGGGTCGGCACTAGACACACTACCCAGATGGTTGGTCTTTTCTTGCATAATAAAGTCACATTTGTATTATTTTCAGGTGCCAGTACAATTAGAGGGTATAGATTACAGAATAAGTTCATAGAAGAATCCAGAAATAAAGTTGATAAAAACTTAGTCTTCTACTTTGCCGGAATAGCTTCCAACAGGTATATCAATCCTTACCCTACTGAAATTTCCCCTCATCAGTTTTAAAAGCAAGCAAATAGGGTGTGTACAAAGTAAAAGGCAGGAAGTGTAGGCTTTGATATACTCTGTTTTCAGAATAACAAAACACTTGCAAACTATTTGAAGAGATGCTCCACTTTGTGTTTGTATGTGCATGCAAAGCGGGGCAGCACTTCTAATAGTTTGCAAGCGTTTTGTTTCTCTGAATGCAGGGCAAGTTGCCCTGCATGTTTGTGCAGGCTAGTCTTTGTCTATTCTGTCGGTCAAAGTGTTGTGTATGGCAGGAATATGCTATAAACAGTGTGATAAGACTGATAATTCCTTCTGGTTTGGTTAGGTGTTCAAAAAAAGAATGTAAAAGGTATGTATACTCTATCTACAATTTTTTAGATCCACTGGCAGAAGGCCAGCGAGCTAGTGTCATGGTGGAGAGTCTGTCGAGTGTCCGTGTGTGTGTGCGTCCGTCCGTGGGTAAACTTTTTCTTTAAACATCTCTTCCTCTCAAACCAATAGGCGGATTTTAACGAAACTTGGTAGAAATGATCCTTGGGTGGCCCTCTTCTTAAATTGTTCAAAGAATTTTTATTGGCCTCCAAATATGGATGTGGCAGGGTGTGGCATTTTTTCACAATGAAATCTTTAAAAATTATCTCCCAAACCATTGGCCCTATTTCAATGAAACTTGGCATGGATGGATACATGTTCCTTGGGTGACCCTTTACTTATATTGTTTGCTAAATTTTTATTGGCCCATAAATATTGTTTGGTTGTCTAGGCTGGATTTCAACTGTCCCCTGCCTACACAAGCAATTGTTGGAAATGTCATGCACAGGCTCAATCATATCATTTGTGACTAGCATTTGTGTTTCACAAACAGCTTGTTGACTTTCTCTTTTATAATCACAACCATGTATATTGCAATCAAACAATGTTTTGATATCTGAGTCTTTATTTTACTTTGATTGGCTTTCAATTTTTATTAATCTCTCTCAATTGCCCTTCCTGGAAATTTCACAAATACATGTGCTGAGTGTGTGGGCTGATGAAGAAACCACAATCAATAGTGGCTCCTTGGTATCAAACTCAGCACCTCCTGGAGTCCAAGGGCCTGTTTTTAGCTCACCTGAGCACGAAGTGCTCAAGGTGAGCTATTGTGATCGTACAATGTCGGGCGTCCATTGTCAGTTGTCCGTCGTGCGTCGTCCACAATTTCTTTAAACATCTTCTCCTCCTAAACCAGTGGGCCAATCTTGTGGAAACTTGGCAGGGATGAAATCCACACTTAACTTTCCCTTTACCATTAACAAAAAGGGTGAAAATATGGAAATCTTCATAAATCTTATTCTCTAAAACCAGATGGCAATCAGCTTTCATATTTGGTATGTAGCATCATCTAGTAGGCCTCTACCAAGTTTGTTCATATAAAGACCCTGGGGTCATATTTGGGCTTTGCACGGTCGCATCCCTTTTAGCTCTTCTGAGCACAAAGGGTAATAAAATGAAAATCTTCAAAAATCTTTTTCTCTGAAACCAGAAGGCAGACAGCTTTCATATTTGGTTTGTAGAATCATCTAGTGGACTTCTACCAAGTTTGTTCATATCAAGACCCTTTGATCATATTTGGACTCCACCTGGGCGCAACACTTTTTACAAAGAACCAAAGAGAAAAAATCTTTAAAAATCTTCTTTTCCAAAACCAGAGGGCACACAGCTTTCATATTTGGTATGTAGCATTACCTAGTGGACCCCTTCTAAGTTTGTTCATATCAAGGAACTGGGGTCATATTTGGGCTCCAGCCTGGTGCATCCCTCTTAGCTCATCTGAGCATGGACCTCTACCAAGTTTGTTCATATCAACCCCCTGGCGTCACATTTGGGCTCCACTCTGGTGCATCCCGCTTTACATAGAATCAAAGATTGAAAAGGCATTTCTTGTCTTGCTCTCGGCTGAAAACATTCCACGGTATTGATCTAATGTAGAAATTATCTCCTTTTTGACATCTGCCTATTTAATTAATGTGATGTCCGTGGGGCCAAAGAGATGCAGGTGAGCAATTTAGGACCATCATGGTCCTCTTGTACTAAACATCTTACCATATTTTTTTGCGCAAGTCATAAATTAAAGTTGCTTCTACAATAGTAGCTAAATATGGAATTCTGCCATGCATCATCTCATTGAAATCGTCTTCTAAAGACGATTCCAATGAGTGATTGCAAGGCAGAATCTATCAATAAAAGAAAAACACCAGGTTTGATTTGTGTTTTTGACTTACTATTTTTTGCCTAAGAAGTTTAGTAAAACAAGCCCCAATGCTCTACCTTGGGCACCAAAGACAATCATGCTGGAGTGCAAGGGGCCTTGGCAACAACCCATCAATTTTAGTAGTCTTGTAGAAAATATTACTGAAATCTTTTGTTGTAATTTTTCAGATGGCTAGGTTTCCGTTTAGAACTCCTAGGTAACCTGATAGTTCTTGCAGCAGCCATATTTGCCGTGGTCACCCCTGGCAACACAGGCGGTCTGGTAGGACTGTCCATATCATATGCCTTACAGGTAGGTTTGGCTTCAATTCTCTAAAAAGAAAATTGTAATTTTAAATGATAGGAACCTTTGCATGGTATTTTCACTAATTTTAGATATTTGTGAAAATTATGCAACATGAATAGCCAATGAAAAATTAAGAATACTTGTTGAGTGTTTAAAGGGACTCAGGCAATCGTTTCATGACCTTATAGGTTATTTTGTAAGACAAGGTATCTAACTGCTTTTCATGTACAAACAGCTGATTTGCAGCTGCATGTTTGGGAATTAAAGTGTGATTTCGGTTGAATATGCATGGCATAGAAACAGACTATAAACCAAACAGAATCTTATTCTCATTGTGGTTTTATTTGACTTTGTCAAACAGGTAACAGGGGCTCTAAACTTCCTGGTTAGAAACACCAGTGATGTTGAGACCAATGTAGTATCTATAGAGAGAGTGAAAGAATACACAGAGGCCAACACTGAGGTATGTATTGATGACTCGGCATTTTTTATAATGTAATTCGATGGCTCAGCGCGAAACAGTTGTAACTGCCTATATGCTTATAGGCAGTTACAACTGTTTTGCGCTGAGCCAACGAATTGTTTGTCTTATTATGTAAGACGAGGTATCCAACTGCTTTTCATGTGCAAACGGCTGATTTGCAGCTGCATGTTTGGGAGTTAAAGTGTGATATAGGTTGAGTATGTGTGGCATAGAAACGGATATAGAGAGAGTGAAAGAATACACAGAGGCCAACACCGAGGTATGTATTGATAGCTGTTACAACTGTTTTGCGCCAAGCCATCATTTATTATCTTACAACCCTTTTTGGTATACTGTAAATATTTTCTGTTGATTTTTGACACCCAGAAGTCAAATTTTTATTGCTTAACCCTTTCCTGTTTTACAAAATTTTGGACCTGTCCAAATTCAAAGGTTTTGCAGACAAAAATTTAAAGTGGATTTATTTTGAAAAATAACCATTCAGTAGGGTAGAAAAAAGTGTGGAAAAAGAAGAAATTGCTTGTCAGAAGCAATTTCTTCTTTTTTCACAATGTTTTCTCAATCATAAAATCACAGGCACGTAAAAAGCAGGGATTAAACAGCAAAGGGTTAAAAGATTTTCAGAGAGTTTATGTGTCTAAATGGGCTAAGTGCAAGCAGACATTGAAGTAGTTTGATCTAAGTCTGCAATGTTTGATTTAACCTGGCTGTATTTAATATTAAGGGTTAATTTGATGTAGTATGACAATTTTGGTGTAAGTGTGTCATGCTATTAAATTTGTCCATGTAATTCTTCATCAAGGGTAGAATGTGCTCTTTGCAACAAATTTCAGATAGCTTCAAGTGGATGGTCATAGGCGAAAAATTAAATTACCAAATTTAGCTAGTTAGAGTTTTAACTTAAATCTTTAAAGTGGACATACTTTAAATTAAATTGGCATCTCTTCTCCATCACCCATAAATGTGTCAATTGAAAGAATTTCTAGATAGCTCTGATGTCAAGATCACATCTCATCTCAATAAAGCTTATATAGGTGCATAGCTCCTAGATTTGCTAATTATAAAAAAAAAGAAATAAGTTTAACATTACTGTGCACTATAATTCCCCATCATTAGTGCATGTCAAATTTAAATGAAATATGAGGTAGCTGAAAACTCAATATCACAGGTCAGTACCCAAAGCAAAGCTCGAAATGTAAATGCTTTTGTCCATTAAAAGCAAAACAATTTAAACAGTCTAAATGAATATTATAATGATGAAATTATTAGTTATCAATGTAAATTTCTCTGTAGGCTGACTGGATCATACCCTTCCACAGACCAGCCCCTGATTGGCCCCAACAGGGAAATGTACGCTTTAACAACTACTCAACACGATACAGACAGGGTCTTGATCTCGTGTTACGAGGGATCTCTGTAGATATACAGGGTGGAGAGAGGGTAAGACAGATGTTGTCTGAAGACTGCATTAAGCTGTTTTGGGCCAAGATTTTAAAACTTTTAAATTTAAAGCTGTTATTCTGGTATAATAGTAGTAAAGATGTTGTGTGTAGACTGAATTAAGCCTGAGATTATAAAACTGTTCAAATTTCAATTTAAGATAAAAGTCATTATTCTGATGTTATACTAATATAAACGTATGAACATAAAAAGTGTAACAAATTGCAACTTACTAATATGAATTCTTAACTAGAGAAAATTTTAGTTGAGTGTAAAAAAAAGTTTTATATTCGCAGGCCTGATGCCAACAGTTGATTTATTGAATGAAGTTATCCATCAATTATCTGCATCTTCTTTCGTTTGTCTGTGTTCTCCATGAACTTAATGTTCTGTCTGAGCCTTCTATTTCTATGAAATGTCTTTGTGTAATGATGATTTGACATCGGAGGAAATATTTTTGTTCTTGCAAATATTTATTGTAATTTGAGATTAAAGGTCAAACACGTCTTTTACATTTAAGAGGCTGCTGTCATAGCACAGTGGTAGCGCATGGGACTATCATTTAAAAGGTCCTCGGTTCGATCCCCAATGGGGCACTTATCCTTTCCAACTATTTGTCTTCCTCCAATGGATTGATAATCTTAAAACCTACGTGGGATGGCAGCTGGAGGCTAGGAAATAGTGTTATGGGTAGTACTTGTGTGAGAAATACTAGGAATCCATTATGAAATGCTCCAGCCACCACGATATAACTGAGAAAATGGCGAAAAGGGCGTAAAACCCCATTCAAACAAACAAACTATATAAAAGAACTGTTCAACTCACCAAATATTTTGTCTTTAGGTTGGAATTGTGGGCAGGACTGGTGCAGGCAAGTCTTCCCTTACTGTGGCATTATTTAGGCTGATAGAGAGTGCTGGTGGTAACATTGTGATTGACAATGAGAGGATTGCTGATCTGGGTCTTCACGATTTGAGATCGAAGCTTACCATCCTTCCACAGGTTTGTATTTTACGTATGTTTATAGGCAGTTAAACTGTCTTGTGGTGAACCATCAATGTTTTCCAGACTGCTTAGTATAGTTCACAAAGTAATCTAAATTTGTACTGAACAAGATTGAATTAAGATTGTAATCATTTCAGAAATTGCTATGAAAATGAAAAGAAAGGTTCAATCACTAAAGAGCTGAAAACTATAAGTAACTTTGTTGGTTTTTATATTCACCCTGATATATCTGACCCTTCAAGCCAATCAGATTTAATCACAATGTACGTGAAGTATTTCTCTTGATGAATCAAATTGCCTTAAACATGTCAAGCAGATAGTTAAGGTTTGTAGTTACCAACTAACATTGAAATAGTGCTTGGTGGCTGTACACAAGGACACTTGCTGTCAAGCCAGTATTTCAATGCTTGACCATCTGCTGTGACCTTGTCCTCATCTGAAATTTCTTTCAAATGGCCAACCAACTAATGATTGGGAACAATTGTGCCTAGTTATCTTGAAATTCATCACAAATCGAGGGTTCGGTACAACACTGTAGTAAGTGTATATACAATGTATATACACTTACAACAGTCTTGCACCGAACCCTCGAAATGTAAAAGTACAGTCAAACCTGTGTTAGCGGCCACCTGTATTCAGCAAGCAACCTGTATTAAGCAAGCGGCAACCAAGTCCCCAAATGAACCAATTGCACTGAAATTGACCTGTATTAAGCAAGCACCTATCTTAAGCAAGCACTTTTTGAATGTCCCTTGGGCGCTTGCTTAACACAGGTTTGACTGTAATTGTTTTGACAAAATGGATGGATGCACAAGGGCACATACAATGAATTGTCTTTGTCACAAATATGTTTGGCTCTGTGCAAGGGCATTAAGTAATCAGCTTCTATTGGTAAAACATTAAAAAAAAACAGATAGTCTTCTTGCTTTTTAAAAAAAATCTAATAATTTCTTAGGATCCAGTCCTGTTTTCTGGTACCCTTCGAATGAATCTTGACCCGTTTGATGACTACACAGATGATAAAATCTGGCAGGCCCTGGAACATGCACATTTAAAAACCTTTGTGTCAGGCTTACCTGATAAGCTGGAGCATGAATGTGGTGAAGGAGGCCAGAACTTGAGGTAAATTTTTCTTACTTTATTCCTATGTTCAAGGTATGAATATTTTGAGGTCCCATCATGGAAAGGTGTAAAGAGCTTGTTTATATTGCATAAGTCTTCAAGCTCCTAACTGTCAATGTCATTTTAAAGATAGATTTGGCAGGCCCTTGATCATGCTAATCTACAATGTCTTCCTTGATTAAGAGATGAAGAGAGTATTTGTTGACTTCATGGAGGTATGAACCTAATCACACTGTATGAATACACAAAGCAGATTCATACATGAGTTTGATTACATTTTAAGTTTCATACTCCATTAAATAAAAAAAAAAAATCATTCTTCATATCTTATTATTCTATTAGTTAAGGCAAAAATGTAGAGATTTATCAAAAATTGGATCAGGTTTCTTATGGTACTTCTTTGTGAGGCAGCTTACAAAACTAGAAAGCCATGAATGGCTTGAGTCGCTCCACAGGCTTGAAATTCTTGTAATAGAACATGAAAGTTTTGACTAGATTTTTAGATATTTCGGGTTCTATTGATCTTGAAAATGATTTTCAAGATTTCCACTATATAACATATAGAGAAATGACCTCTGCCCATTAAAGACATATTTTTCATAGTCACAACAATATTTGGCTGCATGATAATGGGTCACCCAAGGATCAAACCAATAATATTTGATTGATATCTATGAGTAATATACTGAGAAAATGATTTTCAAAATTTCCACTAAATAACATATAGAGAAATGACCTCCGCCCATAAAATACATACTTTTCATCCAATCACAACAATTTTTTGTAGACTGTTAAAGGGTCACTCAAGGATCATTCCAGTGAAATTTGGTTGATACACACCACTTACATTATGATAAAATGATTTTCAAAGTTTCCACTTTATAACATATAGAGAAATGACATTCACCCATAAAATACATATTTTTCATCCGATCACAATAATATTTTGTAGACTGATAAAAGGTCACCCAAGGGTCATTCATGGCTAATTTTAATTGGTATCCATCAATTAGAATCTGAGAAAAGTCAGTTTTTACCATATTTGAAAATTAGCCATGCCCATAGAATCCATGTTTTTTATTGGATCAAAATTTCTTGAACAACTTTGAAAGAGGGTCACCCAAGGATCATTCTTGTGAAGTTTGGTCGAAATTCATTGAGTAGTTTCTGAGGAGAAGATTTTTAAAGAAAAAGTTTACGACCAGACGCACGGACGGACAGACGGACCCACGACGGACACAACGCCATGACAATAGCCCCAGTGGCCTTCGGCCAGTGGAGCTAATAACGGCATACTCAATTTTTTTTTCATTCAGTAATAAAACCAAATTTTCAGCCAATCACAATTTACAAATCTTGATGGAAACAGCTACAATTAAATTATATTGAAATGAATTTGGTATGGAGAGAGAAAATTGCAGTAGTTACAATTCAACCTCAAATGTTAAGAATGGCAACGCATAATACAACTCTTTGTGTAGGTGATTGACTTTATGACACAGTTAGTTTCCTTAGAATTAGTGCATATAAATTTATGACACAGTTAGTTTCCTTAGAATTAGTGCATATAATAATATCAATGGCTAAGTGTGAAACAGTTGTAACTGCCTATATATTTATAGGCAGTTACAACTGTTTTGCACTTAGCCATCAATTTGTGATGCTTTAAAATTTTTCAAAGATTGGGTCAAAGATTTTTGACATGTAATGTATGGTAATTTGCCGTCATTTATCAAATTCAAAATACAATTACTGTTTACTTTTATAGTGTTGGTCAGCGACAGCTTGTTTGTCTAGCAAGAACTCTTTTACGCAAAACCAAGATTCTTGTCCTTGATGAAGCGACAGCCGCTGTTGACATGGAAACAGATGATCTTATTCAGAAAACAATCAGAGAGGAGTTTAAAGATTGTACAATACTTACAATTGCTCATCGACTGAACACCATCATGGATTATGACAAGTAAGGCAAAACTGTATAGATTTTTATCATATGACCTAAATCGCAGTATTAAAATAACGGCTATGAATATTTTTGATATTCAACCTCAGCTTCGTTTTTTTCTGTTTATAGATGACTTGTTTAACAAGAGGACCATGATGGTCCTAGATCGCTCACCTGAATCTATTTGACCCCAAGGGCATCATATCAATTAAATAGTCAGATGTCATTAAGTAGATAATTTCTACATAAAACCAACTTTCATGACATTTCTGCAAAAAAAATGGCCCCTAGAGTTACAACAAGAAAATTATCATTAAGGCCCCTTTTCCTGTGATATGGCATGGATCCTTCCCACTTTCAAAAGGCTTCATTCGTGTGACCTGACCAACATTATGACCAAGTTTCATGAAGATTGGGCAATATTTGTGGCCTATAGAGGGTAAACAAGAAAATTGTCATTAAAGCCCCTTTTCCCATGATATGGCACAGATCCTTCCCATTTTCAATAGGATTAATCCTTGTGACCTGGAAAACATTCTGATCAAGTTTCATCAAGATTGGACCATAATTGTGGCCTCTATAGAGTGTAAACAAAAAAATTGTCTTTAAGGCCCCTTTTCCCGTGATATGACATGGATCCTTCAGATTTTCAATAGGATTCATCCTTGTGATCGGGAAAACATTCTGACCAAGTTTCATGAAGATTGGGCCATATTTGTGGCCTCTAGAGTGTAAACAAGAAAATTGTCTTTCAGGCCCCTTTTCCCGTGATATGGCAGGGATCCTTCTCATTTTCGATAGGATTAATCCTTGTGACATGGAGACCATTCTGACCAAGTTTCATGAAGATTGGACCATATTTGTGACCTCTAGAGTGTAAACAAGAAAATTGTCTTTAAGGCCCCTTTTCCCGTGATATGGCACGGATTCTTCCCATTTTCAATAGGGTTAATCCTTGTGACCTGGAGACCATTCTGACCAAGTTTCATGAAGATTGGACTATATTTGTGGCCTCTAGAGTGTAAACAAGAAAAAATTGTCTTTAAGGCCCCTTTTCCCGTGATATGGCACGGATCCTTCCCATTTTCAAAAGGATTAATCCTTGTAACCTGGAGACCATTCTGACCAAGTTTCATGATGATTGGACTATATTTGTGGCCTCTAGAGTGTAAACAAGAAAATTGTCTTTTAGGCCCCTTTTCCCGTGATATGGCACGGATCCTTCCCATTTTCGATAGGGTTTATCCTTGTGACCTGAAGAACATTCTGACAAAGTTTCATGATGATTGGTCCATAATTGTGGCCTCTAGAGTGTAAACACTTAAATTGTTGACGTCTGACGACGGATGACGCACGACGGACATCCAATGATCACTAAAGCTCACCTTGAGCACGATGTGCTCAGGTGAGCTAATAAATGTGGTATTTCATGACCACTCATTAAATATCCTCTATTTGTCCCCCATATTGTGAGTGTGTAACCCTTGGCATGTTGAATCCTTTAGTAAATTTGAATTAAAAAACTTAGTACCGAAAGCCCTGGATGCAGTAATAATGTGTATTTATTGTCCGTATTCACAATGCAAGAAATATTATTTGAACATTTCTGGTTAAAAAGGAAAAGCAGGTGATAAAGGCTATGATTAGACTGCACATCTGCAGGCTGATCTTTATCTTTACCTCCTGCAATAGTAGGAATATTTCTAGTTCAGTATGACAAGGTTTAAGGAAGTGTTGGGCTACACCTATAAAATTTATTTGCCGAAATAATAGTCAAAATTTTAAGGTTGTTTATCTTTTTTCTGGCTAGGAATTGAAAAATGAATTACAGATTATTCTAAAATTTCAGAATGAAGATAAAAGAATTCTTATATTTGTAATGTTTGATTTGAAAAAGAGTTTAAAGCAGATTGGAACAATCTTTTATTATACCCCCCACCTACGAAGTAGAGGGGGGTATATTGGTTTCACCATGTCTGTCTGTCTGTCCATCCGTCCGTCCATCCGTCCGTAGACCTTTTCGTTTCCGGACTCTAACTCAAGAACCAAATGACCTACAATCATGAAACTTTACACAAATGTTCCTTATGACCCAAGGAAGTGCCCTATTGTTTTTGGGTCATGTAGGTCAAAGGTCAAGGTCACAGTCAGCTTTTGATCAATTTTCGTTTCCGGACTCTAACTCAAGAACCAAGTGGCCTACACGCATGATACTTTATACAAATGTTCCTTATGACCCAAGGAAGTGCCCTATTGTTTTTGGGTCATGTAGGTCAAAGGTCAAGGTCACAGTCAGCCTTAGTTAAAATTTCGTTTCCGGACTCTAACTCAAGAACCAAGTGGCCTACAATCATGAAACTTTATATAAATGTTCCTTATGACCCAAGGAAGTGCCCTATTGTTTTTGGGTTATATAGGTCAAAGGTCAAGGTCACAGTAAATTTTTGTTAAATTTTCGTTTCCGGACACAAACTTGAGAACCAAGTGACCCACAAGCATGAAACTTTATGCAAATGTTGCTTATGATCCAAGGAAGTGCCCTATTGTTTTTGGGTCATATAGGTCAAAGGTCAAGGTCACAGTCAATTTTTCATCAATTTTCATTTCTGGACTCTTATCTCAAAAACCAAGTGACCCAGAATCATGAAACTTCATGCAAATGCTACATATGACCTCAATATTAGTTACAAACACATCCTGCACTTATAGCACTTGCATTCTGACAAAGCGCTTGTGGGGGGTATTAGTCCGCTCTGCGACAGTTCTAGTTATTTATAATGCAGTACCTTTTAGCGTTGACCAAATGATATCTGATTAGGTCAAGGTCACTTTATCAAGTTTATATTTTTTGAAATACAAGATACAGGGCCTCACAAACACATTGTTTTCTTCAATGATAAACAGTCTTTACTTTCCGTTTAAACTTTAATTTATCCTTTTTTTATACGTTGAGAATGCACACAAAATGAGGATTTTTTTTCATTTTTCATCAAATATAAATTAATTGAACACAAAACATTTTTTCTGCTTTCAGAATCATGGTATTGGACCAGGGTTTGATTAAAGAATTTGACCATCCCACCACTCTCCTTAAGGATCCCTCAACAGTGTTTTATGGCATGGCAAAGGATGCAAACTTAGTCTAAAACACAAACATCAAGTCAAAGTAATACCAGATTACAGAAGTGCTGGACCACCTATGATTGAACTATTCAATAAGATTAATATAGAATAGCAATGTGTAATACCTAATTTAACTCATCCCCATGTGACCACTCTTTTTTACACTCCCCAAGAAAAGAGAGTTAGGAAAACATTAAGGAAAATGAAGAAATTACTTGAAACAAGCAATTTCTGCATTTACCACAATGTTTTCTACCCAAAATCACAAATTTATAAGGTTGGAAGTATAAATTATTGTAGTCTGATTTCTTTAATTTTGACCAGCCTTAAATTTTGCCCTCTTGTAATGGTTTAATTAAGGTCTCCTTACCATGGTATCAAACAATATTGAAAAGAAATCAGGAAGTCAGGCTGATTTTGGATGTCCATTTAGAGAGAAGGTTATGTTGTAAGTAACACTATTCATAATGACTAGTGACACAATTAGTACCTTCTTAGCCTTCATCCTGTAGAATTTAGATTTTGTTTCAAACAAATTGCCAATTCTTGGGACATTTAAACAAAATTGGCTTGTTTTTCTCATAATGATATAGTAGAAGACAGGCAGTAAGGATGTGTGCAGGCTGATCTGAGTCTACACTGTCTGCCAAAGGTTGATTTACAGCTGGAATATGCTGTTAACAGCATGAGAAGGGTAAGTGATGCCTTTTTGGCCTTCTAGTTTTTAAGGTCTATGTAAAGGTAATGATAAAACCAAGAGATTTATGATACCCAAAAAATTGAACAGCATTGTTTTTCATAGTCTTAGATGCAAAATATCACATTATTTATAAAGGGTTGTCATTCTTAATTGTAACTTGTTTAAATATGTTGTTATGTAGTAGTAAAAGCCATTTTTTTACATATCACAATATTTAAACAATAAAGCTTATTTTCAAGATATCACTGTTAGTTTGAAAATATATATATATATATATATATATATATATTGTGATAGAGGCTATTAAGTATAAAATCTCCGGACTGAAAATTGCCTGAGGAAAGGGTTACACCAATGTCTTTTTTGAATGTCTATCTTAACCCTTGTCATGCTGAACTAGGAATATTCCTATTCCTGCTTTGGCAGGAGGTATAGACAAAGATCAGCCTGTTTGTGCAGTCTGATCTTAATCCATACCACCTCTTTATAAGCCAGAACGGTCTAAAAAATATATTCTCAAATGAATACTGACTTATAATTAGTACAATCAAAGCTTTTGGCTCTTTTTGATTTAAATGCAATTTGTCCAGGGTTTTATTCAGCATGACAAGGGAAGGAATATCATTTCTTGTGTGATTATCCATTCATTGCAACCTGGGAATGTCCATGATCATAATTATATGATGCATGTTTTTATAAAAAAATATGTAGATATTTACAAGATATATTTATATACAAAGTCACAAATCAAAGATATGTACAGATATACCTAGATATTTATCGAGGACTTAGAGCAAAAACATTGTATGTGTATATACAGTATACATGAACTATTTTTTTGCTCAAGCCCTCGATATACTCTTCATGAAAAGTTTTTGGGACATCAAATGAAGATTTTTACAACAACAAAACGACAAAAATATCTATATCATGTGTAAAGTTAATCAAAGAAGGTGAAGTTCAGGCATATTTATACCTGATAAAAGCAAAATTACTGTTTAAGATCAAAGAGTAGTAATGGGCGACATGGATTAAGAATTTAATTGGTCAGATTTGGAGGCAGCATTTTCTGTATTTATTGAATCAAAATATTGTAACAGTTTTTGAAGTGTTTTAAGACAACCCAAGTTCTGTAATATTTTGTCTTATTCTTTCCAAAAATATATATTTAGTTGCAAAGTCTGTGACCTGTCATGCAAAAATGGACGTCTGGGAAGTGTGGCAAATGATAACCCTGATAAGACAGCAGAATGTAAAAGGTAGATAAAGGTTGAAACTTTTATTTGCTCTTTGGAGATTTCTTAACTGAATAATCATTCTTCCATACTGTAATTGTAAGGTCATCTTACAATACACTCTCTGGTCTACCTCTGCTAGATCTAATCTAATTTCAAATATTTATTTTACTTAGTTCTCAGATTGTCCTTCTTTTTTTGTGCAATGGGTCACAAGCAGGGTTTGAATGGACCAGAGAAGAAATGAGTCTTCATTTCTTCTCAAAAGTTGATACTAAAAAGTACAACATTTAAATCAGGGACTCCCAAAACTTAAAAGGACCCCTATGAGCCTAACTATTGAGTCCTTGGGACTCCTTTTTTGTTGAAGAGACACTAAAACCCTGCACAAATATGTTTGTAGTTGTGAAATTTATTTATAAGATTGTATTCAGGTCTAGATTCTATAATAAAATTGTTTTCTATACTTGATGTTACTTTCTTTTATAATAAGTTCGTTAAATAGGAAGCCTTCCAAAAGCTTCAGAGACCAAAGATGTGTTTAATGGACATAAATGAGTCTTGAAAGTTTTCCCTTATATCGAGAAAGATAGATTTGTTTAATCATTATTGCAGTTATATATCACACAGGCTGGTGCACCTTCCCAATTTTTGCAGTCGTTTCTAACTCCAATACAGCCACAACATTTCATCCGAGCAACCAGCTGTTGATCTGACTTGGGTGTTCTATTCAACATACACCCAATGGTGGGAGACAAATGAATCGTGTCACATTTACTTTTGTGAAATGTCATAAGAAAGTTAACCGAGCTAGGGTTCCATCTTATGAAACAAGAATTGACATCCCTAGCCAGGCTTGTATCAAGACTGATAGAAGGATTGACAAAAAACATCTTTCTTAAGGACGATTGCTAGAATTAATTTTCTGAGATAGATTTTTTTTTTATTTTTTCATATTTTGTAGATTGAGTATGCCGATTGCAGAAATGGAAAGAAAAAAGGGGTCACCGAATCAGATTTTTCGTAAAACGTCATAGAATGTTATAGGTATCGAGTAAATACTTGTCCGATTTTTCGCCGATTTTCATTTCTTGGTAATTGCATAAAACCGTAACACAATCAAATATAATCAAACAACTAATACAATGTATCAATTTTATTTTAATTTCATAGATAGGAAATTATTTGCACTGAATCTAATACACAATAATTGATTGAAAGGAAAAATAATGATTTTTTCCCAATGCATAAAAACTGGTATATCGAAAATGAATGAGAATATTTTCAAAATTTATAACATTTGATCAAATTTCTTAACAAGAGGCCCAAGAGGGCCTGTATCGCTCCACTGGCTTAAAAATCTCAAGATTTGAAAGAGAGATATTGAAAATAGAAGGTAATGAAAGTGAACAGCATTTAGAAGGATTCTGACTTTTTCAAAGTTGAAACCGACTGATGAAGGAATGAACTTATTTAACTAATATGTTAAATTACAAGGAAGAAAACTATAAAGATATCACTTCGAAACAAGAGGACAAGAATAGCCCTAAACCGCTCACTTGAATTTTATTGATCCAGTGGATCTCATCCAATCCAAATTTCTTGAACAACTATAGAAGAGGGTCACCAAAGGAACATTCTGGTAAAGTTTCATTGAAATCAGCCCCATGGTTCAGGAGGAGATGTCGTTCAAAGATTTTGGGGTCAAAAAAAGCCCGGCCCTGCCACGCCCATATTTGGGGGGCAATCCAAATTTCTTGAACAATTATAGAAGAGGGTCACCCAAGGAACATTCTGGTATACTTTCATAGAAATCAGCCCCATGGTTCAGGAGAGGATGAAGTTCAAAGGTTTGGGGGTCAAAATAAGCTCCCCCTGCCACGCCCATATTTGGGGGCCAATCCAAGTTTCTTGAACAACTTTAGAAGAGGATCACCCGAGGAACATTCTGGTAAAGTTACATTGAAATCAGCCCCATGGTTCAGGAGAGGATGAAGTTCAAAGATTTCGGGGTCAAAATAAGACCCACCCTGCCACGCCCATATTTGGGGGTCAATTCAAATTTCTTGAACAACTTAAGAAGAGGGTCACCCAAGGAACATTCTGGTAAAGTTTCATTAAAATTTGCCTCATGGTTCAGGAGGAGATGTCGTTCAAAAATTTCAGGGTCAAAGTAAGCCCCGCCCTGCCACGCCCATATTTGGGGGTCAATCCCAATTTCTTGAACATCTTTAAATGAGGGTCACCCAAGGAACATTCTGGTAAAGTTTCATTGAAATTGGCCCAATGGTTCAGGAGGAGATGTCGTTCAAAGATTTCGGGGTCAAAAATAAGCCCCGTCCTGCCACGCCCATATTTGGAGGTCAATCCCAATTTCTTGAACAACTTTAAATGAGGGTCACCCAAGGAACATTTTGGTAAAGTTTCATTGAAATTGGCCCAATGGTTCAGGTGGAGATGTTTTTCAAAGATTTTGGAGTCAAAATAAATCCCGCCCTGCCACGCCCATATTTGGGGGTCAATCCAAATTTCTTGAACAAGTTTAAATGAGGGTCACCGAAGGAACATTCTGGTAAAGTTTCATTGAAATTGGCCCAATGGTTCAGGAGGAGATGTTGTTCAAAGATTTTGGGGTCAAAATAAGCCCCGCCCTGCCACGCCCATATTTGGGGGTCAATTCAAATTTCTTGAACAACTTTAGAAGAGGGTTACCCAAGGAACATTCTGGTAAAGTTTCATATAAATTTGCCTCATGGTTCCAGAGGAGATGTCGTTCAAAGATTTTTGGGTCAAAATAAGCCCCGCCCTGCCACACCCATATTTGGAGGTCAATCCAAATTTCTTGAACAACTTTAGAAGAGAGTCACCCAAGGAACTTTCTGGTAAAGTTTCATTGAAATTGGCCCAATCGTTCAGGAGGAGATGTCGTTCAAAGATTTCGGGATCAAAATAAGCCCCGCCCTGCCACACCCATATTTGGGGGTCAATCCAAATTTCTTGAACAACTTTAAAAGAGGGTCACCCAAGGAACATTCTGGCCAAGTTTCGTTAAAATCCACTCATTGGTATAGGAGGAGAAGATATTTATAGAAAAGGTTACGCACGGACGCACGACGGACACCTCGCCATGACAATAGCTCTCTGGCCTTCGGCCAGTGGAGCTAAAAACTCTGAGATAGAAAATTTTATTTTTTCTATATTTTGTAGATAATTATATGTTCCTGTGATATTGATATAAAAAAGGTATGATCACCGTGCTAATTTTTGAGAAACAAGAGGACCATGATGGTCCTATATCGCCCACCTTCGTATCTTTGTCTCTTTAATAAGCAAATTTCAAGCAAAGGTCATAATTTTTTTTTTCTGTGATATGGCACTGATCCTTCCCATTTTCAATAGGGTTCATCATTGTGACCTGGCAAACATTCTGACCAAGTTCCATGAAGATTGGACAATATTTGTAGCCTCTAGAGTAATAACAAGAAATTTGTCATTAAGGCCCCTTTTCCCGTGATATGGCATGGATCCTTCCCATTTTCAATAGGGTTCATCGTTTTCAGCTGACAAACATTTTGACCAAGTTTCATGAAGATTGGACAGTATTTGTGGCCTCCACAGAGTAAACAAGAAAATTGTCATTAAGGCCCCTTTTCCCGTGATATTGCATGAATCCTTCCCATTTTCACAAGGGATCGTCCTTGTGACCTGACAAACATTCTGTCCAAGGTTCATGAAGATTGGACCATATTTGTGGCCTCTAGAATGAAAACAAGAAAATTGTCATTAAGGCCCCTTTTCCCGTGATATGGCGTTGATCCTTCCCATTTTCAATAGGGTTCATCCTTGTGACCTGACAATCATTCTGACCAAGTTTCATGAAGATTGGACAATATTTGTGGCCTCCAGAGTGTAAACAAGAAAATTGTCATTAAGGCCCCTTTTCCTGTGATATGGCATGGATCCTTCCCATTTTCGATAGGGATCATCCTTGTGACCTGACCAACATTCTGACAAAGTTTCATGGAGATTGGATCATAGTTTTGGCCTCTAGAGTGTAAACACTTAAATTGTTGATGGAGGACGACGCACGACAGACGACGGACATTCAACGATCACAAAAGCTCACCTTGAGCACGATGTGCTCAGGTGAGCTAAAAATGCAAAATTCTAGGTCACCCAGTTTTGACGCTAAGGAAAAAACCACTTCAGATTCTTTTTTTCGTACCAATTTTATGTACAAAATCAATCATATTCAAGCCTTCTTAAATTAATCAATTATGGAGTTGAATTCCTCAACAATTAGGGTATCACTTTGTTTTGCGTCAATGAATCCCAAGGTCAAATCATATGAAAAGGTCAAGGTCATATGTCAAGGCCAACGTTACATTAATCACGCAAAAATCAAATGTTTTCAGAAATCTTCAAGCCTGTTGAAAATAGAATACTCACATATGGAATAATAATTGATCTTGTCAATAAGCATCATCAAATTCCCTGATCGAAGTCATATGATGAGATCAAGGCCATCTATCTCGCTAACACCCCCATCCCCCAATAAAATTTCAAATACACCCAGGTCTGTTAAAAAATAATCCAAACATTGAAAATTGAAAATCTAACAAGATCATTTGACAACGATAGGATCGTTTATCAAGGTCAACCTTTCAAAAATTAACCCCGTCAAAATGAAATGTGACGGTTCCATGTAGCTATTGGATATACGACTGATAACGTAGTTTGATGTCTGTTTTATGCACGGGTACTTTAACGTCACAAATACCTACAAAAATGACGCTGACGTCATACCCTTTATTTCTATGAAATAAAATGGCTGCGATAATTTATATAATAATGTTTTAGTGAAAGGATTAATTAATCGTCTTCATGAAAGCATTTTCCGCGAAATATAAAAATTTAGAGGGGTTTTGTAGTGTTTTTGTTACGTCAGAGATAAGTGCAAATTCGGAGCGCATACTCCTTTTTGAAGAGTTCAATGCGCAAAGAAGTTGCCCAAGAACGAACTCCCGAAATCGTCCTTAACAAAGATCATCAATATGAAATTGCTTTCTTTTGGTTCCGTTTATAAACTAGGTGGCACATATTGTTTAACAAGGTGGCACAAAGATTCATAGGATATGCTTATTGCAGTGCTGGATGCTCAAGTATGAAAAACAAAAAAGGGAAATAACTCAAAAAAAGCTAGATAGAGTTACGATTCTTGTGCAGTGAACTATGTAATCATGAGAGGAAGATTACTGCATAGTTTCAAATCAGATATAAGGGGACAGAGTTAATGAGTTATGCCCCAGACATAGAAGTGGATGCTGCCCAGCCACCACAAGTGATCCCATTAATATGTCCTGTCTTTCAATGGGCATATTAAAAGTACAATGAGACAGAATGAGTAAAACTAGAAAGCCATGAATGGCTTGAGTCGCTCCACAGGCTTGAAATAGCAAATCTAAGGTTTGACTAGATTTTAAGATATTTTGCGTTTTACTGATGTAGAAATGATTTTCAAAGTTTCCACTATATAACATATAGAGAAATGACCTCTGCCCATAAAAGACATATTTTTCATCCAATGACATTAATTTTTCGCTGCATGTTAAAGGTTCACTCAAGGATGATTCCAGTGAAATTTGGTTGATATCCAACTATTACATTCTGAGAAAATGATTTTCAAAGTTTCCACTATATAGCATATAGAGAAATGACCTTCGCCCATAAAATACATATTTTTCATCCGCTCACAATGATTTTTGGTAGACTGATAAAGGGTCACTAAAGGATCATTCCAGTGAAAATTGGTTGATACCCATCAATTTTGTTTTGAGAAAATGATTCTTCACTCAAGGATCATCCATCTATTACATTCTGAGAAAATGATTTGCAAAATTTCCACTATATAACATATAGAGAAATGACCTCCGCCCACAAAATGCATAATTTTCATCCGATCACAATAAAAATTTGGTAGACTGATAAAGGGTCACCCAAGGATCATTCATGTAAAATTTAATTGGTATCCATAAATTAGAATCTGAGAAAACTCACTTTTTGCCATATAGAGAAATGACTTCCGCCCATAAAATCCATAATTTTCATTCGATCCGAATTTCCTGACCTACTTTGAAAGAGGGTCACCCAAGGGTCATTCCTGTGAAGTTTTGTTGAAATTCATCTAGTAGTTTCTGAGAAGAAGACCAGACACAAGCACGGATGATCGCACGACGGACACAACGCCCTGACAATAGCCCCAGTGGCTTTCAGCCAGTGGAGATAAAAATTGTTTACTGAAGACGTCACATGATGACCAACATTTTGGAGTGTTCCAAATAAGATGTAAAACAAGAGGACCCTGAGGGCCCTAAATCGCTCACCTGATATTTCAAGTAAATTATCATTAAGACTCCATTTCCTATGATATGGCATGAACCTTCCCATTTTCAACAGAGTTCATTCTTGTGACCTGGCAAACATTTTGATCAAGTTTCATGAAGATTGGACTATTTTGTGGCGTTTGGAGCTCTTACGAGAAAATTGTCATTAAGGCCCCTTTTCCCGTGATATGGCACATATACTTCCCATTTTCAAATGACTTCATCCTCATGACATAAACATTCTGACAAAGTTTCATGATGATTGGACCATATTTGTGGCTTCTGGAGAGTAAACAAAAAATTGTCATTAAGATGCCTTTTCCTGTGATATGGCATGGATCCTTCCCATTTTCAATAGACTCCATCCTCATGACCGAACAAACATTCTGACCAAGTTTCATGAAAATTGGACCATATTTGTGGCTTCTAGAGTCTAAACAAGAACTTTGTCGTTAAGGCCCCTTTTCCCGTGATAATAGCACGGATCCTTTCCATTTGAGCAATTTTCATAAGGGACAAACCAAGGAATATTTCTGCCAAGTTTGGTTGATTTTGACCCATAAGTTTAGGAGGAGATATCGTTTAAAGATATTGTTGACAAAATTGTCATTAAGGCGGCTTTTTCTGTGAAATGGCACGGATCCTTCCCATTTTCAATAGACTTCATCCTCATGACCTAACAAACATTCTGACCAAGTTTCATGAAGATTGGACTGTATTTGTGGCTTCTAGAGTGAAAACAATAAATTTGTCATTAAGGCCCCTTTTCCCGTGATATGGAACGGATCCTTTCCATTTGAGCAATTTTGATAAGGGACCACCCAAGGAATATTTCTGCCAAGTTTGGTTGATTTTAACCCATAAGTTTAGGAGGAGATGTCGTTTAAAGATATTGTTGACAAAATTGTCATTAAGGCGGCTTTTTCTGTGAAATGGCACGGATCCTTCCCATTTTCAATAGACTTCATCCTCATGACCTAACAAACATTCTGACCAAGTTTCATGAAGATTGGACCATATTTGTGGCTTCTAGAGTGAAAACAAGAAATTTGTCATTAAGGCCCCTTTTCCCGTGATATGGCACAGATCCTTACCATTTGAGCAATTTTGATAAGGGACCACCCAAGGAATATTTCTGCCAAGTTTGGTTGATTTTGACCCGTAAGTTTAGGAGGAGATGTCGTTTAAAGATATTGTTGACAAAATTTTCATTAAGGCGGCTTTTTCTGTGAAATGGCACGGATCCTTCCCATTTTCAATAGACTTCATCCTCATGACCTAATAAACATTCTGACCAAGTTTCATGAAGATTGGACCATATTTGTGGCTTCTAGAGTGAAAACAAGAAATTTGTCATTAAGGCCCCTTTTCCCGTGATATGGCACGGATCCTTTCCATTTGAGCAATTTTGATAAGGGACCACCCAAGGAATATTTCTGCCAAGTTTGGTTGATTTTGACCCGTAAGTTTAGGAGGAGATGTTGTTTAAAGAAAAAGTTGACGCCGTGACGGACAGACGGACAGATGGACAGACGGACGCCGGACAACGATCGATCACAATAGCTCCCATGAGCACTTCGTGCTCAGGTGAGCTAAAAACCCCATATATTTGGGGGGGAAATTATGGAATAAGTACTTTTATTGAATAGTTGAAAACATTGTGGTTAAACAAGAAATTGTTTGTTACAAACAATTTCTTCTTTTTAGAAGAGCTATTGTCATGGTGGGGTGTCTGTGTGTGCGTAAACTTTTCTTTAAACATCTTTTCTCCCAACCCTACGGATGGATTTTGATCAAACTTGGCAAAGTTCACCCTTGGCTGACCCTCTTCTAAAATTGTTCAAGAAACTAGGATTGACCCCCAAATATGGGCGTAGCAGGGCGGGTAATTTTTTTTACTTTGATATCTTTTAAAGTCTTCTCCTCCCAAACCACTGGGCCGATTCCAATGAAACTTGGCATGGATGTTCCTTGGGTGACCCTTTTCAAAAATCTGGGTGTGGCAGGGCTGGGCTTATTTTGAGCCCAAAATCTTTGAATGACATCTCCTGAACCACTGAGCCGATTTCAATGAAACTTTACCAAAATGTTCCTTGGGTGACCCTTTTCAAAAATTGTTCACAAATTTTGATTGGCCCATAAATATGGGCGTGGCAGGGCGGGGCTTATTTTGAGCCCAGAATCTTTGAACGACATCTCCTCCTAAACCACTGGATCATTTTCAATGAAACTTAACAAGATTTTTCCTTGGGTAACCTTGTTTTAACTTTATTCTGGAAATTTTGATTGGACCATAAATATGGGCGTGGCAGGGCAGGGCTTATTTTGAGCTTGAAATCTTTTAACGGCATCTCCTCCTGAACCACTGGGCTGATTTCAATGAAACTTTACCAGAATGTTCCTTGGTTGACCCGTTCCAGGAATTCTTTTGAAATTTTGTTTGGCCCATAAATATGGGCATGGCAGGGCGAGACTTATTTGAGCCTGAAATCTTTGAACAACATCTCCAAAACCACTTGGCCAATTTCAATGAAACTTTACCAGAATATTCCTTGGCTGACCTTTCAAAAAATCTTCGTGAAATTTTAAAAGGCCCATAAATATGGGTGCGGCAGAGAAGGCTTATTTTGAGCCCGAACATCTTTGAACAACATCTCCTCCTGAACCAGTGGGCTGATTTCAATGAAACTTTACCAGAATGTTCCTTGGGTGACACTTTCCAAAAATGTTCACAAATTTTTGATTGGCCCATAAATATTGGTGTGGCAGGGCCTGAAATCTTTAAAGATATCTCCTCCTGAACCTAATGTTTTAATAAGATGGGTAAAGGAACACAGGGTCATGGTGATTGAGTATTTTGGTGCAATATGGGCCAGACCCAATTAATCATTATAAAATACACTTTGAGAGATTTCAAAGTGTTGTTTTTATTCAAAGTAAGCTTAATTTAATGAAAGTCTAAAGATGTTTAGACCAGTTGAGCAATTCATGAAATCCTGGGCCTCTTGTTTCGAAAATATTTTCCCTGGCTAGCTTGCTGGAGGTTTATAAATTGGGTCTGTGTGTCACACTTTTCAATAATTTTACATGGCAAAAGCAAAGACTCGGGACAGCCTGTACATTCCCACAATCTGCCCAGAATCTTTGAAATGCCATGTAGAGATAGATAAGTTCTTGTACCCATTTGAATGTGTCAACAAATATTCTTATGGCATTGTCTAGGCTGTTCAAAGTCTGTACATTATGTGCAAATGAAATCGCTGTTAATGTCAGGCAAAGGGCTCAATTATCATGATTATATGGTACTGGGGTGTGCTTTTGCAACCAAAACGGACATCATAGGCCAAATGTTGCAGGTACTGGAAATTGAAGAGTCAAGGAAGGGGAATGATTCATAGCAATACTTTAAGATTTACATGTATCTTCATTGATAGCATAGATTAAAGTCCTTATGACAGTACACATACAAGCTAAGTTTCCAGTCAATGTCAACAATAAAAAAAATATCAAAGTTAAAAGTAAGTAATACACAGACGACAAGTTGGTGAAAATTCCTCTACTTTTATAGCTCAACAAGATTTTTGAAAACAAGAGCACCACCTATGGATGCCTATAGTCGGCTGTTTGGTGCTGGATAGTGGGTTAAAAATTTAAGTTTAACAAGAGGACCCTGAGGGCCCTAAATCGCTCACCTGAGGAATGTTTTAATAATGCCAAATGTCCTGGAGAAGAAGATCAAATGCAATCAAATATTTAGTAGAACAAACTGAGACAAGAGGACCATGATGGTCCCAGACTCTTTTTGATCACTGGGACATCACATCAATTAATAAGGCAGATATCATAAAGAAGATAATTTCTACATAAAACCAAGTTTCATAAAGTTTGGGCCATATTTGTGGCCATTAGACTTATTTCAAGTAAATTAACATTAAGTCTCCTTTTCCTGTGATATGGCATGAATCCTTCCCATTTTCAACAGAGTTCATTCTTGTGACCTTGCAAACATTTTGACCAAGTTTCATGAAGATTAGACCATATTTGTGGTGTCTGGAGCTCATACAAGGAAATTGTCATTAAGGCTCCTTTTTCCCGTGATATGGCACAGATCCTTCCACTTTTCAAAAGAGTTCATCTTCTTGACCTAACAAACATTCTGACCAATCTTCATGATGATTGGACCATATTTGTGGCTTCTAGAGTGTTAACAAAAAAAGCGTCATTAAGGCCCCTTTTCCGTGATATTGGGCCATATTTGTGGCGTCTGGAGCTCTTACAAGGAAATTGTCATTTAGGCCCCTTTTCCCATGATATGGCACGGATCCTTCCCATTTTCAAAGGAATTCATCCTCATAACCTAACAAACATTCTGACCAAGTTTCATGAAGGTTGGGCCATATTTGTGGCCACTTGAGTGTAAACAAGAAAATTGTCATTTAGGCCCCTTTTCCCATGATAAGGCACAAATCCTTCCCATTTTCCATAGGATTCATCCTTGTGACCTGCCAAGTTTCATGACAATTGGACCATATTTGTGGCTTCTAGAGTGTAAACAAGAAATTTGTCATTAAGGCCCTTTTCCTGTGATATGGCACGCATCCTTTCCATTGTAGCAATTTTTACAAGGGACCACCCAAGGAATATTTTTGCCAAGTTTGGTTGATTTTGACTCAATAGTTTAGGAGGAGATGTCGTTTAAAGAAATTGTTGACGCCTTGACGGACAGATTGACAGACAGACACCGGACATTGATAGATCACAATAGCTCCCTTGAGCACTTCGTGCTCAGGTGAGCTAAAAAAAAAGGATATACTTCACACAGAATGCATCTAAAGTTACCCCCTTAAAAGTATTGGTTGCTCGTTTGATAGAGAACATGTGTGCCAAGTTTCAATTGAATATTTTCAGTAGAACCAGAGATGCCACAAAATGACTAATTCACAATATAAGGACATTTTCAACAAAGGCCCCTTTTTCAGTGATGCAGCATAGTTTCACAAAATGGTGATGATATGATGATTTCATTTAGAGGCATCACTAAGTTTGATTATGATGGAATGGGTCAAGTAATTGAGCTTTTACTCATCTGCCATTTGACAATTCTTGTATTTTACACTAGTCTTGGACTTATTCCAGGGTTGATCTGTCCCAAAGTTGTGTTACACAAATTAGCAATATGCTTGTACACTAGAATGGTTGTCTGTCCTGTTGAGCCCACAAACCTCTGACCTTTACATTTGACCTTCAGCTGTAACTAGTTTAAATAATCACTTCTACACCTTGAGGGGAACATCTCTGTTTTGAAATCCACAAATAAATGTAGAAATTATACTCTGGATAAAAAAAAAATGACAATGACCTTAAGAGTGACCTTGCCCTTTGAAACAAAGAAAAATATTTTTTCAAATGGCACAAATACTTAGAGTAGGGAATAATTGTATTCAATTACCCTACTTTGGTATCGTCTTATTTATGCCACTTTTACCAAAAATGTGGTTGTTTTATTTTGGTGTGTCTTATTTTTGCCATCTTTGCTAGGTGGTGAAAAAAAACGTACCAGAATAAAATTTTCATTTACATGTAAACAGGTATATGTGTGAATAGGTATTTTTTATAGGTAATGTGAATGGATGTCAAAGTTTCAACATATTAGGTTTATTTGGGCCTGTCCAATTTTCTCAACCTAGCAATGGTTATGGAATTGGCAAAATTTAGACCATAGCAAAAAAATCCCAAAGTACGGTTTTATGAAATCTGTCTTTAAATGTAGGAGTTATGCTTCAGACAAATTCTGATAGACAGGCTAATGCACATACACTGATTTGTCATGGTGACGAATATGTCATCCTTGTATTGCTATAATTTCTGAGGACGCTAATTGGTCTCATTCTGCAGGTTTTAAACCCCTGATTGTTAAATCATACACAACTTCTTCCACCTTCTTGAGATCATATTTCAGTCCATCAAATCTTTTACGTAGAGAATCATTCTTCAAGTTTAGCAGACGAAAGCCTGAGTCTAGTTCCATCACAAACTTGGAAATTCTCATTGGTCGACTGTAATCTCCTGCAGTGACAGCATTCACTGCTAGACGGGACTGAAAATAAAAATTTTATATAACTGAACTTTTGCATGATGACATGTACATGGAGTGTAGTCATTTGGCAGCATGGACAGCGACAATGAAGGCTATTTACCTGATTGATATGGAAAGCTTCAAATTAGTAAACAAGAGGACCATTAACCCTCAAGCACTCACCTGAGGCTTGTCGTCCACAAAGGTGGCAAAGTGTCAAAACTACTTATTTGAAATTCATGACTGGCTTAATAAAAGTCCAAGATATTAAGTAAGACACACATTCTGATTACATTTCAAGACATTCGAGTAAAAAACAAGATGTGTTTGTGAAACACGAATGCCCCCGTAACAGCATTTTTTTCAAAGTTTGACCTTGACAGATGACCTTGACCTTGTCACATGACCTTGACTTTGGAACCAGCAGATGCCGATCATTGAGATCTATCATCATGCCAAATATGAGCCTTGTATCTTGAATAGGCTTGAAGATATTGGCAATGTTAAGTTTTTTGGTTAACTTTTTGAGTTATTTGACCTTGACAGATGACCTTGAACTTGTCACATGACCTTGACTTTGGTACCACAGATGCGGATCATTGAGATCTATCATCATGCCAAATATTAGCCTTGTATCTTGAATAGGCTTGAAGATATTGGCAATGTTAAGTTTTTTGGTTAACTTTTTGAGTTATTTGACCTTGACAGATGACCTTGACCTTGTCACATGACCTTGACTTTGATACCAGCGTATGCGGATCATTGAGATCTATCATCATGCCAAATATAAGCCTTGTATCTTGAATAGGCTTGAAGATATTGGCAATGTTTAGTTTTTTGATTAACTTTTTGAGTTATTTGACCTTGACAGATGACCTTGTCACATGACCTTGACTTTGGTACCAGCGGATGTGGATCATTGAGAACTATCATCATGCCAAATATGAGCCTTGTATCTTGAAAAGGCTTGAAGATATTGGCAATGTTAAGTTTTTTGGTTAACTTTTTGAGTTATTTGACCTTGACAGATGACCTTGACCTTGTCACATGACCTTGACTTTGGTACCAGCAGATGCGGATCATTGAGATCTATCATCATGCCAAATATTAGCCTTGTATCTTGAATAGGCTTGAAGATATTGGCAATGTTAAGTTTTTTGGTTAACTTTTGCAGACAGACAGACAGACGGACGGATGGCCAGACAGACGGACAGACAGACTGACAGATGGACAGACGGACAACGGTACAACAATATGCCCCTGATCTATCGATGGTTTTGATCCCTTTTTACCTAATTTTGAGCTTGACCTACATGTAAAGAAGACAAACATTTTGATCAAGTTTCAAATTATTTGAGCTAAAAATGTAGCCTTTAGAGTGCACACAAGGTTTTTCAGATATGTATGGGCTCTACTCAGATTTCTTCCTTCTGATTTATATTCTGTTTTATGAATAATGAGATTCAAAAAGCCTTAAAAATCTTTACTTATCTAAACTTAGAATATTCCTGTTGCATGAGGTATAGACAAAGACCAGGCTGCACATACAGCACCATGCCATAAGTGAGTCAAGTTTTTTAATGGCGGCGCTGTAAATATCTTATCAATACACATCATGAGTAAACTTAAACAGAATTTTATCTGGGTTAAACCTGTCAATGCAAAGTTTACATGATAAAATTAGTATGTTTGGTCTATATTTAGATTGGTGTGTACTATTTCTTGTAATATTTATTGTGTATTGAAGTTTTTCAGCGCTTTAAGTTTAACATGTGTGAGTCTTATTTAACCTCTAAAAAGGACCGACCTAGCTTGATAAAATGGGATTTTTTTAATTGTTGGTGAGTGGATAATAAGCTAGGGAGGTATCCACATCTTTAAATAAACTTGAGTGTTTGGTTTTGTGTAATTTAAAATTACAAGGGAATAGAGATACGATTGAAGAAATATTTTTAGCTTGGAAGCTGATTTTTAGAGCAAAAAAAGTGAACGTTTTTGGTTGATGTGTTTTGAAATATTGTGTTGGAATGCAACCCCTTGACAAAGAATTAAAAAATTGGATTGTTTAGGGGGAAAAACATATTCTCAAGTGTAAATTAAAACAGAAGATGAACAGATTTTTCATCCGGGGGCTTATAATAATAAAATCTATCTCAGACTCTTCAAATTCGACTATGCCCATTTTTATCACCCAAGAGGAATGGAAACATGGGGATGTAAAATTCGACTCAGCTGACCAACAAAGGACCCTGATTTATCTGAAAATGAAATTCGTTGAAATTGTTGGGAGTATTCCGTGATAATTATATTTTACCTGATACACGGTGTCAAAGACTTCAATGACAAATTCCACGATGCCTTGACTGATGTCTGATTATTGTTTAATTAGATTTCTAACACAAATAAACTCACTATTCTTTGCTAGTAGATGCTTGAAACTAATGAGCAACAACATTTCAAAGTCAATTCCGAATCATCAGAGGGAAAGTTCATTTGTTTAAGTTTGTTTAAATTTTTTAAACAATACGCCGCCATTAAAAAACTTGACTCACTTATGGCATGGGGCTGTATTTGCGGTCTGGTCTTAGTTTATACCACATGATTTTCCCTTTAAAATCAGGAGAAAAGTTTAAAGAAAGTATTTTCAAAATGCATACCGATTCAAAATAAGTACATCCAGCATTTTTAGCATTTTGAATTTAATGTAATTTTGCCAAAAAGTTTTATTTAACAAAAAAAGGGTCAAGTATTTAAATTATAATTTGAATACTGTTAAACCTGTCTCAAATTATTAGTGATTTGAGTGAAACTTTTTTGTCTTGAGCCATTGGTAATTGTATTTCAGTCATTTCACCTAAATTGCATCCTGGTTTTTCTCACACCATAATCAAAACCATATTACACACCTTGCCTGAGACTTTCAGTGCTCATCTCACTTAGAATGACCCAGTTTGCCAGTTTTGCTGTCATGTAATGTGTTAACCCTTGTCATGCTGAACTAAAACCTTGGTGAAATTTCATTAAAATCAAAGTTCTGATAATACTGGATATGTACTTGTGAGTCAGTTCACCTTGAAAATATATTCTTTAAACTTTTCTGATTTACAAATGAGAATCGGGTGGTAAAGATGAAGATCACATTGCACATATGTGCAGACTGATCTTTGTCTATACCTCCTGCCGAAATAGGAATATTCTGGGCTCAGCATAACAAGGGTAAAGTTAGAGAAAGGGACACTGATTACTACTACTCACAAGTTCACTTGCTAATTGTAACACACCCATCAAATAATCATCTAAATCTATATGAAACCCATCCTCCTCTTTTACTTTAACTGAAATAAGAAATTGTATTGAATGGAGTTTAACGCCACTTTCAACATTTTTTCAGTTATATCGTGGCAGCTGGAGCACCTAACAATGGCTTCCTGGTATTTCTCTCACCAGTACAACCACCACATTCTTTCCTTGCCTCCAGCTACTATCTCACATAGGTCTACGATTATCAACCCATTGGTGAGAGACAAATAGTCAGAAAGAATGAGTGCTGCTGTCAGGGATCTGAAATAAGAAAAAACACCAAAGAATGAGCGACAATTTCAAGTACATTACATAATTCAATAAGATGTGTTTGTGAAACAGCATACATTGAACTTTTCAAAACTTGACCCTTGCAGATTACCTTGTCTCATGACCATGACCTTGCTATCAGCAAATGTGCATTCAATAGATCTATCATCATGCAAAATATGAACATTGTATCTTCAATAGGCTAGATTAATTGACAAATTTAACTTTTGGATGAGTAAAAATAATGCAGATGGTCAAACTGATGTAAACAATATGCCCTATATCTTATTGAAGCAGGGGCATAAAAATACAGTATTTGAAATAAGCATCTAACCATTGTTATCTAACCATGGTTATCTTGAAAACAAACAACTTCAAATTTTTGATAAAATGTATTTATCCGACACTAAATAACTGTTATTAACACTTTTCTCTTGCTTTGTTTGAATGTGTTATATCAGTCATTTTGCATCAGTTAATCCAACTAATCATGGTTTCTTGCCATTTCTCATACCAGTTCATCCACTTCATCTAAGCTACCAGCTGCTCATCTCACTTAGGCAAACTATCTTTCATTCATCTATCAGTGAAAGACAGATGATATATGTCATAATAACTGACTTCTGTCAAGTATTGACCTTAGTAATTGACCTTGAGATTGAGAAATGACCTTGACTTTGAATTGTGTGTTTTGATGAAATGAACCTTCACTATGAATAGAAGTATTGGAACTTGAAAAGCATTCAAATTATTCATATCATACAATATGATTAATGAAACAAAGTTTTTATGTTGTTTCACACTTGGGTTATATTAGGCCAAAAGCATCAATGTTCCTGCTAAAGGTGACATTGAGTATCGTCAATAGATTGAGCTATCTCTTTACACAGTAAAACACATGACATATGAAATTTATTGTGAATAAAGATCATGCAATTTCTTCTTATTTCATATATGCATTTTACGCCATTGTGTTATAATGTTCAATCATTTTAATCTTGGCCTATTTGGAACTAAATTGTGGTGACTGTGGGTGTAGCTTTAGGCAGCATGACAAACTTGGCATGCACATTCTATATTACAAAAGCAATCCATACTATCAAAAGAGAAAACCCTGAAACTATTTATGAAAGAATTATACATTGTTTTTTACTAAGATTTTTTTTTTCTATTCAAACATGACATAGACTCCCTCTTTGTTTTGATTGACATCACAAATTTATCAAAATTAGGTAACAAAATAGATGATAATAACAGACACAATGGCTCAGCGCAAAACAGTTGTAACTCCCTATATGGTTATAGGGAGTTACAACAGTCTTGTGCTGAGCCAACCACATGATCACTTACCTCCGATCAATTCTGCGACCTGCTCTCTGGTAGCCAGAGTTTCTGTTTGAAGGTATGTTAAATAGGCTGAGAGGAATGCCAATCTTTGTAAGCTGAATCGCCATTGGTCATTATATCTGAAATACAAGGCAAAGGATAACATGTGTTTGTAAGCTGAATCGCCATTGGTCATTATATCTGAAATACAGGGCAAAGGATAACATGTGTTTGTAAGCTGAATCGCCATTGGTCATTATATCTGAAATACAGGGCAAAGGGTAACATCTAAACTAAAGGGCACAGGCTAACATGTGTTTGTAAGCTGAACTGCATTTGGTCAATTTATCTAAAATTTATGGTATAAGCTAACATATGCTTGTAAGCTAAACCGCCATTGGTCATTATATCTGAAATACAGGGAAGCTGACTTGTCAATGGTCATTTATCTGAAATGAAGGGGAAAGGCTAACATGTGTATGCAAGCCAAAACTGCTATTGGTCAATTTATCTGAAATACAGGAAAGCTCACTTGTCAATTGTCATTATATCAAATGAAGGTGAAAGGTTTACATGTGTGTGTAAGCTGAACCGACATTAGTCATTATATATCTGAAATAATGATAGGGCTAACCTGTTTTCAATTCAAGCTATAAGCTATTGGTCATTATTAGTAAAACTAAACAAATGTCCCAGGAGAAGTGCTGCGGAATTTGCACAATTTTGTCCATAGCTTCCAATATGCCTTATAAGTAATTTTAATACTTGAGCTGTGACCTTGACCTTGGATCTATTTGAGAATTTCTTTCGAAAGGCACTTCTAATGAAGATGGAGAACAGTTGTGCCACGCTATTTTGAAATACATTCATATCTCAAAACCTTGTCCTTGGAGCCATAAGAAAATCATTTCAAAAAGCAAATCTACTAACGATACAGAACAATTTGTAAGTTATTTTGAAATCCATAAATGAAGGAGTAATTTCTCATGGAAAATTAAATGGACTTATGGACAATAAATTCTGGTTAAAAGTATCTTTTCTTACATTGTTTTACAACTTCAGAAGAGGATTTTTTAAGTCTAGACCACATTTTCTATGGTGTCTGCAAGCTTTAACAATTTTGGCAAATCTATTTTTTTTGTCATCTGATCAGGAGTAAAAGAAAATATATGAGCAATATTATTCTTTAGTTATCAAAACATTTCACCTTTCAATCTTGCATTATAGTTTATTCTAATTACCGGTATCCTCCAAACTTATCAATGTCTGTCTGTCAGGCATATGATCATGCAGATACCCATATCTGTTATTGATAATTACACATTTTCTATAAAGGTCTATCTAAGGTCAAATAAACTAAACTGTAGATTACCTATAGTAATGCTTTTCTGGAATTTTAGCTGCAAGACTTGCTATGTTCTGTTTGACAGTCTCAAACATTGGTAAACACTTTTCACAGATTGTTGAAACTGAAAAACATTAGGAAATACAATAAATTATTTCACTATATTTTTTAACCCTTTTCGGCACAACAACAACTGCTTATGACAAAAAATCCATTATTAGTCTTCATAATTTTCTCAAATTTCAAAAATATATAGATTTATTTCCACCTTAACACTACTAGAAACACCAAAATTAACATCAAATTAATTACAAACTGATCAAAGAGAAATCAAACGTTTATTCCAACTTCAAATTTGGTAAATTCTAACATCATTACAAAAAACATTCTTGCAGACTTGAGAATTCTTTGGATCAAAACCTAGGTGACAACTTTTTTTAAATTACAAGAAAGTGCTTGTATAAATAGATATTAGTCCCATAAATTTCCATACCAGATTGCTAGCATACACAGATTCAGATGGGGGACTGGCCACTCCTCCACAGGAGAATCAGTATAAGAAGGGTTACCATAAAACTAGAAAAAGTGTCACAGACACAGATGCCCCCACAAATACTTGTTTGTTTTTTTCCCCATGACCTATTTGACCTTTAGCCAAAGCCTTGATCTTGGGCTGATGTGGACAACTTCTTCACACAAATTGACTTATCACAGGGGAGCTACTACTACTTTTTGTTGCCATGGCAACCAGAATCAAGGGAGAAGTTCAATTATATGACCACTTTTGGTATAATTTCACCCAAGGAACATTTCTGCCAAATTTCATACATTTAGCCAATCAGTTTAGGAGAAAAAGATGTTTAAAGAAATTGTGGACAACAATCTTTGGACAATGACATTAGTTCACCTTCAGTACTTGGTGCTCAGATAAAAAAAAAAACTTATTTCAATAGCTAAAACTAGAGAGGATGATTTCCTCTTTTACTTAGGAAATGAAGAGCTTTTTTTTAAAATTCATTGAGGTGTGATTGATTGATTGATTGAATGGCGTTAAACACCGCTTTCAACATTTTTTCAGTTATATCGCGGCAGCTGGAGCACCTAACAATGGTTTCCTTGTATAGCTCTCACCAGTACAACCACCACATCCCTTCCTTGCCTCCAGCTGCTATCTCACATAGGTCTATGATTATCAACCCATTGGCGAGAGACAAATAGTTGAAAAGAATGAGTGCCCCCGTCGGGGAGATTGAGGTATGAAACCAGCGTTTTTTTTCCTTCTTTGAACGGGTCCGGTAAACGGACCCGTTCCCAATGACGAAAACTACTATTTTTTCCCAAAATGAGAGAATGAAATTCCCAATTCAAAGCTAATTCTTGAAGTAAACATAAACTATGATTATTTCCTATTGGAAAACCTGGAAGTACTTTTAGCAATAAATATCTGTGTTGTAATTTGTCAACAAGAGGGGAATTTCCGAAGATCAGTTTATTTTAGTCACATGGTTCTTGATTTCATAGGCATAAACAAATACGAAACAGGAAACCCAGTGTATTTTGGATAACACGGAAGTTATCGCATTACAAAACTGCATATTTTTGTGTAGCCAAGATATTGCGAATTTTGGACCTGATTTGCAGTAGACGATCTTTTTGCATTTATTCATCAATTGATGTAAGATAAATTTTAAAGGAAAAAAACTTACTAGAATGAAGGACTTTTGGTCATGGTTGAAGCAAATTATTTTCCTGTTATATAACCCAAATTATAATTGTTTATCTTTGTTTAATTTTAGTAAACAAAGTTGATAGTTATTCACGATCTCGGCACCTCTCAGAACCAACCTGAATTGTCTTTCAAACATTCTACAGCAGGTAGAACATCTGAGTATATGATCTATTTTCAAAATATGTTAAAAAAGTTTCTATGATTTTAGTAGAAATATTCATTTATAGCTGTTTTAAAAACAATAGGGTTGAATGTGTATTTGTTTTCTGTTGATTCGTACCCAAGAATGTTCTACCCACGAATTTATTATAGAACTTGATTTATCTATATTTTAGGTTTAACCATGAAATTTTTTTTAACAAAAAACTCAGTGACATTTCTAGATTTGATATAAAACATTTATTCCAGAGCAATCAGACTAATTCTTTGTCATTGTATTTGTTCAGATTCCTTGTTTAAGGACTGTGGTTTGCTTTTCAGTTAAGATATGACTATAGAGGCATAGGAACTTCTATTATACATATTGTAATGAATACTAATGATATGAATAAAAGTAATGTTTTTAAAACAAGTGTCACAATGAAAATTCCCAATTTTTGAGAAAACAACGCATTTTTCCCAATTGGTCCGGTCTCGGACCCTTTCCCAAAGCTAGGAGAAAAAACGCTGGAAACTAAAATCCTAATCACACTGTATGAATATGTGAAGTGGATTCATACATAGAGTGAAGTTTTTAATTTCATACTCCATGAAATTAAAAAAATACTCTCTTCGTGTCTTATAATTTAATTCATGAAGCAAAATTGGAGATAATTGTTCATAATAAGACAGATTTTTTTGGGACTACTTCTTGTGCAAGACTGAGGAATAGCTGCATAATCAAAATTGTTTTTCATTGAGGAATAAATCCCATTTTTTCTACCAATCAGAAAGCATGAAAATTGAAGGAAACCAATAATATAAAATTATAACCATGTAAGTAATTGATCAAAATAGTGAGAAAGTTCACTACATACCACTGTTGGAGCTATGATAGGGGAGGAAATATATGGAGAAATACTGTACCTGTTTTAATTCCATCTGTCTGATGGACTGTCTGTAAAATAGTCAAGATCTGTCTGGCATTTTGTTCCACTTCTCTGACAACCACTCGAATTTCCTGGAGAATTCACAAAAATACATATTTCAAAAGTTCAGAATGTAAGACAAGGTTATATTTCCTCAGAGTTTCAAGTTAATACAATAATATGTGACCCGTCAAGCAAAACAGGGACCATCTGGGAACTCTATAAAAGGAATATTTGAAAAAGAGATTGGGTCCAGCATTGGTCAACGCATTTCAAAAATTCTTGGACTGGAAGGTAGACTGATCTTTCTAGAATCAGAAAATAAGCACATTGCTAAAAGTTTCGATCCTAGTCAGTCTGCGCAATCTGTACAGTCTGACTAGGGTGGACTCTTTACGCACTATCAAGATGGTCCCTTTTAGCGTGACTGGTAACATATATCTGTGTATTTATCATATGAACAAGAAAATGTTTGAGTGAGTTTCCATAAATCTCTTCCTACCATATATTCTCAAATAAATGCTACCAGGTGCTTTACAAAACATGGACAGGGAGCTTTGATAACAAGAGCCATGTCGGACATGCCCATCCTGCGCCATCAAAGCTTGATAGTAAACTGAAGCCTTATCAAAGGCCAATAACTCCAAAATTATGCAAGCAAGAGTTGTAGTTCTTGAGCACCGCACTTCTCCTCCACGAGATCTATCCACATATAAAGTTTCAAGCTGATAGTTTTTATACCTTAGGAGATATGTTCCGGACAAGTTTAGAGACAGAATGACACAAAGAGACCATTAAAATATCCCTTTTACCGAACGGCGGGGGATAATAAGCCTGTGACATTCTATCTCTTACAATTTCACATGTGCGCAAGACACAAAATTTGAGCAGCTAAGACAGTCATGTAGTACAAATAGAATAATTCTTGTCCTCCTTAAGAGAGGTTAGACCTTATCTACAGAGCTCATAGCATAGACCCTGGTCAGTCTAAGTACCCAATTCCCTCCACAGGTCTGCAACAGTCTGTTAACGGTAACAAACAATAGGCATAGATACATTTAAGTAAACTTTGTACTACTGTAACTACCAATGACAGTCAGTGATGAAATAATAACTTAACATTTAAAACTTTCAAAATAATTATTTACAACATTTGTCTGACAAAATATGATTATAATCGTTTTACCACAATTTATGGAAGATTTCCCAATTTATATCTAAAGAAAGAATTTGCTGCTTTATTTCAGATCTGTGCACAAAAAAACTGTCAAAGATTAAATATACAGGCATTTCGTACCATGACCATTTCATACCATAAAATGTATTACCATTTCGTACCAGCAAATTACCATTTCGTACCAAAAGATAACCATTTCCTACCATGTGTTGGCCATTTTGTACCAAATGTGAAAATATCAAAAACTAGAACGCCATGAATGGCTTGAGTCGCTCCACAGGCTTTAAATTCTTGCAATAGCAAATAAAAGTTTTGACAAGATTTTTAGATAATTTGGGTTCTACTGATGTTGAAAGTGATTTTCAAAATTTCCACTATATAACATAGAGAAATGACCTCTGCCCATAAAAGACATATTTTTCATCCAATCACAATAATATTTAACTGCATGATAATGGGTCACCCAAGGATAATACCAATAATGTTTGATTGATATACATCAGTTATATACTGCAAAAATAATTTTTAATATTTCCACTATATAACATATACAGAAATGACCTCCGCCCATAAAATACATATTTTTCATCCAATCACAATGCACAATAATTTTTGGTGCACTGACAAAGGGTCATTCAAGGATCATTCCAGTGAAATTAGGTTGATATCCATCTATTACATTCTGAGAAAATGAATTTCAAAGTTTCAACTATATAACATGTAGAGAAATGACCTCCGCCCATAAAATACATATTTTTCATCCAATCACAATAATTTTGAGTACACTGATAAAGGGTCACTAAAGGATCATTCAAGTGAAATTTCATTGACAGCCATCTGTTACATTCTAAGAAAATGATTTTCAAAGTTTCCACTATATAACATATTGAGAAATGACCTCCGCCCATAGAATATGTACATATTTTTCATCCAATCACAATACACAATAATGTTTGGTACACTGACAAAGGGTCACTCAAAGATCATTCCAGTGAAATTTGGTTGATATCCATCAATTATATTCAGCGAAAATGAATTTCAAAGTTTCAACTATATAACATATACAGAAATGACCTCTGCCCATAAAATCCATATTTTCTATCCAATCACAATAATTTTTGGAACACTGACAAAAGGTCACTCAAGGATCATTCCAGTGAAATTTGGTTGATATCCATTGATTACATTCTGAGAAAATGAATTTCAAAGTTTCAACTATATAACATATAGACAAATGACCTCCGCCCATAAAATTTATATTTTTCTATCCGATCACAATAATTTTTGGTACACTGATAAAGGGTCACCCAAGGATCATTCAAGTGAAATTTCATTGACAGCCATCTGTTACATTCTAAGAAAATGATTTTCAAAGTTTCCACTATATAACCTATAGAGAAATGACCTCCGCCCATAAAATATGTACATATTTTTCTTTCAATCACCATACACAATAATTTTTGGTACACTGACAAAGGGTCACTCAAGGATCATTCCAGTGAAATTTGGTTGATATCCATCAATTACATTCTGAGAAAATAAATTTCAAAGTTTCAACTATATAACATATAGAGAAATTACCTCCGCCCATAAAATCCATATTTTCTATCCGATCATAATAATTTTTAGTACACTGATAAAGGGTCACTCAAGGATCATTCAAGTGAAATTTCATTGACATCCAACAGTTACATTCTGAGAAAATGATTTTCAAATTTTCCATTGTATAAAGAGAAATGACCTCCACCCATAAAATTCATATTTTTCATCCGATCACAATCATTCTTGGAAGTATGAAGGGTCAAGAATCATTCATGTAAAATTTAATTGGTATCCATGAATTAGAATCTGAGAAAACTCACTTTTTACCATATTTGGAAATGAGCCACGCCCTTTAAATCCATGTTTTTCATTGGATCCAAATTTCTTGAACAACTTTGAAAGAAGGTCACCCAAGGATCATTCCTGTGAATTTTTGTTGAAATTCATCCAGTAGTTTCTGAGGAGCAGATTTTAAAGAAAAAATTTATGACCGGACACACTCACACACTGACGGACGGCCGGACAGACACATGACGGACACAACGCCATGACGTAGCACACGTTATTGGGTACATTTAGAATTTTGCGGTATCTCAACAGTAATTACATTTCTATAATAGTCCATATGGTTTATTTTCACAAGTGTTATATAATATTCATAATCAAATTCTATGTAATCGAGTTCCATTTTCAAATTCCAAAGAACATCATAAAAATATAAATGAGGAATAATTGTGACGTTCAGCTAAAATTTGTTTGTGAGATGTAATACGTGTTTTCTCTATATATAGATTATACCATAGGTGTTTTTTTTAATCCTGATGACGTATTCAGCGTTTTTTCTCCTAGCTTTGGGAAAGGGTACGAGACCTGACCAATTGGGAAAAATGCGTTTGTTTTCTCAAAAATTGGGAATTTTCATTGTGACACTTGTTTCAAAAACATTACTTTTATTAATATCATTACAATATGTATAATTGAAGTTCCTATGCCTCTATAGTCATATCTGGTCATGTGTAGAATATAAAGGGTGATTGACCCCCTCGGGTGATTCAGAGAGATTAACAATTAGCTTATCAGTAGTGGTCCTGAATATACAACATTCCTTAAACCAGGTCTTTAATTGTTTAGGTAACCAATTGTTTATGCCTATGAAATCGAGAACCATGTGAATAAAATAAACTGATCTTCGGAAATTTCCCTCCTGTTGACAAATTACAACACAGATATTTATTGCTAAAAGTGCTTCCAGGTTTCTAATAGGAAATAATCAAAGTTTATGATTACTTCAAGAATTAGCTTTGAATTGGGAATTTCATTCTCTCATTTTGGGAAAAAATAGTAGTTTTCGTCATTGGAAACGGGTCCCTTTGCCGTACCCGTTCAAAGAAGGAAAAAAAAACGCTGCAGTATTTCATTGAAAATTACCCCATGCTATGTCGGAAGTGACTTAAATTAATGATTCAATGGCAAAACGAAAGAAAGTTGAAAAACAAAGTCATGGATAGCTTTATCAACTTTGCTTTGAAGATGTAAGATTACGAAAAATGCAAGTGTTACGCCCTTTACTTCGATAATAAGTGATCTGTAAAATCTTTATTTTTAATTACAAATTTAAAATAGATTGTGTAAATATATTTTTGCATAGTTTGCGAAGATGTAATTTGAAAGAATTATATTCAGTAGTTTTTGTTTTATTTCTAGAAAACAATGTGGAGATAAAATGTCATGCTTGCAAAAGTTTGTGTCATTTGTAAATTTCGGCTTTTTGTACGGTCAAGAAAAAACAAAAGGGGGTCCTCTATTTCGAAATTATTGCAAATATAAAATATCGTTTTTTCATAGATTTTGTAGACGCAATTTGATCTCTTTTCTTACAATATAAAACCTGTGACAATCACTTTTGTGTGTCGAGGTCCAATGTCTTGCTACTGATTTATGATGTTAAATGTGATTTGAAGTAACGGATAACCCACGTCTGTAGAAGATCGTGATAGAATATAATGAAATTATTGTGATGAAAATATAACTTGATTGTTACATGGTTTAAGGTGAAAATCAATGAGTTACCTTATAATAAGTATTTTCTTACACAAGATACCAAATTTGTTTGTCGATTAATTACATTCCCTCCAATTAAATATTAGAGTAACAATAAAGCATGCTATGATATATGTACAAATGAAACTGACATAATTTACAACAAGAGGACCATGATGGTCTTAGATCGCTCACCTGATTCTTTTTGACCCCTGGGATGTCACAGCAATTAAATAGGCAGATGTCATAAAGAAGATAACAAGAGGACCACGATGGTCCTATATCGCTCACCTGTGTATCTTTGTCTAAATAAACTATTATCAAATTTTCCAGCAAATCGTAATTGTAATTTTAAAACTAGTGGTCTCTAGAGTATCAACAAGGCCCCTTTTCCCATTATATGGCACAAAGCCTTCAAATTTTCAAAAGGGCTCATCCTTGTGACCTGGCTAACATTCTGTCCAAGTTTCATAAAAGATTTTGTAGCCTCTAGAGTGTAAACAAGAAAATTGTCATTAAGGCCCCTTTTTCCGTGATATGGCATGGATATTTCCCATTTTTAATAGGGTTCATCTTTGTGACCTAGCCATCATTCTGACCAAGTTTCATGAAGATTGGACTATATTTATGGCCTCTAGAGCGTAAACAAGAAAATTGTTATTAAGGCCCCTTTTCCTGTGATTTGGCCTTGATCCTTCTCATTTTCATTAGAGTTCATCCTTATGACCTGACAAACATTCTGACCAAGTTTCATAAAGATTGGACAATATTTGTTTCCTCTAGAGGGTAAGCAAGAAAAATGTCTTAAAGGCTCCTTTTCCCGTGATATGGCACAGATCCTACCAATTTTCAATAGGCTTCATCCTTGTGACCTGTCAATCATTCTGTCCAAGTTTCATAAAGATTGGACAATATTTGTGGCCTCTAGAGTGTAAACAAGAAAATTGTCATTAAGGCTCCTTTTCCCCTGATATGGCACAGATCATTCCCATTTTCAATAGGGTTCATCCTTGTGACCTGGCCAACATTCTGACCAAGTTTCATGAAGATTGGGCCTTATTTGTGGCCTCTAGAGTGTAAACAAGAAAAATGTCATTAAGGCTCCTTTTCCCGTGATATGGCACGGATCCTTCCCATTTTCAATAGGGTTCATCCTTGTGACATGACAATCATTCTGACCAAGTTTCATTATGATTGGTTCATATTTGTGGCCTCTAGAGTGTAAACACTTAAATTGTTGACGCCTGACGACGCACAACGGACGACGCACGACGGACATTCAATGATCACAAAAGCTCACCTTGAGCAAGATGTGCTCAGGTGAGCTAATAAAAAACCAACTTTCATAAAGTTTGGACCAAAAGAATGGCTGGCCTCTAGAGTGTAAACATGAGAATAATCAAGAACCCTTTTCCCGTGATTTGGTATTGATCCATCCCATTTTAAATGGGTTTCATCCTTGTGACATGATCAACATTCTGACCAAGTTTCATGAAGATTGGGCCATATTTGTGGCCTCTAGAGCGTAAACAAGAAAATTGTCATAAAGGCCCTTTTCCCTTGATATGGCATGGATCCCTCCCATTTTTGATAGGATTAATCCTTGTGACCCTGCCAACATCCTGACCAAGTTTCATGAAGATTGGATCATATTTGTGGCCTCTAGAGCGTAAACAATAAATTTGTCAATAAGGCCCCTTTTCCCTTGATTTTGCATGGATCCTCCCCATTTTCAATACAGTTCATCCTTGTGACCTGGCCTACATTCTGACAAAGTTTCATGAAGATAGGACTGTATTTGTGGTCTCTAGATTGTAAACAAGAAAATTGTCATTAGGCCCCTTTTCCCGTGATATGACATGGATCCTTCCCATTTGCGATAGGGGTCATCCTTGTGACATGGGGAAGATTCTGACCAAGTTTCATGAAGATTGGGCCATATTTGTGGCCTCTAGTGCGTAAACAAGAATATTGTAAACAAGAAAATTGTCATTAAGGCCCCTTTTCCCGTGATATGACATGGATCCTTCCCATTTGCGATAGGGGTCATCCTTGTGACCTGGGGAACATTCTGACCAAGTTTCGTGAAGATTGAATCATATTTGTGGCCTCTAGAGTGTAAACACTTAAATTGTTGACCCCAGGACGACGAACGACGCACGACAGACGACGGACATTCAATGATCACAAAAGCTCACCTTGAGCACGATGTGCTCAGGTGAGCTAAAAATTCACCACCGTAAAAATTTTGTAATAAAGTTCACAGTGGCAAATGTCATGGAAAGTTTTTTGCAGTTATGACGTTACATAAACGTACTCAACAGCGTGTGCTGCGTCCATGACAACAGCCCCAGTGGCCTTCTGCCAGTGGAGCTAATAATAATTCTCAAAATGTTTGATTACTGTATTCACATGGTTGTGCATTTATGATCAGCAAAACAGTTGTATAGGCCTTAAAATACCTATACAGTGTATACATTTTAACCAATTAATGATTAGTAAGTCAATCATTGAAAAAGGTTGATTGGTTGTAATGCTGTTTGACTCTTGTTTGTTAAAAGATTGGTAATTACTTTTGAAAGTGAATCATTTAGTGGTTGCCTTTAATACATCTATGTTTTATTGAACTTAAAATAAATTGCATGTCTTCTATACTGCTATAATAATTATCATGTTGTGAAGAGAAGAAGTACAGTCCATCCTAAGTTCAACAAAAACATGTTTCAAAGTCATGTTTTATCATTTCGACTTTCTGAGATAGAAGAACAAGAGGGCCATAGTGGCCCTATATCGCTCACCTGAATGAAATGTCTAAAATTGTTAAAAATAGGTTTATGTGGCCTGTATAGAGCATACAAGGTTTTGCTAAGATTTTAACCTTTGACCTAGTTTTTGACCCAAGTTGCCCCAATTTCAAACTCATCCGAGATTTTATCAAGGCAATCATTCCAACCAAATTTCAAGTTGATCAGGCAAAAAAATGTGGCCTCTAGAGAGCATACAAGGTTTTTATAAGAATTGACTCTGTGACCTAGTTTTTGACCTCTGTTGACAAAATTTTGAAGTCATTCCAGATTCACCAAGACAATTATTCTGACCAAAATTCAGGTTGATGGGGCAAAAAATGTGGCCTAACAAGTGCATACAAGGTTTTACTAAGATTTGATCCCATGACCTATTTTTTTACCCAAGTTGGCGTAATTTCTAAATTATCTCAGATTTCATCATGACAATCATTCTGACCAAAATAAAGGTTGATCAGGCAAAAAATGTGGCCTCTAGAGTGCATACAAGGATTTCCCAAATTTGACCAAGCGACCTGGATTTTGACCCAAGTTGGCCCAATTTCAAACTCATCCAAGATTTCGTCAAGTCAATCATTCTGGCCAAATTTCAGGTTGGTCGGGCAAAAATTGTGGCCTCTAAAGTGAATACAAGGTTTTTCTAAATTTGACCTAGTGACCTTATTTTTGACCCAAGTTGCCCCTTTATCGAACTTGTCCAAGTTCTCATCAAGGCAATCATTCTGACCAAATTTCAAGTTGATCGGGCAAAAAATGTGGCCCCTAGAGTGCATACAAGGTTTTTCTAAGTTTTGACCCCTTAACCTAGCTTCTGACCCCTGTTGACCCAATTTCAAACTTGTCCGAGATTTCATCAATCAAGACTATCATTCTGACCAAATTTCAGGTTGATCGGGCAAAATTGTGGTCTCTAGTGTGCATACAAGGTTCTTCCAAGTTTTGACCCCTTGGACTAGTTTTTGACGCCAGTTGACCCAATTTTCAACTTGTCAGAGCTTCATCAAGACAATGATTCTGAAATTTTTCAGGTCAAGGGGGCAAAAAATGTGGCCTCTAAAGCGCATACAAGGTAAATGTTGACAGACGGATGACTCATCCTTTATTCCCTATATATACATGTACCTTATTCATTTGAATTTTAATTATCTTAATTGTAATCTTTTATAATCAGTCTTTTAACAAACTATATGATCAAATAAATTTCACTTTGACTCTTTGTTCATTATCTTATTTTTTTCCCACATTTATGAAACAGAATGATCAATTATGCTATATATCATACAAACTTTGTATCAAAGTTGTACCAAAAGACTCATCCTAGGCTACGAAATGAAGATCTCATGGTACGACACATCTTCACCTATGGTACGAAATTGTTAGGGTATGATATGAAACATCCATTATTCAAAGATTATGAGTATGAATTAATCATCCATAACTCAAAGATTATGAGTATGAATTAATTATCTGATTTAAGCCGCATTTATAAATAAATAATACTTCTAATGTCAAGACTTCATCAGGTTTATACCTTTCTCGATCCACTGTTATTAGGAAAAGTGTAACTCGATTCTTTCTTCACTATCTTACACATTGTCGGGAGAAATCAGTGATTTTCAAGAATTCATGTTCAAACATTCAATTAAGCATCTCCCTAAATACAAAATTCAATTACTACAATTTCATCATAAAAAAGCATGAATACACACACATTAAAGAAATATTTTTCTACTGAAATTCGGTCAAATTTGACGTAATTTGGTGCAATTCTGGTTTCAAGCGTACTTCTATATTTCTATGCACAGAAATTTTACCGATGCACAAAGCCATGACTATGGTAGAATGCCCTTCGGCTAGTTGAGCTTAAATTAACTATTCGCAGACCTTTACACGGCAAGAGTACGTAGGGATTAGGGGACGAATCTGGAAAGCGTGGATTAAAATGAATACATGGAATGACAGGTAATCTGATGTATCTACTATCAACCTATTATAAATTTTACCTCTCGGAGAGCTTGATCAGCTTCCAGATGCTCTTGAAATTTGGAGAAAATGTCAGATATGTTGTTATCACCCATCACTAAATCGCTGTGTAATATTCAGTCTCAACACCGGTTCTAAAAATGGTGTCAGTCCACTATCAAAAACAATAATGTTTCTTTTACCTAATTCAGTTTGTTTTTATTGCAAAATTTTTAGAAAAAGATTGTAAGACTGATACAGTAATAGTTTAGGGCCAACTTATTTCACACCCGGGCGGGGCCCGTTTTTCAGCTTGAATCCGGCCCTGCGTTCAGACTGAAAAAAATATTGCATACCGTTTTTAAATTATACCTCGCTTTACACGCAAGTATACGGGTAAAGCGGGACACGACTTGAACCGGTTTGTCATCCAAAACGCAGGGCTGGATTCAAGCTGAAAAACGGGCCCCGCCCGGGTGTGAAATAAGTTGGCCCTTAGACTTGATGTTTCAGTCTCTGAATCTGTATCAGAGTACATCAATTTGCTTGGAAAGTATGCCCGAGTGCCACCTCTCAACTGACTGGTCATGTGACAAAGTACATGGACAAAATGGCGGAGCAGTTGTCAAAATACACAAATTTAGTTGTGTACTTGTTAATCATATTGCAGTATACACAGGCAGAAAATCTTTCCATGAGGACAAAAATTGCAAATCTTAATATAAATTCTAAGCGGATAACAAATCCAAATCTAAAGGATGGCGATGTTGTAACTTATATCCCTGATTCCAAATGCCCACCATTCAAATTGTACACACTGGATGGTTTGTTCAGTTTTCCAGAAAATGTTGCCGATAAATCCGTGATTATACACCTTTTTCATCCTGGGTCAGGGTTTTTGGAAAGCCTTTGGTCACATGATTCAAGTTTGAAGCCACTGACTCTTGGCAATAAAACAGCAAACACTGTTTTTGTGTTTATACCGTTAACTGCAACAGTTAATGAAGAATTTGGAGCGATTTGGATGCGGGAAAGATTACTAAAAACTTTAAAGTATAGTCAAAAGTAAGTATATCTATTCCTTTAATGCTTCACAGCGGATTATGAAGAAGGAAATGACTAGCCGTACAGGCCTGTATGGCTAGTCTCGTAGACTTGACAAACTCCTATACATCAAGCCAATCCTCACTGTGAGGGTTCAGCGCAAGACTCTACTAAGTGTATATACACTGTATATACACTTAGTACAGTCTTGCACTGAACCCTCAACTGGATAAGCTAGCTTTACAGAAGCATTTCAACCAATCATAATGCAGTAAAAGAAAAGGGAAGGATGGATCATCGATTTGTTGGAGGATGCATTCAATTATGTTAAAACTGAACATGGCACTTCCATATGATTTATAAAACCGGGTTTTTGTATGATATCAACAAAATGAGGTCCCAAGGACTCAAAACTAAGGCTCATTGGGGTCCTTGCTCAACGTTTGCGGGTCCCTACTTTAAATGAAGACTATTTCTTTCTTGCTATCCGTACTTTTAAGGTATATATTGCAAAATTCTCTGGATTAAGCTCAACAAGGCATTGGAAAGATATGTACCTTTGGAGATCAACTTTAAGAATGGATTGAAGACTGTTTAAAACAGTCTTCAATTGTTTTCTAAAGTTGATTCCAAGAGGGTCCTAGGGACTCCCATTGAATAGTTTTGAAAGTCCTGGCTACTTATTTAGGAGTCTCATACTCACAAAATTTGAATACCATAAAATACTGATGATATAAAAAATTGAATTTTTACAACCTTTTACTAGAATATTTCACCTAGAATAATTAAATCTGATATACCAAAAAATTACTCATATAACACCTTTATAACAGTATTATTATCAAAAATTCTTGCTGAAATTTGCTTAATTGGCAAATATGTTTCTTCTTCTGATTTAGAGTTTAAATCCATTAAAGCAACTGATCTTCTTATAATTTATGGCTTGGCATGAAACAGTTTAAACTGCTGTTTTGTAGGTGTTCATAACTGTTTTGCACTGAGCTTTTAATGCAATGATGTATCGAATTCTTGTTAGTTAGTTCTAAGTAATGACTGTTTGATAAATTCCTCATGCACTCTCCCCTTAAAAGCTCAACCTCTGTGATAAGATAAAAGTAAATTGTGTTTTGCTTAATCTATTTATTCTATTTATCAAAGCTCGTTCCCTGAGTTAGTCACCAAGTTTGATGAAATCTTCAAATTTTCTGTTGAACCCTTGTATGAACTTGGAAACTTCCTTCCAGTCATCTTCAGACAGTGGCAATGTGTGGATCACAACTGTGGACTTGATCAGGTCCTGATAACAACTAAACCCAGCACAGGTACAGCCAATTTTGCTTTACCCCTTTCCTGTTTAAAAATTATTGGACCTGTCCAAATTCAAAGGTTTTGCAGACGAAAATTTAAAGTGGATTTAATTTGAAAAATAGCCATTCAGTAGGGTAGAAAATAGTGTGGAAAAAGAAGAAATTGCTTGTCAGAAGTAATTTCTTCTTTTTTCACAATATTTTCTCAATCATAAAATCACAGGCACGTAAAAAGCAAGGATTAAACAGGAAAGGGTTAAGGTAGAGGAACAGTTATAGAACAAAAACATTTCGGAACTCATGATCTTTCACAGTGTTGACAGAGATTTCCTAATGAGATCATTAGGAAACCTCAGTTAACACTGTCTAAATTCATTACTTCCAAAATGTTGCAGAAATATTACAGGTCCACTACCTTAATAACTTGGTTTGCGGAAAATTAGACTGGTCTGAATTAAGATGGATTACAGACGACAATTAAGAATTAAGAGCAACATGAAAAAAAAAATCCTATGTGGTAGAAATATTCTGGTACAAGGTGAAATTGCAATATTTCCTGTAGTTTAAAATCCCAGGGATGAGCAGGAACTTAAATGTGACCCATCAAGCAAACAGGGACCAACTGGGTTTAAGAAATATTTGTGAATGAGAATTTGAATAATACAGGTCAACCAGAGATCACATTTCAAAAATTCTTTGACAGTAAGATAGATTCATCATTCTAGACTTAGAAAAGAAGCTAAATTGGGGATCTAAATTTGTTCTGTGAAATTTTACATTTTAAATTTTGAAATCAGTTAATCAATCATTTGTCTAATCAACAACAGTTACTTTCTTTCATCAGGTCTGAATTATCCAATAGTCAGAAAGAGGCTTGATGCAAGATATGACTGGTTACCATCTCCTCCTGTGGTCTTTAAAAATAACACCCTAACACTTCAATATACAGAGGATAAATGTGGGACAGTGGAGAATGTGAAGGGTGGAATAGCATTGGTCTTGTATTCAGCAAACTGCTCATATTTTCAACAAGTAAGTTACTTTAACACTTCAATATACAGAGGATAAATGTGGGACAGTGGAGAATGTGAAGGGTGGAATAGCTTTGGTCTTGTATTCAGCAAACTGCTCGTATTTTCAACAAGTAAGTCACTTTAATGAGCGGAGGTCAATTCTCTATTTGTTATATAGTGGCAACTTTGAAATTGATTTCTCAGGATCTTATCAATGTATATAAACCAAATTTTACTTGAATAATCCTTCTTGGGTGACCCTTTATTAGCCTACAAAAAGTTATTGTGATTGGATGAAAAATTATGACTTTTATGGGCAGAGGTCAATTCTGTTTGTGATATATGGTAAAATTTGGAATTGATTTTCTCATAATCTAATTGATGGACATTAACCAAATTTTACTGAAATGATCCCAGGGTAACCCTATATCAGACTACCCAAAATAAATGTGATTGGATTAAAATATGTAATCATTATCAGGATATTTAGGCCTGTGGAGCAAATCAGGCGCCTCCAGTTTAAAATTTTGGTAACCTAACATAAATATTTGGTACTGTATTTTTATTTATTTTTTTCATTTATTTATGTAAAGTCACCATTTTAGAATTTTTTTCTTTTTTTTTTATTACATATAAACCATTTTTGCTGAGCCAGCTTGCAGTGAGACATAGTTGTTACAATGATGGCTCTGTGTGCGTGTGTTAGTGCATCTGCCTGTTAGTCCAATTTTGCCCAAATAATTACTCCTAAATTTGTGAATGTAATTCAAAATTACTTGGCAAAATCCCTCTCTATCTATAAGTGTATTTGCTATTTATAAGAATCTTTTAGATAGAACTAAGGTCACAGGTCAAGGCAAAATCTTAAAATTAGGCTTATTTAGAGTGATCTCGACAGCAGTTTCCTGGGATAATCACCTAGTTTTGTACATTTAGATAAAGAATATGCAGAAGTCTGGAGCAGTAGGTGTAATAATCATGGCCAATAAAAACCAGACTGTATTTGACATGTGGTGTGATGGCTCAGCTTGTACGAGTGTGTCCATTCCTGCCTCTGTTATACCATATGATGACAGACTTATCAGGTAAATATACAGTATAACTTCTGGTAATTTTGAAAGGAATTAGAGCTTTTGGGACTAAGTACCCCACAAGCTATTTTAAATGCAAACAAATGTTGACCTTTTCCAAGCTTCTATAGTCTGATACCTCCTTCAAATAAGACTTTTCTGGTTTATATGCATTAAGGCTTTATGAAAAGCACAATTCAGCTTGATGATGATATTTGATGAAAATCAAGCCATTCTGGGCTCTTGTTAGATCATAATGAAGACATGTGTCATGAGTGAATCTGATACTAAAACTGATCATCTGCCAGGATTTACCCCTATTTATGAGCTTTTGATCACTAAAGTGAAAACCTTACATACCAATCAGAGGTAGTGGAAGGTCTCATTTAGCCAATCAAAATGTTCAAGGCTGACAGGAATCCTTTCAGCTGAAAATAACAATTCCTGGCAACTGCAGCCATATTGCCTGGAGCAAATCATTTCAGATGCAACTACAATAAACATATAAACAAAATGAGTTAATGGTGTGTATAATTGGGTAGAGCACCTCAATACCTTAACATTGATACCTCACACATTAATTACCAGGAAAAGCTAGAACTTGAAAATCTGAAGTGGTTCATAGGGGTCCGAAATAACCCCCCACCACCATATAGACTAATAATATAAATTATTAGTCTATATGGTGGTGGGGGGTTATTTCGGACCCCTATGAAGTGTCCAAGAATTCAAAGATTTCCTCCTTCCATACTTAAAGGTCACAGTCAGGATCTCAATAACTTGTTGAATGCAAATAATTCCTTAAAGTTAATGGTGTAAGGGTAAACAACTGACAAAATGTAGTGTTATTGACAATATAATGACTTATGTTGAGAGTTTAAGAATAAGAAGTTCATTGTCAAGGGAGATAAACATGACTGTCTTGTAAACAATCAAAAACGAATGGTTTAAAAAAATCCCAGATTTCTATAGCTAAATGCTTCAAACAGACCAGTTTCACATAAAATCATAAAGATAGTTTTTAAATTCTTCACAAACCATAACAAATACATTTTAATGTAAATTTGACAGTTTGGTATCTGGCAATACAGTAGCTAAAGCCAGGAGTACTGGCAATGCTGAAATAGTAGGTGGGGTACTATTTCCTAAAAGCACTATATCCTTACAGTATTTTTAAGTTTATAGGCTCAAAGAATGCGCCAACCATAAATGATCACAATGATCAAGATCTAAAAATAATACAGAAACTATAATACAGATAAAATATGATTCTCTAGAGAATATAGATGATATGAGCAACACAAACAGAATAACTTCTTCATTTGCTCAAACATCTAAACAATATCAATGGTTTGAATGTTGGTGAAGGATCAAAACATCATAATTACAGCTTCTTGTAGCTGTAGTCATGATGTTATGAATATTCAGATCAAAATTTATTTCAGACAATATGAGTTTTATTAGGCTGTTGCATACAGTGCGCATTGGTAGTTATAATTTGAAATTATTGACATGATTTGACCTTTATGCAATGGAGGAATTAAACGATGAATACATTTATTACCAAGGATAATCGCTAGCCTTTGAAAAAGCATTGTAAAAGGGATGATCCTGAAATTCTTACAATGGACTTATAACTTTGGCTTTTCTAGCTTGTCAGGTGTATAATTCTATGCGTATGCAGTTAAGTGTGTACAAAGAGTATATATATGTTATTATTTTCGCAAAATTATACTTTGCAGCCTTAATTCTTTTGTTACTGTAGTAACATAAGAATGCCTAGGCCCAGGCTTGGGAGCATAAAAAATAGTAAAAACTGTTACGTAAAAGAGAACTTTTTCTTAAGTTACGTTGAATATTCAAAAAGGGTCAGGCTTGATTAGAGAATCAAGAGTGGTATATTGGAGTTTGAACAAACGAAGTCCTCCCAATTGATTCTCGTTATTCATCAAATATAAAGGTCCTGCATCTAGGTCTCCACTTCACTAGAAATGAATATTCATATAGAAATTATAGACAAATTTGAATTCCAATATATTATGGATACTTTCTGCAAGTTGATTTATTAGGCTCACAAAGGCATGTGAGCAAATTGAGACTTTGTAGAAATGCGTTAATAATTATAATAATAAAATATATGTTGCATTTGATGTTACTGCTCTGCCCTCTACATGCGGGGTCTATGTTTTAGATTAGTCACTATACAGCAGTTATATAACTTGCACATTCGAAAATTTCGACTTTCGTTACACAGATGATGCATTAAATGAATGTATAGTCTGTATTTTGATAGTCAACTTTTCTACAGTTTTATAACCCCATTTTACAAATTTCTGGATCAACCCTTGTAAATTCTTGGAGATTTTGGGGTTTTAATAATGTTTGTATAACACAGTAGAGCCCATATACATATATTGTTTGACTGGGAGGTTGAGAAGTCAGGTCTGCTGACTGCAGTGTCAGAGGTCCTGGGTTCAAGACACTTCCCATCTCATTTTTTTCTGTTAACCCCATTTGACTAATGATATTTGATGAATGAAAAAACTTGTCTTTCTTGTGGTTGAATGTAATGACTTGTGCACATCCGCGTTTCAATTTTTTCACTTAATCTCCCGATCTCAGATATAGATGTCATAAGCTGTCCTCAAATGTTCTAATGGGGAAAACTAATTGTTTAAAACGTAATGCAAAGTTTTTGGATAATTAAGGAATCTTTTACATCATCCAAAAGAAACACATCAGATTATCAACTTGTTTTCTCTTTATATTACAGTAAATCACCAATGACAGTGACCTATCAAAATACACCTTCAGAGAATTTCTTCATTGCCATTGATAGATTTGGGTCTCTAGCTGAAGTAGGCTGGTTACTGTATCCAAGTATGGACTTTCTAACATGGCAAGCACAATGGTAAGAATATTATAGGGATAAGGGCAAAACAATTGGAAGTTAAGGTAGTGGTCTTGTAATAGTTTCGGAAGTAATGACCTTAAACAGTGTTAACCAAGGTTTCCTAATGATTTTCATTAGGAAACCTCAGTCAACATTGTGAAAGTTTATGGGTTCCAAATTGTTGCAGAACTATTACGGTTACAATACCTTAAGTTTAAATATATCTTATTGCCACAACACAAACACACATGAAGCGGATTCATATAGATGTATTGTTAGGCTTTTAGTTTCATACCTCCATGAAATCAATAAATACTCTCTCCACATCTTACAATATAATATCATGGAGAAGAAATGTAAAGATTTAACCATAATAAGATAGGGCTTTAATTGGATTATTTATGGGGAAGCTTACATAATGACTGCATATTAAAAACTGATTTCATTGAGTAATGAAACCAATTTTTAAGCCACTCTGAATGCCCGAAACCTGATGAACAAAACTAGAAGTAAATTTCTACTGGATGATTGAAAATAGTTATCTTATTTTTAAATAAAGCTCTTTTATTCACCATGTTTACAAAGAAACATCATGCTTAACATCTTTTCCAGTACTTTTAAATATCTTGTAAGTCTCTGTGGTTCATGCTTACACCCTAAAAACAGCAATATGGTACCAAGAAAACTTATGACAATTCCTATGATAGAGGCTTTCTGAATTGCCCTAGTTTCACAGCAGATGGTTGTGTGAATTTTATTGTAGGTTTGATTACAAATATGGTCTGGACAAAAATCTTCTGGAAGACAGACTTACAGTGTCGATCTTTGAGAACAAAACCATGCAAGGTCCAATTGGGGTCAAGGTCAATGTTACATTGCCTCCTATGTCAGGTATGATTTTTCTTTTCCCTGATACTTTTCTGTTATTAATTGAAAAATAACTGTAGATTATCACTTGATAATCTCATGGCAAAGCAGTAGCATCATCTATAAGTTATATCCCGTTTTAGTTTATTTCAATCAATCTGAAGTTATGTGAGCCGAGCCCAAAAAGTGATGTCATCATGAATGTTACATAGCAATGAAAAGTTATATCCTGTTTTATAATGTGCAGTCTGATGTTGGTCTACACCACCTTTTTCTCACTTTCAAACCAGAATTGTCAATAGATTTAGTTATTCAAATAAAAATTGACCTACCGTTGGCACCCTCAGTGCTTTATGCCCTTTGATCTTGATGCAAATTTGTAGCCAAAACTTATGCAGAGTGACAAGGGTTATAGAATTACCATAAACATCTACATAGACTTGTTCTTATTTCATTAAAGTGTTTCATTGATTATGTACTTTTATAATATGACCTACGTCGCGGGAGTGAAATAACCCTGTTGACTATTTTTGATATTACACCGTGTTATTACACTAGTGGAATAACTATACAAATGGGCTCAGAGTGAATAGCAATGCTATTTTGTAACCGCGAAAATGACGTCATAATAAATATATTGTGATGTCAGTTTTAAACAGCCTTATAAGTTTTGTGTAAAATTAAAATGTTGAATTTGTAATATTTTTTACGTTTTGTAGCAAATATTCGGGTCATATTATAAATAGAATATCAAATTTGTGATCATAAAATGCTGCATTTATTAAACTCGTCATCAAAAACAGATAAAAACTCGGCGCAGCCTAGTTTTTATCTGTGTACAGAATACTCGTTAAATAAATTCGGTATTCCATGACAGCACATTCAATATCCTCTATGTCTATTTTCAGAATTAAAGCAGTACAGTCAGATATATTTAGACATGTCGTTATCCTGCCCTGGTGACCATGATGAAGATTGTGCACACTGGGATCATACTGTGAATCTCTATATATGTTGTGACCAGACTTCAAGTCTGTGTAATATGGAACTTGGGCGCTGGATTACACCATTCAGAAGGTACATATGTGTAAATCTCTATATATGTTGTGATCAAACTTCAAGTCTGTGTAATATGGAACTTGGGCGCTGGATTACACCATTCAGAAGGTACATAATTATGTGTAAATCTCTATATATGTTGTGATCAAACTTCAAGTCTGTGTAATATGGAAATTGGCCGCTGGATTACACCATTCAGAAGGTACATATGTTTAAATCATCTTAAATGTTGTGATGAAACTTCAAGTCTGTATAAAAATGGAATTTGGACGCAATATATTACCATTCAGAAGTTACATATGTGTGAGTCATTTTAAATGTTTTAAATTCTTGTCTGTGTAATATGGAACTTGGGCGCTGGGTTACACCACTCAGATGGTACATATGTATCTGATTTCTCTGGAGTACAGCATTTATTTCTATAGATAAAATTTCAAGTATTAATTATATGGGAAATTAAAGGGCCATTGGTATGCTGAATAATTTGCATTAGTTAGAGAAATTCAAATTAATTTCTTTTCTATTCAATTGACTAGTGTACATCATTATTGCATATAAGCAGATGGCTTTCAGATCTACATGTATCTCCACAGTTACATTGGATGGCAAAGCAAACTTGTACCTTCCCTAAGAAAACATTATTATACTTCAAAGAAAATTCTAGCATATTTGGTAAATGCTGACCTGACAAACATTGAAACCTACAGCCACTCAGGTATAACTTCTAAAGTTTCCTTAATGCGCTTAGCCTGAAACATAGACAAAAATTCAAAAAGTAAATGGCATGATTCCCTTCCTTCGCTGTTAAAACAGCCTGAGTATACACAATATGCTACAGTAAAAAGCTCATGTTGGTTAAAAACCAATATGTTCACAATGATACATAAGCTGTCAATACCTTTTGATGTTGTAAATCTATCATTTAAAGTGTCTGCGGCTTGGGTGATTATTTTTTTTACAGCCAGGGATAAATCGTCATTTACCCCAGCAAGAAACCATATAACTAATTATATCTTGGGACATACTGTTTGTTCTTTTTGTAAGTAATGTACTTGTACCCTTTATATTTCAGGCGTATTGGGAGATGGCTGTCAGATATATCTCCACTTCTACCCCTAATGGCTAACCAAACTTGTACATTCACCATGAAAACAGCACCCTGGGCCATGCCATGGATACCATCTTTAAAACTACATTTTCAGCATAAACAAAATCAAGGTAAGCTTGTGTTCGGTAAATTTCATATAATTGTTTGATTTTGGATAGGCTGACATTTTTTTTCTGGGCTTGTATACATTGTAATTCTCTTTGACTTGTTCATGCTTTTTTCAAGATAATCATTTGACAGTTTGTTACTAATTGCCACCTAGTCCTGCATTTGATACATCCACAAAAATAGCTAAATAAAAAACATGTTGAGGTGCCACCATAGAGCAGGCAATAGCAAATCATACTACCCATTTTCAATCATTGAATATCTTGAGTTTGATCACTGGCAACAGCACATAAACATCCTTTCAGCCATTGAAATCCTAAATATAAGTGGGATAGCAACTGGAAGCTAAGAAAGTATGTGATGGTAGTACTGGTGTAAGAATACCACTAATCTTAGTTTGGTGCTCCATCCATTCTGATATGAGCCTGTGCGTGAGATTTCCAACAATTTTAAATATGTGCAAAGCAAAGAATCTGACCAGCCTGTGCATACACACAGTCTGACCAGAGTCTTCGCTATGCGTTTAGTAGATAGATAAGGGATCAAAGTATCTGTGGGCAATCAGGTAACTTTGTATTTACAATATGTGGCTGTCATGGCTTTTCAATATTTGCACCTCAAGATCATTTCAAATTGTTAGAAAAGTCACACACAGGCTCATATGATAAAAAACTTGTTTAAAGCAGCACCAAACCCCATTAAAAATGTCCTATCTTTAACATAGGTGGTCAATATCCAGCAGCAGCTGATGTTCTCTATGAACCAGGAGCTACATTTAACAAGAGCTACAATTCAAACTTTAAACCTTACCTGTTTGAGGTGCCAGATGGAGTCAAAAAGGTAATAAGGGATCGTGTTTGACCCTTAAACCAGGGTTTTGACCCTCAAAATTCTGAAAATATCCTATTTGGCCCCTTAGAAATTCCTTCCAAGGGGGTCATTTTGACCCCCTTGAGAAAAAATTCTAAGGGTCAAAACTGGGTTTCATCACTCAATTTTCCTATGTTGTAACTTGTATACTATTTTGAATTCTACTTATTGATTTCTGAATTTATATTATTACAAGAAAAGGTCAAATCACACTGAAACCTAGACAATACTACTCACAATTGCATTATCTGACCTCTTTAGAACAAGTATTTACCTCCAGAATTTGATGGTTAAGGAGTCAAAAACTCCTCAATTTTAAACACTAGCACGAGCCCTGGGTAATTCTACATTCTTATTCTCCTCATCTAAATGGGTTTGAGTAGTTCAATCGGAACATTTAGATATTTCATTGGAAAATAGTTATACACCTAGAAAACAGATATATTTGGGAATATACTGGAATCAGCCTGTCTGTCCATTGTCTGTGTGCAGAATAGTCCCAAAATTTTGTGTCACAAACTCCTGCTCCTGTGTTTGTACACATAGAGGATATTGAATGAGTGGTCATTGAATACCAAAGTTATTGACGAGTCAATATATACAGATAAAAACGAGGCTGTGCCAAGTTTTTATCTGTTTATAGATGAGGAGTTTAATAAATTTGGTATTTGTTGAGCACAAATTTGATATTCTATTTATAATATGACCTGAATTTTTGTGATAAAACAAGAAAATTACGACATTTATCGATTCGTGTAATTCTGCAAAACATATAACGCCCTTTGGGAACTGACGTCAGCAGATCCATTATGACATCATTCTCCTGACAAAAGATATAACATTATTCTTGGTTGTTAGCTCATTTGCATAGTAATTCCACGGGGTTATTTCACTCCAGCAATGTAGGTCATATCATAAATATTGAACACATGATGAAATTTTGCAAGATGTAATTCTAAAATCTCAACTCAAGTTCCAAGGAAATCGCTCTTTGATATTAAACATATTTTCTGCTTTGTGTATATATATAAACACATGATTGTATACAATGAAATCCTCCTTCATTTATGTTTGAATAATTGTGAAACTTTATACAAATACAGTCAAACCTGTCTCAAGCAAGCACCCAAGGGACATTCAAAAGGGCTTGCCAAAAGCAGGTGCTTGCTTAATACAGGTCAATTTCAGTGCTATTAGTTATTTGGAACTTAGTGGTTGGTAGCTTAATACAGGTTGCTTGCTGAATACACTAGGCTGCTGAGACAGGTTCGACTGTATATCTTGCTGTCTCTCTGATGCTGTTATAAACGGTCATTTAAGTGATTAGAACCATATTCAGCACTTCTGGTAAAACATATCGATGGCCCTGACTTAAACAGTTTTAACTACATTTTAATACATTGAAAGTTACAACTGCTTCACACTGAGCCAGTGATCTCAACTTACCCTTTTCTAGCTTGTCACCGTAGGAAAACGGTTAAGAATTCTCTCTTTTTCTACAGGTAGTGATATATGCAGTGATAACTGGTCATGGAAGTGATGAAAATGGCTGTGGAGAATTTTGCATTACTTCACATCATTTCCAAGTCAACAGTTTTCTGAATAATATCACATTCAATAGTGCAGGTATGAAAAAATAGAATTCCATTTGCTTCTTTACAAGTCTCTCTTGGGACATCTTGCATTGGACAGCTCTGTTTGTCTGTCAGTGGGACTACCATTTCTATAATATTATAGATTTTTTTATCACACAATTGTGCCCCTTGAGCCTTGATTGCTAAATAACCGAAATTGTGACATTTGAAGATTTATTCAAAAGTTTCAAGATAAAAGATACAATTTTTTTATGATCAGTTTTGTGAGGGATACAAATTTTTTGTGATCAGTTTTGTGAGAACATATATTTATTTTAGCCATCAGCATCTGCTATTATCGGGGATTATAGATCTAGGCCACTTTTCTATGGACAGGCCTTATAAACGACTTACTTCTTCATATTATATATGTGACCCATCACGCGAAAAGGGACCATCTGGGTAGTGTGTAAAGTGTCGACCCTAGTCAGACTGCGCGGACTTTTTGCACTGTGCTTATTTTCTGAATCTAGAATGATCAATCTACCTTCCAGTGAAAGAATTTTTGAAATGCGACAACTGGTTGACCTATGCTGGATCAAATTTCTATTTCAATAATTCAATTTACAGAATTCTCGGATGGTCCCATTTTGCGTGATGGGTCACATATATCTAATTTATACTTAAACATTTGCACAATGCATTTATTATTTTCTACACCATTCAGGTTCCCCACTCGGCTGTGCAGAAGAAGTGTCAACAGGAGTGGAACCAAATGAACATGGTACCTGGCTTTATGGGCGGGATGGTTGGTGTGATGGGAGAAACGTGTTTCCGTGGGTCATAGACATTACCGACCAAGTGCAGGTCAACATGAATGTTTTACATTATTTTGGTTTATTTCATGGAAAGGATCCTAATCCACAGCATAATCCAGGAGTTATGATATTTTACTCATATATTGTTTACTACAAGGAATTGTGATATTTTTATACTTATATTATTTTTATAACAAAAAAAATACTTTATTGTTTTGTTTTTTCAAAGCTAAGTAACTTCTTTCATGCGAGTTTTTTAAATAAACTTAAAGTTTATCATTTGTTCTATACTATTCTAAAGACCAGCTTACCCATGAAACCCCTTGCTTTAGATAGCGAGTTTAATGTTTGGTATTTTATTCACACAAATTTATTATTCATTTTACGATATGGCCACGATTATAGTGATCACACATATTTCTTAAAACTATTGATTGAAACTTTCTGTTTATCATACCATGCTCTTGTAAATTGATGTCAACACATTAAAAAAAACTAAGACACCATTTGCATGGTAACAAGAAAACATTTGTGAAGTTCTAAGATTATACTTATAACACTTGTGTAATATAATTATACTCACACAAGTCATCATAAAATCATTTCATATTATTTAAACAAAATGTAAGTGTCACACAAACATCCATATCACCAAAATGACATATCCCCGGCCACGTTCCTTGGTGTCTGTCATGTATTACCGAATAAGCTATTGGAACCTCATTTGCCAGGACAAAACATGATTGAAGACAATTAGCCTAACAAAACTAACATGTAAGTGGGCGACCTAACCTGCATAATTACAACTTATTCACGATTATCAGGTGATCAATTGACAAAAATATTTTAAACATGACTGTGATCAGCAGTCCAGTATAAACAAAGAAATTGATTGGTGAACCAATTTTTAGCTCCACTGGCCAAAGGCCAGCAAGCGATTGTCATGGCGGGGTGTCGGTCGTGCATCCATCCAGCCATGCGTGTGTGCGTAAACTTTTCTTTAAACATCTTCTCCTCTTAAACCAATTGGTTGATTTTGACAAAACTTGGCCAGAATGTTCCTTTGGTGGCCCTCTTTCAAAGTTGTTCAAGAAATTCAGATTGACCCCCAAATATGGGCTAGCATGTGGGGCTTATTTTAACCCCGAAATCTTTGAACAACATCTCCTCAACCATTTGGCTGATTTAAATGAAACTTTACAAGAATGTTCCTTGGGTGACCCTCTTCTAAAGATGTTCAAGAAATTTGGATTGACCCCCAAATATGGGCATGGCAGGGTAGGGCTTATTTTGACTCCGAAATCTTCGAACAATATCTCCTCCTGAACCATTTAGCTGATTTCAATGAAACTTTACCGGAATGTTTCTTGGGTGGCCCTCTTCTAAAGTTGTTCAAAAAATTTTGATTGACCCCCAAATATGGATGTGGCAGAGCGGGGCTTATTTCGACCCCGAAATCTTTGAACAACATCTCCTCCTGAACCATTTAGCTGATTTCAATGAAACTTTACCCGAATGTTTCTTGGGTGACCCTCTTCTAAAGTTGTTCAAGAAATTTGGATTGACCCCCAAATATGGGTGTGGCAGGGTGGGGCTTATTTTGACCATGAAATTTTTGAACATTTCCTCCTAAACCAATGGGCATACTTCAATGAGACTGTTCCATAATGTTCCTTGGGTGACCCTCTTCCAAAGTTGTTCAAGAAATTTGGATTGTACCTAAGATATGGGAGGGGGGGGGGGAAGGCGGGGCTAATTTTGACCCTGAAATCTTTGAACGACATATCCTTTAGAAGTATTGGGCTGAATTTTATTGAAACTTTACCAGAATGTTCCTTGGATGACCCTCTTCTAAAGTTGTTCAAGAAATTAGGATTGACCCCCAAATATGAGCGTGGCAGGGTAGGGCTTATTTAAGCCCGAAATCTTTGAACAACATTCTCTCCTGAACTATTGGGCCCGATATCAATCAAACTTTACAAGAATGTTCCTTGGGTGACCCTCTTTCAAAGTTATTTAAGAAATCCAGATTGACACCCAAATACGGGCGTGACAGGGCTGGGCTTATTTTAGTCTGAAATCTTGGAATGATATCTCCTCTGAGCCTTTGGATTGATTTCAATGAGACTGTACCAGAATGTTCTTTGGATGAACCTCTTCAAAAATTGTTCATGAAATTTTGATTGGATGAGATCCACTGGATCAATAAAATTCAGGTGAGCGGTTTAGGGCCATTCTGGTCCTCTTGTTTTAAAGTGATATCTAAATAGGTTTTTTCCTTGCAATTTTTTATATTAGTTAAATAAGTACATTTCTTTAAAAGTCAGTTTCAACTTAGAAAAAGTCGAAATTCCTTCTGAATGCTGGTGACTTTCATTACCTTCTATTTTCAATATCTCTCTTTCAAATCTTGAGATTTTTAAGCCAGTGGAGCGATACAGGCCCTCTTTGGCCTCTTATTATACTGACAGTTGCGATCTTCCAATTCGGACTTTCTATCTATCCCTGCACTAGGATAATCATAGATATCTATCGGCGGATCCATTGTTTCTACAAAGGGGGTTCGATGTCGGCCTAGACCTCTAGTAAATAGTCCCATAGTATGATATACCCCTATCTATTGCTCAAAATTCTGCATATCAGATATCTTTTATTTGTATAATTTGAAGTTCCTCTTAGTCGAGCTGGTTCGATCCCCAACGGCGGCACTCATTCTTTCCCGCTATTTGTCTCTCACCAATGGGTTGATAATCGTTAACCTATGTGAGATAGCAGCTGGAGGCTAGGAAAGGTTGTGATGGTTGTACTTCTGAGAGAAATACCAGGAATCCATTGTTAGGTGCTCCAGCCGCCGCGATATAACTGAAGAAATGTTGAAAGTGGTGTAAAACTCCATTCAATCAATCAATCATTCAACTTATTCGAGCACTACAAAAGGGGGTCGTTTTTTCATGTGTTGCAAAATTTTGATTGAATTTGTCCGCTATAATGTAATAATTTGGATACAGAGGGGGTTCTTTCGAATCCCCCTACCCCCTTTTGGATCCGCCACTATCTTAAACACAAAGAGTAATACATGCATTTGGCCGGACACAGGACAAGGCATTCTTTGAAAAAAAGCGATAAATATTTCATAGGCAAAAGTATAGCCCAATTGTATAAAATATGTGAATTGTCCGGTTTCACTTCTATACTTGACAACAATTTATCTCCCTTACACCATAACTTTTATGAGGAAAATCGTTCTTACGAATTTGCTATACTACATATGTATTGGGTGCCCCTTTCAATAGTCCACAAAAAAGACGTTCGCCTATTATCAAACGGACGTTATTTTGTACATTTGACGTTTTCCTATCAATTAGTTTATGTTGCCTAAACTTGAATTAATTTAAGACTCTTAAACATATTAAATGATAAAAAATAAATTATTGACACTCATGTACAATTAAGAATCTAGCAATAAATTTAATTTTTTCAAGTTAATTGATGTTTGAATTTTTCAATTAAGCATTTCCGTAGTCGGCATTTTGACGTGTAACGCGTAACAGAAAGACGTCATGAAAATACCATGGCAATTCCTTACCAAAATTATTCAATTGTACACCAAAATATTCGTCATATAACACCTTTTTTTTGAGAAGTTGTAATTACGAAACAATCAGAAATTTCTGAGCGATTCCAATCGCCTACTACGGCAGTGTATGACGCCGTAACGCTTGAAGAATAAATGCGAATATGGCCAAAAAAACCCCAAAAAAACGTCTATCATCATTTGACTTTTCATGCGAAAGTCAAATCACCCGATTTGTCCCAAGTGCCAAAAATTTTGTCAAGTTTTCTAAAACCTGTGATACCTGGACGAAAATTTGCCCTTAGTTCAAATAGAAAAGTAAAGTCGTACTTTTGCCGAAACACAACTATCATTTTGGTAAATTTGCATTTGTTACATTTATGGAACAGTAAAAGTTAAGATAAAACATATATTGGTATTTAAAGTTAGAATTGATTCTCGCTTCCGTAAGAAAAAAATAGTGCAACCGGGGACTTGGTCCTTTTCATTTTTTTCTAAATCCAATATTAATGTTGTAATACACCGTCACAAATATTCATACTTCTTTGCCTTTCTAAACTTATTTTACTGAAAAAAAAATACTGTGAAAGAAGTGTTGACTTTTCCACCGAATTTCAGCGAGCTTAGAGCTGTCACTTCGCCGTCTCTTTATCCGTGTTTCTATCTTTGGCTCCGTCCGTATTTTAAAACACTTCAATTGAATGAAATGGCGTATGGCGTTCCCCAACAGTATTTGCAAACGATATTAAAATAATAAAAATCACGTAGTGTGCAAACGTTTTCTGCTAAGTTGAGACCTTTAATTTTGCGAGTTTTGCATGTGCATCACGCGTTAGAAGTCTATTTGGTCCGAAATTGCATTCAGTTATATCTACGTGGCTTAGCTAATCATAAAATCACATCTTCATTGTAATTATGCATACTGCAACTGCGTGGATTGGCTTATTATTTACGCGGGTTAACGAAATCGAACATTGACCGATTCAGACCGTCAGAGAAAATGATAAAGCATTCACCTTCCAATAGAAAGGGGGGGGGGGCATCTTTTTGTTACGCCGAAAATGAACAAATCGAGATGTCATAGAACGCAGTAGCACTGTTCGGCGACATGTTACTGGCCTAACAACGTAGCAATTATTAACGGTTGACGCCCACATTATGTCTGCACAGAAAATAAAACTTTTGTTTAGAAAGGGCTTTGGATGTCTCCTCAAACTCTACAATGCAACATAAGCACATAGCTCTTACATGAGAACAAGACGTAAGGTGGTCAAATCGCAAACGCTATAACTTCTTTTTGCGCGTATACAGTATGCGATACTTTGTCAAACTCTGGTTTGACTTTTAGTTTTAAAAAGGTCTTGTCTCAAGTATGACATCAAATTAACCACACAAATGTCGCCCAACTTTGTAAAAATCAAGACAAATGCAAAAAGTGACATTGTATACATTCTTATGTAACTCAGTATAGTTAAACTTTCATTGAATTGAGTAATTTGTTTTTTGTCAGTAGCCTAAGGTAGTGGACCCGTAAAAGTTCTGCAATATTACGGAAGTAATGAATTTTAGCAGTTTTAACCAAGGTTTTGTAATGATTTTCATTAGGAAACCTTGGTCAACATTGTAAAAGGTCATGTGCTCTAAAATATTGCTGAACTATTACGGTTCCACTACCTTAAGCTATTTGTTCGTCATATCGAGTTTCCCCGCGAAAAAAACGTAGGAGAGATTTTTCTAGTACGGGACAGTGCTAAAGGAAGAACTCTTTATGTTATTTGGTTATGAAATTGAAGGTATACAAACGGTCTTGGATATACAACATACACAGTTGATGAGTTTGCTAGTTGTTATGCTGAAATGCCACCAATAAGATACAGGCTGGGTAGAATGAAATAAGTTTACTTAGTGATCGTTCTACGCTGACAAGTTAAATTGCCAGCAACAAGTTTCATTCTTTGCAATCGTCTTTTCGAACCTATAAATTACTAGAAAATTATTCCCATTCACTGTCAATTTACTTGTACATAGATTCGCGAATGCTTAACTCAACGGAATCTTTTTCCCGAATTGAAAAGAAATTCTATTTTAACGACGCCGAGTTATAATACGCGGTTTTCCTCTTCACGAAATGATGCATGAATCACAAAATAATAGAATGATCTGAAACCCGGCACTAGTTAGGAGGTCTGGTATTCTAGGAATCTTTGCATAAAGGTTATGTCTAAACAAGAACTTACTGTCTTATATCGAGATGTAAATGCAAAACAGTTGTATATATTTATAGGCAATAACGATAGTTTTTGCAGCTATCCATCGATATAACAGTTACAATGGAATAAAGCCTTGTTTTACGTGCCCCCAAAGCGCTGCTCTCTTTAACATTGCCTTTCACAGAAATGAATAAGCAATGTTGGGCACGCACCGTTTTCAGGGGCAAACATTAGCCACTGCGGTTTTCGAATTTCATTATAAACCCAGCTTTTTAAGAATAATCGATGAATTTCAACTTAAGCGTATTATAAAATATCACCATTAAAGAGCCAGAATAGGATTTTTTACTTTAAAACAAAAGTGCTGTTGTCGCAATATTCTCCGCCACAGGAAAATTCTCAACGAATGCCCGTTTGTGACGTAGAATAATAACCCACACCCAAACTTGAACAGACAAATCTCTTTTGATGAGGAACATTCTGTGAAAATGTCATGTAATCTGTCTTTCATTTCTCTTGTATTTTTAGCTCACCTGAGCACAAAGTGCTCAAGTTGAGCTATTGGGATCGTAGAATGTCCGTCGTCCGTCGTCAGTCGTCCGTCGTGCGTCGTGCGTCGTCCACAATTTCTTTAAACATCTTCTCCTCCTAAACCAGTGGGCCAATCTTGATGAAACTTGGCAGGGATGTTCCTTGGGTCAAGCTCTACCAAAGTTGTTCAAATAAATGAAATCCATCCTAAACTTTCTCTTTACCCTTAACAAAAAGGGTGAAAATATGAAAATCTTTAAAAATCTTCTTCTCTGAAACCAGAAGGCAGACAGCTTTCATATTTGGTATGTAGCATCATCTAGTGGACCTTTACCAAGTTTGTTCATATCAAGACCCTAGGGTCATATTTGGGCTTTGCCTGGGCCCAACCCTTTTTACATAGAATCAAAGATCGAAAATCTTTAAAAATCTTCTTCTCTGTAACCAGATGGCAGACAGCTTAATTATTTGGTATGTAGCATCTCCTAGTTGGCCTCTACCAAGTTTGTTCATAACAAGACCCTTGGGTCATATTTGGGCTTTGCACGGATGCATCCCTTTATCTCTTATGAGCACGAAGGGTAAAAAATTTGAAATTCTTCAAAAATCTTCTTCTCTGAAACCAGAAGGCAGACAGCTTTCATATTTGGTATGTAGTATCATCTAGTGGACCTCTACCAAGTTTGTTCATATTAAGACCCTGGGGTAACATTTGGGCTTTGCCTGGGCCCAACCCTTTTTGCATTGAATCAAAGAGCGAAAATCTTTAAAAATCTTCTTCTCTGTAACCAGATGGCAGACAGCTTTAATATTTGGTGTGTAGCATCACATAGTGGGCCTCTACCAAGTTTGTTCATAAGAATACCCTTGGGTCATATTTGGGCTTTGCACAGGTGCATCCCTTTATCTCTTATGAGCACGAAGGGTAAAAATAAGAAAATCTTCAAAAATCTTCTTCTCTGAAACCAGAAGGCAGACAGCTTTCATATTTGGTATGTAGCATCATCTAGTGGACCTCTACCAAGTTTGTTCATATCAAGACCCTAGGGTCATATTTGGGCTTTGCCCGGGCCCAACCCTTTTTACATAGAATCAAAGAGCGAAAATCTTTTAAAATCTTCTTTAATCAAAACCAGAGTGCACACTGCTTTCATTTTTGGTATGTAGCATCAGCTTGTGGGCCTCTACCAAGTTTGTTCATATCAAGACCCTTGAGTCATATTTGGGCTCCACACGGGCGCATCCCTTTCAGCTCATCTGAGCATGATGGGTGAAAATGGGAAAACCTTCAAAAATCTTCTTCTCTGAAACCAGAAGGCAGACTGCTTTCATATTTAGAATGTAGCGTCATCTTATGGACCTCTTCCAAGTTTTTTCATATCAAGACCCTTGGGTCACTTTTGGGGTCCACCCGGGTGCATCCCTTTTTACATAGAATCAAAGAGCAAAAAGGCAAATCTGTCTTGCTCTTCGCTGAAAATGTTCCATGGTATTGATCTTAGGCAATTATCTTCTTTTTGACATCTGCCTATCTATTTAATGTGATGTCCCAGGGGTCATAGAGACTCAGGTGAGCGATCTAGGACCATCTTGGTCCTCTTGTACTAAACATCTCATGATCATTTTTTGCGTAAATCAAAAAATAAAATTGCATCTAGATTAGTAACTTTGTATGGGATTCTGTCATGCATTATGTCATTGAAATCGTCTTCTAAAGATCATTCCGAAAAGATATTGCATGTCAGAATCTAACAATAAATGAAAACACAAGGTACGATTTATAATTTTGACATACGATTATTTTTTTCGTAAGAAGTTTAGTTTTTTTGCTCAGTTATTGTGTGAAAACTTGAGCCAGGCTGCATTTAATTTAAAACAATGGTAATTTAATGTTAACAAAATTTAAATTCAGCAGGGTAAGGGTTAAAGGGATTTAACAGCCCAGCAAATCTAGGCCACTTTTTATAGGCTGGCCGAAACGATTTACGATAAGACCCGTGTTTTAGAGATAATTGAAAACCTTATCTTTCACGTATTTCAAAGTTTTATTCGCACGGGAGGGGTTTTCGAGCTCACTCATGATTTTTTATCTGATAAGCCACCTTACATTACGGTAAATCACACGCTTTCAGAAGCAGACGAACACCAGATGCCCGTGATACGCCGTTATGGGGCATTTCAGGTCAGCTCACTGCCGCCTGCTTTTGAATTTTGTGTGTAGAAAATTGACAAGGCATGCCTAGTGTATAATTTGAATAGGGGTGTTCCCAAAACTATCAGAATACTCTACTCTAGACTAGATGGTCTATACTCGACAATGGAACTAGTCTACGCCGGGCGTTACATGGTAGCCCATTGTCTGACAGAAACTCTGATACTTAAATACTCCACGTCCGGATCCGGGCCAGAAATCCGTGGGCCAAAACCGGGAACAGTCCGTAGACTTTGGAATGCACGGGGATATGGGCTTTTTATGCTTCTGCACGGAATCGGGAAAGCATGATTTTTAAATCGGCTGTTTTCGAAGAAAACCCGAGGTATCAGGATAACTTTCGCGTCGTTGGCGTTGGCGTGACCGTAAAACTTTAACAAAGGTAATGTCTCTGTTGTTAATGAAGATATCTTCATGAAACTTGGCATCTGTGGTCTTCATCACAAGAGCTATCCAGACTATCAATCGGGATGACTCTGGAAGCATTTTTGTAAAAGTAATAACCCTTTTTCGACTTAGATTTTTGGCATCATCGACCACCTGTAGCCGAGCGTTGCATCCGTAGGCGGTGCTCATGTTGTCCTGTATGATTGTCCGTGACTCCGCCCCTTATTTTTTTTATATTGGGCCTTAATCTTTGAATTTAAGTTATGAGATCACCATAGTTGGAAATTATGATTATTTCATATTATGCCTTTGATGGCCTTTCTGTTGAATCCAATTTACTCACGCATCGGTCATTGCCATTTTCAGGGTATAGTTTGTTCAAATTTAAACAATTCAACGTTGTCCATTACTTTTGAAGGGTAGCCTCCATATTTCACATGCGCATTGCTTGAAACTAGACTTTTCAATGGATATCAAAGTTTGGGTCAAAACCATATTTTAATGCACTCTATTTCAAAATAAAAACACCAAGAGTTATCATACCTACTGAATGGTTTAATTTTCATATTTCATATGATAATTGCTTGCGACAAAACCGTGGCTGTCTGTTTTACAAAGTTTCAAAATCACCACTCAATGTAGAATTTTAAGTTTCAAATTTGGGAATATAAATCTTCATTTACATCTCTGTTGAATTTTGGATACCCAAATCTCGGCAAAGGAGTACCGTCGATTTTTTTTAATTTTCTTCTTCTTTTTTATGATATAACTGGCTTTGATCCAATTAATACTAGCTGATACCTGCTATTTATAAAATCTTTTCATTTTCGCGTTGATTTGTCCATGAATTAAGTCTGATGGAGGAGGAGTAATATTCAAAAGGTAAAGTCCGAAGGCTTTGCATATAACTCCCCCCCCCCCTCATAAGACTTTTTTATGGACACATCAACGCGAAAATGAAATTACATCCATCAAAAGACGATCACAATTCTGAAATTTTTTTCATTATCATTTTCTGGTTGTTACATAGTAAAATCAGATTTTTATGGACGTAGAATTAATAAATAAGTAACCGTATATTGGGAGAATTTCACAGAAAACGAAGCGCGCCATTTAGCACGTGGGTCATATGACGTCAAAAGCATCAACGTTTTACGCTAAAGGTGGCGTATAACGTCCATTCGGAACATCACTCGGACATTTCCGTAAACTACAACAGTTGATCCAATCGGGAACCCTCGACGATTCTACGGAATAGACCTCGGGAATAATACGGACGCAGCCATGAAAGCGCGTCATTTCACGTGTAGGTTTATATGACGTCACAAACACCAACGACCTCGCTAAGGGTGACGTTGCAAAAAATAAAATCAACGAAAGAATTAAAGTGGGCATATTATAATTTGTTAACAAAACGCTGTGGTTTACTACGTTTTGTCATTAAATTATAGTATGCCCAAAAGATCTCCAAAGATGATCGGAGAGAATTGATAAAATGTGATTTTCTACAAGCCGCGGTATTAACCGAAGTATCAACAGGAGCCGAATTACATAAAAAAAAATGACCCAAAATTACTACAATTACGTCCGAGGTACTTTTCAGTTTACGGAAAAGTCCGAGCGATGTTCCGAATGCAGTTGATCGTGAGATTGGCCGAGTGGTGTTCCGAATGGTATGACGTCATAAATGGACGGAGCTGTATATGTACAAAGTAAAACACATGAAATATGATTTTTTTTTTGCGAATAAAGTTTTTTTTGCGAATAAAGTTCTTCGCAATTCTTCTTATATCATATATGCGTTTCATATATGCGTTTTACGGTTTTTCGCCATCGTGCTTAAATATACTACATATGCAATAATACGATTCTGGACTATGATTAATGCAGCATAAAAAATGTTACAAATGATAAGACTGATTGATATATCCTTCATTTCTGAGGTATTTATCAAATGTATCAGTCATATGCGTAAAAAAGGCGACTTGCATTTAACCCATTTGTACCAAATAGATAGGGCACTGTAGAGAAGGATTTTCTCAAAAATAAAGGGCATGATTATGAAACGCGGAAATATCCATCTAAATTTTTCGGATTCTAGGAAAAGGGTAGAATTGGTTGGGGTTAAAGTACATATGTACTTGAGAATTTAATTATGTACTTTTGTTTATCAGCCTTCAGATCTGATTAGCTTGAGTTCTAAAGGGTGGTCACTGACGGTGGGCATTCATATATCTGTAGGATTGAATGCTTTTATCCTTTCCAAAAGCAGATACTCGAATGTGGAGCATGAATTTTTCTTGGTTTGAGGTCATAACTTCTTTATTTAATTATCTTCTTTTTATTTTACTGAAATGGGAATTTACTCAAGTTGTTAGATGTATTTTTTAGGTTTTTTTTTCAATCTATGCAGAAAGCAATTTAAAATCAAAAGAAATTTGTTAATGCTTTTTGATGGATTATCTAGAAATAACGGTAGATTATCACTTGATAAACTCATCACCTAACCAGTGAAATAATCAAAAACTTAAACCCCGTTTTCGTTCATTTCGCCCTATCTGACGTCATCCAAGCAGAGCCCCAAAAAGGACGCTACTTTCATCAGAGTGATTCCTTTTGCTGAAAAGAAATGATGACATTTGTTTTGATCATTATATTTAGATGTTAAAGCCTCAGTTACCTGCATAAAAAATAAGGCTCGTCAAGAGAATATGGGTTGGAATGAACGAGACTTCAATGTTTGTTTCATTTCTAGATGACTAAGAGTTTTATATAGAGGATAATCGTTTGTTTCAGTGTAGGATCGATTGATATTTCATTGAGTGAACAATAAAAGCTATATTTTCACGAGTGGCGGAGCCACAAGTGAAAATATAGCTTTTGTTGTTCACGAATTAAAATTTTAATCGATCTTACACGAAAAACGAACGATTATTCGATTTCTTTAATGCAAAAATGAGACAAAATGTGAAATTTCTCGGACATATTTTGGTAAAGCGCGTCATTTTGCACGTGATTGCTATGCAACGCTCATTGTGACGTTATTTATTTCGCCCCGCATAGATGACGTCAGATGGGATGAAATTCACTAAAGCAGGGTATAAGTTTTTGATAATTTCACTGCTTTTGCGGTGAGATTATTAAGTGATAATCTACCATTATTTCTCGATAAATCACCGAGAAGCATTAAAGAAATCTTGATAATTGATAAAATTGTTACGAACACTGACAATAGAAGACCAGTAAAAACTTAGAAAGAGCCATTTGTTGCAATCTTTGTTTTGTTCCAGAAAAAAATAAAGCGGGTTGCATTTTTGTGCAGACATCTTGTGTTAATTCTAGAGAGTGATTCACGAGCTCAACTTTGAATATAAGAACTGAACCCCCTTAAATGTACTTAAGGTAGCCAAGCTGAAAAGATACTTACAGTCCGAAGCAATTCAATTTGTTAGCAGGTATAGGAATTCAGGTAGCAGAAATCGAAATATCGTACTGTATGTCAATCAGTGCCTGCAAATACGTCCAAGTGATATGCGAAATCACTAGGAATGAACTACCAAACCGAACAATACGCACATACGTAGAAAAAATTTCACAATCCAGAATTTATGCCAATATATCGTATATGAATGATCAGAATTTCGAAACAAATTTTCGCGAAGGAGATCGGACAAATCTCGGGTCATCCTTCTTTTTTTTAGAAAAAAGGAGCATACAGAAAGGTAGAATGACCATTATAAATTTAAAAACATGAAAAATGTGGAAAGTCTTAGAGCCTCTCGATGGTTTCATTTTACCTTTGTTCTGTTGGCATAATTATATCAGGTTGCAAACTCAAGCAACTTTTGATAAATCAGCTTTCAGGATGTAAAAACGCATGCAAAGATGTTACCTTGCAACATATTTGGAACGTTTCCTGAACGTGAACATCTTTTCAACCTCTGGGCTGGGAGCTCCAAAAATTAGGAAATGTTCAGATAGTGTTCTTTTGCTTAAACAGTGTTTAAAGGGAGGGTTCTATAAAATCATCGTACTCACAGAAGTGCAATGTACTCTATTACTTTTGCATCTAACAGGTTCAGTGCACTTTGTAGTAACATACTGGATATTTGTCTAACAATATCGAGCAAATTCTTCCTGAAAGCAACACTTTCATATTGATAAGTCGAGGTCCGTTATCAGAAACACATGACAAGCTTCAATCAAAGGTCTCTTAGTTCAAATCTTCAATTGATATTTCTCTATGTATATACTATGTAGTTTTCAAAGACTATAGAATTCTCAAAACATGCTTGGGCTGAGACCATTGACCTTTACACAGAAATACAAAAATGCCAAATACTTTCTTTCCATCTGAGCTCTGCAAACTGCGACGTTGGTCACAATCTATAGCCTTTAATCAGACCGAATTTATCTAGCTTTATCTCTATGTCTCTGAAATTATAGACATGTACTTATAATGATATGTGCGTTGCATTTAAAAAAACGAACTTGAAATCACAATTATTGAGAGAAAGACTCACAATAAGCGCCATAACCAGAAAAAAGTGCATAGGTTATTTTTGGTGATTGTCAAAAGAACTTCGGATTAATTTATGCGTTTTCTTTACGTGATCTTGATTCCTTCACTTCTCATTTCATTTTGAGAACGTGGCTCCCTTGGATAATCCCAGTTCTGACAAAATGAATTGGTTTTTAAATTAGGAAACATGCATGTCAAGTTGCACATTGCAGCAAATATGAATTATATCAAATTTCTATCATTCTAAAAACCCTTGTGGTAGACAGATTAAGTCAGCATTTCAGGAAAATGAGAAACTCTTTTTGTTTTAAAAATCCTCAAAACTTGCCAATTCATGGAAATCCGACACCATTTCTAAATTTACAGCTGCTTATCTCGTCAAAATATACATTTCTTTATCAGCAAAATACCCAAAAACTTTTCTTCTCATAGAGTCATATTGCGTTTAAAACTACTTAATTTTAATGAAATCCACGCCACTGACCTCGTTTTCATGCCCCAGGTACTGCGCAGACTCACTGAGTTTTCGGATGTAAGGAGAGTTTTCATTGGCTTATGCCTTGTGGGCGGGTCTAACCGTATTCTCGAATGAGGCAGGGTAGCACTTGCTTGGACATTGGAACGGAGGCCTTGTTGCCGTTCATATTCATAGTATTTCTAGGAATACCGCGTTCCGACCGATAAGGAACACGGCGTCTCCTAGAAGGAAAGCCGGGTTTCTGGCTTCCAAAAGGACGCTATTCTACCTATTTTAAGCTTCCTTGATGAATAGTTAGGGAGTTTAAAAACATGGCATATGATTCAGTGCGATGGACGACACTGATATCGTTGCTGTTCGTCCTGGCGGCGGCACAAGACAATGAAAGTAAGTTTGTTTATATTTTATCATTTGTGACTCGCCTTTGATTCATTTGTAATATATAATAACCGTCCGGACAGTGCAAAAAGTGTCGATCCAGGTCTGACTCCGCGGACCGCGCAGACTGACCAAGGGCAAAACTTTTCATACTTTGTTGGTTTCCTGACTCTAGAATGATCGTCCCACCTTCCTAAATAATTCTTTACGACATGCAACATTTGTTTAACCTCCGCTACTTCAACTCCAACTTTTTTCTACTTTCTAGAGTTTCTAGATTGCCCCGTTTCGCCCGACGGGTCACATTTACATAGTAGCATGTGCGTGACATTTCGAGAAATTTGATGTGTACGTGGTTGCCAGATATTGAGCTACAATGACAATCAAACAGAGTATGAAAATATTCTTAAAGTGAGCGCATAGTTAAGACTAAAGAATTCACAGGATAATCATTATCCTGTGAATTCTTTAGTCTTAACTACGCGCTCACTTCAAGTAGCCTAAACATTGCACGCATACGAAATAGTTGGAATTATCACGCACATGCTCGTATGTGAACCGTCACGTGAATGAGTAACATGGGAATTCGATAACAAATAATTGAGTAAAAGATTCGATCAGGCAGAGATCACCTAGAAGACGCAAATTTTAAAAGAAGATTGTGAAAGATGGCAGAATATTCGTTTAGATTCAAAGAATGTACAAAATACAATCCGTGCAGACCGACAAGGGTCTATATATTTCGCTCTGAGTCCAAGTTAGTCTCTTTTTACCTGATTATTTATAATGATTTATAATTTGTGACCCGTCACGCAAAAGGGATCATCTGAGAACTTTCTACAATGAATATTTGTAAAAGAGATTGGGTCCAGCATAGGTCAACCAGAGGTCGCATTTCAAAAATTTTTTCACCGGAAGGTAGATTGAACATTTTAGATTCAGAAAATAAGCCCATTGCGATAAGTTTCGACCCTAGTCAGTCTGTGCAAACCGCGCAGGCTGATTAGAGTCGATACTTTACGCACTACCCAGATGGTCCCTTTTCGCGTAACGGGTCACATTTATTTAACATATGTACTTCGGGGAAAGAAAAACGTGAAATTTCGTCATAACTACTCTAGGCAATTAAAAATTAATCGTACTAGTTAGATATGGCATTTCCAATTCTTCCCTTTTTTATTTACGAAAATGTATTTTCATTCCAAACTCAGCTTCCCATAATTAACAAGAACATGTATTGTTCAAATAATGGTTGTTTGTTTGAGAGTTAGCTCGATATTTTTTTATTGGGTGAATAAAAAAGCTATATCTAGATTTGATTTTAGCTTATGTTGTTCACAAAATGAAAGATTTATAGTTTATATTCTGTATTAATTGTATTGTGTATCAAACAGATATGTCGTCACCCACACATAGTTTTTGATTTTCACAAAATAATAACTATAAATTAAGAAAATGTATTTAAAACAAATTTGTACCGGGAGAGAATAAAGTAAAATGCATGTACATATAAAGTGATAAGTGATCGTAAAATAGGCCTACCGAATATTCAATCAAACGGATAATCAAAAATGACTGGCTTTGGCGTGATTTCGTTTCTTTTAGTTCAATCGTTAAAAAAATGTATTTTACTCGTTTAAAAGTTACGCATTTTGACAATTTCAGTCACCACCTCTTAATACGCGCATGGTAGAGGTTCACATTATATTCTATATTTGAAAGTCCATTGTTCACATGCGTAGTCGAATAGGGAATTCTGCCGTATAAGATTTATACAGAGAGAGAGAGAGAGAGAGAGAGAGAGAGAGAGAGAGAGAGAGAGAGAGAGAGAGAGAGAGAGAGAGAGAGAGAGAGAGAGAGAGAGAGAGAGAGAGAGAGAGAGAGAGAGAGAGAGAGAGAGAGAGAGAGAGAGAGAGAGAGAGAGAGAGAGAGAGAGAGAGAGAGAGAGAGAGAGAGATTTATAAAAAATAATAACGCAGACATTATTTTTAAGTAAAAAACTCACTTTACATTTGAGTCTATTACATATTTAAACCACCAGCAATTTGTTTAGAAAGGAGTCTTCAGGAATCTTTAATGCGTAGAATGTATAGCGTCTGTTCTTTTGTACAGAGAATATATTAAAGACAGAATCAGATTGAACGGATGTATGGACACCGGCTTTTTTTTAATACTTTCCAACAAAATCCAACCCTTTGACGCTCTTGTGTGTATAAGGGAAAAAATAGTTGTAAAAAAAATATATTTGTCACAAGCGTCCACAACGCCCCTCCCCCCCCCCCCCGAAAAAAGACGAATATTTTGAAAATGTCAATGATTGAACGATGTTTGCGTAACTTTTTTTGAATTTTGGCCAGTTCAAAATATTGCTAATAAAATAATTGCTATAGCTAATAGAAGTCACTCCCTTCACTTTGACTTTGACCACGTCATTAATATTGGTATCCGACTTCATTTACTATTTAAAAATTGAATGTTTCCTCAAAGATTATCTGCGGTATTATACTATAATTATTTATAATCGAAATACTAATTACATGTACTGAAAATCCATTTAACTAAAGGTGCACCTTACTTTAATTTAAGAAAGAATGAAACGTGTCTATCCGAGGTATTTTTCAGCTATACTCTTTTCTTAGATTAAAAAAAAATGAAGTAAAAAATATGTTAATGTATGTTATTATTAGAATGTATTAGGCCTACGATGTGTGTTATCATTATGATTATTATTGTTTTAATTATTATTATTATTATTATTGAATGAAAATTATCGGTTTGATAAAAGTAAAACAGTCGAAAAGACAAAAACAAAAAAAATGTTTTTTGGAGGGGCTCATTGCTCTGTAATGGCTTAAGTAAGAATAGCTAAAATAGAACACAAATAATGAATTGAAAACTTATGTTTTTTGTCAACAAGAATATCAATGAATAAATTTTCTAAACAAAAAGGAAAATACTGTAAGAAAATAGTTCTCTGAAAAGGTTGTTCATTCCGGTGCGTAGATTGATTCGCATTCGGAACACCACTCGGCCAATCTCACGATCAACCTCGGATGTACATAGACGGACTATTTTTAAAAAATACGGGAAAACCTTGGAAAAACTCGATGACGTCAGTTAAAATGGCGTTAGCCCTCGAAACTGTGAGTGAAAACATTCGACGTCGCCAACGCTACTCGTTTAAGTAACTGACGTGAAACCAACGAATACTGATAAAAATATTTTTAGGTTCTTAGATAACGACTGAAACAATCTTAATTTTTGAGAATGATTCGTCATTCTCAAAAAATAAGATTTTTCAGCCGATATTTACTGATATAAATAGATATAAATATCTATGATATATATAATACGTACTTAGTGTAATATGAAATAAGGCAAAGCCTTAACTTTGAAGCGATCGCAGCTGAAATATTGTTTGTTACAAGAGATAGAGAGAGGGAAAGAAAGAAAGAAGAGAGAGAGAGGGGGGGGGCACATGTAATTTATAGTTTATTGCGAATGTATGTAGTAGATTTATAAATGTTTCTGATGCACAGTCTATTCCCCCAGAAACTTCGTGATCCTTTCATAATTTAGGAGATGAAGAGTTTATTTCTTAAATTCACCGATGTATGAAACTTAAAAACCAATCAGACTGTATGATTATGTGATGCAGATTCACACACAATTTTGATTAAGTTTTGAGTTTTACACCACTATGAAATCAAGACATAACTTCTAGATAACCTTAGATTTAATTGCAAAAATGTGAAGATTTATCAATAAAAGTAGAAATTCTTTATGGGGCTACTTTCCACTGAAACAAATTTTAAAGCCAAGAAGAATGTATAAACCTTTTTAACATAACTGGAATCAAATTAGCATCTTTCAGAAATAAAGGGTTTTGGCGACGGGTCCACGTAGGCGTACCCAACAACAAAATCCTTACACAACTACATAAACTTTACAAACACGCATTTCTTTCTTTCCCACAATGTTTTCTCATGACCTAAAACCAACTAATTGCTACATTTCTTGTTTTGGATGTTAAAAGACAACTAGGGTCACTATTTTCTACATTAAACTCGATAAAAATCGTGAGAACAGTGTTGCATGTATTTACAAGTTCACTAGTCTATGATTGAACTGTTTAAAGTTTTAGACTATAGTATTCGTGACGTCATTAGCCATCAGTGATGACGTAAATTATTTGTTGTCATTTTAAGCTTAACATGCATGCATCATGTAAATCTGAGGTTTTAAACGTGTTCCAGGCCGTAAATGTGTAAGGACTGGAGGTAGGGATGTTGAAATTAGCCTTGTCATTCTGTATAGCGAAAACTAATAAACATTTTGTGGGAATTTCCGCGCGAATTGCTTCGGTCGGCCTCGATTTTGGCTTTGTTTATGTTGCTTCCGGTAGAAAATAAAATCTTCAAAGAAACATCCTTTTTTGGGGATAGCTTAAATTAATTTTCAATTTTTAAATCTTTCCTTTACGACGGGTACGTTAAGGTATTTTTTTCAATGCATTTTCTAACTTTTTATCGGCCCTGCAAGTGAATTCACTCCGGATGGAAAATGACACGTTTGTTTCGTTTGACAGTAGAATAGAATAGAATAACACACGTTACCATAAACGCTCGCTTCGCGCTCACGGCCTTCGGCCGTTCGCGAGCTGCGCTCGCTATTATATGAAAAAAAAATATCTAACAAGGTTGGGAGAATTGAAAATTATCGAGGCTCTGCCGAGACAATTATCAATTCTCACAACCGAGTTAGATATTTTTTTTAATAAAATACACTTAGTACGTATTATATTTATCTTATAACCTCTATTTGTCTTGCTTTCGACGATGTTTCTTACTGAAATGCAAGTTTCTAAAAATAACCGCATTATATCTTTGTTCTAAAAATAACTATGTGATATCATAAAAAATATCATTAGGGATGTTATCATACAGATACTGGTATAGTTATAAGATAAAAATAGATATAAATCTACAGTGCTAGTTTTTCTTACACTGTTTCCGCCTCAAAAAATGCACGATTTTGTTACATACCCATCCGCCTTACATACATCCGAGGTATGTTGTAGTTAACGGAAATGGCCGAGCGATGTTCCGGATGGATTGATTCGGTTCTTAGCGTCGATCAGAAAACACGTGATCCAGCTATGGAACTTATTCTCATTGTAAGAATCAATAATCAAACCCGACTAATTTGTTTCAACGTGCTACGACAATCTGTTAATGGCGGGAAATAGGTTGAATAAGAGAGATCGTCACGTGTGCGTAAGTGAACAACAGGGAGTCGGCACCTGATGATTTAGCCATGAAAAAAATATTTATGAATGCATTTTTTTTTATTTTATTTTTTTGAAAAAACAATTTTTAGGTCTAGATTTAAATCATCATGAGCGGAATCCCTGTGAAGTGAACTGGAAGTTTTGGATCCCGCTGTAAATCATTCATTTACACAGTGTTTTCCTCCTTTTGATAATCAGATGTGGGACCGTCCACGGAAATGTGTCCCGCTGATTTTTTTTTTTTATAAAAAGCATATGTTTTAAAAAAAATCAGCGTGTCATATCCCTGTGGAACCGTCAGCATATCAGAGAGAGGGGTACATTATTGCAGCTTACCAACAATACGTTATCTATAGACTCATGGGAGATTATTCTAGATGCATTTTGTGTGATTTTTTTAATCCGCTATCCAGCAACCAACAGCTAAGTGTAATCACCCGTAGGCGGTGCTCTTGTTTGGTTTTTTGTTTTTTTTTTTGTTTTTTTTTATTCGCGATTTTCTTACCAAAACGACAAATATCTTAAAAATTTTGTCAACTGAAATTGAATTTGAACCAGTCCAAAATAAGGGACAATGATGCAAAAATGCAGCCTTTGGATAACATTGCTTAGTAGTGTCTTTCCTAGGATGAAAAAAAGGGGGGGGGGAGATTTTGTTGAAAGCTAGCATCATTGCAAAAAAGATGGAAATTTTATCTCTTTCTCTATGTAGAAAAAATTTGAATCATCTAGAAAGGATTTTTCAGAAGAATGTCCTAAAATGGGAAATCTCCCTCCTAGAAAGGACACTGGCTTAGTAGTTTATATTTTCCTTTATAATATGACTGATGTCAAGGGAGTGATATAACCCATTGAATATTTTTGTATATTATAGTTACATGGATGTTTTTACACTAGTGGATCAAGTATGCAAATGAGCTAAGAATGTAAAGTAATATTCATTTCATTTCATTGTGAATTTGGTGTCATAATGCATTTGATGACATCAATTTGCAAACGGCATTACCCCATTAATCATTATATTCGTTTCAAGGAATAATTCCAACTCAAAAATAACTGGAATTTTCTGGATATATTGCAAAAAGTCAGTTCATATCATAAATAGAATATCAAATTTGTGCTCATGAAACATGGTATTTATCAAACTCCTCATCTAAAGCAGATAAATCGGCAATATCACGTTTTTATCTGTTTATAGATGACTTTATAATTCAATATTCTCTATCACTTTCCTGTTTTACAAATTTTTGGACCTGTCCAAATTCAAAGGCTTTGCAGACAAAAATTTAAAGTGGATTTAATTAGAAAAATAACCATTCAGTAGGGTAGAAAATAGTGTGGAAAAAGAAGAAATTGCTTATCAGAAGCAATTTCTTCTTTTTTCACAATGTTTTCTCCATCATAAAATCACAGGCACATTAAAAGCAGGGATTAAACAGCAAAGGGCTATATACTTTCAGTTTGTAAAGACAAAAATGAAGGAGATGTTTGGGTGACTGGCAGTCCCTGCGAATATTGCAGATGTGAAGGCGGACAAGTTATCTGTGAGATTGTCAAGGATTGTATGGAAGGTAGGGACAAGTGTTGGGCAGGGATATATCTAATACGTACTTAATGTTTTGTATTAGAAAAAATATCTAACGAGGTTGGGAGAATTGATCATTGTCGAGGCTCTGCCGAGACAATTATCAATTCCCACAACCGAGATAGATATTTTTTTTGTACAATACACTAAGTACATATTATATTTATCTTATAACCCCTATTTGCCTAGTTTTCGTTGATGTTTCTAGCAGAACTGCAAGTTTCTAAAAATAACCCCTCTTTATCTTTGTTCTTAAAATAACTATGTGATATCATAAAAAATATCATACGGGATGTTATCACATGGATATTTCTATAGTTATAAGATGAAATTCTGGATCAGAATAGCAATTGCAAAAATATCACATTTAGCCAAATCTAATGAAAATTAAGAATTTTTGGTGAGAAATGTTAACAAATCAATGGCTAAGCATGAAACAGTTGTAACTGCCTAGATAACTATAGGCAGTTACAACTGTTTTGCACTTAGCCAACAAAATCATTCACTAAATAACATTTTGCTTTTAGATTTTTCTCTCATTAAGGCAGTTTCAATGAGATTTTTGGCAAAAAAAATGAGAGTATCTTTCAATCAATATTGCACCAAAAAAAAATCCTGGTTGGGCAATCGATTTCAAATCATTATCATTGATTATTGGTTTTTAGTCAAAAGAGCAAAATCAACTAATGATCCATACTACAATCGGTTTCTTCGAAATTAATACAATTCTTAATGAATGTATGCTATTGCATAACAAAGTATGTTCTAAAACTTCTGGAACGGGGGTACACTCAACCATCGGTGGTCAGTGACCACTAATTCAGTGGTCAGTGAACACTAATGGTTCAGTGTAGGTTTATTCTCAGCATTAGCTTCAAAAAGATTGATTTTCTCTAGTAAAATGATGTTACCAGAAAATAAGAAGTAACCAAGACTAAGTGTTTGACATAAATCTTTCAAAACATTAACCCTTGTCATGCTGAACGCAGAATATTCCTGCTTTGGCAGGAGCTTTAGACAAACATCAGCCTGCACATATGTGCAGTCTAATGTTAGTCTATACCACCTGTTTCTCAATTTTATACCAGAATTGTCAATAGATTTAGTTTTTCAAATAAAAATTGATCTACAGTTGGTAATTTCAGTGCTTTTTGCCCTTTGATTTTGATGCAATTTTTAGTCAAAATTTATTCAGCATGACAAGGGTTAAATGGCTGTAATTTACAAATTATTGGCAGATTAATGGCTTATGAGGTTTCTTAATTGATTATCTCAGGTGAGACTCCTTTATTTTGCAAATTAGGAGTCCAATGGACTTCCTTGATCATATTAGAATATATATTTCAAAAATCAAATGAACTTTTCAACTTTACCAGCTTGTCAAAAATCTAAATCTTTTCAAAACAAAAGTTGTTGCAGATTACATTATTTTGCTATAATTGACTATTTTTTTTTTGTTTTTTCCCTGTAGACTTTTTTTCTAATTTTCTTTTGGAAGAACACCTGGAAAAGAAGAAATTTCTTTTGACAAGTAATTTTTTTTCCAAAGTTGAAAATTCAGACTTCTTACTTAGAGTTAACTCCATGATTTCACATCCCCTTGATTAAATGACTGATTTCAAAATAATTTTCCACAGGACATTAGACGTTTCTCCAAAATGAGTGGATGTGCCATTTTTGGTAATCTTTTCCACAGTTCAAGGTTCTTCCCCCTGTCTGGAAAATGACTGTCCTCAGGAATTCCAGGGCCTGTTTTACTAATCTTCTTATGACAAAATTAATCGTAAGTCAAAATAACAAATCGTAACTGTTGTTTTCATTCATTGTTAGATTCTGGCTTGCAATATCTAATTGGAATCGTCATAATTAGACGATTCCAATGAGATGATGCATGGCAGAATTCCATATTTAGTTACTACAGTAGAAGCAACTTTAAGTTTTGAGTTACGAAAAAAAATGATCATAACATGTTTAGTAAAACAGGCCCCTGGTCCATGGTAAAAGCATAAAGTTTGGTAAAATCCACTGTCTGTGGTAAGATCGTAAATGTCCAGTTTTCATATTACTTTGACAGGTAAATTCACAGAGCAGGCCATACTCTTTGTAACCCGCAAATAAATATTCGACTTCATCGGGATTCGAATCCGGGACCTCTACATCCCAAAGTGAGTGCTCTACCACGTCGCTATAAAAGCTAGCTTGTACGGCAAGGCAGTACAAACACCCCTTATACTCAACCCGGCTACATACACCCCCTCGACAATTAAGATTCTTCCACGAATCTTCTCAATTCAACATCCTCAACTACCAAATCACATAACTACCACCAAATGTGGGTTATTTACAGTGGGAGCCAAATGTAACCCGCAACTTAATATTCGACTCCGTCAGGTTTTGAACCCTGGACCTCTACATCCCAAAGCGAGTGCTCTACCACGTCGCTATAAAAGCTAGCTTGTTATTAAGGCAGTACAAACACCCATTATACTCAACCCGGCTACACTCTACATGTGAAGAGCAATTGTCCACAAAATATCACTGAACCCATATGTGCGTTGGGGCAAAAATTTGTTGTTGTTTTCTTATCCTTTTTTCCCACAATTTTTCGGACACATGTGATGGTTTCATGGTTTCTTTTCAGATTGCACTTTTTTTTAAACCCCCGAAGGGTCGTATTATGTTATGGCTCCTGTCATCCATCCATCTGTCCGTCTGTCCGTCCGTTAGCAATTTTTGTGTGCACAACTCCTCCTAAACTATCCATGGGAATGAGCTGAAACTTTATACAATTACTCCCTATGATGTCTAGTTGTGCATAAGACCTTTGAAATTAAAATCGCTTTAGTCATTCCTGAGAAATCTTGAATTATCTGCCCTTGAATTTAACATAAATCACTATATTATGATCACTATATTTTGTGCGCAGAACTCCTCCAAAAAGCCAATTGCACTGAAAGGGTTCAAGACACAATGACTCTCTATGATGTCTAGTTGTGCATAAGACCTTAGAAATACAAATGTATCCAGTCATTCCAAAGAAATCTTGAATTATCTGCCCTTGAATAACCGAAAATCACTGTTTTTTTTATTTGCAGCTCCTTAACTATCAATTGAAATGAGCTGAAACTAGACACAATTACTCTCTATAATGTCTAGTTGTGCATAAGACTTTTCAATTCAAAATGCTCCAGTCATTCCTGAGAAATCTTGAATTATCTGCCCTTGAGTTAAAGGAAAAACAAACAAAAAAAAAAAAATAGATAAAAAATGTCAGCTTATTTTCTCCTACATTTTGGATGGGAATAAAAGGAAGCTTGCCACAATGACTCTGAAGGTTGTCTATTGTGCTTAGGACTAAATATTTTTCACATGTTAAGTAGATCCTGATTTATCTGCCCTTTACTTCAAAAAATAGTTTAAAATTACAGATTTTTTGTGTGTGTGTGCACAACTCCTACAAATTTGATTTGATTGAAATGAATCTTGCCACAATGTAACCCTGATATTTGGTTGAACTTAAGACTTCAGAAATTCAAAAAGCTTGGGTCTTTCTTGTATTATCTGCCCTTGAATTGTTTGAATTTCACTATATTTCTTTTGTGAGCACCTGGTCACACTTTGAATTGGAATGAACTGAAACTTGCAAAATGACTGTTTGAGGTATAGTTGTACATAAAACCATTTTCAATTTACACTCAAAGGGTCATACTATGTTATTGCCCCAGTCGTCTGTCTATCTGCAATTTTTCTAGCTATCATTCAAGCTCATGTTACTGACAAGCCAAGGGACTGACAAGCCCCATCGGGTGTATATGCGCTGCTCTGTGAAGCTCTTGTTCATCATTGTTTGTGCCTTCTTTCTATTTTGACTTGTCTGAAATTTTTAATTAAGCATTACTGGACTTACTATTTTCAGTTTCCACAGCAGACTTCACTTGCCGTTCAATATCATTCCCTCTCGTAGAAAATCTCATAGAAAATAGAAACAAAAGCACCTCCTACAGGTGAAACAGAGGGGCCGGATAATGCAAAATTTCTAAGTGCAAAAAAGGGCATTAAAAATGCTTCCAGAGTTAAACCCCTTGATAGTCTGGATAGCTCTTGTGTTTGTGAACACACATGCTAAGTTTCATGAAGATATCTTGTCATGCTGAACCCGGAATATTCCTGCTTTGACAGGAGCTATAGTCAAACATCAGCCTGCACATATGTGCAGTCTGATGTAAGTCTACAGCACCTGTTTCTCACTTTCAAACCAGAATTGTCAATAGATTTAGTTTTTCAAATAAAAACTGACCTAGAGTTGGTTCTTTCAGTGCTTTTTGCCCTTTGATTTTGATGCAAATATTCAGCCAAAATTTATTCAGCATGACAGGGGTTAAATATCAATAGAGATATGACCATGCAAGGTTGAAGTTTGTTGTGCTAAGACCAATGCAAAGAACACCAAGGTGATCATAATACCTCAGGTTTTCTACAAAAGTAGCTGAGCTAATGAAAAACAGAGACAATGTAGTTATAATTGCTTTAAACTTTTTCAGATGAACCTGATCCACGAGAGCTTGCTAGTAAACAGGTAACGCAGAATTCTTTTAACTCTTATCCTCAAAATTTTAATTTTGATTCACTTTTATCCTGCTGAATTCTAATTTTGTTTCACACTTATCCTGCTAAATTTGAATTTCGTTTCACCCTTACAGTGCTCTCAATAAGTGGACGCGTCCATGTATTATACGTCTAGAATTATAGAAATAAAGTCCAGAAAAACAGACCCTGACGTAAAAGAACATTCGAGATTCAAGAAAAACATTCTGTAATTTGACCCCAGACATTTTACCATTTTACCTAATAAAGGATGTAAATTAACTCCACATGTGTAAAAAATCGATATTTAACATTAAGTTGGCCAAAACAAGTCACGTGTAATGCCCGAGGTAATAGACTTTTGCTATATAAACCAGTCTACAATTACGCAATCTTGCAGGCTAGGTTTGCGTCAATACATATCCGTTGTTACCTTTCTTATGTCGGACTCACTTTGACAAATTTAAATTGGTGGAATATTCGTAAGATCAAACAAATTTCACACAGCCCTGACTGACAATTTTTCCAAACATCGCTCTCTAAGAATTTAAGAATCTAGCTACTAGTAATTCTGGAATGAAAAAAGACGCTACCAGAATACATTTCCAAAAGGTCATTTGGCTGTCCTCGTTTATAAACAACATCTTCGGAGAACACATGGAAATCCTGATGAAGTCATTCAAATTTTCTGCAACAACAATGTCCAACGAGAGATTTGAACAGACAAAGTTCTTTGTCTTCACTTATTCGAGTAATTTTTCAGATTAATTAAGTTAAGATTCAACAGGCAGTACATTTATTTGCACATTACCTAGAACGTTTGCAACCCCTAGAACAGCAGGGCAAGGAAAATGAAGGTGCATTATTTTCTGTTATATCATTGGATACCAAAACATCGTAACAGCCTGGTTTTTATCTGTTTATAGATGATTCGTTTAATAAATTTGGTATTCCATGACCACTCATTCAATATCCTCTATTTAATTTTTAACTTCTTTGTTTTTTTTCTCTTGCAGGACCCCCATGATCCCAAAAGTTTGTTGCCAGTAAGTGAATAATTCTATCTATGAAATAATTTCGTTTTTGTGTTCATGTGTAAATGAATAAAGTCTAATCGGGAGGGGAGGTTTATGCGTAAAAGGTAAAATCTGTTCATGAGACTTGTCCTTTAAAAGATGAAAAAGGGTTGAAAAGGGGAAAAAGAGTTGTTTTTCAAGAGAAAAATTGAAATCTTAGAAAAAAGTACAATTTTCTTTTCTTATTCCAAATTCTATGTATTTCCATTGTGATCCTAACTCATTTAAGTCCTTATCATGCACATAGAGAGAGAGGTAATACACTACTTTAGCAACTGGTGTGGCTTGAACCTGCAACCACCAGATTATGAGTTGAAAATGCTAACCACCCAGCCAACGAGCTAGACATTTACAGTTTTGGCAGTTTCAGTGATCTGACAAGGCTGCAATTTTGCACTATTTAATTAATTAATTAATTAATTAATTAATTTTCTTATCATTTACCCTGAATAAAAAATGCTGAATAAAAAACCTTGGCAAAAATATCTTTAAATCAAAGTGCTGAAAGCTCTGAATTTCCTAATTGTGAGTCAGCATTTGATTTTGAAAATATAATTTCTGAAACTTTCCTGGTTTAAAAAGGAAAACCAGGTTGTATAGACTAAGATCAGACTGCACATATGTCTGTAGCTTCTGCCAAAGCAGGAATATTCTGGGATCAGCATGACAAGGGTTAATTAATTCATTTTCTCCAAGATATTATTGATGTCTCCTTATTTTAAGAGAATGGAAACAATTGTCTTCTTGATTCAAAAACTCTAGAAGCCCGTTGAAAGACTGGACATATTATGTGATCACCTGTGGCATCCAGACAGGCTGGTGGTGTCTGCATCTTTGTCCTGAACATTATGTTCTGTCACCTTAAGTCTAATATTCCTCTCATGAGTCCAGTGCCCAAGAACCATAATTTTACCTAGCTTCATATTTGAATTATTTCCCTTTGTCAATTTCATACTTGGACATCCAGCAGTGTAATGGGTGTTGGGTGTTACAATTTGTCACCTTGTTGTTTTTTAGGGGCCACAAGGAGTTCGAGGTGACCGAGGGGACCCTGGATCTGCTGGGACATCGGTAAGCCATATCTGTTTTCTTACTCGAGGATAATACAATAAAGTGGTGAGAGACTCTTAGTCATCCCAGATTTTATAATTCACTAAGAGAGAAAATGCATTCTAACCACTGCTACCCACTTTTACAGCTGGGTGTACTTGGGCTCTGGCTGTAATATGCAAGGGCGTTACTCCCATTTCGCAATGTACGCAAGTGCGTAAAAGAAATTGAAATCTGTTGAAAAATATTGTTGATGAATGACCATAACATCGAAACTACACATTATTCAAGCCTGTAGTTACGATGTTTTGATTATTCACCAAGGCTCAAATCATAAAAAGGAAGAGGATGGAGTGCATTCATCCTTTGTCACGGTCAACACATTGCCTTTATCCTGTATATTCTTTGGTTGTCGCCTTCTGAGTGCGTATAAATTCCAAAGTTCTAGATACACCTATGATGTGTCCTGCCCAAGTTCCCCTAGCCAATGAACTAGATACCTTAAAAGGTTTGCTATCATCATGGAAAACAACAGGTGGTGTAAAAATCATGCCCTTTTTCGAAGAAGAAGGGGTACATTACTTTGCTCTTGTCTTCGTTTGTTCTGTCAGTCGATTGGTTGGTCAGTCTATTACAAAACAAACTGTCCTCAACCGAAGCATATCTGAAAAATATCCGTCGGGAGAAAGCCTTGTTATGGGAGACCCTTCTCACCACTGTCCTGCATAGCTTCATTGGTTTAAATGCAATGTCTGACACCTGCGTCAGGGAAGATCTTCTTTGGCTCAGTAGTTAGTGCATTGGACTTGTAAACCAAAAATTTGAATATTACTTGTCAAAGTGGGTTCGAAGCCGGCTCACAACGGATATTTTTCAGCTATGCTTCGGTTGAGAACAGTTTGTTTATAACAGGTCAGTCCATTTTTATCTAGAGCATATCTCAAAAAGTGTGCAACCTAGAATTATGAAACACCACAGGTGAAAAGGTCTTATTGAGGGCAAATGCGGTACATAAGAACCATAAGTCTACTCATCATATTTTTTACTTATTGCCCTTTGTTAGCTTTATAACTTGATTTTTGTCCGGAGCATATCTAAAAAAATATGTAAGCTTAAGAATCGTGATTCTTCACAGCTGGATAGTTCTTATTGAGGAGGTGTGCAGTGCACAAGAACCACAACTCTACTCATCATACTTTCTGAGTTATTGCCCTTTGTTAATTGACAAATAATTTGCCATTTACCTGCTTTTTTAGGGGGGCATAAATGTTTTTCAAATATCTCTTGTTTTCAGTAATATTTGTGACTGACTTTACACAAGGACGGTTTTAAGAGACTCACAGATAAGTCATCCAGACCATCAAAACTATTTCAGGGGAGTCCCATAGACTCTCTGGAGTTCAACCTCAAAAAAGAGTTTGAATCAGTCTTCAACTCTTTCCTGAAGTTGAGCCCCAAAGTTTTATTCATATTCACAGGGGTGTGGAATTCCCATGCCCGACTTGTCCGAAACAACTTGCCCACGGACAAGTAAATACCAGAGCAAATTTTGGAACAGTACTTAAAAGATGTAGGAAAAAAATTCTTCATTTGTTTGTATCAAAGGGAAAAAACATTGTTTTTAATGAAGAAAATGCTGAGTAACAGCATTTCTTTATTAAAAACATTGTTTTCTCAATATTTACCATTCCTTTTTTTTGCAGACAAGTTTATTTTGATCCAGGACAAGTAGAAAATTGACTATTACTTGTCCATGGACAAGTGGAGAAAATTCATATTTCATCACCCCTGATTCAACACTTTATTTACTTTAACTAGGGTTATGCTCTAAATTTGCATATATTTTGATTATTGCTTCATAGAATTAGTCTAAACCTAATCTAGGGACAACAAAACTTTAAAGATAGACCCCAAAGATCCTTAATATTGAGTCTGTTGGACCCTGTTTTGTTGATGTCAGACCAAAAACCTTGAATCTAGAATATTGTGTAGTTTTTATATGAAAGAGAAGCAAAAAACACATCTTCAACCAAATTCTAACAGGTTGTAGCAGGCACTTATTGCCATTTTTGTATTGGAATGTGATTACCTTAAAATCTTACTAAGATGAGCATGCGTGACATTTCCAACAATTTGAAATGTTCATGAGGGGTGAATACTGAGTAGCATAGACAAAGTAACCTGATGGTCTACAGCTACTTTGAGACGTTATGTAGCTACTAAATGCATTGTTAAGACTCTGATCCAACTGTGCAAATAAAGGCTCCTATTAATTTGCCAATATATCTTGACAGATCCTTGGGTGCAAAAATAACCCTAAGCGAAATATAACTGATTTTCACTTTTTCAAAAACCTTGACAGTATTTAACTATGATCTAGTTGAGATATTTACTCTTGTCACTATGTCTTGGAGACCCATGGATGCAAAATTTACCGAAACTGTCATTATGTATAATCAGTTAGACTGTATAATCTGTGGTATTTTAGAATGTATATCTGTGGTAGTTCTGAAGACATACAATGGAAATTTTTGAATATATTTCAACTGTTTAATGCAAAACTATTAAAGGTGTATAAAATATGCAACGAAAATCAAATTTTAGCTTTAAACTTTTTTGACCTTGAAGGCGTTTTATCCCTACAGTGCCTACTATAGACACAATGTAATGAATTTTTCATTGTAACATGAAAATCAGTTGAACAAAAAGGCCTTTTATGACCTTCATGTTAACAAGCTGATACAATGTTGAGGGTTCAGCATAAGAATATTTTAGGCACTTACAAAAGTTTTACACTGACCCCTTGATGTGTAATGATTTTTTTTTTCAGGGTACTCCGGGACGTGACGGCAATTCTGGCGTTCCAGGAAGTCCTGGGAATCCAGGCCAACCTGTTATGGTAAGTACATAGACTGGTTATACTGTCAACTATCAACATAACCAACAGGTGCACACCAATTTTTTCATCAATAGTCTAGAAACCTGTCCTTGTATTAATATCAAGTCTAGTAAGTATCAAAAACAATACTCCTCTCCGTTACAAAAGTAGCAGTAATGACCAATTATCATATGCCTAGATGATCGCCATTGACAATAGGAAAGCATTAATTAGAAATATTTTTCTTCAATCATTTTGACTGAAGTACCGCTAGAAGCATTAATTTAATTAAAAAATAGCCGAAAATCATTCCATCTATGTCTGAGGCACTTTCCAGTTTATGGAATTGCCCAAGTGACGTTCCAATTGCTTTAAACTGATATATGATTAATATATACATGTATTACCAATCGCCCTAATTTTTCAGCCAATGATCAGCCGCTATTTCAATTGAAATTCAAAAAATATATCGCATAACCTGACAATCTGTTCGAATAAGTGTACTTCGTGACTTTAGGTCATTATGGACGGGGACTTCAACACAAACCAGACAGTGACGTCATATCTTGTCTGGTGAACGGTCTCTGAGAACCCTTAACCTGTAATCGAGCATAATAAAATGCTTATTGAATAAACTATTTCTGTTGTGTTTGCAATAATCCTAACATTCAAATGATATAAAAAACGGGGACTTTTCATTTTAAATGTCAACCAAAAGAAGGAGGACTTAACTGATATAATGATTCCGATGTAAAAGTTTACTCAAACCGAACCTTCCTGTAACACCTTTTTAATTTGACATGAAAAAGACGAAAGCGTTGAAATGATCTAGCATCTATCTTCTTGTTTTAATATGGATAATCATTTTAGGTCAGTGTTCGAAAATCTACAAGACCTATTTAAAGGTAACATATCATTGTGATACTAAATTTACCCCGCGTTCCAAAAAAAAAAAAAAAAAAAAAAATCGTTTGCGAAAGGTGTTCCGCTTTAAACGTGTACTAATCCGCAATCAGGGTATAATTTATTATTGTTCGCAAACGTTTTTGCAACCTGAGCAATGGGCTGATACAGTTAAAAACATCAGAAAATTTACATTAGTCGTATTTTCTCACAAATAAAATCGGTATAGATGGGCAGATCGTCCGCGAATAGCCTGCTAGATAAATTATATAAAAAAAAAACTAGAACTGTCGCAGAGCGGACTTATACCCCCCATAAGCACTTTGTCAGAATGCAAGTGCTATTAGTGCAGGGTGTGTTTGTAAGAAATATTAAGGTCATATGCAGCATTTGCATGAAGTTTCATGATTCTAGGTCGTAAGGTTTTTGAGTTAGAGTCCAGAAATGAAAATTGAACAAAGGCTGACTGTGACCTTGACCTTTGACCTATATGACCCCAAAACAATAGGGCACTTCCTTGGATCATAAGCATCATTTGCATAAAGTTACATGATTTTAGGTCACTTGGTTCTCAAGTTAGAGTCTGGAAATGAAAATTGAACAAAGGCTGACTGTGACCTTGACCTTTGACCTATGTAACCCCAAAACAATAGGGAACTTTCTTGGATCATAAGGAACATTAGTTTAAAGTTTCATGATTGTAGGCCATTTGGTTCTTGAGTTGGAGACCGGAAACGAAAATTGAACAAAGGCTGACTGTGAACTTGACCTTTGACCTATGTGACCCAAAAACAATAGGGCACTTCCTTGGGTCATAAGGAACATTTGTATAAAGTTTCATGTTTGTAGGTCATTTGGTTCTTGAGTTAAAGTCGAAACGAAAAGGTTACGGACGGACGGACGGACGGACGGATGGACAGACAGACAGGGTGAAACCAATATACCCCTCTCTTATTCGTGGGTGGGGGGTATAAAAAAAAGAAATACTTGATTATCTAGCTTCATCCAATAGGTATTCATTGCCAAACCATGCAAACGTGACTTAAGGGTATTAAATGAATGGGACCGTCTCGCTTAATGACGGAATATAAATGAAAGCTCGATAATGATTAAATTCGCTCCTCCCCTTTTTGTTTACGGAGATTTGATTGAAGAGCGTATAACGTAACAAAATTGACTAACATCATTGATTGACACGCAAATCGGCGATGATAGAGCAATTAGGTGAAAAATTAAGTCGATCGGTAAAACAGTTATAGTTCTGACAATTTATGCGTATAACCTTGCGCTCCGCTGACGCTCCGCTAAGGTTATATCGCGTAAATTGTCAAAAATGAACTATAACTATTACATACATACTTAGTGTATTATATGAAATAAAATATCTAACGAGGTTGGGAGAATTGAAAATTGTCCAGGTTCTGCCGAGACAATGATCAATTCTCACAACCGAGTTAGATATTTTTTTCATACAATACACTAATTACATATTATATTTATCCTATAACCTCTATTTGTCTTTTTTTCGTCCATGTTTCTAACTGAAATGCAAGTTTCTAAAAATAACCGTACAATATCATTGTTCTTAAAAGAACTATGTGATATCATTAAAAATATCATATGGGATGTTATCACACGGATATTTGTATAGTTATAAGATAATTGATTTTCTTTGCAGTCTGCAGATCAAGCCTACAATCAGTACATGGGAAGTATGTATGGAACCAAATCTGGATATGCCTTTGGGCCACAGTACTTGACTGCTAACATCGTAAGTTTGGACGGTTTTTTATTGAATTTTTTATGCCCACCCACTGCCCTCAAAACAGTACCCTCTCACTATTATACGAACTCTAGCTCTTTATGCACACAAGAATTACCGTATTTCTCCTGATAAAAACTCCCGGAAGATATACATAACATGGTCAGGGAGCTTTGATTTAGTATGCATTTTCTGATTTGAAAAATCTTTTAAATTGATGTCTTTTAGGCCCTTTTCCCTTAATTTGAGGTGAATTTCCTCAAAACAACCACATAAATGATTGTTTAGAGGAAATTCATCTCATATTAAACAAGAAGTCTCAAAAAGTAACTTAAATTTAGGCATTTGAAGTGGGTTTTCTTACTAAAAAATGTAGTGGTGCTACTATTAGGGAGGGCACTTTTATAAGAGGAAATATGGTAACCAAAAAAGAAAAGATGCAGAAGTGAATACTTTCAAGACAAAGGTTTGGATAAATTTGTAGGTAACAGGCATTTGTTGCTTAAAAAATGTTATGTATAGACAGATATTTGAATGCTATTATTTCTCTGATTGCAGGGTCCACAAGGTCCAAGAGGTCCAGCAGGCCTGCCCGGTTCCCCTGGACAACAAGGATTGACTGGAAACCGTGGACCCCCTGGTGAAATTGGACCCCCTGTAAGTCCTTATATTCCTTAACATCCTAATTTTCCTTATTATTGTTGTTAGAAGCAATGCTAAATAATTATAGGAGACTTAATTTGATAGACCAGTAGGAGGCTGGAAAAAAGTGTGTGGTGAATATTTCTTAGTTTTGCTCTCTGTTTATTGAGGATAACTTTTCTGTAAACAGACATTCTAAAGGTTCTTTATGTAATTCATGAAATAAGTATAATTCAAATCAACTATTTTTTTTTTAACAAATTTTCTATCAATTTGATTGGAGGAAGATACAATTATGTATCTTGGCTAATTCTTGCTAGCCTTACTGCAAAAGTTTTTATACACTGCAAAACTATCCTTTACAATTTTAAGCTAAGATGCATCATAAAAAGTTGAGTTAATCATGCATACACCCGTATATACCCTTGCTATTTGGACAGATAGGTTCAAGCAAGCAGTTTGATCAGGGCAGGGATCGACACTAACATCAGTCTTCAAGCCCAAGACCTGTGGATTTTAGAGAGAACTGGTAGACATAAACCTGCTGCAGGTCCTTCAGGCCTGTAGTAAATTGCAGTACCTAGTATTTCAAATCTATCATCTTTTTAAAAAAATAATTGTTTTTCCTATACTAAAACTTGCACTATCAAATGGAAAACACTGTAGAAATAGAAGTAATTGCTAGTCAAAAACAATTTCTTCTTTTCCAACAATGTTTTCCGTGCAATTTATCCCCTGTATTGCTAAAAGTAAAACACGTTTTTCATGCATGACCTGTTTTTTTCATGACGGACCTGTAATTTCTTTTGCTAGCAGGTCCTTCAGGCTGATGACAAAAATTAGTTAGTGTCAAACCCTGCAGGTCTACAATGTTTGACTTTGGATGCAAAAAGGTTTTTCAATTCCACCCTCTTTAAATTTAAGAATAATCATTGTCTGTGTTTGGGATGTCTTAAATCTAGAGGTATTTACTGTAGTTCATTTTATTTGATTATATTTTCAGGGACAGCCTGGCCCCCAAGGAATGTCTGGACCCTCAGGCCCTCCAGGCCCAGATGGGAATCCAGGTCAAAACGGGCAACCAGGAGTGAGGGGACCAAAAGGAAAATCGGTAAAAAAAATATTGATTAGTAGAACTTCATTTTTTAATCGGCTATTCTCAATTTTGTTGTATTTTTAAAATTTTTCATAACATGACCTGTCAAAAAAGGAAAACTGATCATTATCATTCCTAAGGAATAGGGTGTGATCACAATTCAAATCTGGTTTCGTAATTGACTGATCATTGCTATTAATCAAAAAGCAATTGATCATTCAAAACAGTCATTTATAATGAGAAGACTCTTGAACTTATACATTTTCCACTAATTTGCTTGAAATATTTTCGTAAAATGGGCAACTTAAACTCTGTAAGTATAAATTTATTACGAGTTTAAGACCCCCTAAAATATATTGCTTTTGTCTCAAGTCCATTGCTTTATATTTTGCAGATACCAAAAATCCATTGATAGGTTCTCCAGCCTTGTGAAATGACTAAAAATTGTTAAAAATAATGTTAATCCCATTTAAAACAAAAAACTACCTATGGGAAAATAAGCTAGTTTTTTTCTGTTTCAAAGGGATCTTCTGGACCACCTGGAATGCCTGGGATGCCTGGAATGAAAGGACACAGGGTGAGTTTACATGTTATACTTACTGTAGCAAAGACCATATTAGGAGTCTGTAAATTGTTAATACCCCCACATTCATGGAAAGGGGCATATTATTTACCAGTGCCTGTCTGCAAAAAAATAAACTGCAAACTAAACATTTTCCCATAACTTCAATACTATTCAAGTAAAGGTTCCTCTCAACATCTCTGCACCTTTGGAGGTCAAGGTCAACTGACAAGGTCATTTATCAAGGCTAAACTTCTAAAAATATCGCTGCTTCATTACTCTTTTACAAACACATATTGTCCATACATAAATCAAATTTGATATCATAAATTGTGATTTACAAAAAAGTTTGTCTGTACACATCTTATACAAATACTAATTTGCCTATATTTCCATATTTTTTTCAAAGATTTGAAAAAATATCAGTTATGTAATATCATATTCGTTGTCCAACATAAGTGTAGAGATATTTTCTTAAAGGTCAATCATAAATGCTTGATTTTTGTAGTCATTAGATAATCATTCTCATGCATTGATCAATTGTACAATATTTCATATTGACAAGAATAACTTTTTTTTTGTTCTGGTCATGTGACTTTATCATTTTAGACTTAATATATCAATGCCTCAGCGTGAATCAGTTGTAACTGCCTATATGTTTATAGGCAGTTACAACTGTTTCACACTGAGCCAGCGTCAGTGTTTAATTTAATCATGTAACTATTTCAGGGATTCCGAGGGACTCTCGGTTCTCCAGGTGAACAGGGACCTTCAGGAGAAAAGGTGAGCTCATTTAACACTTTCCTGTTTTACAAAATTTTGGACCTGTCCAAATTCAAAGGTTTTGCAGACGAAAATTTAAAGTGGATTTAATTTGAAAAATAACCATTCAGTAGGGTAGAAAATAGTGTGGAAAAAGAAGAAATTGCTTGTCAGAAGTAATTTCTTCTTTTTTCACTTTGTTTTCTCATTCATAAAATCACAGGCACGTAGAAAGCAGGGATTAAACAGCAAAGGGTTAACCTGAATGATTTTCTTCTATGGCTGTTAATTAAAAAAAATGGTCGTTCTGAAATCAAGAACTGGATCATTTACACAAGTATATTTGACAGAAAGCACTGTATTAAATCATTCATACCATATTTTTCCTAATAAACATTCCCTGGAGCTGTACGTAATAACATGGTCAGGGAGCTTTTATTTATCTTTCATTTTCTGATTTAAAATATCTTTAAAACTTATGTCTTTTAGGAACTTTACCCTTTAATTGAGGTGAATTTCCTCTAAACAATCATATAAATGATGCATTTACCACATTCAATGTGTAATACCAATAAATTTACCGATATATGTTTAACAGGGCCCAGATGGACCACGAGGATCCCCAGGTCGCCCCGGGTTACAGGGCCCTAGGGGTATGGCAGGAGACAGGGGTCAAGATGGTTCACCAGGATCTATGGTGAGTAATCTATGTTTATATGGTTAGTTTGAGAACTCTTATAAGTTGAAAAAATTAAAATTCTACTCTTGCAAATCCAAATCCTATTGAAATTGAAAATTGTCCTTGTACATGATTATGCCCCCTTCAAAGAAAAGGGGGTATTTTGCTTTGCACTTGTTCGTTGGTACGTCCATCTGTCCATAGACCGTTTTACAGCTGGAGCATTTCTCAAAAAGTATGCAAGCTAGAATCATGAAGCTTCACAGGTGGATAGATCTCATTAAGAAGAAATGCAGTGCACAAGGACCATAACACTATTCATTATATTTTGTGAGTTATTGTCCTTTGTTTATTGACAAAGAATAGGCTATTGACCTGCTTTTATGGGGGGATATAAATGGTTTACAAACATCTCTTGTTACATGATAATGTTGTATTTTTTTGTATAATGGAAAGGTTGCCTCATAGCTTTTTTTTGTTAAAAAAACAAACTTAGTTATGGCTCTTTGATGGATAAATATTTGAGAATATGAATTCATGGTAGCTGGTAGAAATATGATTTATGTAAAACAATCAATTGGATAAATTTTGAATGAAATTTGAAATTATTCGAGAGATCAGTATATAAGCCAAACTACTTTAAAAAGAAAGAATACTTCCATCTTTGTCTGAAGTTTAAATGTCATGAATTTAATGCAGATTTTTATGAGAAGGCTCATCAAACATCATGAGATTGATAGATCGACAATGATATATCAGCTTGTGTGTGACATTTCCAACAATTTCAAATGAGTGCAAAGCAAAATTTCTGGCCAGCTTGTACATTCACAGTCTGACCAGAATCTTAACTATATGCAATATACAGTTGATATTGCATGAGCGATCACGTCTATTAAACTATCGATTTTATTAAGCGACCGTTAAAAAAGATCCAATCAACGAAGCCAAATCTCTGAAAAAGTGGGCATTTTGTAACATACAGTTGTTAATTTTGAATCTCATGCTGTTAAAACCCATTGGAACCGTCTCATTGGAATTGAACATCATAGACTTAACTGACATTCTATATAAATATGATATTAAATACACCTGTTTTATTTGTCATGAAGTATTGTATTAAGCGACCATTCCCATGAGTGACCAGTTTTGTGTGGTCCTGAGAGTGGTTGCTTAACACAAGATTTACTGTAGATAAGGTCTTAATCTATCTTCCAGCTGTCAGCATATATCATTATTGCATTGTGGCGTTGTAAATGCTTTTCAACATTTTTATCTCATGCTGATGTGAATTTGTTGGAAATTTCATTCACAGGCTCATATTAAATCAATCTCCAGTTTCACCTATATACCATTAATAATAGAATTCAAGACAATTGACTTCCAATATTACTGAGTATTGGTAATTAAAAATTGATGAAATACTGTCAATTTTGTTGTTAACCCTTGTCATGCTGAATAAATTTTGGCTAAAAATTTTCATCAAAATCAAAGGGCAAAAAGCAATGAAAGTACACCCTGTACTTAAATTCTTATTTAAAAAAAACTAAATCTATTGACTTTCGGCTTGAAAGTGAGAAACAGGTGGTGTAGACTAACATCCGAGGTGCGATTCTTCGATTAAGATTCTTAAGAATCTCATTAAGATTTTTAAGATGTAGCGTTTTTTAGGTTAAGATTTTTAAGCAGCTTATTAAGAATCTTAAGATATCTTAATGAGGAAACGAAGATGCTTTTGCATTGGCTTAAAACGAGTAGCCTTGATGACGTCGAATTTTTCATCTTAATGTAAAAAACACACCTCAGACTGCAAATATGTGCAGGCTGATCTTTGTCTATAGCTCCTGCCAAGGCAGGAATATTCCGGGTTCAGTATAACAAGAGTTAAAAAGAATATTAGTTTGCTATTAAATTAACCTTCCTTATGTTATTTTTACAGGGCCTGCGTGGAGTTGACGGGCTCCCTGGACAGCCAGGACCCCCAGGAAATGTCGGGTCTTTGGGATCTCCGGGATTCCCTGGTGTACCTGGTATGAAGGTAGGATTACGTCTTTTGTATACAGTCAAACCTGTCTTAAGCAAGCACCCAAGGGACACTCAAAAAGTGCTTGTTGAAGACAGGTGCTTGCTTAATACAGGTCAATTTCAGTGCAATAGGTTCATTTGGGAACGTAGTGGCCGCTTGCTTAAAACAGGTTGCTTGCTGAATACAGGTGGCCACTAACACAGGTTGACTGTAGTTGATCTTGCTCCGATGACCACTTATATTTAGCAAGCCTTTTTATTGAGCCACCGTTGTTAAAAGTCTCTTCAACATAGCCTAATCATAAAAAAAGGACATTCTTCGATGAAAAATTGTTTATCATTGAATCTGATATTGTTGAAACCCATTAGAATCATCTCAATGATGCCGAAATGATTTGAACATCATGGAATTCAGTAAGAATTATGTGAAAAACTATAACTTTCAAAATGACCTTTATTATATATCCTAAAACATTCTATTTAGTGACAATTCCTATATGAGTCAACTTTTTAGAGGTCCCATAAGTGGTTGCTTAACACAAGTTTTAATTTATTTTCCAAATAACTTCTTTGTGTGAAAAGTGAAAATTTTCTTTTGTGTTTGTGGGGGTAGATTTAGGTAGGTGCACATTCAAAAGCCATCTAACTTAAAAACTGTTGTAAAACATTTTATTTTCCTCAAATTAAAGGTTTTTTTATTTTGTAAATATTAGATTACAGTAAAAGATGGGTTTTTATATGTGTAACTGTTGATAAGTGATCCTGGTTGGTCTTGCTGACAGAAAAAGCTATTGATTAATGAATTTTTTACCTTACAGGGTGAGGGTGGAGCCCCAGGCCCCAAGGGATCCCGTGGTCAACAGGGTCAACGGGGTGAAACTGGTATACCTGGAGCCCCTGGTGAAAACGGAAGACAAGGACCGGCTGGTATTGACGGGAGCCCAGGTGATATGGGATCAACAGTAAGTGTATAGAGTATTTTGAAATGATACCTTTTTGATGGTTTAGCACGAAAGGGTTGTAACTACCTATAAACATGCAGTTACTACTGTTTTGTGTTAAGCTCTGAATTTGTCAATCATTCAAATCAATCTATTGCAAAGTATTAACCCTTGTTAAGCAGAATGAAAACTTTGATATTTTGCAAATAATTGAAAGTGGTGAAAGCACTGCATGGATTCTCTAATTGCAAGCCAATATTTGTTTTGAAAATTTAACTTTGAAACTCTTCTAGTTTAAAAGGAAAAACATGTGGTATCTATTGACCAGTGAATGAAACAAAATTAATGAAATGAATTGAACCTCAGAGATTGTTTTTTCTAATCTTTGAATGAACCTTTGCAAACACCATTGTCTATTTTGACTTTAAGGTTTGCATGATAGAATTTCTATTCCAGACTCTGTAAAGATAAGACTTTATTTAAGTCAATCTCACTTCATATTTCCAGGGTGACACAGGACCTGCAGGACCCCCAGGTTTCCCCGGCCCCCGAGGACCCCCAGGTGTGGGAGGGAGCCCTGGCATGCCAGGACCCAAAGGCCATCCGGTAAGGAACCCTTTTGGAAATCTTATAAATCAAATATTTTATGATAAAGTGTTTTGTTTTGGAAACTTGAATAACTTTAAAAAGACAGTCAAATTATGAACTGGTAAGTTTAATTGATTGTTTAAAGATATGTGTTGTATCACATAAAAGATTGTTTTTTATTCATAAACTTGCTATTCCATTATATTTGATCCTTATTTAAAGTATCAAGGATTTCTGTGTTTAAGAAAACAATATTTTTACAAATTTAGATCTATTGAATAGATTTTTTATTGCATGAAAAGGTTTATTCCTAAGCTATAACAGTGACAAACTTAATGTTGAATTGTTAAGAATGTTGACAATTTTTGCATTTTTGTATGATTGTAGGGACAACCAGGTATGCAGGGAGACAAAGGTAGCCAGGGTATCAAGGGTAATCCAGGTATTGGTGGGGAGAGAGGCCCTCCAGGAATCCCAGGTCAAGAGGGAAAAAGGGTAAGTTTGAAATGTTTCTAGACAATAAAGTTTTAGTATTTAATTAAAAGCTTTTGCAGAATGAGAATTAAGGTCTACTGAAATTTTAAGATGAGCTTTGAAAATGAAGCAATGAGAAAAAAATTCTGAGACAGCTATTCTACTTAAATGTTGATTTTTTTTTATTAGATTACTGAAATAAAATCTTTAACACATAAAGATACGGCTATTTAAAATGATGGGATCATTTGAAAGGTTAGAGAAAAAAAATTGTTTCTTCAAATATATTGGCTATAATCATAGTTATTCCCTCTTAGGTCTATATTTATTGATTAGAAGCCCATTTCGTCCTTGAAAGCTGAAAACTAGAGCCTTGTAATGAAATTACGATTTAGTATGGTGAATTAGTCAAGTCATAATCCAATTCTTTTCGTTCAGGGTGAAACTGGTTCCCCAGGTCCACAGGGAAATCAAGGTTCAACAGGGGACCGGGTAAGTAGGCTATGGCTTATACTTTAACCAGTTGCAGCCTTTGCGTCATCCTTTGTTTCAGGATGACAGTTAGTCTAGCACAATTGAAATGATACCCTGCAATGCACACTAAAGGTTCTATTTATAATATGACCAACATTGCGGGAGTAAAACAACATTGTTAAATATTTTGATATTGCATAGGTGTTATTACACTGGTGGAATAACTATGCAAATGCACCAAGAACATAAAGCAACACTATTCTTTGTTGTGAAAATGACAATTATGACATTGTAGTGCATTTTATGATGTCAATTTGAAAACAACTTTATATGTTCTATGGATTGATTTGAATTGATAAATTTCTTGAATTTCCTTGATTTATTGCAAAAATTCAGGGCATATTATAAATAGAATTTCAAATTTGTGCTCTTAAAATACTGAATTTTTTTAATTTGTCATCTAAAACAGATAAAAACTAGGCATAGCCTAGTTTATATCTGTTTAAGATAACGAGTTTGAAAAATTCGGTATTCAGTGACCACTCATTCAATATCCTCTATTTCTTAATTGTTTCACATACTTTCAATTTCTGAAGGAACATCAGGTAAATTGCTCAAAATACTTTGTGTCCTAAATAACAGGAAATCATTGCTTATGAAAAGTTTCAGTTGAACAATGAAGTTTACATTCAAGGAAACTTGATGTAGCATTGTAACTTTCTCCAGAAATATCCCTTCAAATTTTTACTTAGTTTTCTATAAATAATGTGACGCATATGAACTATTGTTCAACTTCAGTTGAACTATGAAGTTGGGAACTTTGAAGTTTTAAATCAAGAAAACTAGATGTAGCATTGTAACTATCTCAAAACATAACTGTCCAAATTTCCACTGAGTTTTCTTTAAATAACCCGACACTTATGAGTAACCATTTGAAGCCAATATTTTCTGTAATCATTTTAGGGTGCTCCAGGAAATAGGGGTTTACCAGGACCCAGTGGTGAATCAGGGACCCCAGGAGAAGCAGGTGGCCCCGGACCTCGGGGCCTGAGAGGGTCTGTGGGACCTACAGTAAGTGAATATTTGTGACCTCTTAATAACCTAATGAAGCTGTGGTTTAAATGGTATAAACCTATTTATTTCACATTGTTTGGGAAACAAGTTCTTTCAACTAAGATAAATCCCTCTCAATTCTGCTTTCTGGAAATTGCACCAGTACTTGGGCTGAATCTGTATGTGACAGTATTTGTGTAACAGTGTATAATAGAACTTACTATACCACAAAAGGAACTTCATACGCACTATGTTTGGGATAAATGACGAACGACTCCAATTGAATTGAAAATAGGGCATTTAATTTTATGCCGAAACTATTTAGAATAAATAGTATCAATATACAGTTAAAACATAATGCTGTAATAACGGAGTTTATCCAAATCTGGGCAAAACAAATCTGCATTAGCTGTAACAAATATAAACAAACAGCATGAAAATACAACAAAAGTAAAGTGTAAATACAGTCAAACTACGGACATTATCATTAAAAGTCCGTTTTCGGATTGATCTTTATTACAATTTTCTAAACTGACCCAGGGGAAAAAACCAGATATAAAACACCTGTGGTGAAATCTCTGGAAAACCTGCGCAGCCATTTTAATTTAACTCTGATTATTAATCAGAATCAAATCATTCTGGTGTTCAGATTATCAGAACCTTCGTTTTGTGCGCCATGCACAATGAAGAAACTAAATAGCAGTTGAATAAATTTGGTTGTCCAAAATATTTATAATAAAAATCCGAAAATCCGACTTGGTGAAAGTAACAAAAATTAAAAAGTAATGAATCAACATGTACAAATAAGAAAACATTTCCGTTGAGGAGGTGGATGGGAGGAGGCGGTTTCTCATGAATCGAAAAATATAAGACGAAAATGTGGATTAATCTAAAAAATCCATTTTGATTGTTCGTAATCGAAGAAAAGACTGACCAAACGTTATCAAATACCTTGATCCAAATTTTCTTCGAGCGATAAGTAGATAGGTATATGACGAGTTCATTAATTGGTTAATCAGATTCTCTGAACTCTTTTGATTGGCTGACAATTATAGCCTCGCCCCCAGGTCATCCACATTTACACAAATTGTTTTATTAACATAAAAATTCATTTGTGTAACAGTGTATAATAGAACTTACTATACCACAAAAGGAACTTCATACGCACTATGTTTGGGATAAATGACGAACGACTCCAATTGAATTGAAAATAGGGCATTTAATTTTATGCCGAAACTATTTAGAATAAATAGTATCAATATACAGTTAAAACATAATGCTGTAATAACGGAGTTTATCCAAATCTGGGCAAAACAAAACCGCCACAACACCGCCGCCCAGATGCCTATGGAGTTCCTTATGTGTTGTAAAACAAAGCTTCTTACATAATTGTCCGAATCGAAGTAATGACATTTAAAATAATAAATTCAATTTTAGAAAAAGAGTTTACTGAAGGACATAACACAGGGATATTACAAATGTTCTAAAATAAACATGTTCACTCTACCAATTCAACTCGGGTTTAAAGAATTACCATAGATACCCGTAAATTGATAAATTTGTCACTGGATATACATGTATATAACTGTCTCGTATGGCGTGTTAAACGTCCGGAAATAAAGCAAACTAGATGTAACACTGAATTGAACTGTTCCGTAAACCAGTAGACGAAACACAATATTTATTCAACAGATTTAATATTTATTCAACAGATTTAGAGAAGTAGTGTGCTAATTCCATCAATCAAATCTTAGATAAATTTGCGTCAGCGTAATGAACGACAATAAAGCGAGGATCGTCTCGCACTGTAACTTCCTCCCATATACCTGGGCTTACTTATGTTATAAAAAAATTACATAGTTCGCATGTCAGATTAGAAAGTATTTAAACATTCTGTGGTTGCTAATTGTTCCATAATTCTTCGCAGTTGAACCCGAATATATTTCCGGCTGTCGAAGGCATGTAATAATAAAAACCATCGAGATTAAAGTCAAGGATTAATCGAGACAGACCGCAACATGAAACCAAAATTCTAGACCAAACTAGTTGCGTATGGAAAAGAAGAACACTTTTACATAAAGATTTCGTTTCACCGAGGCGATACAATTGGGTTCCAACAACATAGGTTTAGTTCCATAACCCTTAGATAAATCATTTACATTTACTTCAATGGCCGCTTAAAAAAAAAGGCTCGCTCTTATGATAAAAGTCGCTCGACAATATAATTCATAGATATTGTTTTCAAAAAACCCAATATGCATCTAATCGATAATCTATCACCATTGCTTTATGTGTTTATTTACAATTTGTCCACCAGTTGAATTGTTTGTAAAATCTTTGTATTTTGGGCCTTCTATTGCTAATTAAGGAATATTTTATATTGTATTGCCAATTAATTTTATATGCCTATCTTGGCACGCAGCACACTCATACCAAAATTCGGAAGAATTGGCGGTTCTTTATTACGAGTTAGACTTAAGATTTTTTTTTTTTTATTTATTTATTTATCGATTTTTTTATCATTTTTTAAGTCGCCAAAGAATATGTGTATCATGTGTATAAGATCGTAAGATAGAACCTCTAACTTCTTCGCCAACAAAGATACTCGGATTAACCCAGAAAGTCAATATTGATATATGAGATTATCGGGTTTTATGATTTACTTATCTATTTATTTATTCATTTTTTATATTAACGTTCGTTAGTTTGAAATACCTTCTGGTTTCAGTCCAATTGAAAACGGCCACCAAAGAAAATGTATCTATTTGTATTTATGTATTTATATTTGGATTGGTGCACTTGTTTTGAAAACCACATTAGTTCCAAAATCTCTACTGGTCCAATAACAAAAGCTGTTTCCGAGAGTTAGCTTTACTTTGACAGAAATGCGTGTAACCATGTCTGAACACTGCTGTACTCCGCAGGCATTGTTATTTAATCTAAATTGTATCAATGCATGAAACGGTTGGTATAACCATGAGTTTATTGTCGCATTTTACGGTAGTAACCTTATTTAAATCATAAATTGTGCTAGCAAAATTGACATTAAAAATAAATCACTGAATATTCGTTTAAGTAATAGCAGAAAGGTTTTGCTAAACTGTTTGATGATATTCATACAATGACTCGTACTAAACGCTCAGCCGTCAGGAGAATTTAAATATCAAAATGACTTCAGTTGTGTAGAAACCAATTATATTATCATATAAGACCGGTAAGCGGAGTTCTAATTCCATAATTCTATCAGATCTCGTAGTATCTTCTTTCTTGTCCACCACCTTATTGATTTAGAAAAGTAAAGTTGTCAAGTTATAATGCGACGTGTCACACAGTTTTCCTTCTCTCTTTCTTTTGAAAAAAGAACTCTCTTCTTTCATTCAGTTTTAAGTATTCATCCTTAATTACGTTATCAATTTAAATTCGTACCCTTTAGCCATGAAGGTGTGTAATAAAAATATTAAAGGTGCATATCTTACGCACCAATATCGCGGACAAACGTTATACACAGAAAAATTAAGTCATGGGTCGAACATTAATGTAGTAAATTACGCAATTGTCTCACAGATGAATTTAACTTAGAGAATATGACCTATTAAACATATCTTATTAAACATATCTTAAGAACTGTCGCAAATTTGTTCTATTGTTATACCTTATTATGAACATTTAATCCCATTCTAAAATGAAAGCTGGTGGCATGGTGAGACTTTAAAAAAAATCTATGATTCTAACGTGACTTCATGCCGTTAAAAAGTTGTTATGGCAGAAGAATTTCTGGGTGATCCCATAAGTTATTCATTCTTTCCGCGACTATCTAACTGAAATGTTTACGTGGGCACGTGATTCTTCAAACATGAATAATATAGGCAATTTTGTATATCCATTATCAATACTTGGTGTCCGTGATCAAGAAGTTAAGCGCCGTTTTCTTGATCAAGAAATCCGGAGTTCGAATCTTGGGAGCGGCTATCGATCTTGGTTCTTTCGATTGCTGACACTTACGATGTGAGTAGCATTTCACCTCACGGCAGCAGAACCTGAGGGATTACTCAAAATTGAAAGAACTTGTATTCAAATCGAGTTAAAATGGATAGATTGAAACTAAATTAGTACGTTGTATTATATAATTATTATTACTATTGCTATCATTATTTGAAGCATTACTTATCTTTATTATCATTATTATTTATCTTTATTATCATTATTATTATTATTATATTGTTGTTGTTTTATCCATTACCACAAACATTAATTTTGTTTTAAATCTTTTTATATTATACTCATTATCCTCACTGTATAAATCTTTTATAAGTTTATTGTTATTGTTTTTTATTATAATTAGGTATAATCATTTCGTTTTTCCATTTTTTAGAAACTGATAAATCTTAGGCTTCGAACAAGTACTTGACCCTTAACAAGAATTATCGCAAGCACATCTAAAATTAAAAATCCGCATAGTGTTATATAAATAGGTTGTCAATTTTAACAGCGACTAAGACATAGAACTTCTCATAATGCTATTCAAAATGGGCCAAATTTAACAAATGCCCGCATTCACAAAAGACTTACGATTCTCAACAACTTAAATTTCATTCTTTTAAATGAAAAATAAATCAATAACTCAAAGTTTAACTATTTTTAAGGAAATCATACTTGAAAGGATTTATCTAAGTAAATGCAAGAAATAGAAAATAATCAAATAAATAAAAATAAGAATTAAAATTTTAAACTGGGCATAATCGTCGGTACCACACTTCCCTTGCTTCACGATTGGGATTGTTAATTATTGTAGTCAGGAACCATTTCGGCCATCCTCACAGTTCGAGTCACTCGAACACAATTTAAATAATTTGTCACCATGAAGCGTCAACACTCTATATGTTTTGGTAATTCACCCACTGTATGTGATAGCATTAATTGTCTAGTATTTGAGATGAAACCGTTTTCAGTCCTCAACGAGTTTATTGAATGCTCGTCCTTCTGTATGTTTTCGTCGTGTTGGCACTTCCTTCAAAAGGCAATCTATCAGAACGGTAGTAAATGTGGTAGTATATTACGGCCAGCGATTATGAGTCGTTTTCGTGAGCCATTTTCCTGAAATGAAATTCAATATTCGATCTAGTTCTCATTTGGAAAAGTGCGATTGCACTTGTTGCAACCGTGGAATTGTTGTGGTTGGTGATGAGTTATTACAACCATCATTGATAATATACATATATATACCTATATTTTCATTAGACGTATGATACTTAATCGACCTTTTCAAGTTTAAAAGTAAGTCAGAGAGCCAGTTGAAAACATTAAGTTAATGTTTATTGTTTAATCCTGCTTGACGATAAGTAAGCAAATAAATTTGCTAGTATCTTTAATCAGTAAACCATGAAAATCAGATAAACAGAATTATCGCAACATCGATAAGTAGCAGTAAGCGCACAACTATGGCATGTTTACATACGGATCAAAAGTCTGCTCTTTTGCATAAACTCCTTGTAAACAAATAAAAGTGACATTTGGCTTCTTTCTTCCACTAACTATCCTTTTAAAAATGGTAATAATGGCTTTGCAATACATGGATATAAAATTTCACTTGAAAGGTCTCTGAACTTCGAACAATCATTTTTCATGATGTTATTTAAAATAACTGCATAAACACCAACCATTTAAATGACAATAATCTTTTGTCTTGAATTTTACTTGCTAACATTTTCTTGTGAAAATATGCGTTATAAAGTACCAAAAAGCCTCATGTACTATGCATATGTGCCCTTTACAAATTTATGCTGGAGAAAAATAATCAGAAAATAGGTTGTTCCCTTTATACAGTGGATATTAAATTAAAAACAGAACACATTCACCAAACATAGAACTAGTCCATTTGAAAAAAAAATGCATTACATATAAGAATGGTTTTGCAGAAACACCATAAATTATGGATACTGCCAATACAACACTCTTGTAAGGTAATGCGAGACAGGGAAATTTAGGCCAGTAAGTTACTGTATGGGAAACAGCCATTGGCCTTGACCATATCTCTAAATATAAAATATAAGCAGCAATAAAATAATATGAGGTTACACATGTATCACTACGATATCGAATGTAATAATAATAACCCTATAATGTATAGAGCCAAAACATTCTTGTAGGAAAAGATACAGGGGATTTCTATAACCAAAAAATGTCAAATAACAACCATTGACATGGGCCCTGATCTCATAACAGCTGCATAATAATGGTGTAAGATAGTCCACTGTAAACAAGGAACAACTTTTTTTGAAATGTATAAGAAGCACAAATCTATGAGGTATAATCGTAACTGTAAGATAAATACATGTCACTTTCATACTTAAATGAATGAAATACATGCATATAAAAGTAGTCTTAATTAGGTTATTGCATATTCAGACTAGTTAAAGATCATTAGCTTAATTTTATCAGCGTGGTAAATAAGCATAAATTATGAAACGAAAATCTGTCTAAGTAAAGACGAAGCTTCAGCACAAGCAAAGTATTCGATACATTGAATATAGCATGAAAATATATATGTATCTTTTGAATTGACTCAATGCAGTAAGTCATCTGCAGAACAGCATCTCGGATGTTGACTTCAAATTGTACGGCTGCCTCCTCTGTAGAACTACAACAGCTTCTTAATCGTTAGGCAAGTCGTAATTTTTGAAGCCTACTACACAACTGATACTTATGTCCAGCAGTTTAAAGAAAACAGGCGAATTTACGTCCATAAGCCTATCCTTATTCGCTTTCGTGAGTTCGACGATTTCAGGCTAGACAACAATGAAATAATTCTCAACAAAATAGAATTCAGTCCTTCAAACCAATAAACCAATGGACACATATCACCACGAATCTTTAAATATTTGCACGAACTGCAAGACTGTCTTATTTGTTCTCCAAATAAAATTAAATTAATCTTAAACATCCGATGAGCAGTCATAATGTCCAATTCTAAAAACTCAACAAAATGTGAAAATTATGAAAATCTTTATATTTCTCATGAATCGAAAAATATAAGACGAAAATGTGGATTAATCTAAAAAATCCATTTTGATTGTTCGTAATCGAAGAAAAGACTGACCAAACGTTATCAAATACCTTGATCCAAATTTTCTTCGAGCGATAAGTAGATAGGTATATGACGAGTTCATTAATTGGTTAATCAGATTCTCTGAACTCTTTTGATTGGCTGACAATTATAGCCTCGCCCCCAGGTCATCCACATTTACACAAATTGTTTTATTAACATAAAAATTCATAAAACTGAAAACCTAATTAGACTGTTTAAATATGTGAAGATGATTCATATTTATGTTTACGTTTTAAGTTTCATACCTCCGTGAAATCAACAAATACTTTTTTATCTCATAAAGAGCAAAAAAAAGATGATTTTTCAATAAACAAATAGATTTCTTTCTGGGATACTTTGTGCAGAAGCCTATAAGATATCTGTATACTCAAATTTTTTTTATTGTGGAATAAAACCAAATTTTCATCCAATCACATTGCACAAATCATAATGGACACAACTAAAATTAGAATTAATTTTGTATTGTAGGGACCTGCAGGCAGACCTGGACCCCCTGGTGCAATTGGAGCTAGAGTAAGTTGTTTTTTCAACATTTTAGAGAGTCTTTCTGTACAGTGGAATCCTCTTTATGGCAACCCTCATAATAGCAACACACCATTTAATTGCAACTGACTCTGTGCACAAACATTTCAACTGACTCTGCATATAAACATTAAACTTTAAGAACAAATAGCTACTGTTAACAGCAACTTCTGGATAATAGCAACAAATCAAGGGTTTGGTGCAAGACCGTAGTAAGTGTATATACAATGTATATACACTTACTATGGTCTTGCGCCAAACCCAAGAAATGCATTGACAAGTATATACCAGGACAGATCTCTATCAGGTGTTAGAGATTAATTATCATAATGGTTATACCAAAAGGTATAAAAACATTGTTTTCAGTAAATGTCCTTTTTAAAACACAATGTTTTTGTCAAAATTGATTTTCTTTTTTGTCGACTAGTTCTTTTTGATCCTGGACAAATAAAATATCAACTTTTACTTGTCTGGGGACAAGTGGAGAAAATCTGTATTTCCACATCCCTGGTTATACTATAATGTGTATATTACAGGGTATCCCTGGTTCCGAGGGACGTGATGGATCAGCTGGAAGACCTGGACCTGCGGTATGCACTAATTCTATCTTCTTGATTAATTCTGTCTTTATCAATTTTATTTAGTCATGTTAAATTTAATCTTAATTCTGTCTAAAGACCCTTTATATTTTAATAATATAAAAGTTCAAGCAAGTTTTATTATCATACATTGTTAAACATTGTTTATTCAACATCTTGGTAAAGCTATATCAAATACTCTAATACTATGTTGATGAATATTTATTTGTTAGAGCCTTTTCAACCTAGTTCAATACAGATTAAATGTAATCAACCAAAGACTTATAAGTCTTAATTTCATATAAATAAAGGTTATTTATTCATAACTATGCTGTTTCCAGGGCCCACAAGGAAATGATGGCCGCCCTGGAGAGATGGGTCCACCCGGTGTACCAGGGCCCCCAGGTTTACCTGGACCCTTGGGTAATTCAGGAGAAAGGGTGAGTAAGAATGAATTTTCACAATTCCTTGACCGGGAATTTTTCTTTTACAAACAAATCCTTCATATCAAATTTTATTCATACCTTTAAATATATATCATGAGTGTCTAATGCATAAGACTATTCAATAAATAGATATATTGATTGCTCAACAAGAAACAGTTGTAACTGCCTATAAACTTATGTGAACAACAAAAAGTATTTTCAGATAAATGGTTTTGCCACTTAGGAAAAATATAGCTTTGGTTGTTCACCTAAAGGAAGAAAGAAAGATAAATAAATCGATCTTACACTGACCCAATTATCCTCTATTTATTTTTTCTTATTTAGGGTTCACCAGGTCGGGATGGAGAGCAGGGTCCTCCAGGAGGAGATGGTCCCCCAGGAGATTCGGGAGCTCCAGGATCACCAGGCCCACAGGGGCAACCAGGACCTCAGGTAAATATAGAAAACTTATTATCTCACAGCAAACCAATGTCCAGGTGATTACCAGATGATTCTCAATAATCTGTTTATTATATCTGAGTCATTTAAAAGTTTAGTGACTTACCAAATACCTGAAACCTATTTAAAATACGATTCTCATATTTGGCATTATGGTAGATCTCTGCTGATGTCAAGGTCATCTGTCAAGGTCAAAGGTTTATTTTAAAAAAAATGCTCTTTCTTGGTTATTTTATGTTTTGTTGACACATTTTTTTTGAATTGCAAAGTGAAGAATCAGATAGCTTCTTTTACTTTTTAAAAAAAAAGGCCTGGTGTTAAGATTATTAAGATATTTTGTTATTTCAATATGTAAAGAAGGAAATCTTTATTGAAATTCATAGTGAAGATTTTAATTTTTCTTTAGGGTGTACAAGGTGAGAGAGGCCCCGAAGGAAACATTGGACCCCCAGGCTTTCAGGTAGGTCAATTATTCACTCATTTATATGTGACTCGTCAGGCAAATAGGGACCATCCAGGAATTCTGTAAAATAAATTATTGAAAAAGAGATTTGATCCAGCATAGGTCAACCAGAAGTGGTATTTCAAAAATTCTTTCACTGGAAGGTTGAATGAACATTCTAGGTTCAGAAAATAAGCAAGGTGCAAAAAGTTTCAACCCTAGTCAGTCTGCGCAGTACGCGCAGTCTGACTAGGGTCGACACTTTATGCACTACCCAGATGGTCCCTTTTCATGTGATGGGTCACATATGTGACTTGTCAGGCAAATAGGAACTATCTTGGTATTGTCAACCCTGGTCGTTCTACGAAGACTGCACAGGCTAACTTGTGTCAATTTTTTTTGGTACTTGGCTGATTTTCTGAATCTAGATTTTTTAATCTACAATTACTGTTCAAGAAAAATTTAGAATGTGATCTCCAATTTACCTAATCTGCAACCATTTTCTTGTCTTTTTTTTTAATTGTGAGTCATTCATATTCATATATCAATTATTAATATTCATAATACTGAGAAAAATTGAATCAATCTTCAGTATCCTCATACATGATTTATATTTTCAGTCACCAGCCCTGCATTCATGCAAAGTAGGGTATAATTTGCAAACTGTTTTCACCGTTTTGTCATCCTGAACTCAGGGCTGGATTGACTTTGTTAATGCTCATGTATGGCCAATATTGAAGATAGATTCAATAACACTATCAATTTTTGTCAATCTTGTTGGTTCTGTAAGATCTTCTTTTAAAATTGTAAGGATGCATGCATGATCAATACAATATTACTGAGAAAATGTAATAAGATTTGCTTATTTAAGCTATATTTATGACTTCAATTGCATTTACAAATATACTTTTTCCATCAATAAATTGAATTCTCTTGGTAAATGCAACTCATACTAAATTTTGGGTCATTTTTTCTCTTGGTCTGTTTGTATGCACAAAATTAATGAAAAACCTTAACATTGACAGGCCTATTCAAGATACAAAGAAGCTTATATTTTATAGCTTTATATGGCATGACAATAGATCTCAATGATAGGCATATGCAGATACAACAGTCAAGGTCACATGACTTGGTCATCTTTCAAGGTTATCATTTTTGTAAATAAAAAATGCTGGTTGGGGTGGACTGGTGTTTCACTAACACAATTTTGTTTCAATGCTTGTTGATGATTACAAAAAAATGTTTTATATTTTGCAGGGTCCCCCAGGTGTCCCTGGCCCCCCAGGAGAGCAAGGGAAACCAGGTGAAGCTGGTGCCCCCGGAGAGGCTGGACAGACTGGAAGAGGAGGTGCACCTGTAAGTGTAAAACATTTAACCCTTGTCATAATGATAAAAAAGTGGCTAAATATTCATGAAATGTAATTTTCTAATGTAAAAAAAAAATCAGGTGGTAAAGACTTAAGATCAGTCTGCACATATGTGCAGGCTGATCTTTTTCTATACTGTCCTCCAAGGCACCAATATTGAGCTCAGCATGACAAATATTAATCTTTCTAAAACAATAATGGATATGAATAATACATTTTTTCTTTAATGCTAATTGATACAATTGAAGTTAATATAAAATTGTTTGAATAATTTTTTAACAAGATGTAGAGCAATAATATATGAGCCTGTGTGTGAGATTTCCAACAATTTCAAATATGGGCAAAGCAAAGACTCTGACCAGCATGTGCATCTGCACAGTCTGACCAGAGTCTTGACTACGTTCTTAGTAGATAGATAAGTTCAGTGAGTTCTCAAAGTATCTGTGGCCCATCAGGTAACTTTATATTAACAGTATGTTGCTGTCTATGCTGCTCAATGTTTACACCTCATGAACATTTCAAATTGTTGGAAATGTCACCATAGGCTCATTCATTACCATTGAAATGACATCAAAAAGCATATTATGATGTCATTTTACAAGGGATGTTGACTATTAAACACACAAAAAAATGAATTGCAAGGATTTTGTCAAATGCTTGCATTTAATTCTGATCATATTATTTATAGACAAAATAATTTGTGTTAATAAAAATACCAAATCTATTAACACTCTCATCTAAAATAGATAAAAACAAGGCAGCTGTATAGATGAATTTTTAATAAAGTTTGTTTTTTCCATGTCAACTTATTCAATATCTTATATAAATTGAGGTAAGTTTGCATTGACCCCTAATTATGATGGGGTATTCATTTCCATTTTCAGGGAGAGCGAGGGTACCCAGGAGAAACTGGGCCCCCGGGATCTGAAGGGGATGCTGGTGAAGTCGGTAGCCCAGGACCCCAGGGGAGAGACGGTGACAGGGTAAGGGACAATCAGGGGTCAACATTTACCCATGTCCTTGGGATGACATTTAGAATCTTTAAGATATAGATTTATTTTTTTCAAATTTTCGGAAGTTTGTCTATATAACAGCATTTTAAACTTATTATCTAAATATAAAATAGCAAAAAAACCAACTTTTTCAATTTGTTTGATTTTGTATTGGAATTAGACATCTAAAACGATAGCTCAGGGATTTAAGGAAGTGGACCTGTTATAGTTCCGCAACATTTCAGAACTCTTGATCTTTCACTATGTTGACTGAGGTTCGTAATGAAAATCCTTAGGAAACATCGATTAACATTGTTAAAGTTCCTTACTTCCAAAAGGGTCCACTACCTTAAACCAAAACATTTTCTGATGAAAACAAGTTATTGATAAGCACTTCTCACCAAGCAATTACCTTTGGCTCCTTATTTGAATATTAATTTTGAAAAAAAAAAAGGTATTTTTACATTTTAAATTTTGCTGAACATTGAAGTATGTGCAACTTTACAAAGTAAGATACCAAACAACCAATTTCTGTATGTGAAAGATGAAGAGAGTGTTATTTGATTTCATGGAGGTATGAAACTAAAACCCTAATCACACTGTATGAATATTGTGTTTTAGGGAGCCCCTGGTGAAGCAGGACCTACTGGTGAGATAGGACCTCCAGGAAACATTGTAAGTATTTCATGTATTCTTCAGACCTTTTTGCTTCATTAGCCATTTTGTGGGTCAAATTACAATTGAGAAATCCCAAGTTACCTAATTAATTTCTTTTAACAAAAGCAGTATTACATGAAATCATTATTAGCAGGTTATATTGTGGCCCCTCCTAATTGGGGAAACCAACCTGTGAGGTTTCCAATTTAGAAATTCTAAGTTGCCTAACCAATTTCTTTAACAAAAGCAGTACTACATGAAATCAGGATCTTAAGGAATTTTATGATGGCCATCCCTAATTGGAAAACTAAACTGTCAGGCTTTCAGTCACAGATGACACATCAATGGCTCATTACAGTTGTAACTCCCTATATATTTATAGGGAGTTACAACTGTAATGAGCACTAAAGAATGCTAGAGGTATGTATATTTAGATCTAGAAGGTAGATTGATTAAACTGCCAATACAACTCAAACCGACAAAGTTTCTGATCAGATGGAGAGGGAAAGGAGAGTGTTAGTGCTCTTTTTTGGCCTACCTTTATTGGTTTTTCACAGTGCTGATCAGACTACTTAACTCTTGTCATGGTGTCCATGAAATAGTCCTGCTTTGGCAGGAGGTTTAGACAAAGATCAGCCTTGATACTGGTGCAGTCTGAGATTAGTCTATGCCACCTGAATATCCAGCCCTTTTTAAATAAAAAGTCTTAAAGAAAAAAAAAACATGCAGAACCTGGAATATTCCTGCTTTGGCAGGAGATATAAACAAAGATAAGCTTCACTATGTACAATCTGATTGTTGTCCATACCACCTAATTGTCCCTTTCAAACCAGAAAAGTGTATAACTTTTTTTTAACAGTGTTTCAGCACTTTGATTTTAGTACAATTTTGTCTAGGGTTTTCTATAGCACCTCAATAGTTATAAGATGAAATTTTTAATAAAATGAAATAAAAATCAAGTGTGTTCTTATATGGATCTTCTTTAAAAGATGAAGTTAGATTTGGAGATTTTTCTTCCATCTGTTGAGAAACTTTTTTTGTTAAACTCTCTTTCAATATATTCAGATTTTCATTGAAATAAAGAAATGAATATATTTTTACTTCACAGGGACCCCCAGGCCCAAGAGGACCCCCAGGACCGGCTGGTGGCAAAGGAGAAATTGTAAGTATAATTTTTAGCTTTTGCATGACATTTCCAACAAGTTCACAAATGCAAAAATCAAAGCCTCTGGCCAGTCTGTGCAACCACACAGCGCTCTGTCGAAAAATACGCTTTAAGGCCCTTTCGAATCGTCCATCACACAAATATCAAATTGTAGTAAATGTCACATATAGGCTCATGGCCGCCACCATAGCACAGTCGGTTAGGCATAAGACTTCCAATCTGGAAGTCGTGGGTTCGATCCCCGGTGGCGGCAAATATCCTTTCTGATGTTTGTCTCTCACCAATGGGTTGATAATCATAAACCTATGTGAGATAGCAGTCAGAGGCTAGGAAAGGATGTAATGGTAGTACAGGTGAAAGAAATACCAGGAATCCATTGTTAGGTGCTCAGGCTGTCGCAATATAACTGCAAAATTGTTGAAAGTGACGTAAAACCCATTCAAACAAACAAACACATATAGGCTCAAATATCGATGGCTCAGCACGAAACAGTTGTAAATGCCTATACATTTATAGGCAGTTTCAACTGTTTTGCGCTGAGCCATCAATATATATATATTTAGTTATTTTTGCACTTTTATAATGTTTTTGATAAAATATGCAGGTGATGAATGATCTTCCTGACCTGTTTACAAAATGTAAAATATTAGTAGACTGTAGAGCAACTACTATGAAATAAGAGAGCAAAATGAAAAGTATCCATCCTGTTGTTACAAGCAATTTCTTCTTTTTCCACAATATTGTCTCAAGTGTAGAATCACTAGGACATTTGATTCAAGGACCATTCAGGAAAGGGTTAATTTTCAGATTTCTCATTATTCTCATAAGTTTTTTCAATAATCAAATTGATGCTAAATAGTAACAGTGCTTTGATTTGAACAGATTGTGGCTGTTACATGCAAAGTTCTTTACTTACAGGGAAATGTCCCGCTGATTTTTTTTAAAACACATATGATAATTGAATTGCACAACATTTTAGTTTGGCTTTCGCAAATGAAGTGTGTTTGGTCATTAAATTAAGTACTCGGTGGTAGCTTATCCTTTTAGATATGAAATGATGTAATGTGCATTCAGATTGGGTAATAAATGTTCTATCTGAAAAAAAATATATTACAGACAACATTATAAGGATTGCAGTCTGCAAATAAAACATAACAAATATTGCCATGCGTGTTTCATACCTGAAGTAGCACAAAGTTGCAAATAGGAAAAACATGTTGTCTACTCTGTTTTATTTGTTAGGTAAAAGGAATGCTTTCAAAATACTCATTTGATTTCAGGCCTGTAATATATTTGTGGCTCAGCACAAAACAGTAGTAACTGCCTTAAAAAATGATTAAAAAACAGTATCTCATATTAGATTTTCTCAATTTAGGGAGAAGCTGGTTTAACAGGCGCAGATGGCCGACCAGGCAGACCAGGTATTCCAGGAAACATTGGTCCCAGAGGTCCACCAGGAATTGCGGGCGAAACACCCCCTAAAGGAGCTAAAGGAGACTCCGGACTTGCAGGTCCCCCTGGACCCCCAGGAGATGCAGGAACCAGGGGGCCAGCTGGTCCCCAGGGAGAAGGTGGACCCCCAGGACAATTGGTGAGATAGTGTTTATCTCTTTCTCATATTTTTTTCGAAATTCAAAACTGAAAGAGGAAGAAAAGTTTATATGATTTGGAAGGAAACCATTAAAAAGCTGGTGGAAATATTGTAGAAAAGATAATTTGCTTGTTAGAAGCATTTTTTTTTCTTTTTCAGCAATATTTTCTCTCCAGGGACTTTTTCTAAATCTTGTTATTTTTTTTACTTTTCAACATTATAAATACCATTAAAATAGTTGTCTTTTTAAACTGTTTTCTTTAAATGCTTAAGAATCTAGATTCAGAATTAGATAAAATGCTATATTTACATTCACAAATCATGAAATCATATCACCAGCTGGAATTAAATTAATATGATGTTTATATAGTAGCCCTTATTTTTCAGGGATCTCCTGGAACTCCCGGCCCCAAGGGACCCATGGGAGCCCCTGGTGAGAAGGGAGAAGTAGGTCAACAAGGGGAACCTGGACAGCCTGGTAAATCAGGGAACTCAGTAAGTAAATCTTGACAAATCTGCAAATATTGCTCGAAATCGAAAACAAATTGATTGATTCCTTACCTCTTTGTCATGACACATCTCTCAAACATTTGAATATTTGATTTATCTGATAGCAACTTTAGGCTGTAGTAAGGTCCTCTAAGTCAACTTTCCATGAAAATCTTAGAAATAAAATGAAAATGAAATAAAATTGATAGCCAACAGTGCATTTATGCCTAAAAGATTGAGTTAAATGACAATTTTTTAATATGATATTTTATTAGTTTGAAAATTAAATCATATCCAAAATTATACACAAAACCCACAATGTAGCTGATCTTAATGCATCGTTTAATTTGAATTACAGGGACGTAGAGGAATTCCAGGGCCCAAGGGATTACGTGGGGATCGTGGTAACCAAGGTATACCCGGACAGGATGGAGCCCCGGGTCGCCCGGGCCCTCAAGGTCAACCAGGCTCAACAGGGGAAACAGGACCTCAAGGCTCACCTGGAACTATGGGTATTAAGGTAGGTTTGTAGTTTTGTGTGTGATGTTTGTTACAGTTCTATACACAAATTATGGTTGGAAATTTATATTTTAGACAAATTATGGTCGGAAATCTATATTTACAAATTATCGATGGGTGATTTTAATTGACAAATTATGGTTGGGTAATTTCTATCAAAGTTCAATCATCAGTAAAAGTTGTATTGCTCTGCCAATGTATTTTCTCTATTGATCAATAAAAAAATCAACAAAAATGAAGAGGAAAATGTTACGTTCTGTAAAACAATTTTTTAAGTAACAAATGCATCAGAGCTGGATAGTGTCAAATAAAAAAAGAGTGTAAGGTGATGCAGAATAACCTAATTTGATAAAAAAAAAAAACTGACAAGAACAAACAGTTTTAACCTAGTCCTGCTTCCAGGTTGTAAAAATGTTTTGCGATTGTTTTGAGACGATACCCGGCTTTGGGCATAAGTGCAAAGCAAGGTATTATATTGAAAACGTTTTGCTAATGTTCTCATCCTGAACTGAGGGCTTGTCCCTCTGTGCAGCTCACATAGACTGGAAGGGATGAACACTTTTTGTCCCAGTGAGTAGATCCTTTTAGCAAGATTTGTCACAAATATTTTTAGCCTTTCTGTTTTAACATAGTTATATATGCCACCTTGTTGGTGTAAGAATAGAAGTTTGGCATGAGTGTTTCGAACCTTGGCAATATCTCGTCTATTATCGAAGATAATTGCCTGAAACTTAGTATGTGTATTCCCATTCACAAGAACATCTTGTGCCATCATTAATGGGCTTCAGGCTTATTGCATTTTTACAAGATTTATTCCCCTATTTTAAGTCAGAATTTTTCAACTATCAAGAACTTGCAGTTGGGTTTGGCATTCACTTTGTGGTACTCTAGAACATTTTCACTTTGGGGATCAAGTAGATTAACTAACTGTGTAAACTGTTTGCAAGTTACATCCTGCTTTGCACATAAGTGTATGTGCAAAGCAGGGTATGATTAGCAAACAATTTACATTTTTTTGGCATTCTGAAAGAAGATCCCATGAGTCATACTTCTCCAAGATGGACCCTTTTCACGTAACTTGTCACAGAAATTGGTTCATATCATTTATAGGGATCTCGTGGATCAACTGGTCCGATTGGTCAAGCTGGAGAACCGGGGTTGAACGGGTTACCAGGCAACCAAGGTATTAAGGGCGCGGCAGGAGAAGAGGGAGAAGCTGTAAGTATATGTTAGCCCAGACGTTTTATGATTCGATTTCTATGCAGCAATGTGGAATTCCCATGCCTGACTTGTCAGACAAGGGGTTTTCCACCTGCGGCTTAGTACTTTTTTCTAAGCCACTTGTCCATGGACAAGTAAATACCAGGACAAATATCAGAATAGTTCTAAATAGATCTAAAAGATTGATTAACATGATTTTAGTATCAAAGGGTAGAAAACACGTTTTTTATAAAGAAAATGCTGGACTCAAGCATGTTCTTCTATAAAAACAATGTTTTCTCAGAATTGATTTATTTTCTTTTTTAATTAAATGTTATTTTTGATATGTGAAAAGAAGAAAATAATGTTTGAATTGTCCAGGCACAAGTGGAGAAATTCTGTATTTCCATATCCCTGCTATGAATTGGTTAAATTTCTTTTTGTACGAATTTCCCAACTTCAGGTTTGATAGATGTAGTGGTGAGTTCATATTTAAGCGAGATTTCCAAGTACAGAACGGTCAAAAGTGCATGTATTTTAAATTTGTACAGTTCATAACATCTATTACCTCCTGGGTAAAAAGAATTGGGAAAATTCATAATTTGCAAATTCATATTTAGGTAATTTTTGCAGCACATTTTTTTATGCCCCCGATAGGGAGGCATCATAAATTTGACTTGTCCGTCCGTCCGTCTGTCCGTCTGTCCGTCCGTCATTCCGTCCAAAAACTTTAACATTGGCCATAACTTCCTTATTACTTAACATATTCGCATCATACTTTACCACAACATTCCTTGGTACATTACCTTTCTGTAGGCACATACTTTGGTGACCTTGACCCCTGGATGACCTTGACCTTCAACATAGATTGGCCATAATTTAAAATCAAAGCGGTGTCGGGGGCATTGTCATCTTACAGTGACAGCTCTTGTTTTGTTCTACAAGACTGACAAGGGTATTCCCAATTTCATTTTTTTAGCCAAAAAGTAATATATGAACTTTATATCTATGTACACTAGAATTAAGTCGATCACTCATATAATTTATTTCACTTGTTCAGTCAGTTCCTAATAGGAGCAAAAATGAAACCTGCAAATAAAACCAGTTTTACAGAATTACTTTTTCTGTCTGATTAGATGAAAGATGCATGGTAATGTGCAATTCTTTCATTTTCCATAATGTCTTTCCAGTCTTTTTTTGTGGAGCTTAAAACTGGTGATTTTATATGGGATTGGTTAAATTTATTTTATTTACAATATCTTTTTTATATTTTGTAGGGACCCCCAGGACAAGTTGGAGCCCCAGGGAAACAGGGTGATCAAGGGACCCCAGGGTTACCAGGAGTTCAAGGAGAAACAGGACCCTTGGGTGTGGTTGGTGAAAGGGTAAGTTGATTGTCGGTATAATTATGTGTGCAGATTCAGAGAGGAGAGTAGGGGGGGGGGGGGGGGGGGGGGCTTTTCAACTTGGAAAATCTGGAAATCAATGCATCAATTGATCAGTTGGCAAACAAAATATTCTAATATTTAATCATCCTTTGTGCAAAGTTGTGAAAGTATTACACTTTGAGATATATATGAAACGAAAGAAAAGTAAAGCAAGGGTATGTGACCTACTGTCAAAAGTACAGCTTCAAGCTGTTGTTACAACATTTTATTCACACATTTTTTGAAGAAAGACATTTTTGGAAGAAAATGGCTGAAAATGATGGAGGTCAACAGTGCAATACTGTCTGTATGAATAATTTGATTGATTTATTGATGTTTTGATTGACAGCATCAATCTATCAATCACAGAGTTTGATCAAAGTTTTCACCTTGCAGGTAAGAGAGCAGTCCAATGGCTGTGTGCAAAACACCCATGGGACTTTTATAGGTAGTTAAAACTGTTTTGCACTGATCCATAGAGTTGTTGGATACAGTTAAAAACATGGTAAAATTGATATGATGATTGATTTTGGAATGATTTAGGAATGAAATTGAATGGATTTGATTCCATTGGATCAAGTTTTGAATGAAATTCAAGGGAGGTAATCCAATATGGCTAATTTTGATGAACAAAATTAGCTATATTTATTACCTCCCTTTAATATAATATAAGTAATTTCTGTTTGTGTTTCTTCATTGATCAATCAGACACTTCAAAATCGGCACCAGCCAGTAAAATCGTACAATAACTTGATTGATTTGAATGAAATTTTGATCAAATTGAACAATTTCTAAATGTTTTCTATAGATTACGGAGCATTTTTTATCGATTTGAGTGAGTGTTTGGAATGAATGAATGGAGCACTGAGTGAGTGATATTGAATGGTTTTGATTGCAGTGAGTGTCAATTTCCCAATGTTTTTAACTGTAGTGTCTGGTGAAATTGACTTATCTATGATCCATTTGCAGCTTTTTCTACACTACACTTCATTGTGTGCCATTACAATGGATGGATTATTCAGAACTATTCGAAATAATTCCCAGGAAATCTAGGTCACCTTAGAGAAGAAGTTAATTACGGACCCAAAAGTGAACCATGTCCCCTAAAGGATAATATATTTCTGTGTGTTCCAGGGTAACCCAGGAGAGCCAGGTCGTCCAGGAGATGAGGGCATGCCAGGTCCCCAGGGTCAGCCAGGACCCCCAGGGATTGCAGGACCACCTGGTGGACAGGGAGATCCAGTATGTATAGTTTTTTATGCTTTTTATTCAAACAACTTGATTTTAAATTCAAAGTTTTCCGGAAAATAAAGAGCAAGTATTTATGAGGAGAAAGCAACTTATTTTAATGAGCCCTGGGTTCAGGATTACAATACAGTGCAAACAGATTGCACTGTTTTGTCATCCTAAAGGCAGGGCTTGTTCCAGACACTTGGCAAAATTTGCCTATTTCCTTTCCTGCTAGATAATAATGTTAAGGCTTCGTTTGTCTGCAGCATTATCGTTGTAAATCAATTGTAAAAAGTAGAAATTTTGTAGGTCAAATTAATCATGTTAGAGCTGTAGTAGGGAGAGAAAATAAGATTTTGAAATGATATGATCAAGAACTCTTTTACACTAGAAAATCACTTTGTCATAGTGTTCAATCTTGATACAAACAACCAGAAAGATTTAAGCATTGATGCATCTTCCAAAGTTTTAAACATATACTGCAATTAGATATTTTCTATTTAGGGCCCACCAGGACATGATGGTTTACCAGGTTTACCAGGGCCAAGAGGAGAAAGGGGTCTACAGGGAGATCAGGGCACAGCAGGAAGACCAGGGGCCACAGGCTTTATGGTGAGATTTTTCTTTAATTTCAACTGATAAAATGCCATATTTTCACTTTTTTTAAGAATATTCATCAGGTGATAGCATAATTTGCTTAATAATATTCTTAGAACAATTAAGTTAAGAGGAAACTTGATTATCTTGTAGATATCATAGGGGGGGCTCCCAATGAAGAGAGTTTTTTTTAGATGCTCTATAGACATGAGATTAATATGTTAAAGAATCATATGTTTAGACAAGTTATAATATCTTCTCAGCTACTGCTAATCAAAAGATTTGCTTTTTTATCCCCCGCCGTTTTCAGCGAGGGGATACAGTAATGCTCTCCGTCCGTCATTCCATCACTTAACTTGTCCGGAGCATATCTCCTAAAGTGTAATAGCTATCAACTTGAAACTTTATAGGTGGATAGATCTCATTTAGAGGAGAAGTGCAGTGCACAAGAACTACAACTCTTGCTTGCATAATTTTGGAGTTATTGCCCTTTGTTATTTTTAAGACTTAGATTTTGTCCAGAGCATATCTCCTAAAGTATAATAGCTATCAACTTGAAACTTTATGGGTGGATAGGTCTCATGGAAGAGGAGTGCAGTGCACAAGAACTATAACTCTGGCTTGCATAATTTTGGAGTTATTGCCCTTTGTTATTTTAAAGACTTAGATTTTGTAGGGGCTTAATTTCTTAAAGAAGAACCCTTCATCTATTAGGCTTCAGTTTACTATCAAGCTTTCTCGGCGGGGGATGGCCATGTCTGACATGGCTCTTGTTAAAATTGAAACCAATTTTTTTAGATTAGATTTTTTTATCATGAAAAAATATCAGAGCTGTCAAAAAATGCGTTAATTTTGCAATTTATCTTGTTTTTTATGATATCACAGTTATTTTTAGAACAATGATACAATGTGGTTATTTTTAGAAACTTGCATTTCTGTTAGAAACATCTACGAAAACAAGGACAATAGAGGTCATAAGATAAATATAATACTTACTAAGTGAATTGTATGAAAAAATATCTAACTCAGTAAGTTATTGTGGAAAAAAATTTGAGCTGCACTGGTTGAAATATCATAAAAATGGCATTCCTTTGAAACAAAATTTAGATGCAGCTTGATAAGGGTCAGTAAAGAAATGAAATACATGCTTTTATTAAGATTATTCTATACTTCTACTACTTGTTTCAATTTGGATGAGTCTGAATTCTATTTGTATGTTGATAGGTTAACCCTTTGCTGTTTAATCCCTGCTTTTTACGTGCCTGTGATTTTATGATTGAGAAAACATTGTGAAAAAAGAAGAAATTGCTTCTGACAAGCAATTTCTTCTTTTTCCACACTATTTTCTACCCTACCGAACGGTTATTTTTCAAATTAAATCCACTTTTAATTTTCGTCTGCAAAATCTTTGAATTTGGACAGGTCCAAAATTTTGAAAAACAGGTAAGGGTTAATGTAACAAATTTGAAATACATTTTTAGGGACCTGCAGGCCCAACAGGACCTATTGGACCAACTGGAGTTCGTGGAGAAATTGTAAGTATATAAGATTTATTATCTTATAACTATACAAATATCTGTGTGATAACATCCCATGATATTTTTTTATGATATCACATAGTTATTTTTAGAACAATGATATAATGCAGTTATTTTTAGAAACTTGCAATTCAGTTCGAAAAATTGACAAAAACAAGACAAATAGAGGTTATAAGATAAATATAATACATACTTAGAGTATTGCATGAAAAAAATATCTAACTCGGTTGTGAGAATTGATAATTGTCTCGGCAGAGCCTTGACAATGACCAATTCTCCCAACCTCCTTAGATATTTTTTTTCATACAACACACTAAGTATGTATTATATATTTATCCTGTAGATTATTTGTTCATAATACACTAGTATTATATTTTACAATGACTCAAAGCATGGGTTCCTTTATTATAAAAGAGAAAATAATTGTATTTCTAGATATATTATATGCAATCAATGGACAAGAAATTAATCCTTATATATTTCTTAAAGCTTTTATTGTTCATTTGAAATTGATTCAGATTGGATACTTTATGCTATTTTTCTAGGTTATATCTTTACTCATTACTATTTTAGGGAGAACCTGGACCATCAGGACCACCTGGGGCTAATGGGGCCACTGGACCCCCTGTAAGTACAGACAAACTTTTATCTTAGCTTTAGGGGTATTTATATATTCAGGGGTCAGAGCAAAACTATGGTAGGTACCTATATAATTGTAGGCACCTTTCAAAGTTTTATGCTGATAACTAAATGTACCATAATAAATGGAGATAAGAAAAGTAAAGAATAAGAAAGAACTGTTTGAAGATTTTATTATTTTTCCCCTCAAAAAAGTCAATTTTCCTATTCTGGTTTTGAAAATCTGTCAGTATTTAGGACGATTATGGATCTCTGGACTCTTTGAACTTCCCTCATGGCATAACTTCATTTTTCTGCAAAATATGTGGTCACTGACATGAAACCAAAAAATTAAACCAATTGTGGGCAACCTAAATGTCATAACTACAGCTTATTCAATTTGTAATAACAATTAAGTAGCTCTTTAACAAGAATATCTTGAAAAAATATGAATAGGCACTTACAATAGTTTTGTGCTATGCCATTGCATAATCTTTCTATTTTCATTTTCAGGGAGCCCAAGGTGTTGAAGGCAATCCAGGAGATAGTGGTGGACCAGGTAAAAAGGTAAGATTAATCTATAAGCTTTCAAAGATACTTGAATCAATTGTTGTACCATGTTTACCTAAAGATTTTGAACATTTGATAAACAGACCGTTGTTGTTCTAAAATTCAGAGAGTGTGAAATCAAAAAGTGTTAATGTGTTTAAATAAGGCTTGGTGAATGGCCTGACTTTAGCTTTTACTGTCTATTTTCTACATTAATTAATCATCATAGGCAATACTTGAATGAGACTTTTTTAAATTTCTCTGAAATTTGCAATTTGTTTGAAAGAAATGTTTATATTCAGCATGATAAGGGTTAAAACTGTCATATTTTGAATTTTAGGGAGATAAAGGTAACCCAGGTTTGGGTGGTCTAACTGGTATCCCTGGACCCTTGGGGCCCCCTGGTGACGAGGGGTTGAGCGGACCTCCAGGACCCCAAGGATTACGGGTATGTATGTTGTATGATTGATTGTAAAGTTGGGGCCTGTGTTTTATATTTCAAACAATTTCATGTATGCTAAGTGAACAGATATAGAGTAGAAGAAATAAATAGTACAGTCAATCTTGCTCAAGCAACCATGACTATTAAGCGACCAATTTCATTATGCGACCGTTTTTCAAAATCAGCTTCCTTAGATCAAAATATCTTACAAAGTAGATAAAATTGGTCTAAAACTTAAAAATTTATACATTGTTGTTTAAACTCAGAAGAATCGTCTCATTGAGATGATGCTAGTGAGTTTGTACAACAAAGGATTATTGAGGAATTCTTAAGAATATACATATTCAATCAAAAATATGTTTCTTATTTATCAACACAACATGTCCTAAATGGTCGCTTCAGGTAGTGGACCCATAATACTTGCGCAACTTTTCAGACCTCAAGATCTTTCACGATGTTAACAGAGGTTTCCTAATGAAAATCATTAGGAAACCTCGGTTAACACTGTTAAGACTCATTACTTCCAAAACATTGCGGATCTATTACGGGTCCACTAATTTAATACAAATTTTACTTTATTGGGCAATATTTTCATAAGCAGAGTATACTGACAATTTAACATTACTCATCAATCACTATTAATCACTATGTTTATTTTCTCTCCACCAGGGTCCAGAGGGATCTCGTGGATCTAATGGTAAAGATGGAATACCGGGACCTCCTGGTCTACCTGGAATGATGGTAAGTAAAGCAATTATTGCTTCCTGAAAAATTCCAGAGGAGCAAAAAGTTGAAGGCTTGTTTGTCTGTTTGTCCTTTCTTCTGTCTGCCAGTAGTGATTTCCCAGTAACCAGTGAGCCGATTTCACTGAAACTTCATATATATGAAGTCCTAATGAGAAAAGCTAAAAGGGCCACCTTTGATTTTTCAATATCAGCTCTGGTTTTTGTGACAAGGCCTTACTTGATGAGCATAACCTGTCTCAAATGGCTCTTGTTATACCTGTGATACTGAATTAGACTAGTAACCCCGCAAGGTCCCTCCATCCTCTGTAACCTAATCATACGGTTTTCATAGGGAAATTCATTATTGGCAATCACATGAAAACAAACTTTCTATTTAGAGGTGTCAGCATTTAAATCTTGTAAGTGTTTTTACATAAAGGCAAATACAGTGTTTTTTCCATGGCCCCCTCAATTTGTTTTGTTTTCAGCAACATTTAATACTTAAGGGACATCTAACTTAATACAGAACTAGATATATATGAATTAAACCCTTTTGATTTTGTATTTGAGACCTGTCACCCTAAAAGGGACTATCCACATAAAGTATCAACCTTAGCCAGATCGGCAGACTGACTTGGGCCGAACCTTTCGTACTTGGCTTCTTTAACGAAACTAGAACGATAATTGTAACTTCCTTCACAAGAATATATAAAAGCGACCTACAACTGACCTCTACTTGTAACAAATTTCATTAGCAAAAATCATTTTTTCCAAGTACCCATATCAAGGGGTCATAGCAATACTTTTGTAAGTGCCTATATATTTATAGGCACTTACAATAGTATTGCGCTGACCCCTCAAATTATGTTCCCTGATTGTGTGAAGAGTCACATATATGTTGAATCTGATTGATTTTATATTTTTCAAAAAACTAAATCTGAGTTTATTACAGGGACGTCGAGGCCCAGAAGGGGAAGATGGTCGACCAGGTATATCTGGACCTGAAGGACCCCCAGGACCACCAGTAAGTAATTTTATTTATAGAAATCTGAAATACTTGAATCCAAAAACCATAGTTTAACCCTTGACATGCTGAACCCGGAATATTCCTGTTTTTACAGGAGATATAGACAAAGATCAGACTGATCAGACACACATAAGTGCAGTCTGATTTTAGTCTACACCACCTGTTTATTTCACTTCAGCAAGAATTTTGAAAGACTTGTAATTTATGATTTAAATATTTGCATACACTTTTGTCTGTCAGAGCCTTCAGCACTTTGATTTAAGAGTAATTTGGTCAACATTTTTTTATTCAGCATGACAAGGTTTAAATTGATAAGCTTTATATCTTTCAAAGAAGTTGCAGAAGAAAATTTTTCTAGCACATAACATTTTTTTACTTTTATGGACAAAAGTATTGTGAACAATGAAAAAACTGCTTTTCATCCCCTGTCGTTCGGCACAGAGGATATAGTAATGGTCTCCATCCATCATTCCGTCATTCTGTCACCAAACTTGTCTGGAGCATATCTCCTAAAGTATAAAAACTATCAACTTGAAACTTTATATGTGGATAGATCTCATGGAGGAGAATTGCAGTGCACAAGAACTATAACTCTTGCTTGCATAATTTTAAGTTATTGCCCTTTGATTAGGCTTTAGTTGGTGGAGAGCCATGTCTGACATGGCTCCTGTTACAATTTCTTCATTGTCCACAATGTTTTTCCAAAGCTTTTTACTAAAAGGGGCGTCAATAAGTAGGATTTGATTGACTTAATTATTACATACTTATCCATGGAGAGTTCACCTTCATCCGTATCAAATTATATCAAGGTATTCATATTGTATTCCTCCTAAAATATTTCAGGGACCACCAGGGCAACCCATGTATGCCTATGCTATGCAAGGATGGTTTAATACAGGAGCCAAAGGCCCAGACAATTTCTACCAGGTGAGAAATCATTCTTTTTTCTATGAGACCAATCGTTGATAATTTATTATGTATAGATAAACCATGCTATTTGAATGTTTTGAATGACTTTCAACAAGTTTAATATAGAGAAATTGGGACCAAGAAATTTTTTGCTGTCATGGTCATTAACTATACTGAAGGATCGCAGAAACACAAAACTACTGGCATTTTAACCATCCTTAGAATTACATCTGTATATGTCATGAAGACAGTGTTTTTCTTGATGAGTTTCCTTCCTCTATCAGTATATGGGTGATTACATTTGTAATTGAGCAGCGTTATCTGGTGCTTGTTAAATTTCAGTTCAGTCCACCCTTACTACTGGCTATACCTCATTTTCCCGTGTTTTCAAATACAGCGGTTGGACTATACATAATTTTGCCCAATCAACCTGAAATCTTTGAAAAACCTCGTATGCACTCTTGAGGCCACATGTTTTGCCTGATCAACCTGAAATTTGGTCAGAATGATTGAATTGCCCTAATTTTGGATGAGTTTGAAATTTGGTCAACTGGGGTCAAAAACAAGGACACATAGACAAATTGTACAAAAACCTTGTTAGTCAACCTGAAAATTGGCAAAAAGGATTCTCTTGTTGTATAGAAGCAACAGCATTGTTTAGCTTAGTGACATTCATTCATCATCCTTTTTAGCTCCACTGGCTGAAAGCCCTTGGGGCTATTGTCATGGCGTTGTGACCGTCGTGCGTCCGTGTGTGCGTCCGGTCGTAAACTTTTTCTTTAAAAATCTTCTCCTCAGAAAGTACTGGATGAATCTCAACCAAACTTCACAGGAATGAACCTTGGGTGACCCTCTTTCAAAGTTGTTCAAGAAATTTGGATCAAATGAAAAACATGGATTTAATGGGCGTGGCTAATTTCATAATATGGTAATAAGTGAGTTTTCTCAGATACTAATTGATGGATACAAATTAAATTTTACATGAATGATCCTTGGGTGACCCTTTATCAGTCTACTAAAATTTATTGTGTTTGGATGAAAAATATGCATTTTATGGGCGGAGGTCATTTCTCTATATGTTATATAGTCAAATCTTTGATAATCATTTTCTCAGATACTAATTGATGGATACAAATTAAATTTTACATGAATGATCCTTGGGTGACCCTTTATCAGTCTACTAAAATTTATTGTGTTTGGATGAAAAATATGCATTTTATGGGCGGAGGTCATTTCTCTATATGTTATATAGTCAAATCTTTGAAAATCATTTTCTCAGAATGTTATTGATGGATATCAACCAAATTTCACTGGATTGATCCTTTGGTGACCCTTAATCAGTCTACCAAAAATTATTGTGATCGGATGAAAAATATGCATTTTATGGGCGGAGGTCATTTCTCTATATGTTATATAGTGAAAACTTTGAAAATCATTTTCTCAGAATGCAATTGATGGATATTAACCAAATTTCACTGGAATGATCCTTGAGTGTACCTTTATCATGCAGGGAAAAATTATTGTGATTAGATGAAAAATATGCATTTTATGGGCGGAGGTCATTTCTCTTTATGTTATTTAGTGGAAACTTTGAAAATCATTTTCTCAGAATGTAATTGATGGATATTAACCAAATTTCAGTGGAATGATCCTTGAGTGTACCTTTATCATGCAGGGAAAAATTAATGTCATTGGATGAAAAATATGTCTTTTATTGGCAGAGGTCATTTCTCTATATGTTATATAGTGGAAACTTTGAAAATCATTTCAACATCAGTAGAACCCAAAATAACTAAAAATCTAGTCAAACCTTAGATTTGCTATTTCAAGAATTTCAAGCCTGTGGAGCGACTCAAGCCATTCATGGCTTTCTAGTTCTAAACCTACTTTTAAAATTTTTAGATGGTTCATTCAGGTGAGTGATTTAGGATCACTATGGCCCTCTTGTTCAACAATAATATTTTCTACTATCCATGTTTTACAGGCAGATTCAGTCAAAAAGGAGGAGGATAAGAATGCAATTGAGGCACTGAGTAGCGTTGATAAAAAGATCGAGGATTTCAAATCCCCGAGAGGAGAGATTGATGCCCCATCAACATCATGTTCAGATTTCAAAACTCACAATGAAGACAAAGTGAAAAACAAGAAGACAAGTATGAAGATGATTAGACCTTAGCCCTTGTCATGCTGAATTCTGAATATTCCTGCTTTAACAGAAGGTATAGACAAAGATCAGCCTGCACATATGTGCAGTCTGATCTTAGTTCATACCACTTGAAGTTCATTTTTTAAACCAGAAAGGTGTAAAACGATGCATTTCTGAAATCTACTTACTCACATTTGGTAACTTCCAGTGCTTTTAGCACTTTGATTAACATGTATTTTGCAAAGCTTTTTATTTGGCATGACAAGGGTTAATGCTTTTGTTTATTTCTTCCTATCTGATCTTAAGTAAGAGGACCCAAAAAATTACACCATCATGAACGTCTTGATGAATGTTGCTCCGCAATCAAATGTAAAATGACATGATATGCTTTAAAAAATTTGTCCTGAAATTTCAACATTTTGTCTCATTTATGTAATAAAGAAATAGATTTTTTGGGGTTTTTTTTAGTAAGATCTAATTATATATCATTTCCTAAACAACAAAAAGTTACATTTTCACTCATGGCTCTGCCACTCCTGAAAATATAGATTTTAATGATCGCCTAATAAATATAAGCTTACACTGAAACAAACAATACAATTATGTATTAGAAACCATGGATATTTCCATGGATATTATATTTGACACTAATTTTGGAGGATGCATCAATCATATATTGCAAGCCAATGTTATTATTGTGGTTAATTGATTTTAAATACAAATACAAATATTTCATTGGCTCTTACTCATTTACAATAAGTGGTTTGGGCCCATTCAAATACAAGCATACATTTGCTAAGATGTTATTTAGTCAAAACCTAGATCATTCTTATCATAATCAATACCATTTGCAATACCTCAAGCCATGATACCAACTCCATACATGAGGATGCATCAATCATGTATCACAAACCAATTTCATTTCAGTTGATATTGATATTATACATATATAGTACTTAGTGTTTTGCAAAAAGTAAGTGAAAAAATATCTAATGAGGTTGGGGGATTTGATAATTGTGGAGGCTCTGTTGAGACAATTATCAATTCCCGCAACCAACTTAATTATTTTTTCATACAATAAACTAAGTATATTTTATAACTACCTTATAACCTCTATTTGCCCTGTTTTTGTCCAAGTTTCTCATAGAAATGCAAGTTTCTAAAAATAACAATAAACTAAGTATATATTATGACATTTTTATGCCCCAGTATCGAGAGATCGGGGGCATATTGTTTTACTCATGTCCGTCTGTCTGTCTGTCTGTCCGCTTGTCCATCCGTCTGTCCGAAAACTTAACCCGCAAACTTAACCTCTGCATTTTCTCCAAAAGTATTTGACATACAAAGCTGTACACCAAAGTCAAGGTCATGTGACAAGGTAAAGGTCATGTGACAAGGTCAAGGTCATCTGTCAAGGTCAAACTTTTAAAAAAAATGCTGTTCCGGGGGCATTCGTGTTTCACAAACGCATCTTGTTCTTAAAATATCCATGTGATATCATGAAAAAAGTATTGGATGTTATCACACAGATATTTGTATAGTTATAAGATAAAGTAAACTCTCGGCAGTTTCCATGCTGGTATTTGTTAGGTATTTGTTTGTTCATATACATTCTTGGGTCCCAATTTTTTCCCTTTGCTACAAAATCATTCATCACAAATCTATTTTCTGTGTAAGATCGCCACTTGTGAAGATCTAGCTGCTGTTGGTCACTCAAAGATAAATCAAGCTTACATGGAGGCAAACAATATCCTCTATGAATCACAAACTAAATTTTTTTCAGTGAAAATTGTAATTGATCCGAATGGAGGAACTACCAGTGATGCCATAACTGCCACATGCAAGTTCAAGAAACTGTTCGTCTGGACCTGTTTTGAACCAAAGATAGCTCATGTAAGTCCAGCTTTACCCATTTATCATTAATTTCATTGAAGTATGGAATAAAAAACCTAGTCACACTACTTGTTGAAAATGCAAAACACATAGTATGTGCAGTCTGATCTAAGTCTATACCAGCTTATTTCCTTTTTGAACCAGAATAGTTTATTCATTTATTTAACTAATTCTAACCATTTATCACACTGAATGAATATGAGAAGCGAATTCATACATGTGTGTGGTAAGGTTTTTAGTTTCATACCTCAATGAAACCAACAAATACTCTCTTCATATCTTACATTTTAATAAATTTAAGCAAAAATGTTAAGATCTACCCTCAAATACATGTATTGTTTACGGGACTTTTTTCTGACGAAGCTTACAAAAAAGCTGTGTAATCAATATAGTTTTCATTGAGTAATGAAACCAATTTTTCAGCCAATAAGAATGCATGAATCTTGGTGAACACAATTAGAGTTTATTTTTTTCAAAATGAATTGTAAATAACAATAAATGCATCCAGTACCTTCATCAACTTGACTCAACATAGATTTTGTCAAGGTTCTATTCTTGACTTTGTTTTTCCATGTCATGCTGAGCCCAGAATATTCCTGCTTTGGCAATTATCAGCCTGCCCATATGTGTAGAGAAGAAAACATAGTGAGAAAAGAAGAAAATGCTTTTGAAAGCCAATTTTGTCTTGTCTCGTAAATTCCTTTCAAGTATGATTTTTTTTAAAAGCAAAAATCCTTCATTGTTGAAATTCAGTGGTTATCTATTTGTTTTCTTTTACAGTTTGAATTAGAGCAATGGATCGATACACCATTATCCAAGCACATGTGGTTCTCCGAGATGTATGGTAAAAAGATCAAACAAGTGAGTATAAGAATGCACTTATAGGCGTAACTAGGCTTTTGAAATTTATACCCACTCAGAAGGAGACCAACATAGTATATATAGGATAAAGGTGATATCGAGGGGTCAGCGCAACACTGTTGTAAGTGCCTATAAATATATAGGCATTTACATTGGTATTGCACTGACCCCTCAATCTGTGGACTGTGAAAAAAGATTTATGTCCTCCGTTAGCTCCCCTTTCCTATGATTTTAGCATTGTGCATAATCAAAACATTGTAACTACAGCTTGAATAAGCTGTAGTTACAATGTTGTGATAATTCATTAATGACATTTTTCATTAGAGCATTTATTTCTATTATGCACCTGCGTAATGGAAGTTACGCCATTTCACTTTCTGTGAGTATTTTGGTGGTGAATGATTGAAAAAGAAATTTAATAAAGAAGATACATATATATGATACATTCTTAGTGTTTTGTATGACAATAAATTCTAATGAGGTTGGGAGAATTGATAATTGTCAAGACCAGGTCAACTTTCAATTCCCGCAACTGAGTTAGATTTTTATTCATACAATACACAAAGTAAGTATTATATTCATCTTATAACCTCTATTAAAGTAATAGTATTTGACTAAGAAGTTGATGGTCTAGTAAGAAAATCATGGACTCTAGATTGGAGAATCAAGCTGAGATCTCCACCCAGCATGGGGTACGGACAAAAGCCCACTAGGTCAAAAGCCCACTGGGACAAAACCCCAGCGGACAAAAGCCCACTGGACAAAAGCCCACCCAACATAGGACAAAAGCCCACTCAATATATTAATTATTCATACGAATAAATCTTATCGTAATAATTTTGAAAATACATTTGCTACTGTGTTTAATTTATTTATGTTGTATTTAACAGCATTTTATTTATATTTTGTCTATTTTTTCTTCCTTAATCACTTTTATTTAGCAAATTCCAAAATGAACATGAACAAAAAGCCCATCGAAGTATAATTAAATTGAAAGTATTTGTAAATAAAAATATAAAGTATTGATTCATTTATAAATTAATATTTTTTTTCAATCATCCAATAAATAAATCATTTAACTTCATTTACATTAGCGTTTCAACATTGTATAGAAAGTATGGGTTTTCATCTGTAAAATTTTGATAGTGGGGTTTGGTTTTTTCACCTTATGAAATATTACCCATTGCCTTTGCAAACAGTAAAATGTTTTGTTTTAACTCTTTTTATGAATTATTGAGTATATGGCATAATGTATTATAAAGTTAGGCTTAATGGAAACCTTTGAACTATCTTTTAAAGTGTATTGGGGGACATGAAAGTATGTAACACCTATGTAACATCTACTCTTCTTCAACACCATATAACACCATACCTTGTATATCTATAACTTGTCAAATTCAAATTGTAGACAGAATTGAAACATGATACAATAAGGTGTAAATCACACTTCAATACAAAGAGAATAAGTTGTTTAATTGGCAAGAGTAACTAAATGAAATTTTTTAGTTGTACATAAAAAGTTTTTTGTAAAGAAACATTATGATTAAAAACATTCAACTACACTAAAATATTTATTGAGTGGGCTTTTGTCCTATAGGGGGTGGGGTTATGTCCCAGTGGGCTTTTGTCCGCTGGGGTTTTGTCCCAGTGGGCTTTTGACCTAGTGGGCTTTTGTCCTACACTCACCCAGCATTGTGCTTACTTTGAAAGTGTTTTCAGGGGATGCATCAAACACCACAAACCTTGCACATAACACTACAAACCAAACACAAAACACCACAAAACTTACATATAACACAACAAACCTTACTTATGACACCACAAACCTTATATATAACACCATAAACCTTACACATAACAACACATAACACCACAAACCTTACAAATCTCTGCACAAACCTTATATTTAACACCAAAAACTTTACAAATAACACCACAATCCTTACATATAACACCACAAACCTTACACGTAACATCCAAAACCTTACACATACCACCACATACCTTACATATAACACCACAAACCTTATACATAACACCACAAAATTACACATAACACCAATAATCTTACATTTAACACAACAAACCTTACATATTACACCACAAACCTAACATATAACACCACTTAACTTACACATAACACCATAAACCTAATATGTAACACCACAAACCTTATACATAACATCACAAACCTTACAAATAACACCACAAACCTTTAAACATAACACCGCAAAACTTACACATTACACCACAAGACTTATGTAACACTAAGAACCACTTTTGAACAGAATTTTGAACCAAGTGAAGTAAAAGAATGAATATCTTGAGTATAATGCAAAAAAGGAAAAATTAATAGTTTCAAGCTCACCTGGGAATGGTGTGCTCAATGTGAGCTTTTGTGATCAGCAAATGTTGACTTCAAACAATCCATCCCTTTATCTGATAATATTATAAAAAATCTTCTCCTAAACTTTTGGGTACAATTCAACCAAATTTCACACATATGATCCAGATAATAAGCTTAAATTACCTTGACTAACTGAATTTCTTGTAATCTTTTTGCTTTGAAAATGGATGTGAAGTTTTATGTTGGTGTTACATGGATGTACCAAAAGAAATCACTGCCAATAAATCTAAACACAAAACTGCCAAATGTCAAAACCGCCAATATAAAGCCATTAATATTAGTAAAATCAAAGAAAATCCTTATTTCTAGTCCTTTCTATCATGCTATGAGGCAAATTTTTGCAATGAATCCAGAAAAGAGTTTCTTTACGCTTTTAGCTCGTTTGCATTGTAATTACCCTAGTGTTATATCAACATTGTAATATCAAAAATATTCAACAAGATAATTTTATTCTGTGCAGTAAGTAAATAAAAGTCATCATCTTTCAAGGTCACATTTTTTTCATTCTGGATGTTTTGCAGATATAGAGAATAACACGTTAGTGTCTTAAAATATCAATGTTATCTGGTCGAGAGATATAGAGAATAACACATTGGTGTCTTAAAATATCAATGTTATCTGGTCGAGGTTGGGAGAATTTATCATGACAAGGCTTTGCTGAGTCATGATAAATTCTCACAGCCGAGATCAGATAACATTGATATTTTAAAGCACTTACATGTTGTTCTATTTATCATGCAATCATTTTCCAGCACCTAATTATGATAAACCCTCAAAAATCAAAGAACTTCAAGTGAAAATGCTTGCAAATTGTTTCTAAAAATAGACTACCTGATATCATGTTATGTTATCAGACAGGCAATATCAGGTCAATACAGACTTAATTGCATGATATAATCTTATTCAAAAGTTTTATTTTCAATTTCAGGAATACAATGGTTTCACATACAAAGCCAAAAATAGCCAGATCACTTCATTGGCTGAAATTAGCACAGTTGCTCAACAGAAAATCATTTATCAGTGTCAAAACAGTGTGGCATTCTATGACAATTCTACCCGCAGTTATGACATGGCTGTTCGCTTCAGGGGGTTCAATGACAAGATGATCCTGCCCGCAGCTAAACAGAAGAGGGGTGACCCAACATACACAGTCGACTCAAACAAGGATCACTGTATGGTAAGTTGTGTCATTATTTTGAGGAACAGCGCAAAATGTTTTCAAAGGTCAATAAATATGTGACCCATCACACAAATGTTTTCAAAGGTCAATAAATATGTGACCCATCACGCTAATGTTTTCAAAGGTCAATAAATATTTGACCCATCACGCAAATGTTTTCAAAGGTCAATAAATATTTGACCCATCACGCAAATGTTTTCAAAGGTCAATAAATATATGACCCATCACGCAAAAAGGACTGTCAAGGACCTATGTTAAAAAAAAATAATTGAAAATGGGATTGGTTCTAGTGCTGGCAAACCAGAGTGCACTTCTAGGGCAGGCAAACCAGAGTGCACATTCCAAAAATTCTTTCACAGCAAGATAGATTGATTATTAAAGTTTGAGGAAATTAGTAAAATGTGAAAAGTTTGACCCTAGTTAGTCTGTGCAGTCTGCCAAGACTGCCCAAACTGACTAGGGTAGAGATTATACACACTGCCAAGATGGGTTCTTTTTTGTGTGATGGGTCAGATATATTTTGCACTGACTCCACAATCTGTAAGGGCAAGCTGAAAGCTGAGGCAGAAATGGTCATTATATGTCCATATATTATTGTTATTTCCCAAATATGATTCCCAGGAGTAAAACTATTTTGTCGTTCAGTGAAAACTCTTAATTGCAACCCTAATAATGGCATGCCACTGTTTGATTGCAACCGAACTGGGGCCCATTTTGCTAACCATCTTACCATCATTTTTTGCGTAAGTCAAAAATTAAAGTTGCTTCTACAGAAGTAACTAAATATGGAATTTTGTCATTCATCATCTCATTGAAATCGTCTTCTAAAGACGATTCCAATGAGATGTTGCAAGGCAGAATCTAACAATGAATGAAAATAACAAGTACGATTTGTGATTTTGACTTAAGATTGAATATTTCGTAAGATGCTTTGTAAAACGGGACCCTGGTGCACAAACTATAGATTTAAAGAAACATTACTCCTTTTAAGGTAGCAATGGCGTCATTTTTTTCCGCCCAATGTAACACTGTAAAGTCATTTTATCAAAATTTGAAGGTACCTTTTCATGCTCGTTTTCATGCTAGAGTTATCTGCCCTTGAGTGATACTGGCCATTTTTCAGTAAAACGTATATATTTGTTTTAGGTTTAGTATAAACTCAGAACCAGCTTATAGCTATAAAACACATACATTTTGATAGACCTTGTACATGTACACCATGGCTGTTGCCAAGAAATTTTCTCTTTGATCAATTGTATTAGCACAATGTGCATTCAAAAGTTAAAAATGCACTAATTTGTGTAATTTTAAGGGGAAAAAAATGCCACAAAACCCTATTTTTATTAAGTAATTACCCAATGAATTTATCTGATTTTCCTATATGTTTAAAAACCATACTTTTCCTTTATTTGGTAAAAAAAATCAGCAAACCTTTCCATGCAAATAAGAAAGTTTTTCGTTATTTTACAGTGACCCTTTCTAATTGAATGACGCTTATAACACATATTTATTGTTAAATTTAATGATCCAGTCATTCAATTGATATCAAATGTTGAAAAGAAGCTAAATTATAAAATTTTACCATCATCAATCCACTTTATTTCCATAAGCAGAATCTTGCTAAAACCAGTAAAACCACGTAAAAAGAGCCGTAAAATAAACGAAAACCCACTTCCGGTTTATAGAGTCGGAAGGCCGCTGTCCATTGCCACCTTAATATCAATTTCTGGTTAAAAGCAAGGAGGAGTTGCAATTATTGGTTCTTAAGGGATTCGCTCCTGAGATCAAAGTAATAGCCTTGACCTGAATGTCGTCATTTATGTCTTTGTGCCAAAACTTTGACATTTTGTTATATATCTGGTTCTACTGAAGGCATTCATTTGAAACTAGGCACACAAGTTCATCATCAAAAGGAGTTATGAACACTTCAAATTTGGATTTTCTGCACCTCAGTGCAAAAGCTCCAGCCCTGGATTTTTTGCGTAAAAATTAAAGGTCAGACATGAAAGTTCCCTCTAACCTATGGAAATCTACATGCCAATACGCAAGAACATCCATAAGAACAAAAACATGGGTATATTCTAATATAAAAGTTTTGGTTGCAGAAATTTGAGAAAGGATTATCTTAACATTTTTGTGTATTCTGTAACGCGAAAAATTCCCTTGTAGGTATTTAGGCGTATACATATCAAGGATTCACAGAGTTTTTATGCAGAAATTCCAGGGCAGAAGCTTTTGAGCCGGGGCGCAGAAAACCTTTGATACCCATTAGAATTTCTCAGGCACTTCTGTTCATTATTCTAGCCCGAGTTTGATCTAAGATATTTGAAAAAAAAAATACAGTCCGACTTTTCTTTTCCTCATTTCAGAATGGTAATGGTAAATCAGAGATTCTAATTAAATCAAGAAAGAGGTCCTTACTCCCAGTAACAGACATAGAAGTTCGTGACGCAGGATCTGCAGATCAGAAATTTGGATTCTGGATTGAAGAAGTGTGCTTCGGAACAAAACATTAGTGAAATTAACTACCCATAGACTTTCTTTCTTTATTTCTTATTATATAAACTTGTATCTTAAAACAGTAGGCTGATTTTTACAATTCTTTTCTTTTGAAGAGAAAAAGAAAAAGATTTTAATCAAAAGACTTGGAAAACTAAAAGTCCTTAAAAAGTGAAATAATGATTTTATTAATGGTTTTTGAAAACTATAATAAAAAATTATGTTAAGTACTTACAGATTTGTTGCTATGACTTTTTTATCACTTCAAAACTTGTTAAGCTGAAAGGACTTTTTAAATGTTGCAAAATTATCAAAGTTTCTAGATGCGATTCAATCTATATGCATCTGAATGAAGCCTACTTTAGTGGAGTGAATGAGAGTGCGAGGGGTTGTCACAGTTTGAATTTACTTAATCATGCAAGTTTTATGATTTTAGCCAAAATATATGAAAAGGGAAATTCATATATCTGTTTTGTGCAAAAAAGATTTACATGTTTTTGCCCACTAAAGTTAATATTTTGGGACATAAAAATAAAATGCATGTTTAAGGCTCAGTGTGAAGTAGTTGTTACTGCCTATAAAAATATAGGCAGTTACAACTGCTTTTCACTGAACCATCAACATATTCATGCAGGTTGTATAAAACTTTTGATTGCACAGGCAGAATTTTGTTAATTGAGGGTCTCGGTGCAAGACTGTAGTAAGTGTATGTACAATGTATATACACTTACTACAGTCTTTCACTGGACCCACGTAATGCTTGAAGTCCCATTTCACATGATTTGGCTCGTTTATTTTTCTTTCATCATGTTCATCGTAATATAATGTATTTTACTATCAAACTTATCATGCATAGTGTCCTACATTCCTTATCATTTCACATTAACGATCAGGGAATGACATGCTGTACATAGAAAAATATATATTATATAGGAGGGAAGGAGAAGCCTGTTTTTGGTGACAATTATTTTAGCCATTTTGTTGTGTTTGATTCAAATTGTTTGTAAAAATGTGGAATTTCTTTGCAGATATTTACAAATGTTTTGTGTCAAGCTAGTTATTATTTTTGTGGTATTAGCCAGATACCAATATGCCATTAAGGAAATGACGCCATTTCTATGAAACACCTACGGTCTGCCATGATACCGAAAGAAATGACGTCATTTCCTGTCAACAAAAAATCTGTGATACATTTGTGTGATACTTTACGTTACACACTTTACCGTGACTTTTAATGGATAAATTGCTTAATGTTTGCTTCTTTGTTTGTTCTGCCGTGTAAAATGATGTCTTCTTTTGTGATGTTTTATCAATGTGCAAGTAATAAACAAAATTGAAAACAATCTTTAAGTTGACTCCTTATTTCAGCCATTTCCAGACATGAAATTTAAAATGGTCCAAAATAGAATACAGTAAATTTTGTGTTAAGTGACCACTTAGGGGACCACCAAAAAGCGGCTGTTTATGGGAATGGTCGATAAATACAAAATATCATGATGAATATGACAGTATATTTTGATAGCATTTAAAGATTGTTGGTCAAGTTATACTGAATCCTATGATGTTGGAGCCCATTAGAATCGTCTTAGTGAGACGATTCTAATGGGCTCTAACAACAAAAGATTCAATAATAACCAGTTTTTCGTTAAGAATGTCCTCTTTCTCAGAGATTTTACTTAAGGCAAGGGACTTTCTATGGTGGTCGCTTTATAAAATTGGTCGCTTAATACACGTGGTCGCTTGAGCAATATCGACTGTATTTCATCAAGGATAATTTCTATTTGATGCCATTTAGAAAACCTGTCTATCTGGAGAGAAAACACTGTAGAAAATGAAGAAAATTCTTTTTATGAACAATTTTTAGCTCACCTGAGCACATCATGCCAAAAGTGACCTTTTGTGATAATTGAATATCTGTCTTGCCTCGTCAGCAATTACTTCCTAACACTAGAGGCAACAATTTCAGCCCAATCTTCATGAAACTTGGGTAAGACTGATTATCTGAACTCAAGGTTGAATGCTAATGGAAACAGAAAAGTGTAGTTGGCAATCCTCAGAAAAGGGGCCTTTATGAAAAAAATCCAAAAGAAGAGAACCCTATAGAAAATGAGAAAGTTCAGTCAGAAATCATGGGAAAAGGGACCTTAATGATTAAATACTTGCAAACATTCAAGAGGAAACAATTTTGGACCAGTATGCATGAAACTTGGTCTTGCTCTGCAACTATGTTTTTACAGTCTCTAGGATGAGCCCTATGTGAAATTTCAGTTACAAATCATGGGAAAAAGAGCCTTAATGATAAAACCCTTGTTAGCACTCTAGAGGAATCAAGTTTGGCCCAGACATGAGTCTACATGAAAGTTGGTCAGAATATTTGTCTGATGAACCCAGTCAGAAATGGAAACTTCTGTTTTGTATTGCAGGAAAAGGGGCCTTCTTATCTTCATGAAAGTTGATCCAATGCTTTTGAAAATATGAAAGTTCCATCAGACATAACAGGAAAAGAGACCTTAACAACAAAATGTCAGCACTCGTTTTAGCAGATTAAACTTTAGTGGAAAGTCTTTGATCAATGATAAGTTACATTTATCTGAAACACTGCTAGTGTTTGATTTTTTGTTCTTACTGGTATCTCCACAGTATTAATTCAGGTGAGAGATGTACAGCCATCTTGGTGCTCTTGTTTAGGAAAGTTTTTCCATGACTTGTATTATAAAGCATTATTTTGTGGTAAAAGTTTAGCAATATTTATTACTGCTTGATTTATTTGTATGGGGCCACTTTCAACATAATTACAATAATATCATGTGGCTGGTGCATCTACCCATGAATTCCAGTCATTTCTCACATTAATACAACCACAAAATTTCACCCATGCAACCAGCTGTTAATCTCACTGAGGCTTACTATTTATCTAGATGGTTGGAGACAAATGACTCGTGTAACATTTGTCAACCGTTTAATGAAAACTGGCCAAGCCAGAATTTGAACTCATGGCCATAGGATTGACAGTCAAACATGTAACCGTTGAGCTAGCCACAATCAGCATGTGACTACTTGAGCCATTCGGAACATCACTCTGCCATTTCTGTAAACTGCAACAGACCTCGAATTTATGTAAGGCCGATGGGTAACAAAATTGTGCATTCTGTTAGGTGGAAACAGTGTAAGAATCAAAGTGCTGTCAGCACTGTAAATCGTACATCATTGAAAGGGTGGGATAGTGCAATAGTTCGCCAATCAAAAGGGCTCAAATTTGGACAATAAAAGTTGGTAAAATCTTTAGATTTGTGAGTTTTTTGTCTTAACACTCCATCTTTTCGAGGACATCGCCAGCTCATCCAACCTCATGGGTCCGATTTTGAAAGTTTGCTGATTCGATAGCCCTCTGCTAGTCTAAATTATTTCTTAGCAGATTTTTACGTTGTTATAATGAGCTCACGCCAAGCTAAAAGCTTGTCTGTTAATATTATTCCTCTCCCTATAGAGTTTAAAAGCCTGTTTAGCAACAAACATTTTTCATTAAACTATTTACAATTTTGATTACCAACATGTTTGTATTTCAAGCATTGGGTTTTCCCAAATACTGTAAATGCATTTTCCCTCAAGAAACACGTGAAATCGCCAACTATGCTATTTATATCTTTGGTTTCTGACCAATCGATTAAATCTAGCAGCACTCTATGATTATTCATGAGTTGATCTAAAAATAGATCGCTCTTGCTGCTATCCTAGGGGAAATTCAAATGGCAGCCCGAGAGACGCGTGAGATGATGTAATAATCTAAAATTGACTGTAATATGCATGCGCAGAAAAGACATTCATGTGAACGGAGTTTCCCACTGGTGGTAGTAAACAAACTTCTCATTTACCGCTACAATAATTAATTTACCATGAAATATCGTTATCCCATTAAGAAATGTAATAAACTCGTGCAAAATACTATATAAAATAAGAAAAAAGTATTTGTTATTTAAAGTAATAGAGAATATTTATTTTTTTGTAATCGAATTGTTGTGCACTATTCTCGACGACATTTTGGAACCCAAGTAACACCGGCCTGACCCAGGATCAGAAGCGTCGAGGTTGAAAGGTTACAATGACATCACTAGTGTCGAAACCGAGGCCGTTCTGATGGAAACCCGGTTAACTCGGGTCGAAACCGAGTCTGATATGAACTTAACCCTATATCAGTTTATCGTATGTTTTTGTCGGTTTATTTGTTGTTGAATAATTTTTCTTCATACTCAAATTTGAATTTAATGAAAATAGGATTGGAGCGTGATCAGAGTGCTCATTGAAATCAAATATTTTAAAATTACAAAATTATTTCTATTTGTTAACACATGCGAAAAAAGTAAACTTCCCACACTCCCTGTTTGAGTGCAGACGACTATTGACTAATGACAAACAAGTTAATTGACACATTTCGAGCAGACGATGTCCATTTGCATCTACTACGTGGTCTGAATTTACGCTTGGGTTTTGACCGAGTGATAATCATAACAAAATTTGATTGGTTGTCAGCCCTACAACTGGTAAATGACCGTTCGAGAAAGTTCAGAGCAGTAATATTGTAAGTGCTACAAATTAATTATACAGTTAACCTATTGTACGTTTCAACTCCTTTACTCAACCGAAAATCTTGTTATAAACACTGAAAATACTAACTGGTAATTACTAAAAGCGAAAATTACATCAAATTTTGTATTAGCCTCTTCTCTATTTGTCGAAAAGTAAATAAGGTATAAACAAAGTTTGTAGATTGTGACTGAAAAGGCCGTTTCTTCGGTGTTTGAAAACACATAATTTGGTTTGAACACATTGCTCAGAAGATAATGGTAAAAATGTAGTGGGTCAAACAGACTGGATTTCTGGAAAACGGTAGATATAAATCTACTGCTTCGCAGTACGATTTAAAAACTAGCACTAGATCTTTTACAGTAAATAACGGCTGAAAAATCTTAATTTTTGAGAATGATTCGTCATTCTCAAAAATTAAGATTTTTTTCAGCTGTTATTTAGGAATCTAAAGATATTTATATTACGATACAATGGTTTCACGTCAGTGACTTAAGCAAGTAGCGTTGGCGACATCGAATGTTTTCACTCACAGTTTCGAGGGCTCACACCATTTTAACTGACATCATAGAGTATTTCCAAGGGTTTCCCATAATTTTTTAAAAATAGTCCGTCAATGCACATCTGAGGTTGATCATGAGATTGTCCGAGTGGTGTTCCGAATGTATTTACCAGCCAGGTCAGCCATTACATGCATCAAGAATATTTAAATTAGCAGATAACAGGCCCTGCCACTTGACCAAAATCACATATACGACATCTCTCAGATATTGAAAAGTTATTAGTCTGTAAAAAAGATGGTCAAAGACATAAATAAAACCAAGAGAAAATTGATGATGAGCCACCTGAATTTTGTACCAACAGCTTATTTTAGCTGTTTTTTAGCTCACCTGAGCACGAAGTGCTCAAGGTGAGCTATTGTGATCGTCGAATATCCGCCGTCCATCGACCACAATTTCTTAACATCTTCTCTTCCTAAACAGATAGGTCAATCTTGATGAAACTTGACAGGGATGTTCTTTGGGTCGAGCTCTACAAAAGTTTTTCAAATAAATAAAATCCATCCTAAACTTTCCCTAAAGGAAAAAAATTTCAATAAAATCTTCTCTGGAACCAGAAGACAGATGGCATTCATATTTGGTATGTAGCATCATCTAGTGGACCATTACCAAGTTGTTCATATCAAGACCCTGGGGTCATATTTGGGCTTTACCCGGGCGCATCCCTTTTAGTCCTTCTGAGCACGAAGGGTAAGAAAAGGATAATCTTCAAAAATTATCTTCTCTGAAACCAGAAGGCAGACAGCTACCACCCGGGTGCATCCCTTTTAGCTCATCTTAGCATAATGGGTGGAAATAGGAAAATCTTCTCTGAAACCAAAGCAGAAGGTAGGTTGCCATCATATTTAGTATGTAGCATCATCTAGTGGACCTCTACCACTAGGTTAGTTCATATCGAGACCCTGGGGTCACGACGGGCTTCACCTGGGCACTATCCTTTTTACATAGAATCAAAGAGCGAAATCCTTTAAAATCTTCTGTTCTGAAACCAGAGGACACGCAGCTTTCATATTTGGTATGTAGCATCATCTAGTGGGCCCCTACCAAGTTTGTTCATATCAAGACCCTAGGGTCATATTTGGGCTCTACCCGGATGCATCCCTTTTAGCTCAGCTGAGCACAACGTGCGGAAATAGGATCATCTTCTCTGAAACCAAAAGGCAGACGGCTATCATATTTAGTATGTCGCGTCATCTAGTGGACCTCTACCAAGTTAGTTCATTTCAAGACCCTGGGGTCACATTTGGGCTCCACTCGGGTGCATCCCTTTTAACATAGATGAAATAGCAAAAAGGCATATCCTTGCTCTTGGCTGAAAACATTCCATGGTATTGATCTTATGTAGAAATTATTTTCCCTTGACATCTGCCTATTTAATTAATGTGATGTCCCAGGGGTCAAAGAGCCTCAGTGATCTAGCTAGGATCATCATGGTCCTCTTGTATTACATTTAAGTCGCCAATATATTGCACATATATTCCTAACAAGATGGCAGGAATAAAACAATCATGTCATCATAATTGAGTATTCTGATTGGACAATCGATATTTAGCTCCACTGGCATTAAGGCCAATGGGCTATTTTTATGGCAAAGTGTCTGTCTCTTTTCAGAACCTAATGGATAGATGATAACCAAATTTCACAAAGATGATCCTTGGGTGATATACTTTATCAGTCTGCACAAAATATTGATCAGATGAAAAACATGTCTATTATGGTCGGGGTAATTTCTAATCACTTTTTGCTGTAATCAAAGCAATAATATGATATTGCTACTTTATTTTGCAAGCAGTTGGCAGAATTTAGCTGTTTACAGAGAAAACCTAAGGTAATGCTATAACATTGGTGGTGGCATAGTCATTATCATGATGAAAAAACTTTGACATTATGTGATATCTCTACTGGGGGCAATCACTTGAAACTTGGCACACGTGTTTACAATCAAAAGAGAACCCTATGCTATTTAGGGGGATCACTCTAGATGCATCTTGTGCAAATAGATTAGACTTTTTTCACAATCTAGCACTCAACAGCCGAGCATAGGCACTTATAGGCAGTGCTCATGTTTACATATTCTATCAACTTGGATCTCATTTCTTTAATGCTTTTTGGTGGATGATCAAGAAATAACAAAGATTATAGACTCAATGCAAACCATTGAAATCACCAAAAATTATACCCCATTACATTTAGTTCTTTTTGATGTAATCTAAGGGGAGCCAAATAAACAAATGACGTCATGGCTTTAAAAATGAAGACATCTGAGAGAGTACCTTCCAAAGAAGATACGAACTGTTCCAAATTTGGATTTTCCGCGCTCCAGCTCCACCCCAGGAATTTTTGATTAAAAACTCTGTGAATCCTCTTAGTGTTTCTGCCAAAATACACAAGAAGGACTTTTCACATGAATGGATACGTTAAAATGTATACATGGCTTTGAAGATTTATGTGTAGGTTCGATAACAATCCTTCCTAAATTTTCTGCTTCCTTAACTCACATTTCATTGAAGAGAAAATACACATTTTTTTTTATTTGGATTTTTTGCTTATTGAGACGCATAAAGGGCCTTAGAAGATATTTGCAAATGTACAGTGTAAAATGAAAACACCAGGTACAATTTGTGATTTTGACTTGTGATTAATTTTTTTGTGAGAAGTTTAGTAAAAAGGGCCCTAAATCCTTTAACCCCATTATGGAGGAGCATTTAAAGAAGAAATTGATAGGTGTAAATAGGTGACTTTGAAAACATGACTACTTACTAGAAATGTGTCACAAACATGGATGCCCCCACAAATACTTAATTCAGCCATGACTTTGGGCGTATCTGGACAAAATCTTTGCATGACACTTATCTGACCCAGAGAAACAACTGTACAAAATTAATTTGAAATTCGTCCATAAATGTAGAAGTTATGTTCTGGACAAGAGAGGGAAACAAACACACAAACACCCACCATCACATGTATCCACTGACACACAAACAGGTGAAACTTCTTTTGCCTTTTGCCATTTTATGGCAGGGGAATAAAAAGCGAGCAATTTCTTTATTATTAAATTGCATCTATAGAATTTAATTCATTATCAGACAGACACCTTTATTAAGGTGGTACTGATTTCTAAAGAAACAGAACTCAATAGTTCCCAATCCCTTATCCATAATCTCAAACTTTAATCCTTGTCATGCTGAAAAAAAAATTGGTTTAAAAAAAACAGAACTTGATGCACTGATTGTGCGAAAGCATTTATTCTAAAATACAATTTTAGAACATTTCTGGATTTATGAAAAAAAATCAGGTGATATAGACTAAGATCAGATAGCACATTTGGCTGATCTTTGTCTATACCTCCTTCCAAAGCATTAATTTTCTGAGTTCAGCATGACAAGGGTTAAGACTAGTTTAGACTGAAAGAGATTGTAAAAAATAATGTATTTTGAAAAGAAACTATCCAATGTCATAGAAAGTACTGTAGGAAAAGGAGACAAGCAATTTCTTCTCTTTCACAGTATTTTCCCAGTTATGAAATCACTCAGACATAGTTTTTGTTTGAATGGTCCCTTTTTATGCTGCTTTCAACATTATTGCAATTATATGGCTCAACTGGTGCAACTACACATTGCATCCTGTCTTTTCTCACATCTGAGTGCCAACACAACATCCCACCCAAGCCACCGACTGCTCATCCCACTTCAGTGTATTACTTACTATAAGCCCATTGGTGACAGACAAATGATTCATTTCACATTGACTTAAAATTGTTGAATGTCTGATAAAAATTGGCCTAGCTACAGTTAGAACTTACAACCCCAGAATTGGAAGCCAAATGAGAAACTGTTGATCTATCAGGCTCAGCCTCTCAGACATAGAATTCAGGGGTTGCAGAGAAAAGAGCTCAATTAAAGGAACACATTTTGATGGCTAAGCACGAAACAGTTATTACTGCCTATAAACATATAGGCAATTACAAGTGTTTCACACTTAGTCATAGATTTGTTCAGTAACAGTACCCCCATTGTTTTCCACTCAGATATAGAATTCAGGGGTTGTAGAGGCAAGAGCTAAAATAAAAGAAACCCATTTTGATGGCTAAGCACAAAACAGTTATAACTGCCTATAAACATATAGGCAGTTACAACTGTTTCATGCTTAGTTATCAATTTGTTCAGTAACAGTACCCCCATTGTTTTCCACTCAGATATAGAATTCAGGGGTTGTAGAGAAAAGAGATAAATTAAAGGAACAGACAGGCAGTTACAACTTTTTTGTACTTGTCATAGATTTGTTCAGTAACAGAAACCCCATTGTTTTCTATCTAAAAATGTTTACAAGTCTCTCCCTATTCTGTCTATCTCTTGTATCACAGCATCCATATCTTCATGTGTGCAGGCTGCATTTCCGATGATAATTCGAAAAAAATTCACAAATCCTTTCACCGACAAGGGCTGATAGCCTATCATTAGCGTTCCATCTTTCATCATTTGTTCTTTTATCTTAGGAGCAACCTTAAAATATCAATATAATCATAAACAATGATTAACAAGAAGCCCATTAGGACCTGTGACCTCTCTACTTACTTATTTACAAAAGGAACGATTCTTGTGATGGTCCAATCATTCTGACCAAGTTTGAAGATAATTGGATAAAAAGCGTGGACTCTAGAGCATTAACAAGCAAAAGCAAACAGACTCAGGGACAGACACAGAGAGAGCTGGATGGACAGCCAGCCAGGTGGATGGATGCCAGACGGAAAACCGCTATCAACTGGTCAGTAGAGCCAAATTGTGCATAACTCTCATCAAATTGCTTTTAGAGTTACCCCCTTTATAGCCTAAATAGCTCTTTTGATAATGAATATGCATGCCAAGTTTCATGAAAATATCTTCAATAAACACATAGATATGACCAAGGTTAAATTTTGTCATGCCAATGCCTACATCAACACCAACAACATTGCCAATAAGGTGATGACATTACCTTAACTGCTGAGCTAAAAATACATTTTCTCTAAAAACATAATTGAGCCTATGCGTGAGATTTCCAACAATTTCATATATGTACATTGCAAAGACTCTGACCAGCCTGTGCATCTGCACAGTCTGAACAGAGTCTTCACTAGGCATTTTGTTGATAGCTAAGGTCTTTAAGTATCTGTAAACCATCAGGTAACATTATATTTACAGTAGTTGGCTGTCTACGCCTCTCAATGTTTGCATCTCACTCACATATCAAATTATTGGAAATGTCACCAACAGGCTCAATTAAAATATAGCAGGATATGGGCTACAAAGTCTGGAAGAAGTAATAAACTCGCAACCCCACATGTATTCACAGATATGACATTATCATATAGAATGCAAATTAATGCATAGTTAATTGTTTAAAATCTGGGAGACAAAAAGTTGAATTTTAAAGTTTCATTTAAATTTTCTTTTCTTTTTGATTATTTCTTTTCTGTCTAATAAATAAATATTATTCATGAGTTTTGAATAAGAATAATTTCCATTCTGAAATATTCAAATTGGAATTCTGTTCCCCGCTAAAAGATTAATTTCAGCAATTTGCAAGCCCCTGTAAAGGGTCTTTAGTGCATGTAGACATGCATATGGTTTATGTTACATTCATTACAACAGAAATAAATTTAAACAAAAAAACTCAGATAAAATTCCCAGACTGACCTTTGCAACCTTTTCCCACCATTCTGGGGTTTCCTCCTGGTTAAGCAGGGACCTTGGAATATACCAGAAACAGATGTTGGTGCACTCAAACTGAAATAAATGCATTTTTCTAATTATACAAAAAACTTTTCTAATGAGATTAACTCCTTTCTGCACAGACCTTGGATTTCCCTCCTTATGATTTTTACATGATAAAATTTTACCTGTTAGGCAAAAAGGGGCCATTAAATTTCAGCCTTAGTCAGACTGGGCAGACTGCACAGACTGACTTGGGTCGAAACTTTTTGTACTAAGCTAATTTTCTGAATCTAGAATGATTAATCTACCTTCCGTTTATAGACTTTTTTTGAAATTCGACTTCTGTTTGACCTGAAATAGAACCGATCTCTTTTTCAAATATTTATTAAAAGAAGTTCCCAGATGGTCCCTTTTCACGTGACGAGACACAAATATTTTCTTTCACAATCAGTGTTCACACTATTTTTTGTCCTCAATAATATTGCAAACAAAAATTGATGGTTTAGCAGATAACTTTTGTAGCATGTGACCCATCACACGAAAAGGGACCATCTGGGTAGTGCCTAAAGTGTTGACCCTAGTCAGACTGCCTGAACTGGGCAGTCTGACTAGGGTCAAACTTTTTTGCACTTTGCTTATTTTCTGAATCTAGGATAATTCATCTGGTTCAAGAATTATTGAAATTGGACTTCCGGTTGATCTGTACTCAAACTGATCTCTTTTTTGACTTTTCATTCATCAAAGTTCTCTTTTTCGTGTGATGGATCACATAACGTATTTCCTCTAATAATAGCACCCTCCTAAAAGTAGCACCCCAACATTTTTTACTAAGAAAATTCACTTCAAATGCAAAAAATTTTTAGGAACTTTTTGAGACTTCCTCTCTAATTTGAGATTTATATGATTGTATAGAGGAAATTCACCTCAAATTAAAGGGAAAAATGTTATTATTATGAATATAGGATTTAAGGCAATTTATCTTTATTCTTATTCCCTCCTCCGACATTTCTTCTTGTTAGACTTGTCCCGAGAACCAGAAGATAAAATACATGTAGTAGTGGTCTAAAGTATTACCTTTGGAATGACCAGCCTAAAGCCTTCTGTTTCTTTAAGTTTTTCTGTAAGATATCTGTAAAAGAAATGACAAACTGTGTTTTAATGAATCACACAGGAGCTTGACATTTTGAATTGTGGATTAATGTCTATACATAAACTTGATATATTTAAATAAAACTTTATCCAAATTTGTGTTAAATAATTTAAAGTTTCTACCCCAAAGCATTATTATATTAATAAAATTGTAGATTGCCACAAGTTGTGTCTTATGGCATAAATTGGTGGCTGGGTTTGTTAGTTGGGGTGTCCCACTTGTCCACATTTCAATGGCCCAGCGCACAACAGTTGTAACTACCTATATGTTTGTAGGCAGTTACAACTACTTTGCACTGAGCCATCAATTTATGGATGAGTGTTGCATTTACTTGGCACAGCTATTCTCCTGGACATGTACTTAAATGACATGTGTTGAAAGTTGGTCAGATGTGCCCACGGTCAAGGTAACTACTCAAGGTCAAGGGAAAATTTGTGTCAGGAGCATATTCTTTACATAGTTTTCAATGCATCTCAAATGAACTTTTTCCATGGTCAATAAAATTCAAGGCTGAATGTAAAATGATAACAGATATCTTATCCTGAGCATATCTTTAACATTCTTGATAAGATTTCAAAGTAATTTTGCACATTTGTTTCCCTTGATTAGTATTTAAGTGTCAGCTGAAAAGTTTGTTTGGGTAGATAGCAATACTAGAAGCATCAATGTCTGTTACACATTTCTATATAATGATTTCATTCTATGTCTATTGAGTAAGCCTTGGCAGAGCCTATATAATGGTGTCAAAGCAAAAACTATTGAAAGCCTACATATAAATTAAAGGAACTTATGGTTTTGTGCTGCATTTACTTTCTTATTTGTAAAATATTAATGAAAACTGAATAAGAATTGTGGTGGATAGATCTTGTTTGTAGACGGAAAAAACACGGAGAACCCCTGCCTGCTGTGCTGACTGTAGCTAAGGCAGTAATTAACTGTAGGACCAAAACAAGTGTGGCAGCCACCACAACACCTCACTACAACCACCAACAGCCGTTTGGAGAATGAGGATACCATTGTCCTACAACCAGCATACCAACCCACAGCTCATTCAATGTCAATGGAGTAAGCCTTGTCAGAGCCTATTTTATGGTGTCAGTGAATAAACTGTTGAAAGCCTATAAATTAAAGGCACTTAAAATAGTTTTGTGCTGATCCACTGATATGGTGCCCCTGGGGCATTACATCAACAAATTATAAGTCCCTTGCAAAAAATCAAAACTCTACACCTTGAAAATACCGTTTCGTTGAAGATTTTTTCTAATGAAATTTCCTTCTTGATTTCTGTTTTAGAAATTTAAAAGATTTCAATCCTATTATATTTAATAAAGAATAATGATGAACATATTGTTGCCATGGAAACTAGACTTTCAAATAGAATGCAATTTTTTTAACCAACAAAATAAAGCCTCACCCAAGGATCATCCCTATCAAGTCTCATTGAGATTGGCCTGATGATAACGGAGGAGAAAATTTTATAGTATTGTGGACAGATGGACAGAAAAAGGGCAATCATGATGCAATCATGACACTAAAAGCACTTTGAGCATTGGCAATTTAAAAATGATCACTTGTCCTACCTTGCATTATCAAAAGCTCTATCTGTCATTTCCTCTAAACCTCTATCTCCAAGAGCCTTCCACATAAACCAGAGTTTAAAACAGTCTACCTTTCGACCACATTGTACAGTTTTATCACCTGAAACATTTGAGCATGTGCATGACATTTCCAACAATTTGACATCTGTGTGAGGTGCAAACAGGAAGTTACATATGATAACTAGAGAAATGTTGAACCGTCTACGTCTCCATAAATTGCGGAGTGTGCAGATGCACAGACTAGCCACAGTCTTTGCTTTGCACACATTTTGAATTGTTGGAAATGTCACCTACAGGCTCTTTTCTTTTCTAATTATCATCAATATTGTTTGGAGTCAATTGTAAGGAGCATGAAAAAAGGTCTAAACTTATTGTGTTATTTGATATGCAAAAAAAATGCATCCAACAGAAACTCTCATGAGGACAGTAAAATGAATGCTAATGATCTGTTATCCAGGAAAACCTTCCAAAATGACAATAAAATTGACAATAGACATTAACTCTAATTCTAAAAAAAACCCCAAAAATTATTATTCATAAAACAAGAAAAAATTAAGTTCTTTCACAAACAATTAGATCTTAGCTTGTATCTGTTCATAATAAAGTCACTGCACTCTAAGGCATTGGGCAGAATAAAATAGATATATTGGATTGAATATTTTACTTCTTATTATCATTATTTAGAATTTAGTTTTGATGACAAACAATTATTGTGAAGTAACAGAGGGCAGAGGTACAGATAAAAGGGGGTAAAGCCAGTCTAAAATCTTTATTTCTCATTGAAACCCATTGTTGTGGGTACTCATTTGAATTGTCTCCATGAGACAATTCCAATGAATACCCACAATAAAGGTGTGTTCAAGTATATGTAAAATGATTTAATTTGATATCCAAAATAAACCCATTATCATTAAAATAAACCCTTTATCTGTAGCTCTTCACAATGGGTGAAATGTATCAAAATTTCATAACCATTGTTTACCCATACCTTCCATTTATAACCTCATGGAAAAATAAAATTGACATATTAGTTGCATCAGCATTTAAGCCACACCCTTGAAGATTTCAAATAATTAAACTGTGGCTTATTTCGAGGAAAATACAGTATAATATTTTGTCTTTCGGAAAGAAGTAAAATTACAGACCCTATTTACTTACCCACATCATAAGAAGTATCATAACATTTGTCTGGTTGAAATAAATACTCAGCATTGAACTTGTTTACTTTTTCTAAAATACCCTGAAAGTATCCGAAAAATGAGATGGGACTGAACCTGCCGTACGTTCAGGATGTCAAAGCAGTGCAAACAGTTTGCCAATAACACTCTGCTTTGCATGTGCACTTTTGTGCAAAGCAGGGTATAATTGGCAATTGTTTGCACCATTTTGTCATCATGAAAGCAGGGCTGGTAATGGTGTTCATGGCTGAGAGATAGAGCACCTGAGTGAGCTTCAGACCAAGAGATCCATTCAAACAGGTTAATTATTCCAAGTATTGCCTTACCTTCAGGATGACAAAATGGTACAAACAGTTGTCAAATTTTATCCTACTTTGAACATACTCTTGCATGCAAAGCAGGGTATAATTGGAAAACTGTTTGCACAATTTTATCATCCTGCACACAATGCTGGAAATGGTATTCATGGTTGAGAGATAGAGCACCTGAGTGAGCTTTGGACCGTAAGGCCCCAAGTTTAATTCAAACAGGTCACACAGGTAAAGTACTGCCTTATGTTCAGGATGACAAAACAGTACAACTGTTACCCAATAATACCCGCTCTGCATGTGCACTTGAATGCAAAGCAGGGAATAATTGGCAAACAGTTTGCACTGTTTTGTCATCCTGAACACAGATCTGGTATAATCTCTAAGTAGCACAATCAATTGTGAAAAGTAGGATCAAAGTTGATAAAACCAACATACATTATTTGAATTATATTATTCATGAATGTGAAATGCACTGATCTAAACTTGTCATCTTAAGTATTTTCAAATATGAATTCTGTAAATCTCACATATCTTTATTTCAAAGAATAGAAATGGGTTATCCATAAAACAGCCTATTGAAGGTTACAAGTCACTTTATACAATCTTTCAGCATTTATATACTGAAGTTGAAAAACTTATGGGGTTACCCGGCAGGGATGTGGAAACACAGACTTTTCCAAAATTACCTTGACAAGTAAAATATCATTTTCTACTTGTCCTGGATCAAAAATAGCATGTCATCAAAAAGGAAAATCAATCAATTTTGAGAAAACATTGTTTTTAAAGAAGAAATTTTCTTCATCAAAAACAATGTTTTTTACCCTTTGATATTATTATTCATTATGATAATCAATCTCTTATATCTGTTTAGTACCATTCTGATAATTGTTCCAGTACTTACTTGTTCATGCGGTTACCCGGCAGGGATGTGGAAAAACAGAATTATGGAAAAAATTACTTATCTTCAAGTAGAAAAACCCATGTCGGACAAGTCAGGCTTTGGAATTTCACACTCCTGGGTCGCCAGCCTAACTATCATAAGTTTTAGGCAGGGCTCTGAAATATGGTGACTAGGGACACATCAAAGATTAATCATGATACAAGGCTGCTACCCTAAATTGTGCTCTGAACCAAGCAGGACCACATCCAAGAAAATATATGAACATAATAATAAAACAGAACCATAACCAACCTTTTGTTTCAAAAGTAAGACAGAATTCTGTAATGGTGCTGAATGCATTTTATGTAAGTTCCAGGCTACAGAGTCAACCCTGAAATATAACAGAAATATCAAATTCTGGTCCATCATACTGGCGAATAAGTATTGTGTGTTGAAATACAAGCCAAAATGGGTACATTTTATTGTTCTTACAAAAATGTACCATCGGTCTTCAAATGGCTGATTTTGGGCAGTGTTTTGGGGGATGGGCGATTATTAGAAATTGGGGATTACATGTATTAGAATAAATATGGTATTTGAGTAATCTATCTGGGTAGTGTTGATTTTAAGGTAGTTCAGTAGCAATTTCACATAAAGACAAAATGAAATTTAACATTTCATAGGGCTACACCAGTTAAAGGTGAAAAAATAAATGTGAATTTGAAGCTCCCTACTATGGCAATAAGGCAAAAAATGTACTACTCAACTTTTCTGAAGGATCAATATCAGATGATTATTTTCTTTCCCTACAATTATATCCATCAATATAAAATAACTATTTTGAATATTTCATCAATTTGTTAGTGAGACTTTTTGGAGCTTTTGTCATCACTTTGGTGTCCTTGACATGTCAGTTGCTGTTGGTGCGTTCTTTGGTGTTAGCATTGGTATAACAAACATTAACACTGGTCATATCTTTATAATTATTGCAGAAATCTTCTTGAAACTTAGCATGATTATGTATTAATCATCACAAGAGCTTTTACAAAAAGCAAGGCGAATAACCCTAGAAGCATTTTTGTAAGAATAATACCCCATTTAACTTTGAATTTATTATCCAACTCAGAGCATTGGTACACAAAAATGAGCTCTCATTGTATTTATGGCATATTCTGTGTATGGAAAAAGAATAGAGTGAACTAAGAAAATACTTTTGATGGAATAGAATTTCTCATACAAATTACATTCTCTTTTATTTTAATCCCTAGTAAAAATAGCAAGCTAATAGCAAGTCACATATTAGGTCCAGAAAATTGACTTTTATACAGATTGAAATAAAGCTTCTTGTCAGATAAAATCAGTTTCAAGTACAGTTCAATTAAGCTTTATTTCAGTACCTTTCAATGCCCTTCATGAGGCATCTGTGCTTGTTTGACAATAGTGCTCCTCCACCCCAGCAAGCCTGTCAAAAGAAATTGACATGCAGGTGATTCATTAAAAACATATCAAGTTAAAGATACTAACAAAAAGCCTGTGGTGCCTAACAGTTCAATTATGGAATAGCCTGGCTCAATATACCTTTTCAAAATTGAAAAAAACCCACCCAAACTAATGGCTAGTCAAAGAATCAGGGTCTATTAGGTTAGATAACTTATTGTACTCAATCAAGAATTTATTCATTTGTTTCAGAATAAACACATAAAACTTTACATTTGATGCTCAAAGCAATATTTTGAAAATATAGTCTTTCATTTTATACATTTACAAATTTAAATTGAATTCATTTGAACTTTTTACAGTAAAATTATTTCAAAGGTTATTTAATTCAGATTACATTATTTTTCTTCAATTGTAGATAAAATTAACTTGTGTTATTCATCAGTGCATACTTACGTCCACATGAAACCAAACTTTGTATTTTTCACAAACATCTGCTAGAGGATTCAATGGATCATAGCCACCCAACACTGTGGTCCCTGAGGTACCCATTACAAACATTGGGAGTTCACCCTGGAAAAGGTAGGAAAAATGAAACCTTACAAGTCTTTATTGCAAATGTCAATTTAAACTGATGAAATTTTATTACTCTTTCTTGTCTTTTGAGGTAGAAAATATTTGTACAATGCAGAAATTGCTTTTGACAGGCAATTTCTTCATTTACCATTTGCTTCCATCATTTGAGTCTTTATTTAAGAAAATTAGTTGCTTATACTTCATCTTGTCATTCTTTACTAAATTATTGGTTTAACATTAAGTCATCCTTATCAATTTTCTAGCTTCATCATGCAATTTTAACTTCACAACATTTTATATTAGTTAAGGACTTCTGATGTTCATACTTCACTTTATCAATGTCTGCATAGATCTTGGCTTCAAGGTCCCCTGGTAGCATTCTTCCAACTTCATCAGTTTAACCTTCACAACATTTTATACAAAAGCATTCAGCTGTTTATACTTCACCTTGTCAATTTATGCTTCAACATTGCTATCAAGATGCCCTGTTATCATTCCCCCAGCCATGAAAGTTTTAACTTATATAACATTTTAAATCAGTGAATTAAGCAGTTCATACTTCATCTCATCAATGTCTGCTTTAATCTTGGTATCAAGGTTATCTATTACCATTATTCCAGTTTCCAGCTTTTAACTTTCACAACATTTTGTATTAAGGAAATAAACTGTTTATACTTTACTTTAAGCAGTTTATATTTTACCTGATCAATCAATGTCTGCTTTAAATTTGACTTCAAATTCCTCTGGTTTCACTCTTCAAGTTTCACCAGTTTTAACCTTCACAACATGTTATATCAAGAAGTTTAACAGTCTATATTTTTCCTTATCAATGTTTGCATTAATGTTGACTTCAAGATCCTCTGGTATCATTATTCCAGCGTTGTCAGTTTTAACTTAAACAACATTTTATATAAAGGAGATTAATTGATTATGCTTCACCTTATCAATATCTGCTTTTATCTTGGCTTCGAGGTCTTCTGGTAACATTCTTCCAGCTTCATCAGTTTTGACCTTCACAACATTTTCACTTCCTAGACCAAGAAATACTGCAGCTTTCATCAAGGAATAATGAGCCTAACAAACATAAATGAAATTCTTTCCAACCTTCATGATAATTTCATCACACTTTGCATCCATGTTGAATATAAGGCCATTATTTTTTATATTTCACGGCTCTTGGAAATCAACCAAATTTTTCTCAAACTGGAAAACACATCACCTAAAGTTTTTGTTCCAAAAACAGCAAAACTTTTTATTGCTTATTATGAAATAAAACAAAAGTGCCAGAGTCACAATATACATGCATATGGCCACATAATTGTATGGCAGGATATTACAAAACCCTGACACCATGTATTTAAAGGAAGGTGACTAGGAACATTTTATGAAAATTTTAAGAAACAGTCCTAGAATTTCCATATTTTGTGTCATTTTTTCATTAAAGGAATAGGATAACAGATTTTAATTTTCGTGTAAGGTTTATAAATTCTTGATTCATTGAACACCAAATGCTGTGATTTTCTTTTCTAGCCCCAACACTTGTGAAAATACTTTTTTTGTGCACTCAATTTTACATAAAGACTATCAATCTTACATTGAAAAAAAAAAGATAAAATAACCCCGGTATCGTTTTTTCTCGACCACCTAGTATAAAGTCAATATTGCTAAGAGACTACTAAACTATTAAGCGAACAATTTTCTTGAGTGACCATCATAAAAAGTCCCATCACTGTAAACAAGATCTTGAAAATGGCCTAGCTGTCTTATTTATCATGAAAAATTGTATTCAGCAAACATTTCCATAAGAGACCACTTTTTTGTGGCCCCCTAAGTGGTCAATTAGGACAAGATGTACTGTGCATCCACCTTTGTTGGCCTATAAGAGTTGTTCTTGAACTTGGAAAGAGAATGAAATGGAACAAACCTCTTCAGAAGTGTACATCTTCATCTGCTTTTGTCCATACATTCCTTTTTCTTTAAAATCAGGATTGGCTAGGTATCTAGCAATGTGAACACCCATCATATTTGAAAAAGAGCCACCTAATTAAAAATAAAAGTATTTAGTGAGACTGTCAGTACTATAGAGAGTGTCTAATCCACATCCAAAACTTGTAATACTAAACCTGGAAAATACCTGCTTCGGCAGACGGTAAAGGCAAAGATCAGCTTGCACATATATGCAGTCTGATTTTAGTCTTTACCACCTAATTTTCCTTTTTAAACTAGAAAAGTTTTTCAACAAATCATATTTTTCAAAAGAAATACTGTCTTGAAATTTTAATTGGAACATGATACAATGATTTCAGCCCTTTGTTTTGTGGCAATTTTGCAAAGGTTTTTATATAGTATGACAAGGGTTTAACAAGGGATGAATGAAATTTAAGTCAAAGGAGAAATGTAAAATTTTCAAAGAAAATTACCTAGACACATCATTATGATCATGGAGACATCTTCTGAATTAAAAAAAAAATATTAGCATCGAAGCTCATATCTTCAAAATTTAAAGATATTCATATGTATCTATATGTTTATAGGGATTTACACTTATTTTTGTACTGTCTCTTAGAATGTGCCACCGTCAAAGCGCAGTTGGTAGCGCGTTGGACTGTCAATCTAGAGGTCCCAGGTCCGATCCCCGTCAGCAGCACTCATTCTTTCCGACTATTTATCTCTCACCAATGGGTTGATAATCATAAACCTATGTGAGATAGCAGCTGGAGTCTAGGAAAGGATGTGGTGGTTGTTCTGGTGAGAGAAATACCAGGAAACCATTGTTAGGTGCTCCAGACGCCGCGATATAACTGAAAAAATGTTCAAAGTGGCGTAAAACTCCATTCAATCAATCAATCAATCTCAGAAATGAATCTACCAGGACAGAAGAGACCATCCCCATCTTTATAACCAACAATACCGCACATTTTTTGTATCATATATTTTTCTACCAGTACAAACACTGGGGCAACTTCATAGGTGTGTCTGAAAATACAGGCAACATCAAAATCAAAATTATTTCATGAGCCTGTGAGTAAAATTTTCAACAATTTCACCAGAGGATCCTTCGTAAGAGTGAGGTTCTAAAGATTCTAATTGAGATTTAAATGATAAAGGGTTCGATGAAGTGAGATTTTTAAGCCGCTAAATAAAAATCATAGGATTTTTAAATGAGGAAACGAAGCTTGCTTGGCACAGACTTAAATGAATAGTCTTGATGATGCCGAATGTTGAAACTCATCTCAAAAATCGTTCATTATGACTTCTTAAAAATCTTATTTAATGGGATTTTTCATCTTGCTCTAACAAATGCGACTCTGTTCATGATGGATATGCGGACATTGAACAGCATGGACAGCTAAGCAGTGTATTAAAAAAAAAATCCAATCGTTAAGAGATTTTATGTCCATATTACCATCTAATGAGTGCATAGTGAAGACTCTGATCAGATTGTGCTCACACATGTGAAATTTTTGAAAATCCCATGCACAGGTTAAAATGAAAAGAATAAGATCAGATCATACCAAGATCAAGGTCATGTGAGAAGGTCTTTGTTGTCTATCAAGGTCAAAGCCAAAAGTTTAAGCTCATGTATTTATCCATGAAATTGTCTTGTAATAGCTATAGAATGATGTTTAATTTGTTTGCATAAAACTGTTTTAATTGCCTATATATTGAAAGGTGCACTTATGACAGGTTTGCGCTGAACACTAAAAATTCTTACAAATTTGTGTTGAGTGCATCTGTGACCCAGGCGCCAGAGAGTCCATACGCATTGAGACTTCCGTACAGCTGATTGTGAAATCTTGGATGACCTGTTGAAAATATAAGGAATTCTTTTAATAGGCCAATTCACAATCACAGGGACATGTCCTGCAAATTTTGAAAAACATATATGATAATATGAACCATATTATCATATAATTATGTTCTAAAAAATCAGCTGGACATGTCCCTGTGTTCATCAAATTATTGGTCAATCATCATCAATGCAATTGCCTAAACAATATCTATAATATTGTCAATCTATGGAATTGACAATATAATTGATTTTGTATGGGCAATTTTGAAAATTGGTTCAATATTATTGTCAATTATTGCATAAAATGTACATTTCGGGTCCTTAATGGCATACGTTAACGGACAAAACCCAGACGTTAACGGTAGAAAACTTAAATATACTCAGTCAGGGCATACACACCTCATCAGTTTCTTTGTTAAACATCAATGTAGAGCATTAATAAATACACTGATCTTATTCCCACGTTAATTTTTGTGACGTCATTAATTTACCAAATAACATCGGTATGAGTGTAGGACAAAACCCCACCAGGACAAAACCCCACCGGGGCAAAACCCCACCAGACAAAACCCCACCAGACAAAACCCCACCAGGACAAAACCCCATCAGGACAAAACCCCACCAGGACAAAACCCCACCAATATATATTATAGTGTAAGAGTTGAAAGTGTTTGTGTTATTTAAAAATATATTTATTTATTCATATAATTTCTGTAATTCCTTTACCATATAATTCCACTTTAAGGAGTATTGCAAGGGACAATTAAAATGCACCTTATAAATAAAATGTTTTAATAAAGCAAAAAACAATAATTCTTTTATCTCATTTGCTTCTTTGATTGAATGAGATTTTAAACTGATTTTAGCAATTTTTCAGACATATTGAAGTGGCTGGTCAGCACCTAACAATGGATTCATTATATTCCTCACACCAGAACTACCATTACATCCTTTTCAAGCCTAAAGCTACTACCCAGCGTGATAAGGATTATCATTCAATTGGTGGGAGGCAAATAGCCAGAAATGATGGTTCCTGCCATGGGGTATTGAACTGGGCACCTTAAGATTTACTCTCTGTGGGCAATGCTTATCTTGGACAAATATCAAATCAACTGAAAAAAATATGTTTACCATCTAAAAGTTTAAAGGAAATAACCTTTAAGTTTGTAACTGGAATTTTCACAAACACTGTTTCAACAAAGTAAAGTAGGAGTCAAAATCTGAAAAAAATCATACAATTTAAATGATTTTAATGAAATTATTAACAACTAAATTATTATTTCATTAATTGTTTAAAAATGTAATAAAATCAATATAGATTCCAATAACTATATTCATATAAAATAGTGGTGGGGTTTTGTCCTATTTGACAGATATAGTGGTGGGGTTTTGTCCTGGTGGGGTTTTGTCTGATGGGGTTTTGTCTGGTGGGGTTTTGTCCTGGTGGGGTTTTGTCCGTACCCCCATCGGTATAAACAAAAGTGACGGCACAATGCATATCACAATTTTTACGACACATTATCTGTTTTTGAGCTAGTTTTAAAGCGTTCTTTGAATTATTTTGCAATTCCTTTTTGAATTAATACTATGGTCTTTCTTTTTATGCAATAATAGCGTCAATTCACATTTTTTCAGGTGTTTACATTTGTAGAGACCCTCAAAATGATTTAATGCCCTCGTGCTTCACGCTCAGCCTTTAAACTATTTTTCGGGTCTCTGTAAATGTTAACACCCTCAAAAATGTGAATAAACTCTGTAAAACAACACGAGGGTGTTGAACGCATATTATATGAAATAAGAATAAATTACATAGAACTTTATTCACAATAAAATTCGTATGTCATGTGTTTTAATGTGCTGTACACACATAGCTCTGCCCACTTTTTACACAACATCATCTTTAGCGCTAATGTTGATTCTTTTGACGGCATTATCAGAGGCTAAATGACGTGCTTCGCTTTCTGTGAAACTCTCCCAATGCAAACATCATTACTTTTTCATAAATTTTACACCCAGAAAAATGTTTTAATACAGTTTTACACCCAGAAGGGGTTAAAAACCTAAAATTAGAATTGTGATCGTGTTTTAATGGATATAATTTCATTTTCGATATGATGTACTGATGAGTAAAGTCTGATGAGGAAAGGAGTTATATGCAAAGCAAAATCCTTGGGCTCCGCCCTTTGATTTTACCTTTTGCATATAACTCCTCAACTATCAGACTAATTCATCGACACATCATAGCGAAATGAAATCATTTCATAATTAGCAGTATATTGATTGTGTATGGACTGGATCTGCTCTAGCTTTACTATAGTGAAGTGATGCTAATTAACTATAACTATTAAATCATAAACTATCACAAATTCAAAATGAATTTAAAACAAGAAATGCTTTAGGCTAAGGGAGGCCAAGTATCACTCCACTGGAATTTGCACGAAGTAGAAGAATCAGAAGAATCATTAAGTAAAACCTTAGGTTTTTTTAAGTAGGTCAAAGGTCATTTTTAAGAACTAGAGAAACTATCATCAATAGTTTAGGTTTCATAGAAGAAGATTTTTTGTGATATCACAGCCTTTAGCACCCATGATGTCAATATGATCGAAATTTATCATAGGAATCTGGTAGAGAATGTTCAAATGATCATTCCTGTGAAATTTGGTGAAATTCTGTCCTAAAGTTTCAAAGCAAATTATAAAGTTTAAATGAAAAGTTTACACACTGATTCACTGATTAATGAGAGACAACCTACCACAACATAAGCTCTGCTGGACTTAGTCCAGAAGAGCTAAAAATGCATAAATAAAGGGTTCCTTGCAAATCTACAGTACTGTCATTCTCATGATAAATGCACCACAAGCTGTACATAACATGGTCAGGGAGCTTTTATTTAGTATGCATTTTCTGATTTAAAAAAAAATCATTGAAATTGGTATATTTTAGGCCATTTTCCCTTTAATTTAAGGTACATTTCCTCTAAACAAACATATAAATGATTGCTTAGAAGAAATTCATCTCAATTTAGAGAAGTCTCAAAAAGTTCCTAAAATTTGGGCATTTGAAGTGGGTTTTCCAAGTAAAAAATGTAGGGGTGCTACTATTAGGGAGGGCACTTTTATTAGAGGAAATACAGTAAATGTCTATATGATAATTGGTAATTACAATAGTTTTGCATTGACCCATTGACACATAATTGCTTATTTTAACCTGTTTTAACAGAATATTTGATCATCCTTTTACACCTCTCCAACAGTTCTTCATGGTCTGATGAATTTTCCTCAATTTGTAAATCAAGAATTTTCTGAAATTCATATAGAACTAAGGTTAATCTTATGGTTTGATCAGCAAAAGTTTAAAGTCAAAAGCTATAAAAGGAAAGATTTGTTATGTTATAGAGAAAACAATTATAAATAGATCCTGTAAAAATTCTTATAGAGCCCTATGCTCTAATATAACCCCATCCCCCTAATGAACGTCAAAATCAACTATGTATTTTGCTTGATTTTCAGAAAACCTGAACCCCTAATAAACCCCCAACTACCAAATTACAATTTGGTTGCCAATGGACGTTTTATTACTTTGACTTTTGTTTTATTTTCAGAATCTTATAGCAATTATCATCATGATTACATTGAAAATCCTTAATCCGGATTACTCTATCCGGATATGCCATGGACAGATTGAATTACCTCTAAATCTTGTGGTTGGGTAAATTCTATAACTTTCTTTTCCCTGTCAGTTCCATCAATTAAGGCATCTTTAACAATCACATCATGTATATCTTGTAGGAATCTTTGTATGTTTTTGTCAGCAAAGTTAGTTCCTGTGTAGAAAAACTAGAATTACAACAAACAAAAGTGAAGGTTTGCCTTTTGATTTATTCTTTATTTCAGTTATTGCCAAATCAAAAATGGTCAGAACTCAAGGTAAATTTGTGTGTTTGATACACCAATGCTCCCACAACTGCCATTTTTCGGAAACAGTGATTTTAAAACAATATACAAATCAATTGTAAAACCATTGTTAAAAGTTTGAATTTTCCATGTCAGACGCTGAAAAAAAAGACTTTGTCCTTTATTGATAACCTTGAAAGTGGTATTAACAGAAAAGTCTTGTCACAAGCATTAAATATATTTTTTATTTATTTATTTATTATCATTATGGTTTTTTTCTTTTTTTTTTTTGGGGGGGGGGGGGGGGGGAGGGGAACAAACAAGACAAAGACAATCTACCTGCAATCCATAAACAATTTTCCTGGAGCAAAGCCACTACAAGATAGGTAGAAGTTTTTCAAAATAATTTAGCCAATTTCATTAATAAGTAGATGTGCTATGTGGAAATAAATTATCAGATTCTTCAAAAGTCAAGGTCTGAGGTCAAGGTCATACATTGATCTTAATCTTATTCAAAGCATCACCCCCACATTTAAGGATGGATTCATATTATAAGATTTCAAACAATTATTCTTCATTATGAGAGTTTCAAGGTCAAGTTGATGGTCAAAATTTAGGTCCTTGACAGCAGTTGTCCTGGTGCAACCATCTACTTTTTCTATTTCAATGAAACTTTTCAAAATGAACATAAAAATTGATCAGTAAGTGGTAGGTATACCTGGATTTATTTGACCCGGATTTGACCTCTGTGGAAAAAATGCTAAAATACCAATTACCAACATTTTTATCAATAAGAAAAAATGTATTACGTTCAATACCGTTTGTTATTCATTCCTATGAAAGCAAGTGCAGTAGGAATATTCATATTTATATTGATCTGAATAGCAGGGGTCAGATTTGGGTCAATAAAACCAAGCTACATTTTAATAAAGGTCTGTCTGATAAGAAAAGGTAACAGAAATATTCACAGGGCAAGAAGACATTTTTGGTAAATTCAGACAGGGCTGGTTATCTGTTGATAAAATTTTTACAGATATATTGTGAGTTCAGCCACAAGACTTTTCTAAGTGTCTATGCATTGTAAAGACACTTAGTACAGTCTTGCACTGAACCTATATAATAATATTTATCTTATTTCTATACACATATCCGTCTGATAACAACCCATATGACATTTTTTATGATATCACATAGTTATTTTTAGAACAATAATATCATGCAGTTATTTTTAGAAACTTGCATTTTAAGTTAGAAACATCGACGAAAACAAGACAAAAAGCCAGGTTATAAGATAAATATAATACATACTAAGTGTATTGTATGAAAAATTTCTAACTCAGTTGTGAGAATTGATAATTGTCTCGGCAGAGCCTTGACATTGATCAATTCTCCCAACCTCGTTAGATTTTTTTTTTCATACAAACACTAAGTACCTATTATATATATATATATATATAATATGTTATATGATATATAAAAGTACCTTGACCTTCGATTTTCTGACATAATCTTGAACTAGCTTGGTTTACAGATGAAAAGTTGTGTGACATTTTCAAACTATTTCCAATGTAGGCCAGCAAAGACTCTGGCCAGCCCATGCATCTGCACAGTCTGTCCAGAGTCTTCACTTTGCTATTTATTAACCCTTGTCATGCTGAATAAATTTTGGCTAAAAAATTTCATCAAAATCAAAGGGCAAAAAGTACTGAAAGTACCAATTGTAGGTAAAATTTTAATTGAAAAACTAAATCGAATGACAATTCTTGTTTGAAAAGGAGAAACAGGTGGTGAAGACTAACATCAGACTGCACATATGTGCAGGCTGATTTTTGTCTTTAGCTCCTGCAGAAGCAGGAATATTCCGGGTTCAGCATGACAAGGGTTAATAAAATAACTCTCAAAGTGTCCTTGGATAGTCTCAGGTTATCTTCTTATTAAGATATTTGGCTTTCTAGACTGGTAAATGTTTGTCCTTTACACACATGTCAAATTGTAGGAAAAGTCATGCATGGACTCATTCTAAATATTACATACCACATAAACAATTAAACAATTTTCACAAATGATTGTTTATTTCATAAAAAATTTTGATCTTTAATTTGCAAATTAAAAAAATATATTGAACTTACTTGAAGACAATGTTACAATTTTTAAAAAGAAACATTCACCTTACCAAATGACTTTCAAGAAGAAAACAACACATGGGTTTTAAAAGTGTCATTTCTGTATCAATATTCAAGAAGGGTCAATGAGCTAGATCTATATTATCAGAACATGTAAATGTGTTTGTACATTTATATCAACTTGACATTGTAAATTTCCAACTTAATTTCAGGGTTAGGATGTAGGACTATAACTTTCTCATATAAATAGTGACGTTTTATTGACTTGAATCTGACCCCTGCTATTTAGATGGATAAAAATCTGATTTTTCCTACTCGGCTTTGCACATGCTTTCATAGGAATGAATTACAAACGATTTTGAATGTATTTTACGTTTTGTTAATTGATAAAATATGTCGGTAATTGTTATTTAAGCATTTTTTCCACAGAGGTCAAATTCGGGTCAAATTAACCAGGCTATATCTTCCTAATTGCATGGTAACTACAGCCTACATTGAAGTTTGTTAGGTTAAAATGTATAATTTCTATGGCTCAGCAAAAAACAGTTGTAACTGCCTATAAACATATAGACAGTTATAACTGTTTTGCTGTGAGCCATCGGTTTGTGTTGTTCCAATTTTGTAACAGTGTTGTTACTCTAAGACCTTGGTATAGATAAACAAATTGAAATGAATTTAAAAAAGTAATCACACCCAGCCCTTATCGAAACCTGATGTGAGAAGATGCACATCTCAAGGGCTCAGTGCAATATGATTGTAAATCGAGGGGTAGGCTCAACACTATTGTAAGTGCCTATGAATATATAGGCACATACAATAGTATTGCACTGACCCATTGATTAACGCCTATAAATATATAGGCACTGACAATTATCCAGCATTGTGTCCTTGATCTATAAATCAGAAATAATCCTTACCCATGACTGTGTTAAGGTATCTCCTGTGAAGAGAAAGCCTACCGTTGCTTATCAGCACACCTTGACCTAGAATTCCTCTGGCACATTTAGTGTTTATTCGACAACAAACATTCCTGAACATTACACTGGGCTGTGTCATTTAAAGTACTGTTGGCCAAAATTTTTATGTAAATTTTTAACACCCTTTTCCCAAACTGATTAGGATAAATAAACTACTACAGTGGTCATATTTTCATTATCTTTTTCATCTATAGAGAAATTTAGGCCAAATTGAAAAGTCAAGACTGGCAGACAATGTATGAAATCGCATTAGCTTTGTATATCATCTCTATGAATCCAGAATTAATGCTTGTCAGCTGAACACAGAGAACTCCTGCTTTGGCAAGAGGTAGAGATTAAGATCAGCCTGCACATAAGTGCAGTCTGATCTTAGTCTATATCATCTGATTTTCCCATTTAAAACAGAAAGTTTTAATTTTATATCATAAAATTCAATACTGAATCACAATCACTAATTTGACCTCAATGTAATTTTTCTGTGGTTAATTTTTATTCAGCATGATAAGGGTTAAATTTTTCTGATAGAAACGAAACTGCTTAAATTAAACATACCTAGCCTTTTCCAACAAAATTTTTCCCATTTCATATCAAATATTTAAGGAAAAGTTTGCCAAAGACTAGCAAGAGGTAATAGTACATTTTGTTATATAACCTACACCGCAGGACTGAAATATCTCCATTGAATATTTTAGTTTTGTCTCAGTTCATTATAGAAAAGAGAAAAATGATTTTTTTTTTCTATGCAAGATATACTCAGCAAAAAAAGAAAGTATCCACTTTTCTTTTGTCAATATCTTTTATATTTTTAAGATTAAATGATCATTTAAGGTACCATTGTGTTTGCACCGCTTCGTTTTCTCTTGCAATCATGATTTTTTCATTCAAGCAACATGTCATTTCTGGTGTTTTTCAATAAATGTCGCAATGTTTGTTTTCTACGTCGGCGTACGTCAGTAAAGCCATTGTTAAAAGTTTGAATTTTCCATGTCAGACGCTGAAAAAAAAGACTTTGTCCTTTATTGATAACCTTGAAAGTGGTATTAACAGAAAAGTCTTGTCACAAGCATTAAATATATTTTTTATTTATTTATTTATTATCATTATGGTTTTTTTCTTTTTTTTTTTTGGGGGGGGGGGGGGGGGAGGGGAACAAACAAGACAAAGACAATCTACCTGCAATCCATAAACAATTTTCCTGGAGCAAAGCCACTACAAGATAGGTAGAAGTTTTTCAAAATAATTTAGCCAATTTCATTAATAAGTAGATGTGCTATGTGGAAATAAATTATCAGATTCTTCAAAAGTCAAGGTCTGAGGTCAAGGTCATACATTGATCTTAATCTTATTCAAAGCATCACCCCCACATTTAAGGATGGATTCATATTATAAGATTTCAAACAATTATTCTTCATTATGAGAGTTTCAAGGTCAAGTTGATGGTCAAAATTTAGGTCCTTGACAGCAGTTGTCCTGGTGCAACCATCTACTTTTTCTATTTCAATGAAACTTTTCAAAATGAACATAAAAATTGATCAGTAAGTGGTAGGTATACCTGGATTTATTTGACCCGGATTTGACCTCTGTGGAAAAAATGCTAAAATACCAATTACCAACATTTTTATCAATAAGAAAAAATGTATTACGTTCAATACCGTTTGTTATTCATTCCTATGAAAGCAAGTGCAGTAGGAATATTCATATTTATATTGATCTGAATAGCAGGGGTCAGATTTGGGTCAATAAAACCAAGCTACATTTTAATAAAGGTCTGTCTGATAAGAAAAGGTAACAGAAATATTCACAGGGCAAGAAGACATTTTTGGTAAATTCAGACAGGGCTGGTTATCTGTTGATAAAATTTTTACAGATATATTGTGAGTTCAGCCACAAGACTTTTCTAAGTGTCTATGCATTGTAAAGACACTTAGTACAGTCTTGCACTGAACCTATATAATAATATTTATCTTATTTCTATACACATATCCGTCTGATAACAACCCATATGACATTTTTTATGATATCACATAGTTATTTTTAGAACAATAATATCATGCAGTTATTTTTAGAAACTTGCATTTTAAGTTAGAAACATCGACGAAAACAAGACAAAAAGCCAGGTTATAAGATAAATATAATACATACTAAGTGTATTGTATGAAAAATTTCTAACTCAGTTGTGAGAATTGATAATTGTCTCGGCAGAGCCTTGACATTGATCAATTCTCCCAACCTCGTTAGATTTTTTTTTTCATACAAACACTAAGTACCTATTATATATATATATATATATAATATGTTATATGATATATAAAAGTACCTTGACCTTCGATTTTCTGACATAATCTTGAACTAGCTTGGTTTACAGATGAAAAGTTGTGTGACATTTTCAAACTATTTCCAATGTAGGCCAGCAAAGACTCTGGCCAGCCCATGCATCTGCACAGTCTGTCCAGAGTCTTCACTTTGCTATTTATTAACCCTTGTCATGCTGAATAAATTTTGGCTAAAAAATTTCATCAAAATCAAAGGGCAAAAAGTACTGAAAGTACCAATTGTAGGTAAAATTTTAATTGAAAAACTAAATCGAATGACAATTCTTGTTTGAAAAGGAGAAACAGGTGGTGAAGACTAACATCAGACTGCACATATGTGCAGGCTGATTTTTGTCTTTAGCTCCTGCAGAAGCAGGAATATTCCGGGTTCAGCATGACAAGGGTTAATAAAATAACTCTCAAAGTGTCCTTGGATAGTCTCAGGTTATCTTCTTATTAAGATATTTGGCTTTCTAGACTGGTAAATGTTTGTCCTTTACACACATGTCAAATTGTAGGAAAAGTCATGCATGGACTCATTCTAAATATTACATACCACATAAACAATTAAACAATTTTCACAAATGATTGTTTATTTCATAAAAAATTTTGATCTTTAATTTGCAAATTAAAAAAATATATTGAACTTACTTGAAGACAATGTTACAATTTTTAAAAAGAAACATTCACCTTACCAAATGACTTTCAAGAAGAAAACAACACATGGGTTTTAAAAGTGTCATTTCTGTATCAATATTCAAGAAGGGTCAATGAGCTAGATCTATATTATCAGAACATGTAAATGTGTTTGTACATTTATATCAACTTGACATTGTAAATTTCCAACTTAATTTCAGGGTTAGGATGTAGGACTATAACTTTCTCATATAAATAGTGACGTTTTATTGACTTGAATCTGACCCCTGCTATTTAGATGGATAAAAATCTGATTTTTCCTACTCGGCTTTGCACATGCTTTCATAGGAATGAATTACAAACGATTTTGAATGTATTTTACGTTTTGTTAATTGATAAAATATGTCGGTAATTGTTATTTAAGCATTTTTTCCACAGAGGTCAAATTCGGGTCAAATTAACCAGGCTATATCTTCCTAATTGCATGGTAACTACAGCCTACATTGAAGTTTGTTAGGTTAAAATGTATAATTTCTATGGCTCAGCAAAAAACAGTTGTAACTGCCTATAAACATATAGACAGTTATAACTGTTTTGCTGTGAGCCATCGGTTTGTGTTGTTCCAATTTTGTAACAGTGTTGTTACTCTAAGACCTTGGTATAGATAAACAAATTGAAATGAATTTAAAAAAGTAATCACACCCAGCCCTTATCGAAACCTGATGTGAGAAGATGCACATCTCAAGGGCTCAGTGCAATATGATTGTAAATCGAGGGGTAGGCTCAACACTATTGTAAGTGCCTATGAATATATAGGCACATACAATAGTATTGCACTGACCCATTGATTAACGCCTATAAATATATAGGCACTGACAATTATCCAGCATTGTGTCCTTGATCTATAAATCAGAAATAATCCTTACCCATGACTGTGTTAAGGTATCTCCTGTGAAGAGAAAGCCTACCGTTGCTTATCAGCACACCTTGACCTAGAATTCCTCTGGCACATTTAGTGTTTATTCGACAACAAACATTCCTGAACATTACACTGGGCTGTGTCATTTAAAGTACTGTTGGCCAAAATTTTTATGTAAATTTTTAACACCCTTTTCCCAAACTGATTAGGATAAATAAACTACTACAGTGGTCATATTTTCATTATCTTTTTCATCTATAGAGAAATTTAGGCCAAATTGAAAAGTCAAGACTGGCAGACAATGTATGAAATCGCATTAGCTTTGTATATCATCTCTATGAATCCAGAATTAATGCTTGTCAGCTGAACACAGAGAACTCCTGCTTTGGCAAGAGGTAGAGATTAAGATCAGCCTGCACATAAGTGCAGTCTGATCTTAGTCTATATCATCTGATTTTCCCATTTAAAACAGAAAGTTTTAATTTTATATCATAAAATTCAATACTGAATCACAATCACTAATTTGACCTCAATGTAATTTTTCTGTGGTTAATTTTTATTCAGCATGATAAGGGTTAAATTTTTCTGATAGAAACGAAACTGCTTAAATTAAACATACCTAGCCTTTTCCAACAAAATTTTTCCCATTTCATATCAAATATTTAAGGAAAAGTTTGCCAAAGACTAGCAAGAGGTAATAGTACATTTTGTTATATAACCTACACCGCAGGACTGAAATATCTCCATTGAATATTTTAGTTTTGTCTCAGTTCATTATAGAAAAGAGAAAAATGATTTTTTTTTTCTATGCAAGATATACTCAGCAAAAAAAGAAAGTATCCACTTTTCTTTTGTCAATATCTTTTATATTTTTAAGATTAAATGATCATTTAAGGTACCATTGTGTTTGCACCGCTTCGTTTTCTCTTGCAATCATGATTTTTTCATTCAAGCAACATGTCATTTCTGGTGTTTTTCAATAAATGTCGCAATGTTTGTTTTCTACGTCGGCGTACGTCACGTGCTGGATCGTGAGTTTCTTCTCAAAGAATCTAACCTCTAAAGCTCTGTAGTTAAGAAAATCAAACAATAGTTGTGTTCTGTACAACATAGTTTTGTAACGAGACCAAGAAAAACATGACCACAGGCGTAATCAAAAACCGTCAAGTGTTGAGTAAATTTTACGACGTTAGTTGAAAGAGAAGAACAATGAAGACGTGTGCTTACAATTTCCGATACAGTAGTATTGTCATTCGCCCTCTTTGTCTCAATAGGGCCACTGGGAAGACGTCACGCCTAATCTTCTCAATCACGTTGACGCGATTGCCTCTACGCTTTCAAACCACTATTTCAAAGCGGAAGTGAATAAAATGTCTTAACCTTTTAAAACGCCAACTTTAAAACAAAGTTTAATTTGCCATTTAATTCTTAACAGGTGTAAGGCGAGCAAATTTCCTTGATATTCATACGAGCCTCTCCAATGAGCAAAATAAAACATTGACGTAATGTGGCAATGCAAATGTTGTTTTGTTTTCAGCAAAAATGAAATAGAGCATTTTGGGATTGGTTTTCTTGACGAGGAACGAGCAGACAGAATTTTGTTAATTTGAGCTTTGAATCTGCGTAATATGTTTTATGAAAGTTGATGTTCATTTGACGTAACTTTCGTAGGATTTCGCAGAAGAAATCAAGTTGTCTTATCAATCCACAATACCTAACGCAATAATGTTTCATTTCGCAAGCTTAAAACTGTCAGAAAATCATTTGAATATTTTATTGAGAGTCTGCGATTTTTTGAAAACGACCCCTGGCTTTGTTAGCACCTACAATTCGGTAGCGACTTCTTCAAATCACATAAAACTTTTCAAATTAATTTCAAAATGATAAGGGCGTAAGTTGCAATATGTTTCATAGAATTCCCGTGCGCACTTTTAAAGAAATCCGATGTTTAATTGGGTGGATACTTTTTATTTTTGCTCAGTATAGATAAATCTTTCATTTTGTGACCAAAACAAAAGCTAATTTCCATTCATGGCTTTGGGTGTACAATCAATGAATGATAAAACAATCTTACACTGAAACTTCTATATAATCTAAACCTGTGATTGGTAAAGGATAAAATACAGATAACAGAGTGATGTTATCCAAGGCCATTTATATTATCTTTTTTTTTTTGGCTACCCAACAAAATTCATATTAGTTTCATTTGGTATGAAGAAATATGTTTTACCCGTTTTAGACACTTTTTGCAAAACAAGACGCCTATGAGGACCTGAGGCGCTGTACTGACAACCAACTTTTTCCGAATTTTATTCCGATATTTGAGGAACTTCATAAGTTGAAGGAGAATATGTCAAGTGTCACCTATTAATATCCTGTGATTGTAGTGAGAGAATCCAACAATATCTTTAGACATTTTCACCATCATGAGTATAATTTGAGTGAAAATACATTTTTACTCTTATTGGATAAAGACCCCTGAATTTTGGAAAAATCATTTCTCATAATCCTACAAGCATCCTGTAAGATTTAGAATTTGATATTTGTGGGCAGATCCTCTCCATTTTAGAAAGGAACTTTCCTTGACCTTAACCCGTGACCTTGAAGCTTTTTGGAAAATTTTTTTAAAAAAATGATATTTCTTATCGAGGGGTTAGCACAATACTATCGTAAGTGCCTATATTTATAGGCACTTAAAAAGTATTGCACTAAGCCCTTGTTATATTAACCTACAATCATCCTATAAGATTTAAGAGATTGAGAATCTCATATTTGACGGCGGATCCTCTCAATTTTTGAGAGGAACCTTCCTTGACATTAACCTGTGACCTTGAAGTTTTTCAAAGAATCTTTTGAGCATGAGTTCTATTAAGTTCAATTTATGCTAATTATCCCCCGCCTGCGAAGGGGATAAAGTTATGATCTCTAATTGTCATCCTGTTCTTCCTTTGTCTGGAGTGTATCTCCTAAAGTATAAATTCTATCAACTTGAAACTTAACAGGTGGATAGATCTCATTAAGGAGAAGTACAGTGCACAAGACCCATAAGTCGTGCTAGCTTACTTTTGTTCAATAGTGACACCTTAAACCTGTTTTCACATGACTAAGAGGGAGGCAGTGTTTAACCTTAAACCCATTGCTACCCAATTTTTCAGCTGGGTGAACAAGTTATGGCTATTTAGTGTTTTACAGATAAAAACACTTTGGCCACGGTGGGGCTCAAACCATGAACCTCTGTGCACCTCAAGAGTGGAGGGCATATGCTAATAGGTCACTGACACAAAAAGGCCCTTTGAGCTTTAGCTTGACATCACCAACAAGAATATATGTTGAACAATCTGAACATCAATTCAAAACATATAGAAAAGATAGCCTTACCTCTCTAGTACGGTTCCATTTCTGATTTAACATTTGTTATTTGCTATAGAGAATAAAAATGGCTATAACTTAGAAATACAGATATTGAAAATAGGGATTTAGGAATAAAAACACTGGTATATTATGATTTCTGACTTTATTATTTCAAATACTCTCATCATACTTCATCCCAATTAATACTCACACACACATATTGCCACAGTTTGAAGAAATATAAAAGCATAAAAAATAATGATGAAATGAGTGAAAAATTGATGCGATTGACTTGGTATACAACACTGAATGAGGACAGATTATATAGCTCAAAGGGCGCAGGCCAAACTACTGTTGCTTATTTACAATAATTTAGTCCATACCCTAAGATATTTCAAAACAGATTGGTCACACAAGCACATATTTTCAGTGGAAAAGCAATTCGTTGTAACTACAGCTTGAAGAAAGCTGTAGTGACAACATTCTGCTCGTCCACTGATTATAAGTATTCTAATATTTCAAATTTAAAGAAATTGCTTAATATGAGCAATTTATACGGGCAAAGATGAAAAATTTCCTAAGTATAAGTGTTCATAGTGAAGTTCAACAATTAATTACCTTTCGATTATTGCTTGGTTCATTCTAACTAAAACATATAGATATATACACTATATCACGTATAAGCCTATCATTACATTAACGATCAATATAAATTCTTGACAAAAGGCACATTTACATATAAGGAATGACTTAATACTGAAAATAGTATTATAGGTGATATTTACAACTTCTTAGCACTTATTACATATAATGAAAATATTAATTATATCAAAACACAACTTCTTTGAATCATTAACATGTTATAAAAGCATAAAAAAAATCACACATTTTGAAGGGTTAATGTAAAACTATTGGTTTCCTACAAATAAATAGAAATTAAAAATAGTTTTGCTTTAGCCCCCTTGATACGAGTCGCGACTTGTAGAGATTCAAGAAAACCTTCATATATGTAAAAGGAGGTACAAAAAACAGTGGCCAGATTTAGTTCCTGTTTCCCATTTTAGCATTTTAAGATGTAAGGCATCTATTACATGACCCAGTTAACCAAGAATTACTAACAAACCATATCATTGACCTTAAAGCTCTATTACTTAGCTGCATTCTTCATAAATTCCAAAACAGCCACATGGTTTGTGTTTCTTATTAGATAATTTAAAAAAAAAAAATGCCATGATTTACTTCCAAATGATGCCTCAATATTGGTACCACTAAGTCTTTCGAGGTTAGTTTTGGCACATTTATTTTAAAAGATTCTTGCATTGTACTGGTATTTCAAGGGGTCAGTGCAAAACTATTGTAAGTGCCTATAGATACATAGGCACTTACGATAGTTTTTAACTTTCCCCTCGATTTACACTAGTTTCATGTATCAGCTCTAATTAAGTTACATCAAATTGTTCCAGAACTCAAAACCATACATTGTAAAATTAACCAGTTTACTGTTTAAATTCACCATTTCATTTAATTAGCCTACAGCACAGTATGGTAAGTAGCAATTACGGCCATTATAGAACATCAGAATGCAGACCTTTGTAACACTAAACCTTAACTGTCAGGGAAATTGGTCTATTTGTCTACTTGATTCCGAGTCATGAAAATGGCCTCTAAATAATTCCACCATTGATGTTTAAAAGACTTAAAGGTTTTTGTTTTTCAAAATTTGTATAAAATGAATTAGTTTGTTATTGCTTCAGCAGTTATATAATCACAAAACAATGAAATATAAAACATACAAAAATATATAAAATATAAAAAGGACAGCTTAAAATTTATGGACGGATTTGAAAAAGGCCTGTTCATTAATGGTAAATATAATACTATATAGGTTCAAACTAAAAACCTAAATGTAAAAGCTATTAATGTTATGTAGACAAAAATACAAAACAAATGACTTAATTATCAACATAACAGTACACTTTCTTTGCAGAAGCTGTACTTCATTATTATGAAGTCATATGAAAAAAAAGTGTAAATTTCTTCATATTTGGTGACTAATTTTTGTTGCCATTTTGTATTCACTGCCAAGGTATAATGATTTAAACTTGATTGTTAATTGTTATTCAAGTAAGTTGCCATGATTTCAAATTTAGGGTCAGTTCAAAGCTATTGTTAATGCCTATACATCTATAGGAACTAACAATGTCTTTGCACTGACCGTTTTAACCAAGAGCATCGTAACACAGCTAGATGTTATCTGCCATGATTTATAGCTGTGTTTTATATATTTCTGATATGAGAACTCATGCAGGCAATGTATTTACTTTAATAATAAAAATTTGCCATGATTTACCATGTAAATACATTGACATTACGAGTTAATCATACCTATTATTTCAAATCAAGGGGTCAGTTCAACACTATTGTAAGTGCCTATTTATTCACAGGCACTTACAATAGTGTTGCACTGATCCCTCAAAATACACTGCTGTTTTTAACCATATACCAAGCATTTTGATAGGCAGTGAGTCATTTATCTCTAAATTTGATGGACATCTAATAAGACATGGGAACAAAAATGCCACTGATGTAGCATAATGCTCGACCATTTCTCTTTTGCATTTGCGTAATACTACCTCACACTTCTCATCATTTTATTACATAATTCTACAGCTTGGTGCAAAACAGTTGTAACTGCCTATAAACATATAGGCAGCTACAACTGTTTTGCGCTGAGCCATCGAGTTCCAGTTTGTAAGCATTATGAAAATTCATGAAATTACAATTGCTTTATAAATGTTGAAAGAATTGCTGATGTATATGAATGAATATTTAAACTAAAATGTCTTGACCAATCAGAAGCTTGGTCTTGTAATTCAAAATTTGAGTATCCTTTAAAGGGATAATCAATAAATAAGTATGCAATCATCAATTTTGTAATTGTAGTTATAATATGCTGGGATTTTCAATTTTTCTGGTTTGGAATTCAATTATAAGATATAATGCTAATAAACAGAGTAATACTTCACAAAATGAATCAAACACCGTGACTTTTAATGGAATAGATTAAGTGTTAAAAGTTTGTTCGCATATAGCGATTGCACAATAATATCACGATCTAAGGTTTGGGCTGGAAACACACCATGCCTATATCGATACCAAACTGTTGATTCTGCTCACCTACATCGTACAAGAGAATGTCTGTGATTGGTAGTACGTTGGGTCGTTCTGTTCTGATCTTGTACTCCGACTTACCCCACTGGTTGTTCATCTAAAGTAAAAAAAGAAAAGTAAATTTTTACATCTTGCATGGAATTTAAAAATGCTTCTTTCAAAAGTAATTCATCAATATAACAGAAACTATTAAACCTAAAAATGTCTTCATTAAGTTTCTATTACAATCACAGCAACCCTAGAAGGCCCTGGCTTCTTATTTGCATTTTTCCATTTTTTACCAATCTGAAGACTTGTTACCCCTTACTACAGTACCAAAATCAATTTAGACAATATAAAGAAGCTATGGAAAACATACCTTCATTTGGGGCAAATCTAAAATACTGTTCTCTGATATTTAATATTATAATACTATGGTAGAAAGCTCCTTGAGGCTTTTGATGTCATACAACCAAAATGCCAAATGACAGGCTTTGCTTTTAGTGAAATTCTCTTTCATACCTGTTCATTAATTTTACTGCCAGAATTTTTTTTAAAATCGTTTTAAACCCCAAAAAAGCAACAAAACTAATTTTTGAATTGTGATTGTGTTACAATGGATATAATTTCATTTTTGGGTTCATATGTCCATGACTAACTCTGATAGGGGGGTGAATTTTCATCTCGCTGTACTAAGATTTTACCTTTTGCATATAATTCAATCTCCATCAGACTTTATTCATGGAGGATCAACGTGAAAATGAAATTACATGCATATCATAAAAAAAGTATCTTACATCACAGCCTTGTTTTCTGTCGATCCTTGTCCTGCCCAGATATCTCGTTGACGAGGTGTCAATATAGTGGCAGTTTTCATCGTACGGAACAAACTGGAACCCTTCCGTCCTCACGTTCAAACAGTTGAATGAGATCGTCTGTGTGGCCATATCTGACATCCTTTGAAGCATTTCAAGTTGATTGGTATTGATTTTGTATTTTATCTGAAAACAGACATCTCGAACAGTCAGCAAATGCTTTAATTCTTTTAGATCATTATAACAACAATGTAGTAAGCCTACTAATACTTGTCAGTCATAATAATATGATGTTGTTTTTCAATAAATAGACAAAACTCTTGAAGCTTATTTGATAAGTTATATTACAAGAGTGATAACACCCATGAAATATCAACATGTTACATATAACATATAAAGTCGATCCAACACCTGAATTTCTTGGGCAACTCCTTAACTTTCAGAAATCATGGGAATTGACCAGCGGAAATAATTGATGAAACAAAAAAGTCATATCACGCAAAAAAGGTATTGTTCAGTGATCACAAAATGTCACAACATTGTCAGGGAAAAGCCATATTCGGACGATATAAAGTTTTGCATTACACAGTTTCTACCTTAATTTGTATTAAAACTTTGACTGCTTAGTAAAGTTTCTGCAGCATTATGTTGTGTATATTTAAGTTAAAAGCTTTCATTTTATGTATGTACAGCAAAAATGCTCACCTCATCACCAGTTGTATGTTCCACAAACCAGACAGAACTTTTCTTGTTTTTAAACCATCTGTCATTCTCAAACTGGAAAATAGATAAACATCAGGGGAATCACTCTTGTATAAATATTATACAGTTATTTTGATGCTGTTTTGTTTAAAATTATACAGTTGTTACTAATCCATTGCACTTTATTTCAGTATAAAATACAATTGGTCTCTTGGGAACCCCCTGACCTTTGATCTGCAAGTCCTGTGTTGTAGGCACTCAAATTAACCTAGTTCCTGATCATCAACGCAACATTGCTATTTAATGTAATTTAAATCAAGATATTTTTGGGAGAATTTACAATTAGAAGCATGCAGTTCTGATTCAGAGCTGACGTAAACTTGGAAAACAGCGAGTTGAAGAAGACCATCAAGCAACCCTCTCAACTAAGACCGACCACGCAGTTTTCATTAAAAAAATACAGACTAACTTGGCAGAAACAAGTTTTTTTGTCATAAGTACCTCTATGAATTTCAAAGTTGTTGTTTATTTGTGTATCACTTGTTTTTCTTCATGACATTTCGCTTTGATAGCGAGATAAAACAAGTATCTGGTGTTGTATGCAACACATAAAGTCCCCTACCGGCTTCGTTTGTCTCAATGTTTTCCCACGCCAATTCTATCAGGGACGTCAAAACCAGGTCTTGTTTTGGAAAGGGTTAAACAAGACTTACATGAGTTGTTGTCTCTGCTGTGCCCACTATACAATTCATGCAAGCAATAGACAGATGCAAGAAATAGTATCAATAACAGTTACCTTGTCTGATCCAAGATGTTTTTCTTCAGTCTTGTTGGTAAGAAATGAGAACTTTCACTGGAGGTGATTAATACTGCTGCATCACCACCCTGACTAACATGGCTTATAAATTTTTTTACATTTTAAAACAGGTTTCATCAAGTTAGCTTGCTTACTTATTAACTTATCGCAGGATCTAATATTTTTTGCCATATTTTCACTATTTCCGTTACCATAGCAACCACACTTTTTGTCAAAGAACAAAGATAAAATGATGTGCATAATCTACACATTGCCATCTAGTCATATACCAAGTCTCATCAAATTAGCTTGCTTACTTATTAACTTATCGCAGGATCCAATATTTTTTTGCCATATTTTCACTATTTCCGTAACCATAGCAACAACAATTTTAGTCTAAAAACAAAAATAAAATGATGTGCATAATCTACACATTGCCATATAGTCATATACCAAGTCTCATCAAACTAGCTTGCTTACTTATTAACTTATCGCAGGATCCAATATTTTTTGCCATATTTTCACTATTTCCGTAACCATAGCAACAACAATTTTAGTCTAAAAACAAAAATAAAATGATGTGCATAATCTACACATTGCCATCTAGTCATATACCAACTTTCATCAAAAACGCTTGCTTAATTATTAAGTTATCGCGGGATCCAGATTTGAGTGGACAGACGGACGGACGGACGGACGGACAGACGGACGGACGGACGGACGGACAGACGGAGGGCAAACCTATAGTCCCCTCCGGTGTGAACACCGGTAGGGGACTAAAAATACATGATTTCAAATTAGATTGTGTAATCTATACGCCCAGAAAGTAGACTTGAAGCTTTAATATTTGGCCGAGTATTTTAATAGTTTCTTCAATCTAGAGGATTGCAATTATAAGGGATGAGTGTCTTTTTCCTTGCCATTATTGGGGTAAAAAGTGCAATAGCCCTAGCACATGGCTTCAACCTAATGCCCTATTGACCTTATTTGATATGTGCAAAGGCTATTGCACTTTATACCCCAATAAACACAGTGAAAAAGACACTCATCCCAATAGTGATTCATTTAACAGTTCAAACTATTGTACTGAGGTGAAGGGGATGACATTCTAAATTGTTGCCTCATGTCATTCTCTGACATCAATGGAAATAGTTTTTCACTCTTGCATGAATTGCTATTAAATAACTGTTTTATTACCTGATTGTAATGGAGGAAACTTGTTTTTCGTTCAAAAAAAGGTTACAAGATGAGACATACAGAGAAAAAAAAGTGATTTTAGGACAAAATTCATAAGAGCACTTTGCATGTTTGTTACATGCGCAACAAAATTTGCATCATTTTCTCAAGTGGGCAACAGTTCATTGCACATGGATGAAACAGCTCAAACTGTTGCCCGGTCACGTAAGAGATAGTGTAATGAATTAGGAAACAGTTGGGAGTAGTTTATAATCATTTGTAGAGTTGATCAGGTGATAATGAAAACTCTTGTCCCAGGTGAAGGGAAAGACAATCCTGTTACCCAATGCCAAAGGCAGAGGGAAACAGTTCAGACACCAAGGGCAACAGTTTTTTATTCAAAGATGAGTTACAAAACAAGAGGACCATGATGGTCCTAGATCGCTCACCTGATTCTTTTTGACCACTGGGATGTCACAGCAATTAAATAGGCAGTGTAATAAAGAACATAACATGAGAATAATCATTAAGACCCCTTTTCCAGTGATATGGCATGGATCCATCCCATTTTAAATGGGGTTCATCCTTGTGACATGATCAACATTCTGACCAAGTTTCATGAAGATTGGGCCATATTTGTGGCCTCTAGAGCGAAAACAAGAAAATTGTCAATAAGGCTCCTTTTCCCTTGATATGGCATGGATCCCTCCCATTTTCGATAGGATTAATCCTTGTGACCCTGCCAACATCCTGACCAAGTTTCATAAAGATTGGATCATATTTATGGCCTCTAGAGCGTAAACAAAAAATTTGTCAATAAGGCCCCTTTTCCCTTGATTTTGCATGGATCCTCCACATTTTCAATACACTTCATCCTTGTGACCTGGCCTACATTCTTACAAAGTTTCATGAAGATAGGACCATATTTGTGGCCTCTAGAGTGTAAACAAGAAAATTGTCATTAAGGCCCCTTTTCCCGTGATATGACATGGATCCTTCCCATTTGCGATAGGGTTCATCCTTGTGACCTGGGGAAGATTCAGACCAAGTTTCATGAAGATAGGGCCATATTTGTGGCCTCTAGAGTGTAAACAAGAATATTGTCAATAAGGCCCCTTTTCCCGTGATATGGCATGGATCCCTCCCATTTTCAATAGGGTTCATCCTTGTGACCTGGCCAACATTCTGACCAAGTTTCATGAAGATTGGGCCATATTTGTGGCCTCTAGAGTGTAAACAAGAAAATTGTCAATAAGGCTCCTTTTCCCTTGATTTCGCATGGATCCTTCCCATTTTCAATAGGGTTCATCTTTGTGACCTGGGGGACAATCTGACCAAGTTTCATGAAGATTGGATCATATTTGTGGCCTCTAGAGTGTAAACAAGAAAATTGTCAATAAGGCTCCTTTTCCCTTGATTTTGTATGGATCCTTCCCATTTTCAATAGGGTTCATCCTTGTGACCTGGGGAACATTCTGACCAAGTTTCATGAAGATTGGATCATATTTGTGGCCTCTAGAGCGTAAACACTTAAATTGTTGACGCCCGGACGACGGACGACGGACGACGCACGACGCACGACAGACGACGGACATTCAATGATCACAAAAGCTCACCTTGAGCACGATGTGCTCAGGTGAGCTAAAAAAATATGTAGAGATGAAAAGTGGATTTCATGTCACTCCAAACAATGAGTAATAAAACCAACCTTCAGCCAATCAGAATGCAATTTCCTTGATTGACACATCAAAAATTGAATTATTAGAGATAAAGCAAAATAAGATCAAGACAGGGGTGTGGAAATATGAATTTTCTCTGCTTGTCCATGGACAAGTCAAAGTGGATTTTTCACTTGTCACAGATCAAAATGAACTTGTCTGCAAAGAAAAAAAAATTGAATGGTAGATATTGAGAAGACATTGTTTTTAATGAAAAAAATGCTGTAACCCAGATTTTTTTTCATTAAAGACAGTGTTTTCTACCCTTTTGTACAAACATTAGGATAACTTTTGTCCTAGTTCTTTTTAGTATTGTTCTAAGATTAGCTCTCGTATTTACTTGTCCACAGACAAGTTGCATAAAAAAATGTACTTGCCTACAAGTGGAAAAGCTCCTGTTGGACCGGTTGGGCATGAAAATTCCACACCACTGATCAAAAGACTGAAGAACTTACTGGTTTGATTCCTGCAGGTATGCAAGTTTCTGCGTACTTTTCATGGAATTTACAATAGGCTGAGAATGGTTTAAATCTACCAACACTTGGATCAATGTAGTAATACCCTGAAATCAAAGTCATTGCCTAATAAATGGTTGAAGATATGTGTAAATATGAAGAAAATCAGATTGTGACAAAGACACATAAAACAATTATACAATGACCTAAAAATTGAACCTTGACATATGGAATGTTGAAAAAGGCACATTTATGATATGTGTTTGTATTGCAATTAACAAACAGTGAAAAGATATTTTGCCTTTGTGACATCTTCAATCCAGTGTCAAGTAAAAAGAATGCTGCATTTTTATAGTCTTAACAGAGGCTTTACTACCTACATTTTCTTTATAATATCCTGCAGATCATAGAAAAATAATGGTAGATTATCACTTAATTTTCACTTGATAACCAAACAAGAGAAATAACCACATAATTATAACCTGCTTTTGTTCATTTGACCCTATAAGACATAACATTGCCTATCAATCACATGCAAAATGAAGCACTTTAACAAATGCATCCCAAAATTCCCCAATTCATCTCATTTTAGCTTTAAAGAAATGTAAAACCATTTGTTTTTGTTCAAGATTGATAAATCTTTCATTTTAACAAACAACAAAAGGTAAATTTTCAGTCCTGGCTGAAAGATAGATAAATCTTCCAATGAAACAAATAATTATCCTCTATAAACATAAAGAAAGATTTAATATTTCTCAAAGCAAACCTTGAAATAATACAGTGTAGATGTGTACAAGTTATTTAATGTCAATTTTAAAAGCACACTTTCATCATTTCTTTAACCAGTTCATTTATATTCAAATTACTGATTAGACAAAATAATAATTTTCATCTTGCCAAAGATTAAGAAAAGTGAATACAAATAATAGAAGAACTTACCATCTTTGAAGTTTCTGTCAATATTAGTTTCCAGTATGTGCTGGCATGTTCTACCAGGGGCCTTGGCGGTACCGATGGGTCGTCTTTGAGATTCAAGGGCGTTTATGACATAGTTAAAGTTGATGTAGACATCCTCGCTCTAAAAGGGAATCACGAATATCAGTAATTGATGTAATTGATGGCTTAGTGCAACACTGCTTTAACTACCTTTGTTAACACAGGCACTTACAACAGTTTTGCACAGAGGTCTGAAATTAAGACCACTTTCTTTCTTTTATTTAACACTTTCGTGTTTTACAAAATTTTGAACCTGTCCAAATTCAAAGGTTTTGCAGACGAAAATTTGAATTGGATTCAATTTGAAAAATAACCGTTCAGTAGGGGAGAAAAAAGTTTGAAAAAAAAAGAAGAAATTGCTTGTCAGAAGCAATTTCTTCTTTTTTCACAATGTTTTCTCATTCATAAAATCACAGGCACATAAAAAGCAGGGATTAAACAGCAAAGGGTTAATCCTCTCATTCTAAAAGGGATTCATGAATATCAGTAATCGATGGCTTAGTGCAACGGTTGGAAGTGCCTTTGTTCACAAAGTTTTGCACAAAAGCCTAAAATTAAGATTTTTTTTTTCTTTCACTTTTTATCTGATTCAATTTAATTCAAAATACATGAATTTCATATGTGAAAAATATGAATAACAAGCTGATTATTTCCTAGGTGGATTTTTCCCATTGCATTAATGATATTCGCTGAAACTTGTTTTATTCAACTTTTTTTATTCTAAATTTGATTAGTTCATATCATTCAGCTAGAAAAAGGTTATGTATCTTGGTAGCTCAGCATACAACTATTGATAGACCTAGCCATTACTGACTGAGCTGTGAGACGTGTAGCATGGTGCAAACTGTTTGCAAATTAGAACTAAAGTTGCAAGTTCACCTGCATAAAAAGCAGGTTGTCATTCTAAATGCAGGGCTGGTAATTCACATACTGGAACCAAAGCCACTACATCGTCTTATTTGAGACTTGACCTTAAAAATTTCATCAAAATTGGTGAGAGACATAAGTATAATATCTGTCAAATGACATGAATGAAAGTTGGTAAAACAAGAGAAAGAATTCATAACTCCATATTTAACTGTCCACAGCAATACAATTTGTTTGTTTGCTTGGGTTTGACCTCACTTTCAGCATTATTGAAGCCCTATTGCAGTGACTGTTGTACCTACCCATGCCTCCATGCCTCTCTAATACCAGTACAACTACATTTAATCCAAGCCATCAGCTCCTCATCCCACTTAGGTGTACTACATATGATCCAGTGTGTGAGATTTCCAACAATATCAAATATGGGCAAAGCAAACTGACCAGCCTGTGCATCCGCACAGTCTGACCAGAGTCTTCACTATGTGTTAAGTAGATAGATAAGGTCTCAAAGTATCTGTAGACCATCAGATAACTTTATATTTACAGTATGTGGCTGTCTGTGCTACTCAATGTTTACACCTCACAAATATTTCAAATTGTTGGAAATGTCAAGCACAGGCTCATATCATACAATCATTGATTGGAGACAAATGACTTCTGTCACCTTTAGTTGGATGATGTTGGATGATGTTGGATGAAGCAGGGGTGTGGAAATACAAATTTTCTCCTCTTGTCCCTGGACAAGTAAAAGTCAATTTCTCACTTGTCCAGGAACAAAATGAACTTGTTCGCAAAAAAATGGAATGGAAAATATTGAGAAAACTTTGTTTTTAATGAAGAAAATGCTGTAATCCAGCATTTTCTTCATTAAAGACAATGTTTTCTACCCTTTGATACAAACATAAGGATGACTTTTCTCCTAGATCTTTATAGTACTTTTCAAAAATTTACTCTGGTATTTACTTGTGCAAAGACAAGTAACCTAGAAAAATGTACTTGCCCGCAAGTGGAAAAGCTCATGTCAGTCAAGTTTGGCATGGGAATTCCACACCCCTGGATGAAGGTTGGTCAAGCCAAGTCAAGACCCCAAGACTGACGACCAAATGAGTTACTACTGAGCTAGCTTAGCTTAGCTCCACAGCAATACAAATTTAGCTACTGCAATAGCCTTTTACATTATGAGATCAAATAAACAACAGACTTACTGGTGGCGGTGGTTGATCATACTGAAAAATAAATTAGATTTGTATTATTTATAACAGTCATAAACATTGCTGTATTTCAGCAACTTTAGAGATATGTTTTTTTATATTTTTAAAAAAAAAAAAGAAGAAATCGCTTTTTTGAGCAATTTCTTCTTTTAACATATTCTTCTAAACCTACAAGATTCTATTGAGTTTTTCACAAATAAGGCTTAATGGAGTCAATAATGTATGCTATTTATCACAAATTTTGATATACCGGTGTCCCAGGGTAACCTGTCCCCTGGGTAACGTGTCCCCGGGGACAGGTTACCCCGGGGTAACCTGTCCCCGGGGACACGTTACCCTAGAAATCAGCCGGGGTAACCTGTCCCCCCCTGGGGTAACCTGTCCCCCCTACAGATATTGTAAACCAATATTTAGTCACATTTCTTTTACCAAGAAATTTTAGTTCTATGTGTTACAAGTCTATTTCTTTGATCTGTATGTGATTTTAATTTGGTTTGGGAACTGTTTCAGTTCAGAAAGTTTTAATATTTTTCATGTATAATTATAATTAAACCTCTTTTTTTTTTTAAGAAAAATAAATGTTTAATGTTATCATGACTATGGACATATCTAAGAATGATCTTGTCTTTGGAAAAATTATTCAAAATCATGTTTTTTTCTTTGTTTGTAGGGAGGGGGGGACACGTTACCCAAGCTGGGGTAACCTGTCCCCGGGGACACGTTACCCAGGCCTGGGTAACCTGTCCCACCCCCAAAAATGATGTCAGCAATGTTATATGCAAAAATAAACCCATATGTTTTCAATTATTTAATAATATTTCATATTGTTTGGGGATAAGGTTTCCAAAGCTGTGGTCACTTGTCTCTGAAACATGTTACCCAGGCCTGTTAACCCAGTGAAAACACAAAAAAGGTTGTTAATGAGAATTATTCAACAAAACTTGCAAGTACATTTTTTCTTTATCTGAAAACTATGTCATAGTCTCATTTATACCAAATCTATTATACAAATTAGTTATTCACTTATTAGAAAATTTATTGTGAGTGTATGTGTAGGGGGGGGGGGACATGTTACCCAAGCTGGGGTAACCTGTCGTCGGGGACACGTTACCCAGGCCTGGGTAACCTGTCCCACCTCTAAAAAGGTTGTCAACAATGATCTGTGCACAAATTTACCAAAATATTTTCTTTTTCTTATTTATTCTAAATTGTTTTGGGTATATGTAAGATTTTCCTAATTGTGGTCACTTGTCTCTAAAAATGTTACCCTGGCCTGGGAAAACATTGCTAACATGTTAACCAGGAATTTTCACAAACGTTTACAAAAACAATGTCTTTTATTTGAAAGTTATTTTATAGACTAAATTATATCACAACTGTTTTTACTACAAAAATTATTAACTTATGAGAAAAATTATTGTGACTGTGTGTGTGTTTGGGTAACCTGTCCCCTGGGTAACCTGTCCCCCTTTCAAAAGAAGAAGTTTTGAATTATTTGTTGTGTTGTTTTCTTATCAACCTGCCATATTAACATTATATGTTCATAAAGCTTTGTATCATTCCAAACATGGTCTTTTGAAAAAAATTGCAATGATGCGAATAATAAGAAATTTGCACTGGCTAAGAATCCTCTTGAAATGGAACACATTTCAAAATATATTTTAACATACATATTCTTTGAGGGAATGTTCAAAGTATATCATACCATACATTCCGAATAAAAAAAGAACAAATGGAAGGTGATATCTTTATTGAAAAATAGCATTTGGAATAGGGAGACAGGTTACCCTGGGGTAACCTGTCCCCCGGGGACAAGTTACCCAGGCTTGGGTAACCTGTCCCCCTTTCCAAAATACAAGTTTTAAACAATTTGTAAATTGACATGTTGTTTTCTGATCAAAACTGTAATACTGACATGATATTGTGTTTTTAAAAGCTATTATTCAATCTAAAAACGTGTCTGAAAAAAATGAATTGATGCAATAATAAAAAATATTCAAGTGCTAAGATTTTTCTTTGAAAAGGTACAAAAAAAGAAATATAAACATACAAATCCATTGAGGAAATTTTCTAAGAATATCTTTCTTAATAAAAAAGAATGACTGGAAGGTGATATCTTTAATGAAAAAAGTATTTGGAATAGGGGGACATGTTACCCTGGCTTGGGTAACCTGTCCCCCTTTCAAAAGAAGAAGTATTGAATGAATTTGTCATGTTGCTTTCTTATGAAAACTGCAATATTAACCTGATATTTTAACAAATGCTATTAGTCAATCTAAATATGGATTTGGAAAAAATTTAGATATTGCAAAAGTAATATTGCAAAAAAAATAAAAAAAGTGCAAGAGCTAAGATTCTTCTTTAAAAAAGAATCAATTTTAAAAAAATGAATGAAATATTTTTCAATGAATATCATATGATAATTTCTTAAGAAAAAAGAATGACTGGATGGTGAAATCAAATGAATAAAAGCATTTTGAATAGGGGGACAGGTTACCCCAGGGTAACGTGTCCCCAGGGAAAGGTTACCCCAGAGTAACGTGTCCCCCCCCCACTGAAGATTTTTTGTTTATATTTTTTCATTAATCTTTCAAATATTTGCATGAAATACCAAGATTGACTATTATAATAATACTAATAAAAAAAAAAAGGAAAATTGATTTAATTAGAAAATCATAGTAAGCAAATTATATTTTGGTTTGAAGAATTGAAAACCACGCAAAAATACAGATATACTTTTTATATGTTTTTTTAAAATTGATTTAGAGTTATACAAAATAGCATGAATGAAAAATTAAAATTTTGATAAGAAATAATGTTTTCCATGGGGGGGACATGTTACCCCAGGGGAGGACACGTTACCCCGGGGTAACCTGTCCCCGGGGACACGTTACCCAGGGGGACACGTTACACTGTTACACCGGTACTTAAGTCATACTTAAGATTTGTCACTTAGTTACAGAACATGTCATTTAGTTACAGAATAAAGAGAATCACTGATTATCTAACAGTCAACAATGGAATTGCAACTTTCCTTTTCAATATTTGACAACAATATTTTTTATGGGACAATCAAAATCTTTTTGCAATCTCATCTCATAATTGTTCTAGTTCTCATACTCTACCTAATGTGATCTTATCACTTTTATAAATTTTTACATTAGAGAGTCCCCAGATGGTCCTTTTTGTGTAATGAGTTACATTTTTTGTAGCTCTATCAATTTCAACTGATTTTAGTTGAAACACTATCATTAATTCTATAAGCTTGTCCAGAAAAAAACTCTTTAATTCTATTAGCTTGTCCAGAAAACATTACCTTTAATTCAATAAGTTAGTTCACAGTTGATCACCACTTACCTGCATATCGTATGGGTCTGGTCCTTTGTAAGCATTATACTGTGGTTGTGGGTACATGGGGGCATAGGACTGAAAATATAAAATAGTTATAAATCAAAGGTACTTTGTAAAAGATTTTGGCTAAAAATTAACAAATTCAATACTTCAATTTTGCAAGAATTCCTTTTCTTTTCGACCTAAAAGGAAGTACCCCCAGTTTTGAAAATTTTAAATGAATTATATGCTTGTAAATTTCAACTGAATGCGTTATATTATAAAAAGATAATGACAAATAGAGAATAATATGCTTAATGTCTTAAAATATAAATGTTATGTAGCTTTGTGATAATTTCTACAAGTCATTATCAAACCTTTCAAATCAAAGACATTCAGACAAAATACATGCTAGTCAACATCATAAATATTATAATTGTTTTGAAAAATAAATGACCTGATAACATTTAATGTAAGTTTAATAAATAAATTTAAAGGAAAGTAATCATCAGTAACTTGAGCACCCGTGGGTAATGGGATCTCGGGTGCCTGTGTCATTTCTACTTGTCCCAGCACTAGACTTTAGGGCTTGATTAAATATAAATTCTACTTACAGGAGGTCCGGGTGGTCCTGGGGGTCCAGAAGGCCCGGGAGGTCCCTGAAATAGTCATTAAGAATAATATCAGTAAAGCTGTAAAGGTATACAAGCCAAAATCTAATTGGTAAGCAAAATAATAATTATGGGATATTTCGCCAGATAAAGTGGATTCAATAAGTAAAATAATTGAGGTGTCATTGAAAAATTATTAAAGTGCCTACTTTCTTATTAAAACTAGACTATTTCTGCACTAGACCAGACAGTGAAAAGTGTGATAGAGACCATTATAGGAATCTCATTCAATCAACATTTAAATGGGAAGTGATAGAAACATCACATTAATAACTAAAGTGTAACTCCAAAGTGACGGATACATGGTCAATATTATTGCCATGTACATGTATATTGATTCAATACTTAATTCAAACTTCAATATGGACCATATAAATCAATAATATTGTCAATCAATATGATTGACAATAATATTGATTGTATATTGCCAACATTAAATATTATTGTAAATTACATGTATATTTAATCAATATTGCGCTTACACAATCAAGAAATAGTGACAATCTATAGAATTGACAAAATTATTGACTGTCTATGGACAATTTTAACAATTGATTAAATTTTGTTAATATTATTATCAATTATATTATATAAAGACTGCTTAAAATAGATGAAGAGGCTTACCTGTGGTCCATCATTGCCCTGAGGTCCTCTTGGTCCCTGAAATAGGAATATATATCAGCTTTTAACTATATGAAAATACAATATCCTAATCAATACAGATAAGTATGAGGTAAATTTGAATATGTTTTATTATTGCTGAAAAAATCTTGACAGATTTGCATATTTGAAAAGTTAACTTGCCAAGTTACAACATAGTTAAGTCGTGCCCTGACAGAAAAATAATTAAGCAAAATACAAAAGCACTTTTGACAGTCTTGACCAACCTATTATTATGCTCATTGAAGCCTTTACACTTCTCAATCAATAGTAAAATGCAATCTTAACTTTCTTCAAATTAATCTCTTAACAATTATTGATGCAGGGTTATGAAAGTTTACTTACACCAAGTCCTGGAGCACCAGGGGGTCCTGGGGGTCCGTCTTTTCCTGCCATACCTCGTGAACCTGATGTTCCCTAGAAATGAAAAAGAAAATTGTGCTCATCCTTGCAGGACCATTTCATCGCCTAGCCTAAAATTAATTCATAAACCATTAGTTTGAAATATTAACAGGTGGAGTAGATTCTTGTAAAACTTCTCAAATGTCCATGTTGATCTGTTTATTCCTCTCACCAAAACAGCAATTTACCAAATGCAGAAGGATAAGGTTTAACATAGATCTAATTTTAGTTAAGTAAGGAAATTTCTCAATCCCTAAAATTTACAATAAGAGAAATGCCAACCTGGTGCCTTAAGGCCAACTTATTTCTGGCCCACATTTGGGTCAGGCATAGACTGGTCTGTCAACTATCAAAAGCATAATATAAAACTGGTAGCAAGCTGTCTGAGAGATTTTTTGATATAACGTGCAACAATACCCACCCAGGGCCAGAAATAAGATGGCCCTTTATTTTGGGTTGAGCACTGGAGAATAGAATACAGAAAAGTGGCATTGTTCAAAATGCAATAAGAGTTATGCCCTAGATAGCATAGACTGCTCTTTTAGTAGTGAACATATAATTCAAGTTCCATGTGAATGCCTTTAGCCTTACCTTAATCACAAAATGTCAAAGATTTTGCACAATGACCACGATGACACCAAGGCTAAAGCAATACCTTAGGTGTTCTCAAAAAGATTACTAAGCTAAAAACTAAGAAACTATATAGATGTAAATCTATATAAATATATAGAGTGCTTAAAGCAAAAGCATAGCATGTGTCTATACAGTGTATGAACACATACCATGTTTTTGCTCAAAGACCTTAAATATTATGAAAGACTGAAAAAAATGCCAAGCAAAAACCTAAAAACTAGGAAAGTGTAAATCTTTACAAATACGTATCCAGGGCTGATAGAAAACACATAGCATGTGTCTATACAGTGTATGAACACATACCTTGTTTTTGCTCTAAGACCTTGAATACTATGAAAAGACTCCAAAAAATTGCTAAGCAAAAATCTTAAATTTATGAAAGTGTAGATCTATAATATGTACCCAGGGCTTATAGCAAAAACATAGCATGTGTCTATACAGTGTATGAACACATACCTTGTTTTTGCTCTAATATCTTAAATATTATGAAAGACTCCAAAAAATTGCAGAGCAAAAACCTTAAATGTATGAAAGTGTAAATCTATATAAATATGTACCCAAGGCATATAGCAAAATTAAGGCATACGTCTATACGGTGTATGAACACATACCATGATTTTGCTCTAAAACCTTGAATATTATGAAAAGACTCCAAAAAATTGCTGATCAAAAACCTAAAACTATGAAAGTATAAATCTATAACAATATATTTCCGGGGCTCATAGCAAAAACATAGCATGTGTCTATACAGTGTGTAGACATATACCATGATTTTGCTTCAAGACCTCGAATACTACAAAAGACTAACCTGTGGACCTGGGGGTCCCTGGGGTCCTTGTCTTCCCATATCTCCTGGGTTACCCTGTTTTAAGATTAAATGATAATAACAAGTGTTACTAATGATTAGTTTTATCATTTCAATATTAACAGTATTTAATTTAGAACAGAACTATTATAAACTAAGAATTTGTAGAGCTTATAAAAACATCTGTTAAGTTAAAGTGATAAATACGACAAAGTTGATTTGTGTGTGTTTGTAAATCAGTTTATTTATCATTGATACATCAGCATTTGCCCATATGAGCTAGCCCCTAGAAAAAGGTTTGTTGTCAAAGGGAAAAGTGCAAGAGATAGGAGGAAAATGCTGTGGAGATTTGCCAGGTAATTCAACATGCTAGATGAAAAGCGCCTACATGTTCTTGACTCTGTTAAGATTGGCTTGTCTCAAACAAATTCTCATTGCCAATTCTATATCTATTTTTAGATTTTTTATACTATTCTCAGTGATTTTACCCAAATTATTAATTTTTTTTTGTCTAAATAATAAGAAGATACAACAAAATCTTTTATGCATTAACTTTTGTTGGAAGAGATTAGAATTTTTTTTATAAAAACCAGATGTTTGAGACTTTGGAAACTTCCCAACTAGCATGCAAAATAATGGAACCTGCTCACAAAATAAGATGTCTTCGACTCCAAGACTCCCCTCAGTGTTAACCCTTTGCTGTTTCATCCCTGCTTTTTACATGCCTGTGATTTTATGATTGAGAAAACATTGTGAAAAAAGAAGGAATTGCTTCTGACAAGCAATTTCTTCTTTTTCCACACTATTTTCTACCCTACTGAATGGTTATTTTTCAAATTAAATCCGCTTTAAATTTTTGTCTGCAAAAACCTTTGAATTTGGAAAGTCCAAAATTTTGTAAAACAGGAAAGTGTTTAACCCCTACTCATGTACTTACGGGTGGTCCAGGGGGTCCTGAGGGTCCAGGCATGCCTGGCCAGCCTTTGTCTCCTTTAGCACCTGTCATACCAGTGTCTCCCTTTTCTCCATTTGCACCAGGGGCTCCCTGAAGAGAAAACATATATTATAAGGAAAATATTTCACACTAAGTTTTTCAAAAAAAAGTGTTTTTATTAAAATAAAAATTTCAAAATTTGTTCATTTATGAAAGCCTTATTTCTTGTATATTTTTTAAGACGTCTAAAAAGTTTTATTCTAATACTTGTATCCTAAAACCTTGATTAACAAAATACATAGATTCACAAATCAGAATGTGATTCTCATAATATCCAGATATCCTAATACCTTTTCTCTTTTGGTCAGGAAAAAACTCTTCAATAAATTATCAAAGAAAAAATATATCCTGCATATCCTCTTATTAAATCAATATGTTCTGTCCCTTGTTGAACTTTTTCTACTGATTTGGAGAGTCTCACCAGCAGTTTAGAAATGGGTTTCCTTGATATGACTTTCAGAAACGAATGTCTCTTAATGAATTTTCATTCCTTTTATTTCAAGTTCTTTTTCATTAAAAGTCCTATTCATAATTAAGGAGTCAAAGCAAAACTAGCGCAAGTTCCTATAGCCTGAAAGGGCACTTTCAACAGTTTTACACTGATCCCTTTCAAGGAGTCAGTGTAAAACTGTTGTTAGTGCCTATAATATTATTAGGCATTTACAATCGTTTAGTTTAGTTTATACTAATTTATTTTAGTTCAATTGCGACGAAAGCTTAAAGCTTATAGAATCGCTCTCGAACACTCAATCCTGATGTTTTTTAGCTCCACTGGCTGAAAGCCACTGGGGCTATCGTCATGGTGTTGTGTCCGTCGTGCGTCCGTGCGTGCGTGCGTGCGGTCGTAAACTTTTTCTTTAAAAATCTTCTCCTCAGAAACTACTAGATGAATTTCAACCAAACTTCACAGGAATGATCCTTGGGTGACCCTCTTTCAAAGTTGTTCAAGAAATTTTGATCCAATGAAAAACATGGATTTAATGGGCGTGGCAAATTTCCAAATATGGTAAAGAGTGACTTTTCTCAGATTCTAAGTAATAGATACCAATTAAATTTTACATGAATGATCCTTGAGTGACCCTTTATCAGTCTACCAAAAATTATTGTGATCGGATGAAAAATATGCATTTTATGGGCGGAGGTCATTTCTCTATATGTTTTGTAGTGGAAACTTTGAAAATCATTTTCTCAGAATGCAATTGATGGATATCAACCAAATTTCACTAGAATGATCCTTGGGTGACCCTTTATCAGTCTACCAAATATTATTGTGATGGGTTGAAAAATATGCATTTTATAGGCGGAGGTCATTTCTTTATATGTTATATAGTGGAAACTTTGAAAATCATTTTCTCAGAATGTAATTGATGGATATCAACCAAATTTCACTGGAATGATTCTTGAGTGAAGCCTTATCAGTCTGCCAAAAATAATTGTGATCAGATGAAAAATATGTATTTTATGGGCGGAGGTCATTTCTCTATATGTTATATAGTTGCATTTTTGAAAATCATTTCAACATCAGTAGAACCCAAAATATCTTAAAATCTAGTCAAACCTAAGATTTGCTATTTCAAGAATTTCAAGCCTGTGGAGCGACTCAAGCCATTCATGGCTTTCTAGTTTTCACGTCCCAAGGAGAGAGGCAGTGGTTTTAAACACACTGCTACCCATTTTTACAGCTTGGTGTCTTGGGCTGGCTTTTAAGTGTTTTGCCCATAAACACACCTCGGCGACAGTGGGCCTCGAACCACAGACAATCGTTTTGCACTGAACCCTCAATATAACAATACAAAAAGTATATCAAGTATACCTACCGGGGCTCCTTGGTTTCCAGGGGCTCCCATGGGTCCAGGAATACCTCTATCTCCCTGGAAGGGAAAAGAGAAAGTTCTCCAAAATATACTATAAGTATAAAAATACGAACACTACAATATGTGCTTATAAAGATCTTTAAAATGGGATTTTATCAGTTATTCTCATTTTTTTGAACTGTAATCCCAATTTCAAGACTGAAGTTCAATTTTTGTCTTGGAAATATATTCAATAGACAATAGTCAATGGCTTAGTGTGAAACAGTTAAAGCTACCTGTATGGTTTTTGTGCAGGTACAACTTTTTTGTGCTGAGCAAAAGATATGACTGAGAATTCCAGAAGTTTTTTTTTTAGTTTTCTAATTTCCACCTTCATAAAAAGCACTGTTTGATATAAAGTTCTTGACATGTTTCTTAAAAAAAATGTTCGAATTAAATCTACCAAGTTTTAAGGAAGCAGGTATTGTAAGCCAGATACTTGCAAATAAAATGAAAGACAAGTACCATAACCCTTGAGGGCTCAAATTCAGAAAAGAAAGAGGACAGTTCTAAATATTTCATCCTTTTCTGTACTTGACCTATGTTAATTACTTTAACCGCAGACTATATCCTTAAAATGTTCATTTAGACTCATTATTTTTTCAAATTTCAAAATATTATCTGAATTATTTATTTGTTTGATTGGGGTTAACTCACATAAATGATGGAAAACAATTGGATTGGATAAAGGGATTGTAACTGTGAACAAAAAATTTTAAGATTGGGAGTTTGCTGCTCTTCCACTACTGCACAATGATATCAAGCAATTATCTCGCTAAGGATAAACAAAATATTGGATAGATGTGAACTAAAGCTCTATTTCTGGAAAAGATAGAAGACTGTTTGAGTCTATAATTTTTTTCCGAAGATGAGCCTAAGAGGATCTGTGGAATTGACATCAGATAAAAAAGAGAGCCCTGTTGAATTATGAGTCCAACTTACCCTTTCACCACGTTCACCCTGAGATCCCTGTGGCCCTGACTGACCTGGTGGTCCCTGAAAATGAGAAATTTAACTTTTGTATAACCCTGAATTTAAAAATAAAACTGCATTAAAATCAAAGCACTGAAAGCTGACTTTTGATATCCTGTCGTTACAAAGTAAATTGTAATTACAGTCTTACTTATAGACCCCGACGGCGGCACTCATTCTTTCTGACTATTTGTCTCTCACCAATGGGTCGATAATCGTAGATCTATGTGAGATAGTAGCTGGAGGCTAGGAAAGGATGTAATGGTAGTACTGGCGTGAGAAATACCAGGAATCCATTGTTAGGTGCTCCAGCCGCCGCGATATAACTGAAATAATGTTGAAAGCGGCGTAAAACCCCATTCAATCAATCAATCAATCTTACTTATAGAAGGAAGTGGCCAACCAAATACAGAAACTTAATGAACTGAAAAATAATTTTGGGTTTATGCTTTATGAAAATACTTGATACCTCAAATTCAAAAGTTTTCTCACAAAAAATAAAGGCTTTCAAAGTTTTTTCACGCAAAATACAGCCCTGAGTGCAGGATGACAAAACAGTGCAAACTTATTGTAAATTATACCCTGTTTTGCACTCAAGTGCACATGCAAAGCAGGGAATAATTGGCAAACAGTCTGCATTGTTTTGTGAACCTGAAAGCAGGTCAGGGTTTAAAGGATTAGGTGAAAGGTTTTCAGGGTTCCACGGGGGGTGGGTGGGGGGGGGGGCCTCCTCTATCCCTACTCACCGGAGGTCCTGGTTGGCCCTGTACACCTGGGGATCCTGCTGGTCCCTGATCTCCCTTATCTCCCGGACGTCCTGCGGGTCCTGGTGCGCCGTCATTTCCAGCATCTCCCTGAAATCAGACAAGGGTAAATATAAATATAGGCTCATATGGAAGATTGGAAAAATAAATATGTCACTTTAAATTAAGACATTATTATTATTATAAACAGAACGTCCCCTAAATTTCAGAAAAAAAGAATAATATATTCTGGGTGTTTCAACTTGCAAATCACATGAATCATCAATATATTGAATCAGAAAAAACTAAAAGTATAGGCATAAGAAACAACTTATTTTGAAACTACAATCAATTTCTACATATTTATCTAGATATTAATGTCCACATATATAGCTAGATACTAACGTTTACATATTTATCTAGATTTCAATGTCTAAATATTTAGCTAAATATCAATATCTATATATTTAGCTAAATCAGAGCTACAGATAGAGGGTGTATTTTGGATTTTAAATTTTAATATTTCACTAACACTACTTCTTGCTCAAACCCTATGTTGTTGTTGCTCATCGGAATTGTCTCAAAGGTTTCATTGAGAAAGTAAGATTTTAGACTGGTATTAACCCCTCTTATCTGTACCTCTGACTAAATATAGATATCTAGTCATAAAAGATAAAGGTACATACTGGAGGTCCCTGTTCACCTGGCATACCCGGCAATCCCATCATTCCTGGTGGACCCGGCAATCCTGGACTACCATCTCCCCCATTGCGTCCTTCTTCACCAGGTGGACCCTGAAAATGATCAACAGATTGATGGCTCAGTGTGTAAAACAGTTGTAACTGCCTATAAACAAATAGGCAGTTACAACTGTTTCCCGCTGAACCAATGAGATTATAAAAGGTTAGAGGTATAAACCCTATATTTGTTGATTTCTTCTTATTGCAGAATCAGGCCTCCCTTCAGGATAAAAATTTTGCAAAATAATTTAGAAATGATATCTTGATTTGCTTATGTATATACATGGAAACCAGGGTATCATTTCAAAACAATGGCAATTTTTTTTGAAATCTGAATGCAGAGCAAGAGACTGCATGAGTACAGCTCGATTGTGAGCAAAGCAGGGATATGGAAATACAAAATTTTCTCCCTTGTTAGTGGTTGAATTTCACTTGTCTGACTTGAAAATTTTGTTGTCCGAATTTTCAATTATTCTTTCCTTGAAATAAAGTTACATTTCAAGTGAGAAAAATGTTTCCTTTAGTTCATGCTGGAGACAAGTATAGAAAACATTGATATAAAAGATTAAATTACTGTTTTAAAGTAATTTCTCCTTTTCCCATATGTTTTCAAATACAACTTAAAATATCTTATATTGAAACTTGAAAATGACTTTGACCTGTAACATGAAACCCCCTTTCAATTGTCTGCAATTTTCTTCTTGAATCAAGATCCACTTGTCCTTGGACAAGTTCCTAAGAAAATCTACTTGTCCTCTGCCTAAAAATCCAAAGTTAGACTCTTCGGTCATAGGAATTCCATACCATCGATCAAAGTCTACTATTCCCAAATAACATAAAAAAAAAACTTTGCCGACAAAATCAAATTCAAATTGTATGGCTCATTCTTTATTTTTTAAGGATTTCTGGATACTCCAAAACAACATATAAAAAAGTGCTTTCAGAGAATCTGTCCTAAAATTGTCTAATTTTGTCTCATTCTAGCATAAAACAAGAGCTGTCACTGTAAGATGACAATGCCCCCGACACCGCTTTGATTTTAAATTATGGCCAATCTATGTTGAAGGTCAAGGTCATCCAGGGGTCAAGGTCACCAAAGTATGTGCCTACAGAAAGGTAATGTACCAAGGAATGTTGTGGTAAAGTATGATGCGAATATGTTAAGTAATAAGGAAGTTATGGCCAATGTTAAAGTTTTTGGACGGAATGACGGACGGACGGACAGACGGACGGACGGACGGACGGACAGACGGACGGACGGACAAGTCAAATTTATGATGCCTCCCTATCGGGGGCATAAAAATAGAATAATCATTTGCTTTTTGTGTAGGATCAATAAATCTTTCATTTTGTGAACAAAACAAAAGCTTTATATTCACTTGGGGCAAAGCAACTTATGAAAATATAGCTGTTGTTCTACACCAAATGAAAAATAAATCTATCGTAGACAGAAACAAACAATTATCCTCCATATGTTGAAATGTAACTTACTGATTCTCCCGGAGCTCCTTGAGGTCCTGCTGCTCCCTGGGCTCCTGGGTAACCTGGGACTCCTCTCTCTCCCTGGGGTCCAGGTACTCCTGGGGGTCCAGACAATCCCTAGGGAATAACAAAATTTGAAAGAATTAAAGTAGTGGACCTATAATAGTTCTGAAATGTTTTGTAAGTCATGAACTTTAACAACATTAATGGAGGATTCCTAATGATCTCATTAGGATTCCTTGGTTAACATTGTGAAAAACTTGGTTAACATTGTGAAAAACTTGGTTCACATTGTGAAAGATCATGCGTTCCAAAATATTGCAGAACTTTAACAGGTCTACAACCTTAAACCACAATTCTATTGATTTTTTTTTCTCAAACAAATTGCTTAAAAGTGTGACGTTTCAACCAGGGCTGTCTCAAGGGATTCCCATAATAGTTAAGCAGAAAGCAGGCAGGATCAGACTGCACATCTGTGTGGCATGATCTCAGTCTATTCTGTCTGCCATAATTCTGTGTGCCTTAGACATTTGCTGACAAGAGCAAGATAAGGGTTAAAAGGATGTAGGTTTTGGCCAGCACAGACATGCAGTCTGATCCTAGCATACACTGGCTGATTTCAACTTAATCGTTGTAGAAAAAAACTTTAGCCAGATTGAATGAAATGTTAAAACAAGATGTGTACAAAAACAAATATACCCAAAAACCAGCAAATTTTGACCTTTACAAATGACCTTGTCAAATGACCTTGACTTTAGTATCTGCAAGTATGAATAGATGAGGTCTATCATAATGCCAAATATGAGCATTGTATCTTGGATAGCCTTGATGTAATTGGCAATGTTATGTTTTTTTTATTTAATTTTTGCAGAGACAGACAAAAGTAAAACAATAAAATAAAATTTGAATTTAGCAGGATAATGATTAAGATAAATCTTAAAATCTAGGAAAGGATATAATGGTTGAACTGGTGTGAGAAATAACCGGAATCCATTGTTAGGTGCTCCAGTTGCCACAATAAAACAGAAAGATTGTTGAAAATGGCCTGAGACCCAATTCAAACAAAACAAAACAATGAAACATCAGGCAAGATGGACAATTAAATGAAACAATGAGTAGGTTACAGATATAATCACCTCTGCCATCAAAGTTATGTCTGTTTGTTTTAATTGGGTTTAATGTGACTTTCAACATAATCAAAGTTATACTATGGACGCTGGTGCACCTATCCATGGTTTTGTCTAGTTTCTCACACCAGTAAAATCATGACATATTATCTGAGCCACTAGATACTCATGAAATTTATGCAAATTTCTTAACTTTGCCCATTGTCTGGAGACAAACTAATTGTGTTAGAAAATCAAAGATAAAACAAAAGTCTAAAGCCTAGCAAAAAAAATCGGTTATCCTTATTACTTGAGGTCCAGTCAATCCTCGTTCACCCTGGAGGCCAGATGGTCCATTCAAACCAGGAGATCCATCTTTACCAGGAGGTCCTGGGGGTCCAACTTCACCGCGAGAACCCTGAAATATATAAAAATATACTGTAACAACACTCAGTCACTCACAAGAGTAGATAATATCTAGAGGTCAGCACAAAACTATTGTAAGTGCCTATAAGTCTATAGGCACTTACAATAACTTTGTACTGATTCCTTAAGCAGTGATCATATGATTGTTAAAAAAGCCCTTATGAATGGCCAGATTTTGTTACCATTAGGTCTGATTTTAAATATTTCCTATATTCTGTGTCAATCTGATGCCATCATTGGGACAGTGTGAAGCCTGCAGTAAAATGTATCCAATATTAGAAGAGAATGCTTTAAATTGGACGATGGATATCACAAAATGCAATACCAGTACTTTTTACAATATTGTATTGGATGTGTTGGATTAATTGCAGAATGAAATTTTAAGTCTTTTAATCTTGGTGTCATCAATAGAATATTCCAAGTTTTTAGATCACAGTCTTCAGTATTATCAGAGATGCCACAAAAAATGTACAAGTTTTTACATGAAATAACACTGACATTGTTGATAATGACAATAGTATAGGGATGTCTAAGGTTTTATGAACTAGATGTGTTCATGAAACACTACCCCAGATAATAAGGGCAGGGTATTTTAAGTTTGACCTTGATTATTGACCTTGACATTCAATGATGTTTATTCATGAGAGGAACCTTCTTGTTAAATATGAGAATTGTATCTTGAAAAGTTTAGAAGTATAAAGGAAACTGATTAGTTCACTGGTTGAATTTTTGCATACAGACAGACCAACAGAAATGACAATATGACCCCCTTTATCAAAGTAGGGTAAAAATAAAGCAGAGCTCATAATACAGTTGAAATTGCTCGAGCAACCACCTCCTAATAAGCCATCACTTTTACTAAGATACCATCATAAAAAGCCTCTTCACCATATGCAAATTTTCTGAAAAAGTCGACATTCTTACACAAAAAATTGTTCTTCATTGAACCTTATGATGTGAAACCCATTTGAATTGTTTCTGAGATACTTCTAATGGGTTTGGACATTGTAGGATTCAGTAAGAATTATGGGACAATCTACATATGCTATCGAAATATCAATCATTAACTACTATATCAAGCAATTATTCCCTTAAACAACTACTTTTTGGTGGTCCCTTAGGTGGTCCCTTTACACAAGTTTTACTGTAAAGCTTTTATCACATTGAGGGATTTCATATTTTCAAATCAAAACAAATTCATTACCTGTGGTCCCGGGACTCCAGCAGTTCCAGGTGGTCCCAATGCCCCTGGTTCCCCATCCACACCGGGTGGTCCTCCACGTCCTGGGGTACCAGGCTGTCCCATCAGACCTTGAGCTCCTGTTGGACCACGAGATCCCTTTTTGCCAGCTCTGCCTGCAGGTCCCTGTTATAGAATGGTCATGATTATAAGACAATTGAGAGAGATTTTTACCAATGTCACATCGATGGCTTAGAGTGAAACAATTGTAACTGCCTTTATGTTTAAAGGCAGTTACAACTGCTTCATGCTGAGACATTGACATGTGTTTGAAGAGAAGACTTTTAGGAGCATTGAACTGTATTATCAAACAATATGCAATTGGTTTTGGCACGATCAATAATGTGCTATACGTAATTAGACAGGGTTTGTGTTAAGTTTGAAACGAAGGTAGCATTGAGTCTTTGGCCATAAAATTCTTGGGGGTCAAATCAAGGGGTTAAGAAAAGGCGTAACCATACATATTAACCAGTCTAGAGCAACCTATATAAGCAAATCAACATAAGAAAATAAGTTTTTGCTATACACTTTTTTGTTTATGTTGCTTCATTTAAAAAGATCCATTTAAATGGTAAGAAGAAAGCAATAAACTCTTGAGATCTTTAATATTGCATAGGTTGCACTGATTACAATTCAGTGGGTCAAAATGACCTCCTACAAGAAAATTGTAAGGGTGTAAATAGGACCTCTAGGGGGTCAAAACCCTGGTCTGAGGGTCAAACACAATCCCTGAATAGACCTTTGATAAACTAAGCTCTTGGACAGCCACAAAGTCCATAGAAAATACTCACTTATCATGTACAGAATAACAAGCCTTTTACAGATTGCATGGTAAAGATTCAGATCAGATATATTACAATTAATTTTGACAGGATTTTATAATGTGTGATATTTCAATGGACCTTTGATAAAACTAGCTCTGAGATAGAGGATTACTTAAAAGCAGCTGGTATTGTGGAAGTAATTTAATTTCCTGCCATCTCTGGTCTATAAAACAAAAGTTTAAGGTGATCACTGATTGCTGAATAATTCTGAAATTCAAAATTATTTGATTTTTTGCACTGTTTATGATCTGATTGCAATATAAAAGTGAATAAATAATAATTTTGAATCATTTTGCAGTCCAAGTCTTATTTTTGGACATGAGTAATTTTTTTAAAGGAACAGTTTCAAAAACATCCAGAAAAGTCTAAAAGAAAAGGGATCATGCCATATGATTTTTTTTAATTGATGAGCAAATGAACGTTCTTCAAGTTAAGGCAGATCTGATAACTGCTGCATGGTCTTAGGCAGAGGAATGACCAAAATGTTATAATGATCACCTTTGCAAATTGAATTTCTTCCCTAAGCACCTATGATATCCAACTGGTGCTTTGCGCCTCAAATGATGCATTTGGCATCACTTTGATTACACTTTGATTTTTAATAGGTTACACCACTACAGGTCATGAGTGTGCCACCTAAATACAGTCAGCTAATGACATATTTCGCTATTTCATTGTATTTGCTTTTTAACAAAGTTTTACTGATGCTTTTTTTAAATGCAAGAATCAAGATTTCATAATGCATCATCAACTTTCCCAATCTCTTTCATCATATTTTTGTCATGGTATCATTGTTACTCAGATTATCATATTATTTTTTTTATTTGCTGAAGGCAACATTGTAAAATGAGAAATTTCAATTGCTAAATTTTGAATTACTGTCTCAAGAGTTCACTTCCATAAACAAAGATAATATTATTACTACACAAAACTACACTTACTGGTTCCCCTCTTTGTCCTTGTTCACCTGGATATCCTGGGGCACCAGTGTTTCCCTGTGAAATTGAACAACTTCATGAAAAACAAAAGTTTATAATCCAGTATTTTCTCTAATAACCTTAGCTCATTTTTTTTATACAGATTCAAATTTTCTTAAATAACCGCCTGCACTAAATAAAATTACTGTCTGATTTTTTGGATAGATGAAATGATTAAGAGAAAAAGTTACCACATTGAAAACAGATTAATAACAAAAAAACAACAATAAATAAATATTGTTCATTCCATTGAAGGGTTCGGTGATCATGATATATATTTTGATAAAATGGTTATCCTTTTCATTCATGTAACTAACAAGAAACTCATAAGCGTTCAATATTTATTTGAAAAATCATTTTGTGACACCTTCAAAATAATCAACGATGCAATTCTTTAAATTTGCCATATTTCTACCAGGTACTTGATTATTAACACGACTTCATACTCAATTAGTAAGTTAATATGTGCTATCATCACTAAACTACTAATTGAGCCTGTACATAAAATTTTCAACTGGGCCACTAGTGAAAATATAGCTTTTGTTGTTCACTCAATGAAATAAAAATTGGTCTTACACTGAAACAAATTATTATCTTCTACTTACTGGTGGTCCTGTCAACCCTGGTTCGCCTGTTTCTCCTGGGAAACCTGGCGGTCCCTGAAGAGAAAAATAATTGACAAATAAGAAATTAGGTAGCCTGGATGATTAACAACCAACAAACAAAACACCAACATATCATGGATCCAGGGAAAGAGTTTCACCTTTTTTCTAATATCCAAAGATAACTTACAAAAACCCCTCAAAGCAAAAATCTTCTTTTTTTAAGATGATTTTGTTATTGAAAGGGGAGTTTTGATTTTAGCTTCATGAATATGGTCCCTCAAAAGGGATGGTCCTCAAAGCGAGATCAACAGTATGCATGATGTAAAGTAATTTGATTACATAAAACTTTTAATCCCTTTCTCCTCATAAAAATGACTGTAAACTGGAAATATTTTTTGAATCATTTCCTATGGAAAACACCAATTTAAGAACTCGATTTCCTTATTGAGAAATTATTGTGGGAAAAGAAGAAATCACACAGATTACTTACAGCAGGTCCCGGTGGTCCCATTTCTCCAGAAGATCCGGCAAATCCTCGTACACCGCCCTCACCTGGGATACCTGGCTCTCCGGGAGGTCCCTGATCTCCGGGGTCACCCTTTTCAGGGGAAATGATGCTCATTGGTCCTGGGGGTCCAGGCTCTCCTGCGGGTCCCAGCACTCCTGGGGATCCGGGTTCTCCATCCTGACCCCTTTCTCCTGGGAAACCCTGTATGTGAAGATAGTTAAAAGTTTTCAACCAAGTTAAATAATGATCTGAATTAAAGTAACAGATAGATAGAATATTATGAAAAGCAATTCCAAAAATAACAGTTAAAATCAACAGTGATATGTTAACAGCCCATCCAGTGTGCATAAACAAATCTTACAAAAGATGTGTTTCTGGATCAGGAAAACCCTTTTCTTTATTTCACATAAATTGATTATCTTGCCTAATGACCTTGACATTAAATGATGTCTTTCTATGAGAAGTACCATCATGCCAAACATGAAAATTGTATCTAATAATTTTTAATTTATAGAAAAATGTAAAGTTCACTTGTTAATCTTGAACAGAGGATGGAAAACACAGACATACAGACAGACAATATTAGACAAAATACCATTAATCTATTGATGCAGGAGTATAAAAATGTTAAAAAACTTACTCTACTTCCTTTAGGCCCTAAAGGACCGCCCAAACCTCTCTCACCGGGTAAACCCTGAAATACATCAACAGAAAAATATGATGAGATAAAATACAAAACATAGGACAAGAAAGGAGAGGATTAAATACAATAAGATGCAGTGACAAATAATACAATACCAAAAGCTCAGATAAGATAAGATTAATTCAGGTAATAAGATCACAAATTTACATGTAGTCCATCAAGAGAAATAGGACCATCTAGAATGTGTGTAAAGTGTTGACCTAAATCAGACTGGGTACGCAGACCAGGATCAAACTTTTAGCACCTTCCAAATTTTCTGATTCTAGAATGTTATCTCTACCTTCCTATATAGGATTATTTTGTAATGAGACCCCCAGTTGACTTTTACTGCAACTTATCTCTTCTTCCCTTTTTCACATAAACAAAGAAATGATCAAGAATAAAATACAGTTAAACTTGTATTAAGCGGCAACAAACAGGACCTACGAAAAGAGGTCATTAAAAAAAAGGGTCCCTTAATACACATTTAGTTTACAAATAAGGAACATAATTTTGATTTAAAATATATATTGAAATTATCCTATGCTGTTAAAACTCATAAGAATCGTCTCATTGAGGCGATTCTGGTGAGTTTTAACAACATGGGATTCATTTACAATAATTACTCTACTTATACTATCTACTTTTTTCAGATATTTTAATATAAAGAAGGGGATTTCGAAAACCATTGTTTAATATGAATGGTCACTTAATTGATGTGGTCCCTCAAGCAAGATGGACCGTATAATGATTTGTATACATGCTTATGTATACCTACCACAAGACCTTGCTGTCCTGGTTCCCCTGTCTGGCCAACTGGTCCTGGTGGGCCCTGAAATATAATTAGAGGATAATCGTTTGTTTCAGTGTAAGATCGGTTTATATTTCATTGAGTGAACAACAAAAGTTATATTTTCACGAGAGTGAAAATATAGCTTTTGTTCTTCACTCAATGAAATATTAATCGATCTTTCTCGAAAAACAAACGATTATTCTATTTCTTTATTACAAAAATGAGACAAAATGTGAAATTTCTAGGATATATTTTCGTATTGCGCGTCATTTTGCGCGAAATTGCTATGCAACGTTCACTATGACGTCACTTATTTATTCCCGCATAGATGACGTCAGATAGGATGAAATGCAAAAAAGCAGTTTTTGATAATTTCACTGCTTTTGTGGTGAGATTATCAAGTGATAATCAACTGTTATTTCTCTATAAACCACAGAAAAACATTAAAGAAAAAGAGGATATTGAAGGAATACTAGCAGATAAAATTAAGGCTTTGTTTGAGTAATATCATATACACAGGGTTAATGCACACCTGCAAGTTAGGTCATACTATAGTATATGTTGTCAAAATTGTTATGATATAACATCTTGCAAACATTGCTGTTGAAAAAAACTTTAATAATTCATAACACAAGTGGCTGATTGGAACAGTAAAATTTTTCTTAGCAGTAAGAAATCTAAATATGAAAATGACACTTACAAATTTGCAATATTTTGGCACTTAAAACAGTTTTGTACTACCTACCCTCCCCCCCCCCCCCCCCAAAAAAAACCCCATAAATTTGTCTTCAGTATCAAAGATGTCTGGTGCTTATTTCAAAACCAAGAAAACATCTAATTACTTACAGGGGCCCCTGGTTCTCCGGCAGGTCCTGATGGTCCCCTCTCACCTGGGGCTCCTCGGGGTCCAGGCTGTCCTGTTTCACCTGGGAAACCATTATCTCCCTGTAAAGAAAGTTATTTGAATCTTTCTAATAGAAAAAGTACTATGAAATCAAAATATTTTTATTCAATTGATTGATTGATTGAATGGAGTTTTACGCCGCTTTCAACTTATTTTCAGTTATATTGCCATGGCTGGAGCACCTAACAAATGATTCCTGGTATTTCTCTCACCAGTAAAACCATCGGATCCTTTCCTAGCCTACAGCTGCTATCTCACATAGGTCTACAATTATCAACCCGTTGGTGAGAGACAAATCGTCAGAAAGAATGAGTGCTGCCGTCGGGGATCGAACCACATTCTTATTCAGAGTTCAGAAACAGAGAATTTCAATTAGCAAGCCAGGGTAAACCATCTTTGATTAAAATATAAATTAGACAAATTAAATCTGGAGATACAATATTCTACTAATTAATACTCATGCAATAAATAGACAGCAAGTTATCTTTCTCTGATAGATGGGATTTTGCAAAATGTCTCACAAATTCTTGATGGACAGACAGTAAGGTGGATAGAAAGAGTGAATACTATAAAATTTGGACTAGCATTTTCTTGTGTTCATACAAAATGCAATTTTGAGACGAATGCATTATTTTTTCTGCAACCTTTTTGAATTTGGCTACCCTATTTCCCCTATTATTCTAATTCAACTTTGAAATTAATCTTAAAAATAAAATGAGCCCGTGTGTAACATTTTTACCAATTCCAAATATGCACAAAGCAAAGACCAGTCTGTGCATCGGCATAGTCTGATTGCATTCATTATGCAATTTTGAGACAAAGGCATTATTTTTTCTGCAATCTCTTTGAATTTTGGCTAACCCATTTCGACGATTATTTTAAATCAGCTTTGAAATCAGTCTTTAAAAATAAAATGAGCCTGTGCGTAAGATTTTTACCAATTCCAAATATGCACAAAGCAAAGACTGACCAGTCTGTGCAACCGCACAGTCTGATCAGAGTATTTACAATGCGTTTTGTAGATAGATATAGAGGATAATCGTTTGTTTTTGAGATGGATCAATTAATAATTCATTTTGTGAACAACAAAAGCTATATTTTCATGAGTGAAAATATAGCTTTTGTTGTTCACGAAATGAAATATTAATTGATCTAACTCAAAAACAAACGATAAATCTATTTCTTTTATGCAAAAATGAGACAAAATGTGAAATTTCCAGGACATTCTTTTGTAAAGACCTTCATTTTGCATGTGATTGCTCTGCAACATTCATTGTGACGTCACTTATTTTGCACCGCATAGATAAAGTCAAATCAGGTGAAATGCAGGAAAGCAGGGTATAAGTATTTGATAATTTCACTGCTTCTGCAGTGAGATCATCAAGTGATAATCTACCGTTATTTCTCGATCAATCACCAAAAAGCATTAAAGAAAATGTCTTAAATTATCTGTAGACTATCAGGTAATTTTACATTTACAGTATGTGGTTATCTATGCTGCTAAATTTTTGCCCCACACATACAATTCAAATTGCGCAAATTTAAAAATGCCTACCCTTTCTCCAGGGGTTCCAGCTTCTCCGGAGACACCTGGCTCTCCTGGGATTCCTGTACGGCCTGTCTCACCCGGGATTCCTGGGGCTCCTTGTGGTCCCTATTGTTGGAAGAAAATACATATTGACATCCCATTCGGAACACCACTTAGACAATCTAACCATCAACTTTGGATGTACATAGACTGATCATTTTGAAAATAACGGGAAAGCATAGGAAAAAGTCAATGTCAGATATAATTGTGTTAGCCCTTGAAATTTTGATTGAAAACATTCAATGTCGCCCACATTACTTATAAAGTCAATGATATGAATTTATCATTTCCTTATTAAATCATCTTTAGATTCTTAAATAACAGCAGTTTTAAACATTCTCCAATTCTTTCCTGAAATTTAGCCCAAAATATTCATATATATCTAACACATTCTCTGCCTATACCATTAACCAGGGAAAAGCTCTAAATTCATAAAAAAGGAAAATCTTTTCTTCAAAGTAAAATTTCTTTATCTACACTAGGGCTCCAAATTATTTAGAAAGGACTAATAAGATCCCAATAGTTGAGTCCTTTGGACCCACTTTTGTTGAAATCAGACCAAAAACCTGTTAAAATATCCCAATATTAGCAATTTGTGTGACACAAAATTCAATTTCAGCAGGATAAGAGTTAAGTATATAGAGGTTATTGAATGAGTGATCATTGAATATTGAATTTATTAAATGAGTCATCTATAAATAGATAATAACAAGGCTGTGCCGATTTTTTATCTGTTTTAGATGACGGGTTTAATAAATTCTGTATTTTATGAGCACAAAATTTATTTTCTGTATATAATATGACCCAATTTTTTGAGAAAAATTGCCAAAATTCTTGAAATTCAACATTTCAATTTTCCGCGAAAGTAATAACGCGGTTTAAAACTGATATGACAATACATACAGTATCAAGTCATTTTCGCGGTTACAAAATAGCGTTGCTTAACGCTTTGAGATAATTTGCATAGTTATTCCACTAGTGTAATAACACCCATGTAATATCAAAAATATTCAATGGCGTAATTTGGCGTTATTTCGCTCCAGCTACGTAGGTCATATTATAAATACATGTGTTCGGTTGCACACAGAATCATATTCAGTATGTTGTTCATACTTACAGGTAAGCCTGGCTCTCCCTGTCTACCTGGTTCACCTGCCTCACCTTGACCTCCCTGGAATGAATGAATGAATGAATGAATGAATGTATGAATAGAATGAATGAATGAATGTATGAATAAATGCATGAATGAATGAATTAATTAATTAATTAATTAATTTATTAATTAATTAATTAATTAATAGAATGAATGAAATGAAAGAATGTAATAAAATGATTGCATGAATTGAATGAACAAACAAGTGAACAGGGGCCCGTTTTACTAAACTTCTTACGAAAAAATTAATCGTAAGTAAAAATCTCAAATCATACCTAGCGATTTAATTCATTTTCTGATTCTGTCATGCAGTATCGCATTTGAATCGTCTTTAGAAGACCATCCCAATGAGATGATGCATTGCAGAATTCCATATTTAGGTACCACTGAAGAGGCAATTTCAATTTTTGACTTACGCCAAAAATGATTGTAAGATGTTTAGTAAAACAGGCCCCAGATGAACAAACAAAAAGTCAAAAGAAGAATGAATTCTAGATGTTCTATGCTTGAGAATCACAAGAAATAGCGCAAAGAAAATGTACATGAAGATGACTTAATAGAAAATAGTCAAAGCCAAAGTATTTCAAAACATAGCACTTATGTACGACAGAACTTTTTTTAACTTCAACTGAAATAAATCACAAGGCTAGATGAACCCTTTCCTTTAAAGTTACAGGACTTTTAATTCAAGTGATTTTTCACCTCAGAAAACTTTGTAGAAAAAGAAGAAATTGCTTGTAAAAAACAGTTTTTCTTTTTGCCACAATATTTTCTACTACTTAGAGTAGTTGTTTAAATATTCAAACTCCACCAATTTTTCTTTGTGGTCGGCACTCTCTGTCAATTTGGTCCAGTCTAAAAATTTAGATAAACAGAAAAGATATAAGGAATTCAACACTTACAGGGGGTCCTGGTGGTCCCTCTGGCCCCTCTCCTCCAACTTCTCCTCTCTCTCCACGTCTACCTGGATTACCTGTGTTCCCTTGTGTGCCTGGTTGCCCTGGTAACCCCTGACATAAAATATCATTTTTTTTGATAAAATGTTTTAATCTTTCAGGTAAAATAAATGGATAATTAAAAATTGACATTGGCCTCAGGTAAACCTGACATAAAATATCACATTTCGGATTAAGATTTTTTTACCTTTCAGGGAAAGAAGATGGATAATTGATAATTGACCTTTACCTCAGGTAACCCTAACATATCACATTTCGGATAAAGATTTTTCAACCTTTCATATAAACTAGGTGGATAATTGCTAATTGACCTTAATCTTGTTGGATGACCTTGTTCTTTAGATTAAGTTAATTCTTTCATTAGTTTTAAAATTGAAAATAGTATGCTTGAATAGATTTGATGTGAAATTTAAATGACAAATAGGGAAACTATCTTAATCATTATCAGGCTATTCAGGACACATACCTGCTGAGAAACAGGTCTGGAAAACACTGTAGGCCAAGATCAGCCTGCACAGACATGCAGTCTGATCTAAGCTTACACTGCCTGCTTTCTTCTCAATCATTGAGCTAGGCTAGTTAATCTTTGGGATGATGCAGAAAAATCTAAGTATAATTGCATTGCAATCAAAATCCTTAAATCTCTTGTTGCACATATTGTTAGTCAGTATTCATTTTGAAAATAAAGTTTTTAGACTTGTTTGGTTGAACAGGATAATCAAGTGTTATAGACTAAGATCAGACTGCACATATGTGCAGGCTAATCTTTGTCTATAACTCATACCAAAGCAGGAATATTCAGGTTTCAGCATGAGAATGGTTTATTATTATGTCCAGGAAAATCATTAATCTGTTTGAAAATTAAAATTCTAATTCAGCAGGATTGAGATTAATCCTTGTCATGCTGAATAAAAATCTTTGAAAAATAAATATAAAATCAAAGTGTTTAAAGCACTGGAAGTTACCAAAATGTGAGTGAGTATTGATTTTGGAAATGTATTGTTTTACACCTGTCTGGTTTAAAAAATGAAAACCAGGTGGTATGAACTAAGATCAGTCTGCACATATGTGCAGGCTGATCTTTGTCTATACCTCCTGCTAAAGCTGTAATATTCCGGGTTCAGCATGACAAGGGTTAATATTTTCAAACCACCTACAGTGTCTCCTTTAGGGCCTGGACCTCCCATGACCCCTGGTTGACCTGGCATCCCCTGTTGACCCACTTCTCCAGATTTCCCATCATTTCCTGGTAGACCCTGGAAAAAAATAACACACATTCAAAATCTTAAATATTGTTAAATTGTAATAAACTCATTAAAACCAACTTATTGTATTACTGACAACCCTGGAAGTCTTGTGACAAGTCCTTTTTCTCTTGATGTAACTTTACACAATTATTACCATTTGATTCCATGTTTTTACTCCAAACAAAGAAAACATTATAGAAAATTAAAAAAGTAATTTGTTATTTCCGATTGAAAAAAATATTGGAATAAAAATTACCTTTATCATTTAGTAGGAAAAACAGCTGTTTCTACATTAATTCACTGGTGCTCACTATAAGGGTCAAATGTGTGATTTCCAGCATATGACCTTTCCAATTTTACCATATTCTAAAATTGTATCAGCTGAATTTCACTAGATCTAAATATTCATAAACACAAATTTAGTTAACTTACAGGAGGTCCTGGTGGGCCTGGTCGTCCGTCTGTGCCAGCTGGTCCGGGGATACCCTGTGTAAACAAAATATAGTTTGTGAGGCTCTAATTGTCAATTAACAGATCACAGCTGTCAATCAAAAAATTCCATTGACAAATGAAATAACCCTCGCTTACTGATAATCTCTGGCATTGTCTTTCATTTTGATTCAAATATTTTTATTGATAGGTGACTGAAAGGTCGTAACTACAGCTTGAATAAGCTGTAGTTACCACATTTCAGTTGCCCCATGACAATTTGATATTTTGTTTCATGTCTGTGACCATGTATTTTGCAGACATTTGACATTTGAATATCAGAGGTGGTTTGAAAGATGACCTTCTGTGGGTCCAGCAATCAGTTAATTATGCAATAAGTGAGAAATATTGTATATTTCTCATTTACTAGAATCCAGCTACAGGTATATAGTCATTCAAGCCTTTTACCAAGAATGCCTTTAGTTAAATTTTTTCTATCATAATTCATGGAACTCTTTTGGAATTATTGTTTATAAATTCATTTTTTTTGTGCCAAGATTTCACACAGTTTCCTTAAAATATAGAGAAGAAATACAAATCAAAATGGCAATGCACATTTTCCCTCACTAATGATTTTTAATTAAATGTGATTCAAATAGACTGACCAATCAAACTTTCTGTTGAATAATACATTAGTACAATGCTGATCTAGAACATAATTCGACTTTTGTGTCAACTTTTTCTGTGAATAAGTGACTTTAAAAAAAAATACAGATAATCAAGGCAGTATCCAGAGCATTTATGTCATCAACCAACAATTTCAGAAACATTTAGAGTCTTATGTGATGTTGTTTACAAATGTCAAAGAAACTGTCAATTAAAAGTAACTCAAGTATATTCTCATATGAATTTCTATTTGGACATCATTTTAGAGAATTTCCAGATGGATCACTCTGCTTCACAGATTAAAATGACATTTTCAAGAGAGCAACTTACCCTGGGTCCTGGAGAGCCCATTGATCCCATTGGGCCTTGTAAACCCTGAAAGAATGGAACAAATAAATGTGGTTATAAAAACAAAACAATTTCAAGTCACTTAACATAATTTTATGATTTTTTTATGGTAATAAAAAGCAATACTATGTATTGTCTGTTTATATGTTTTTATCTATTTTCAAATATTGATAGTTTCATACATTTCATTTGCCAAATTTACTTTTTTATTAATTTCTAGGTGAGAACTGTGTCAAGAATTTTCTTCAATTTGGTCTTCTAAACTTAACAATCTGGTATCAGAACACAAATGAGCCTGTGTGTGACATTTCCAACAATTTGACATGTGTGTAAAAAGAAAACATTGAGCAGCATAGACAGTCACAAAGTCTTATTAGAAGAGTACCTGGCTGTCTAAAGACACTTTGTGACTCTATCTATCTACAAAGTGCTGAGTGAAGACTATGGTCAGACTGTGCAGATGCACAGGCTGGCCAGAGTCTTTGCTTAGTGCGCTCTAGAAATTGATGGAAATAACACGCACAGGCTCAATTACTACTTACAGGATTTCCTGTTTCCCCTCTTTCTCCTTCCTGTCCTCTGTCCCCTTCATTTCCAGGCATACCTGGACTTCCTGGGGGTCCAGGTAATCCTTGTGGACCTGGAGATCCCTATAAATATAAATGAAATGTCTATAAACATAACTATGAACAGGGGTTTGAAATTTGACTTGACAGTTAAAGCGTATTTTTTTTACAAATTTTACCTTCAAGGCCATCACTGAAGGTCTTGATGCGAAAGTTTTAGTGATGACACGAGTGAACTAAAGCCATCATCACGTTTTATATTATACAAATATTCATGTGATAATATTTTTTTATGATATCACATGGATATTTTAAGAACAATGACATAATGCGGTTATTTTAAGAAACTTGCATTTCTGTACGAAACATCGTCGAAAAACGAGGCAAATAGAGGTAATAGATGAATAAAATATGTACTTAGTGAATTGTATGAAAAAAAATTCTAACTCGGTTGTGGAAATTGATAATTGTCTTGGCAGAACCTCGACCTTATCAATTCCACCAACCTCATTAGATATTTTCTTTAAACAAAACACTTATTACGTATTATGTATATAAAGCATTCTGGCCAGTTTTCTTCAGTATTTTAAGATCTGTCAACAGTATTTGCCCATGGTTGTTGCACTAGTGCAAGAAGAGTGATGTGTGAATGCTACTTAATGTTGATGATTCAAAGGAAAAAGCGGAGAGAACACTGAATTGGAAATATTGTTACGAACAAAGACAACATTTTTCAAAGACAAATCATCATTCTTCCATGTTTTAAGGTTTTAAAAAGCTAAATAATATTAATGCAATACTTTGCTTTCATTGGTCAGGCTTGGTTATCACAAGAAGTAGAGCCCTTTTTTGGTCTTTCTGTGTTAAACTGGTGTTTATAACAAGAGCAACGCTGGGTGTGGCATAATACGCCCGAAGCTCAGAAATGAATGGGTGATGTTTTGAACTTTTTATTGATCCTTAGGATGTATTTTCTAGCAAACACTATAGTATATTGTATTTATTATGATGGTAGTGTTTGTTGATGTCCTGTTCTTTTCTAAAAGTCTCTTGCAATTAGTATCCAGTAAAACAAAAATCACCGAGTACTAGAAAATTCAGGAAGTGTTGCAAGTACCCGAATACTACTAAAATATTCACAAATTCAATCAGATTGAGATAATGTAATCAAACACCCTAGCTATGAGTTCTACATACATGTGAAGTTTCAACATCGTAGCCCTTGTATCTTGAAAGTTATGGACCAGACACAAATTTGCTAACTGAATCAAACAAAGGGCAATAACTCAAAAATTACAAATGGTAAAGTTGTGGTTCTTGAGCTCTGCACACCCTAGCTATGAGATCTATACACCTGTGAAGTTTCAAGACTATAGACCTTATAGTTTCAAAGTTATGGACCGGACATGAATTTGCTAACTGAATCAAACAAAGGGCAATAACTTAACAAGAGGCCCAAGAGGGCCAGTATCGCTCCACTGGCTTAAAAATCTCAAGATTTGAAAGAGAGATATTGAAAATAGAAGGTAATAAAAGTGAACAGCATTCAGAAGGAATTCAGACTTTTTCTAAAGTGAAACTGACTTATGAAGGAATTAACTTATTTAACTTATATGTAAATTTACAAGGAAGAAAAGTATTTAGATATCACTTTGAAACAAGAGGACCAGAATGGCCCTAAACCACTCACCTGAATTTTATTGATCCAGTGGATCTCATCCAATCCAAATTTCTTGAACAACTTTAGAAAAGGGTCACCCGAGGAACATTCTGATAAAGTTTCATTTAAATCAGGCTAATGGTTCAGGAGGAGACGAGGTTCAAAGATTTTGGGGTCAAAAAAAGCTGCCAATATTTGGGGGTCAATCCAAATTTCTTGAACAACTTAAGAAGAGGGTCACCAAAGGAACATTCTGGTAAAGTTTCATTGAAATCATCTCAATGGTTCAGGAAAAGATGTTGTTCAAAGATTTTGGGGTCAAAATAAGCCCCACCCTGCCACGCCCTTATTTGGGGGTCAACCCAAATTTCTTGAACAACTTTAGAAGAGAGTCACCCAAGTAATAGTATAGTAAAGTTTCATTGAAATCGCCCCAATTGTTCAGGAGGAGATGTCTTTCAGAGATTTTGGGGTCAAAATAAGCCCGCCCTGCCACGCCCATATTTGGGGGTCAATCCAAATTTCTTGAACAACTTTAGAAGAGGGTCACCCAAGGAACATTCTGGTAAAGTTTCATTGAAATCAGCCACATGGTTCAGGAAAAGATGTTGTTCAAAGATTTCGGGATCAAAATAAGCCCCATCCTGCCACGCCCAGATTTCCGGGTCAATCAAAATTTCTTGAACAACTTTTAAAAGAGGGTCACCAAAGGAACATTCTGGTAAAGTTTCATTGAAATCGCCCCAATGGTTCAGGAGGAGATGTCATTCAAAGATTTCGGGATCAAAATAAGCCCCATCCTGCCACGCCCATATTTCCGGGTCAATCCAAATTTCTTGAACAACTTTAAAAGAGGGTCACCAAAGGAACATTCTGGTAAAGTTTCATTGAAATCGCCCCAATGGTTCAGGAGGAGATGTCATTCAAAGATTTTGGGGTCAAAATAAGCCCCGCCCTGCCACGCCCATATTTAGGGGTCAATCCAAATTTCTTGAACAACTTTAAAAGGGGGTCACCTAAGGAATATTCTTGCCAAGTTTCGTCAAAATCCATCCATTGGTTTAGGAGGAGAAGATGTTTAAAGAAAAGTTTACGCACGCACGCATGGACGCACGACGGACACCTCGCCATGACAAAAGCTCGCTAGCCATAGGCCAGTGGAGCTAAAAATTACAAATGGTAGAGTTGTGGTTCTTGCACTTTGCACACCCTAGCCATTAGATCTATACACCTGTGAAGTTTCAAGACTATAGGCCTTATAGTTTTAAAGTTATGGACTAGACACGAATTTGCTAACTGAATCAAACAAAGGGCAATAACTCAAAAAATTACAAATGGTAGAGTTGTGGTTCTTGCGCCCTAGCTAATGGATCTATAAACCTGTGAAGTTTCAAGACCATAGGCCTTATAGTTTGAAAGTTATGGACCAGACGCGAATTTGCTTACGGATGGACAGACAGACGGACAGACAGACAGATGATGCAAACTTTTTCCAAAAAATAACTTACAGGTTCTCCTGAGTTTCCTTGTGGGCCTGGGGGTCCTGGTGGCCCTAGAGCTCCCTGCAAACAAACAAAAACAAACATTTTTCTTGTTAACAAACAAGCAAGAAAATAAGAAATTATTTTCATAATATTTCAAAGGTTTTTGATAGATCTCCTTGTGGACCTGGCGGTATGGATTTAAGGAGTTTCATACACCAGAAGTGGACATACTGACATACTTATATGAGGACATAATGTACTTACAGACAGATGGATGAACAAAGAAGATGATACCACCTTAGAGGCGAATAAACAAACAAACAAGCAATGTATAAGGGGGTAGCCAAAAGGTTGTATCTACAGATATATTTAATCTGTAGATATGACTTTCTGGTTGCCTAACCCCCAAATATATTAACAATACATTTAAATTATATTAAAGCATTTTGTCTTGCAAGGAATGCAGGTTATGCAGCATACTAAGGGGTTGACTCAAAACTTTTGTAACTATAATAAAAGCATAGGCAATCGCAATAGTTTTATGTATGATATTTTTTACTTGTTTTATCACTAATGAAAAAAATAAAACAAAACGGAAGAGATTTTTTTCCCCTCATTTTTCTATTATCAATGGTATTTATTTTTTGGTTATGAAGGGAGCAGATTTTTTTAGTCTGAGACTAACAAATTAGTTGTCAGGACTCTCTCAACAATATAGTGTGAGTCTACTGGAATCCTGCAGACCGCCTTTCTGGTTTGAGAGACCCTAATTCTTCAATATCAGTCTAAAACCTTGATTATTTTTTCAAGTCACACACCTATTGTGAAACCGTCAGCAATTTCTTTCAAATCACACAATTCTAAATTTTTCTTTCGTAAAAATAATGAAAAAGACCCTAAGATTTACCTACCCTTTGTCCTCCAGCCCCTGGTAGACCAGGTAGACCCCTTTCTCCAGGGATACCAGCATCCCCTCTCATACCAGGTTCACCAGACGTCCCTGGTGCTCCCATGGCTCCCTATAATACATGTACATACAAAATACATATAATACAGGCATTTGTCAAATTACTTATCATTTGAGCATTTGCCTGACATTTCCAACAAATGTTGGTGAGGTGCAAACACTGAACAGCAAAGACAGCAACATACTATAAATATAGAGTCACCTGATGGTCTACAAATACTTTGAGACCTTATCTATCTACTAAGTGCATAGTGAAGACTTTGGTCAGACTGTGCAGATGCACAGGCTGGTAAGAGTCTTTGCTTTGTGCATATTTGAAATTGTTGGAAATGTCATGCACAGGCTCATTTGTTATGTTCCTTATGACAGAAGTTTTGAACTACATTGCAAGTCTTGTGTTTGAAGCACCATTTTGGTGACATAAGTCATTTAGAGATAAAAAATCTGGTGTATAAAGATATACAACGTTTAACCTTATAACCTGTAACATTTTTCTTTTACAAGAGCATGACAAATGACAACTATAAAAATTTTCTAATACATGAGTCCTCACTAAGCAGGGGTGTGGAAATACAGAATATCTCCACTTGTCCCCGGACAAGTAAAAGTCAAATTTTCTACCTGTCCAGGATCAAAAAGAACATGTACGCAAAAAATGAAAATCAATTTCGAGAAAACATTTGAGTTTTTATAAAGAAGAAAATGCTGGTCTTTTTTAAAGAAGAAAATGCTGGACTCCAGCATTTTCTTCTTTAAAAAACATTGTTTTCTACCATGGATTTATTAACAGCTTGATAATCATTCTCTTAGATTTATTTAGTACCATTCTGATATTTATCCTGGTATTTACTTGTCCATGGACAAGTGAAATAGAAAAAAGTACTTGTTCACAGGAATAAAAAATCTGTGTCAGACAAGATGGGCATGGGAATTCAACATCCCTTCCAAGGAAACATCTCTATTACTTTCAAAACATGTTATGGTTCATATAGAAATGTGATTCGTCAGGTTTTCATATAACATTTAAACAGACTTTCCATATAGCCTTTTGTGTAATTAGGCATAAAATACATTTGACCTCTCACTCAAAAAGGGACTATCTTGGTAATGTGTTTAGAGTAGATCCTAGTAGAATAAGTGTAGATCCTTGTCAGACTGTGCTTACTACGCCGACTGATTAGGATCCAACTTTTTTGCACTTGACCCTTTTCTGAATCTAGAATGATCATTCTACCTTCCTGTGAAAAAAAATTAAATGCCACCATTGCTTGACCTATACTTGATCTTTTTTCAAGAAAAAGAATATTTACAGGGTTCCCAGAAGGTCTTTTTTTGTGTGATGGGTCACAAATATATATGACCTGTCAAGCAAAAAGGGACCATCTGGGTAGTGCCTAAAGTGTCAACCCTTAGACTGACTACGGTCAAAACTTTTTGCAATGTGCTTATTTTCTGAATCTAGAATGAATCATATACCTTCCAATTACAGAATTTTTAAAATGCGATTTCTGGTTGACCTATGCTGGACCAAATCTCTTCAATAATTCATTTTACAGAATCCCAAGATGGTCCCTTTTTGCGTGATGGGTCACAAATATATACTCACAGCTTCTCCTTTAGCTCCAAGAGCTCCAGGGGTTCCTGACAGACCTGGGGGTCCCTGGGGGCCAGGAAACCCTGTGTTACCAGCAGGACCTGGGGGCCCCTGTTCTCCCTTTGCTCCAGATTCCCCATCAACCCCAGAGGGTCCTGGGGGTCCAGGTTCACCAGGCTGTCCAGGGCTACCATTCTGTCCATCAGGGCCGGGAAATCCCATCATACCTCGGGGGCCAGGCTGTCCAGCATCACCCTTAAAAATGCAATAAATTTGTTATAAAAAAACTATTTTTAACAATCTTACAATCAGGGATTGAACCCAAGACCTCTAGATTGGCAGTCTGACATGCTACTGACTGCACTATGAAGGCGGCAAATGTAATTAATAGATAGCTGCTGTCAATCAAAATGCACATTGACCATTCAAAACACTTTTTTATAATGAGATGACTGTTGTCCTCCGACATTTTGTGCCATATTGGTTCAAATATGTTCTTAGATGGACAACATGGGGTATGTTTGTTAGAGTGTGGTGAAAAATTCCACTTAATTTAGATTTTTAAAGTATCATAATGAATGAATTTTGAAAGACTACTTGTTTAAGCTAATTCTAAACAAGCTTCATAATCTCATTTTGATTTCTTCAGATTCTTATTTAGCGGCTAAAAAGTCTTGCTCTACTGAATGTTTTTGATTCCAATTAACAACTAAATGACATAAAATTGTTCTTTAACAATTCTACTCCATATAGTTGTTTATTGAAATTAAAATTAAAGCAAAAAATCTTCAATAAACCACTTATGAGCTTATAGTGGCATAGGATTTGAACTTAATTATAATCACACCCCTTACCCCCCCCCCCCCCCCCCTTTATCATACTAGGTAAATTATAGCATATTTTCAAATGTTGTATATTCCTAAAGAAACCATATTTCCCTAACTAACAGGGGCTATAGGATTCTTAAAATAGATCTTAGAGGCAGAAATTACAGTCAGAAATATAGTTTTTCAATGAATTAACAACTGAAACAAATTACATATATATCATTTTTTTAAGGAAAATCTTCTTAAAAATAAATAAAGATGCATATAAGCAATGGATAACTGGCACATCAATACTTCCATTACAACCTTTTATACAATCGGAACACCACTCAAGCAATCTCACGATCAACCTCGGATGTACATAGAAACCATCGTATCCTAATATAAATATCTTTAGATTCTTAAATAACGGCTGAAAAAATCTTAATTTTTGAGAATGATTCACCATTCTTAAAAATTAAGATTTTTCAGCCACTATTTATTGTAAAAGATATAAATCTACAGTGCTAGTTTTTCTTACACCATTTCCGCCTAATTAAATGCACGGTTTTGTTACATACCCATCCGCCTTACATACATCCGAGGTCTGTTGTAGTTTACAGAAATGGCCGAGTGATGTTCCGAATGCCTTTTATAGCCTCCAGCTACTACCCCACTTTGTTTAACTATTACCCACCTGTTGGTGGGAGATAAAGTCAGAATGGATATTGATGGCTCAGCGTGAAACAGTTGTAACTGCCTATTAACATATGGGCAGTTGAAACTTTTTCCTGCTAAAACAATGATATACGCCTCCACCGGGAATCAAACTCTGACCCTCAAAATGTCAAGATTGAGAGTCTCTACCAACAATAAATTATGATAAAATCCAAGCAATCATAGTCTCCTACCTTAGCTCCAGCATTTCCTGGAAAGCCAGCAGGTCCAGGGGGCCCAACTGGCCCAGGGGGTCCTCTCTCTCCTGAAGCCCCATCTGTGCCTGGGAGACCCTAAATAGATTGGAAATCATCATCTTTAGGCTGCATAAAAATTATAAAATCGGATAAAAGCAGATTTGCAATATCTTGTAGCCCAAAGACAAAAAGGGCTACACTCAAAATAAACAATATTTCAGTATAGACTAAATTTCATACATATTATCATAATATTTCATTATATTCAAGCTAGTATTTTTTTTTTTTCTTTCAAAAATCAGGCAAAAGATTAGGGGACTTTTTTTACTAAACTTTTTACAAAAAAAAATTGCAAATCAAAATCACAAATAGTACCTGGTGTTTTAATTCATTGTTAGATTCTGCCTTGCAATATTGAATTGGAATCATCATAAGAAGACAATTCTTATGATATGATGCAGGACAGAATTCCATATTTAGTTACTAATGTAGAAATAACTTCATTTTTTTTTTACTTCTGCAAAAAAAATATTGTATGATGTTTAATAAAACAGGCCCCACGAATCTATTTTGTACTAAAGTGTATGTAGTGGAAGTCAACTCTTGTCTTGCTTGAAATATTCTAATATTAAATTGCTCTAGTATTCTAGTGCTTTCAGTACTTTGATTTTAAAATCAAAGTACTGAAAGCACTAGAATACCTAAGCATGAGGAAGTTTTTCTTTTGAAAATTAATTTCATTAACAACAATACCTATATAAAAGCACTAAAAGGTGTGTGTAGAATAAGATCAGATTGCACATAATATGCAGGCTGATCTCTGCCTTCAATGGCTGTTTAAGGTAGTGGACCCATAATATTTCCACAAAGGGTATGGATCTTCAACAGTGTTAATTGAGGTTTCCTAATAAATTTAATTAGGAAACCTCCATTATCATTGTGAAAGTTCATGAGTTCCGAAATGTTGCGGAACTATTAGGATTCCACTTTTTTAAACAGAAATATTCTGTGTACAGCAAGAGAAGGGTAAGTTGTATATTAGAAGATAATTGCTTACAGCTGGCCCGGGAGAACCGTCTCGTCCACGCTCACCCGCCGCCCCAATGGGTCCAACAGCTCCTGTTTGGCCTGGAGCTCCTGGGGAACCAGTTTCTCCCTGTCAAATAGAAAATATTTTCAATCAATAAGGAGAAGTATTTTCAAAAACATAGGTAATTAAAGAAAAGCAAATATAATTAAAAATTTTGAAAATAGGCTCAATGTCAGAAAGCTTCAAAAGGCGTTGCCATATTTCTGTTTAACTAAACATGTCCCGTTTTTTCATCATCGTTTTAATCAAACATTCCTGTTTTCTATTTTTTCATCATCATCATATCAGTACTGAAATGGGCTGAAGTAAGAACAATTGTTTGCATGTAATCATCCATTAATCATTATCTTGAACAAAATTTTGTAATATAAGCTAAAATTGTTTATCTCTTTATATAAGCTTACTTTTTTTGCATATTACTTGAATATTTAAAGATTGAGTGACAGAAAGAGTGTGCAAATTGGATTTCAGATTCAAATATTTCAAAAATACTGCTGTAAGTCCGCGATCCTATGGAGTTACGATGAAACTGTTAATTACCCTAACTCCAGTCTTTCCGGATTCACCCCTCTTTCCTGGTCTTCCCATTGGTCCCTGAAATACATTACAAATAACTGAAACTTCCTTCAAAGGGAATGACACTAACTCCTGTGAGTAAGGAGTCTATTGCACTCCTTACAGATGAAATCAAGGAGTCCATTAGTTCAAAGTAAGTGGTCTGAGTTTTAATAATAGGGTAACATTGTGGAAAAGAAGAAATTGCTTGTTACAAAGTTCTGTTCTTAGCCTTCACTGTCAGCCAACTACTTTATTAAGCAGTACAAGTCAGATATATTAATATATAAGTTCTTATAATAGTTTGGCCATAAATCCTCTTTAAAATTTTGCAGTGTTTATTCTAGAATTTCAAAGATGTGGGGATTTCAGTACAAAATCAATGCCATTTAGTATTTTTAGGTTTTTCATGCTCTTCTTTTATTGTATAAAATCCCCAACTTATGTTGAAAATTTGGGGCATCTTTAAAAAAGAGGGGTAACCACCCCCCCCCCCCCACACACACACACACCCTGTTTAGAATAAATTTGTCATGCTAAACATTGAAACCTCAAGATTCCTGTTTGGCAGGACATCTAGACAAAGCCTGAACATATGTGCAGTATAATCTTAGTCTATGGACTCTATACCATCTGGTTTTCCATTTTAAAGATAAAAGCTTTCAAATTAATGCTGACTCTCAACAAGTTCATCCAGAATGAGTTTACACTCTTTTTAGGACCTTAAGGGGTCAGCATGAATCTGTTGTAATTTAAGTCCCTATGAATAAACAGGCACTGTGCATAAGTTTTTTGCTTAACCTTTGAAATACATAACAGAATGAGTACATACTGTTTGTCCTTTAGGTCCTTAAGGGGTCAGTACAAATCTGTTGTAATTTAAGTTCCTATGAATATATAAGCACAGTACAAAAGTTTAGCGCTACACTTTCAAAATAAACAACAGAAAGAGTGCATACTCTATATCCTTTAGTACAAATTTCAGGAGTCAGTATAAATCTGTTGTAATTAAAGTCCCTATAAATATACAGGCACTGTACAAAAGTTTTGTGCTAAACCTTTGAAATACATAACAGAATGAGTACTTACTCTATGTCCTTTAGGTCCAGGTATACCAGGTATTCCAGGGCGTCCAGGATCACCCTGTAAGAAAGAAGTAAATGGTTTAAAAGATTATCACACATACACAATTCAAGACCTTAAAGATTTACATATCACTGTTGATGGAAATTTAAAGTTTTTGGGTGTTTTGGTTGTTTTTTTACCTTTTGGAAAGAAAACAATTTCGAAACAAACAAACATTGTTCAAAATACCATGCATATTTTCACTTACATTATTTCCAGTGGGTCCAGGGGCTCCAGGCTCTCCAAGCATTCCTTCATCACCCTGAAAATACATCCATATTTACCTTTTAACAAATGACTTAATTTCATAATGGTCTAGAATTGTAGGGTGCTAGAGGACAATTCACAAAATCACCAAATCTTCAGATTGGAAGAAAAGTCTCATGTAGGAAATAAGCATTTAGGGAGAAAATATTCAGGGAAGAAGGAAAAAGTCTCATAAAGTCTTCCATAGCTTAATGTCTTCAGCATTTTATATTCATAAGTAATGGCTGCCAAATTTTATTGTGACTTCACATTAGATAAATTTTATTATTAATCTGTAATTCAAGGCCTTTAATGGCATAGCTACAGATAGAGGGGGTAATTTTGATTTCAAATGAGTTTATTTAAAAAAAAAATTTAAACAAATCCTATATTGTGGGTACTCATTGGAATTGTCTTGTCAAGACAATTCAAATGGGTACCCATAATATAGGGTTTCATTGAGAAATAAAGATTTTAGACTAGCTTTACCCCCTCTTATTAATGTGCCTCTGTTAATGGCAAAGGATTTATTCAGGATGTAATAGATTAAGAATGTCACTTATAGTTACTATTCAAGCTCTATAGTTTTAGTCCCAATATAAAACTTTCTATAAAGGAAATATTCAAATAAAGAAAACAGTATGATATCATTGATGAGTCCTAGACAATGAATAGATATTAGCTTGGAGTAATTGAAGCAATAGGAACACACTTTTTACATAAACAACTCGATAATTAACCTTCAAATTGTTAGGTGGCCTTGACCTTGGCATTCAATGATGCACTTTGATGAGGAACCTTCGTGCCAAATAAGAGCATTGTAACTTAGATAGTGTTGAATTAAAAGGAAATATCAAGTTTGCAGGTTCAGTTTTTGCAGATAGACAGATGAATACCAGTATAACAATATGCCCCTATCTAATGATATGGAGCAATGAAAATGTGAACAACTATCATGCAGGATAGAGATTATAAATACACAAAATTCCTTACGTCAAGTCCAGGGGGTCCCATTGGGCCAGGCAATCCACGGGGTCCAGGTAAGCCCTACAAAATCGAAAATTAGTTATTGGCAACTTATGTAAAATCCCTGTCATGTTGCTAGACAAAGAAATTCAATGCTAGATGTAAATATGTCAATCTCATACAAATATCCTTTTTCAATTTTCACATTCTTTTAACAAAAGAGAAAATATTTTGAAACTTAACAAATTTTCAATTTATCAACTGTAATTTTCATGTACTTTTGTCAAATTTTAGTTGAACAATGTGTGGGGTTTTTTTAATATCAAAGATTCCATTCGCTTATCACACCACAATTTAGAATTTCTGCTAAATCACATTGAATCACATCTAATAGAGAAGACTTACTATTTCAACTTAGAAACTCAGACTGTAAAAACTCAATATTTAGCATAACAGATTTCGGCATTTGCTACAAAATCCAGGAGCCAAGCACAAAATTCACAGGTCATTCACAAGTCATTGACATGTAAAGTGCTACTAGTCTTTTTTTTCCTGTTGAAACTAAAAACCTTGCACTTAAAAAATATCATTTCTTTCATAACATAAAGAAAAATCAAGGTTACTTACAGGTTGTCCAGGTTCACCAGATTCACCTCTTGGTCCGGGAAATCCTTGTGGTCCCTAAAATATTAAGGTAACAAATCTTAAGAACTTCCTATAGTGGACAGAATTTAAAAATGATTACGCTCAGAGAAATAAAAAAAAAAATAATATAACTTCAAATTAGGTGTCAATAATTATCTATGGTGTTGCTGTTTGAAACTTGAGAGTGAGTAAAGAGTTTTAACCAGAGAAGCAGGGTAAAGGTCTTTATTTTAGTTAAATTTTGACCTTGAAAACGACCTTGATTGATGACCTCCAACTGACCTCCAACAAGTTATCAATGTTTTGGATGAAGAGATATTTGTCCCTATATTACTTTGAATGCGAAGGAAACAAATATGGAAAATTAAGAGAAATTTAGAATACATGTATCTGGTTTAGTGCTAACCAAAGGCTTTAAAGGATTATCCAGTAAAAATCAAAGGTTTTAAAGGATTCAAACAAAATTAAAAGGATTTTAAAGGTTTTACTGGGTGGCTTGCAATCATCTCATATTCCAGATGCAGAGTTGAAGACATATTCAATATTCTGGCAGTGATTTCATTCAGCATTAGAAAGGATTAACCCTTTCCTGTTTTACAAAATTCTGGACCTGTCCAAATTCAAAGGTTTTGCAGACGAAAATTTAAAGTGGATGTAATTTGAAAAATAACCATTCAGTGGGGTAAAAAATAGAGTGGAAATAGAAGAAATTGCTTGTCAGAAGCAATTTCTTCTTTTTTCACAATGTTTTCTCAATCATAAAATCACAGGCACGTAAAAAGCAGGGATTAAACAGCAAAGGGTTAAAGGTTTATCCAGTAAAAAAAATCAAAGATTTTAAAGGATTCAAACAAAATGAAAATGATTTTAAAGGTTTTCCGAGGTGGCTTGCAATCAACTTTTATTCCAGATCCAGAGTCAAAAGCTATTTCAATATTCTGGCAGTGATTTCATTCAACATTAGAAAGGATTAACAAGAACTCTACACTTACAGGTTGTCCAGGTGGTCCAGTAGGTCCTCTAGGTCCTGGCATACCAACTCCCTAAAATTATATACGTTTTTTTAAATTTTATTAACCTTTGTCATGCTGAACCCGGAATATTCCTGCTTTGGCAGGAGCTATAGACAAACATCAGCCTGCACACATGTGCAGTCTGAGGTTAGTCTATACCACCTGTTTCTCACTTTCAAACCAGAATAGTCAATAGATTTAGTTTTTCAAATAAAAATTGACCTACGGTTGGTACTTTCAGTGCTTTTTGCCCTTTGATTTTGATGCAATTTTTTAGCCAAAATTTATTCAGCAGGACAAGGGTTAATAAAATTATTCTTTCAACAATATTAAAGTGATACATATAAATAATATCTTCTTTTTTTTTAATTTATTGAAAAAGTGATTCTTTCAATAATTTTAAAGTGATACATATTACGGTAGTGGACCCATAATAGTTCCACAACCTTTCGGCATTAATGAATTTTAACAGTGTTAACCAAGGTTTTAATGATTTTCATTAGGAAACCTTGGTTAACATTGTTAAAGTTCATGAGTGCCCAAGTGTTGCGGAACTATTACAGTTTCACTACCTTAATTCATACATATCTACATTCATGTATATGACCATTATCCACGAAAGCCTGCAAAAAGTGACATGAATGAGTAATATCAGCTGTTTTACCCAAATATTATACAAAATTTACTATCTTTTCTAAATTCAAAGAATTTTTACATTAAATTCAAAGGGAAATAGAAATGAGTATGCTAAAAATATTGAAGAAAACATTGAGAAAAAGGAGAAATTGCTTGACACAAGCAATTTCTCTTTTTTTCCCTCAATGTTTCCCCTTTTTATTGCCTTTGGAACATATAAATCTGATGTGTTGGAAATTGATAACATAAAAAGGCACCAAGGTTTTAACTCTTTTGCAAAATTACATTATTTCATTTTTTTTTTTTAACGAATGATTTTGTTTGTTTTTCATGTCAGGTTTATTCTGCATTTAGGGAATTATAACATGAAATAAATATCTGATATAACTCATTATAGTTTAGTTTTTGGCATGTGCCTTCTTCAGAAAAACAGAAAGAATTTATTAAATCAAGTTACATAGATAACTTCAGATTGAACTTGGAGTCTCAATTATGAAACTGAAGGCATGGATTTTTCTCAAATTTTATTGATATCACTTTCAACAACAGTAAGATGAAACAGTAACCATCTAAATATAAGATAGTTGGAAACTTGTCCCATTTGGCTGATTTTCATGAATCTAGAATAACCATTCTACCTTTCTGTATGAGAACTTCTGAAATGAAACCTCAATTTAACCTGTATTGGAGTTATTTTTCAAATGTGTATTTCACAAATTTCCCATATGGTCATCTTTTGCATGAAGGGTCATAATTTAAGTCTAGGTTCATTAAGAAAAGATAATTATATTTAAAGCCACTTTGAACAATTTTTCGGCTATGACATTGGAATCACTCAAGAAAAAGTAAAATAACTATACTCACTGCAGCGTAGGGTTGACTTGGAAACTGTGGGCCAGCCTTCATGGGATCATTTTGCTGTTGAAACAAAACCAGATGTGTGTATGAAAAACAAATGCCATGGAAATAACAAAACTTGAATGAGCTTGACTCTGATTGATAATTTTAACTCAATTGAAATTACTTGAAATATCACACACAGGCTCAAAAGCCTCAAATAAGATAAGCTACCATTAGAGTCATTAGAATCTATTCCCAGAAATACATTTTAAGACTTACAATATTAAGAAGAGTTTAACTTATGGATGACAAATTTGTGCGTGAATTAAAAATGAAAATGATAAATGTAAAATTGGAAAAAGTCTGAGAGAGGGGGGGAAAATCATCTTTTTACTATAATTACACTAAGAATTGTGTACTCCTCAGACATTAACCCTTGTCATGCTGAGTAAAAAGCCTTTGCAAAATTATATTAAAATCAAATTGGTAAAAACTCTGTATTTCCTAATTCTGAGTCAGCATTTGATTTCGAAAATAGAAGTTTAAAGCTTTTTTAGTTTAAAAAGGAAATTCAAATTGCATAGACAAAGATCAGACTGCACACATGTGCAGGCTGATCTTTGTACATGCCTCCTGCCACAGCAGGAATATTCCAGGATCAGCATGACAAGGGCACACAATCTAACATTCTTAGAGAGTGAAATCAAATCATGTTCATCGGGCTAAATCGATGGCTCAGTGTGAACAGTTGTAACTTCCTATATGTTTATAGGTAGTTACAACTGTTTCAAACTGAGCCATTGAAATGAGGTTTAGTAAATGGCAAACATTGTAGACTCTGATCAAAGTGCTAATTCAGTCAGGGTCAACTAGCCTGTCGCAAAGCAAATTAATTCCCCTGTACAAGAGTTTGCTTACAATGAAAAGCCATTTTCCATCTAAGGGTCATAACATCAAAAGTTAATGGATTGTTATCAAAATACCACTTGCATATTTCTGCCTGATACTGATCACATGTCCAAAGTTTCAATGAAATCTGCCCATTAGCTGCTGAGAAATTGAGCATCAGACCTGGGGTAATCGTAATCGGTAATCATGATTACATGTAATCGATTACAATTTTCAGGTAATCATATTGTAATCGGTAATTGGAGCATTTCTGATTACAAGTAATTGTAATTTAATCGATTACATTGCAAAAAGGCCTGTAATCGTGATTACATCTCGATTACATTATGATTACATTTGTTGTGTTTGCAAGTACAAGGTTTGAAAAAAAAATTCAATGATAGTCATATTAATTTTGACAAATTGTTAATTATACTTAAATAATGGTCCTAGGTTTTAGTATGAAAAACAAAAATGTCAAATGAAAATACTTTCAAAGCTACTAGCTAGAATTTGAATTGAGAAAAAGATTTTTCCCAAAACAATTAATGTATTGGGAAAAATAATCAATTAGTTAACTTTTCTTTTGGCTTTATAGGAAATTCTTATTATTGTCTTATACCCAAATGTTGTTTTTTTCCCCTAGTTTAGAACAGTCTGGTTTCCTGCTTTAAGTATTGAAAATTCAAACTAGTGAAAATGTCTTATGAACATGAAGTGTTATTATGATAATGTTTAAGGTGTTAAGGAATTAAAAGAAGTGTCAGTCTCATCTAAGATAAATAAATCAAGATAGATTTCACTAAAAATATTGTCATGAAAAAGTGGTGGGGTTTTGTCCTATTTACCATTTACAGTGGTGGGGTTTTGTCCTGGTGGGGTTTTGTCTGATGGGGTTTTGTCTGGTGGGGTTTTGTCCTGGTGGGGTTTTGTCCGTACCCCATAATCCATAGCCTCTGGCACTTATTAAACAATTACCTGTTAATAACCCTTTACTAGTATGTATGATAGATATATTTTGATATTCATTTACATATTGGCAAAACAAATTAATCTTCTCTTCTTATAATAATTTTCAATTGTCTGATCATTTTCTCAAATCCAAATAACATGACAAAAGTTCTACGTAAATGAATCTATGCTATGATTGTCCCATTACAATATCATGCAGGAATCTTGATGTTGGTTCATTACGGTAAATTTTAAAGTCCATCAGGCAAAATTCAATAAAGTACTGCAAAACTTGGGATAGTTATTACACTATCTTATGAAGTTTTCCAACAAAGTTAAAAAAGCCTAAAAAACATTTCACATATCCATTATGTTTTACAGTTTGACATGCCGTTTCCATGAATTGAAAAAAAAGAAGAGTTATTGACTCTGTCTAAGGCCTTTACTTTCTTTTTTTTCTCAATGTTCATCATACTATATTATTTTTTAGCAAAAACTCTTACTTTCTGAACTTAAACAAAAATGAAAACAAGGGTTGTTAAATATAATTGAAAATTGAGAAAATTCTGGCCAGAAAAAATTCTAAATTTTATCTTTTTTTGGTGCATCAAATATTCAAAAATACCAATAAGAGCATTTATAAATTTCAACCTAGGCTAAGGCTATAGGTGCTCACTGCTTTCCATAGCAGTGGAGGCAAATGTAAGAGGATATTAAAGCTTCGGGGTTTATCTAAATTCATAAAGAGCACCAAGATAATTATTAACAGACCTAAGAGAAGAATTGGCATAAATTATTTATTGTTTATCCTTCAGCATTTTTTAATTGTTTACAAACCTAACTTGAATGAATAAACTCCCAAAAAGACAAAAATGTTTATGAGTAAGGTTGAAATAAAAATGTAATCACATGTAATCAGTTGTAATCATGATTACATTATAAAATTAATTGTAATTGTAATTGATTACAATGAAAAACTGTGTAATCATAATGTAATCAGTAATCATAGAATCTGCAAGTAATTGTAATTGTAATCGATTACATTGGCATGTAATCGACCCCAGGTCTGTTGAGCATACAAAAAAATGCTTCAGACCAACCCGAAGGCCGACAACTGATTCCTTTATACCCCCCCCCCCCCCCAAACATAGTTTAGGGGGGTATAAATATGTTTTTTCTTATCTTTCTGCCTTAATTTTTATGGTCATTACAAGAAACCACAAGAAAGTCCTCTGTCTGACATATTTTTTTTTCTTATAAATACTTTTGAGAAGTGCATATAACTATTTGCAGAAATGCACGGATCAAATGATATTAAAGTGTGTCATTACTTACGACTTCTTTGTTCATAACCACCGTCTCAAGATTGCCATTTTCTGAAATAAATGGAAACAAGATGTGTTTTTGAAACACTAAAGCCCCCAAAACAGAAAGGTTAACCTTGAGAGATAACCTTGATCTTGTCAGATGACCTTGGTATGAGCAGATGTATATCAGTGAGATCTATCATGCCAAATATCAGCATTGTATTTCAAATAGGCTTAGAGCAATTGGTTATGTCAAGTTTTTTGTTAAATGTTTTGCAGGGTTAACAGAATGCAGGTTTTGCGAGACTGAGACTCTTTAATAAGTGGCCAGGACTCTCAAAACTTTCTGATGCAAGTCCTTAGGACCCTCTAACAACATGTATTGAGTCCTTGAGACCCCATTTGGTTGATGTGACACTAAAACCCTGGACCTATACTAGCTGGTAAAACAATATGGCACCGCCCCTTATTGATGCCGGGGTGGGGGTAGGGGATTTGGTTCTTTAGAAAATATTTAATAATGCAATTAAAATTATATTCTGATAAAATTGAAAAAAAACCCAGATTTTTTCAGTTTATGAAATAAATTCATTTTCTCTTTGACATGTCCTTGAATAAAGTCTCGTGGAGGAGGAGTTGTATGCAAAAGGTAAAATCCAAGGGCTGAAGGGATTCTAACAGGAACAACTAGGATTTGGTAAAACAGAAGTCATGAACAGTTAACATAGTCTCTTTAATAGATACAACAAGAGTCTTGTCGAACATGGCCATCCCCCGCAGCTAAAGCTTGATAGTAAACTGAAGCCTAATAGATTGAGGATTCTTTTGTACTTTACAGATTTACCCCATACAAAATCTAAGTCTTTCAATTAACAAAAAGCAAAAACTGGAAAATTATGCAAGCAAGAGTTATAGTTAATGTGCACTACTCCAGACAAAATCTAGATATTAAAAATAACAAAGGGCAATAACTCCAAAATTATGCAAGCAAGAGTTGTAGTTCTTGTGCACTGCACTTCTCCTCCATGAGATCTATAAAGTATCAAGTTGATAGCTATTATACTTTAGGAGATATGCTACGGACAAGTTTAGTGGTGGAATGACAGAACGAGAGAATGACGGACGAAGACCATTACTATATCCCCTTGCCAAAAACAGCAGGGGATAATAAAAAACTATTACATACAGGGTAGGTAAAGAATACATCAAATGTGTTTAATGTCTGGAAAGCCAAATTCATTTCAAACATGCCTTTGCCAAACACTACAAAATAAATGTATGGTATTTATTAGTTCTTCCTTAAAATATTTTTGTTACAAACCATTTGAAATTACAACTGCAGATTTCCATTACAAAAACAATGGGGACTTGACCTATCTTCATATCCTTTTTATCAAAATTCAATTCATCAACTTTTTTTTAGTGATTTTTAAAAACAAAATCCAAACATTTTTTAATCATCAATTAAATCATTAATGATATCTTAATTCAGCCACAGCTATTTCAATTTCAAAAGCCATACATTTATGGACATTAAAATGTATTCTTCCTCCATAAAAGACAAATAACACCAACTGGAAAGACATAATTTTGAAAGCTTCTATATCAAAAAAATTATCCTTAAAATGTCTTCCCAGAATCATCTTTTATACAAATGCAGCTCAGTTGAGTTAACAGAAATAACAACACCATACATTTTTTAGACATTTATAGGGCGCAAATCACAAAACTGTTGTAAATAAATTCATTAAGGTAGAGGACCCTCAATAGTTTTGCAATAACTCAGAAGTAATTAAGTTTAACAGTGTTAACCGAGGTTTCCTAATGATTTTCATTAGGAAACCTTAGTTAACATTGTGAAAGAATATCTAGTCCAAAATGTTGCAGAACTATTACGGGTCCACTACCTTAAATAGAACCATTTACAATAGGTTTGGAGTAGCCCTGTCATTTGATGTATTCTCACCTGCGTTAAAAAACGGAGGATACTGTGGTTGAGGGGTTTCATTTGGACAGCGTGGACAGCATTCACCAAACGGGACAAAAATGTCTTCAAAACTGCACGCAAATTCAAAGGAGCAGTTGCTTTCGACATCCAAACATTCAGTAGTTACGCCATTATAGCAGAAACACCTTATACAAGGCTTATCTGCCTCTTCTAGGTAAAAACCACCATCCGCTATGCCTGAGCAGGGATCTACAACGATTAACAATATTCATCAGGGGTGTGGAAGGATTTTTTCCATTTGTCCCCTGAATGTCCCAGGACAAGTAATAAATTATTTGCTACTTTTTCAAATTGCTAGCATAATGACAATTTATTTTTGAGACAGTGCTTCAATCTGGGGGTAAAATTGGGTATATAACAGCATGCATGTACCCTCTCTATATGAGACAAAGATGGCAACTTGCAAAAATTGGGGGTACAAACTTCAATTTACTCCATATAAGGGTTTTTGTGATCACTGTGAGATCTATTTGAATTACCATTCAAAGATTCATCCTGGTATTCACTTGTCCACAGACAAGTTTGAATGGGTTTAATACCACTTTTAACAATACTTTAGTAATATCGTGGTAGCTTGAGCACCTAATAATTGAGTCCTGGGGCCCTTTTTACAAAACTTCTTACGAAAAAAAAATGCGTTAGTCAAAATCACAAATCGCACCTTTGCTAGTCAAAATCACAAATCGCACCTGGTGTTTTCATTTATTGTTAGATTCTGCATTGCAATATCACATTGGAATCGTCTTTAGAAGACGATTCCAATAAGGTTATGCTTGGCAGAACTCTATATTAAGTTACTACTGTAGAAACAACTTTAATTTTTGACTTACGCAAAAAGTGATCATAAGTAAGACTTATGTAAAAAGGGCCCCTGGTGTTTCATGAACAAATACTAGGTATCACCGTAACCATTAAATCTTTTCCTTTCATGTGCTGAGATTTACAGTTATCCATCGGTTTTTGGGAGAAGAATATCCGAAAGGAGCTGAAGCCCAAGATCAAACCCATGACATCCTGTGATTGAAGTTTGGGAGTGTTGAAAAACGCAAATTCCCTCCAAAACAACAATTTTTCTTTGAGTTTGACCTTGATAATTAACCTTGACCTTGATAATGATCTTGACCTTGAATTATGTGTATTGACGAGAGGATCCTTCATGCCAAATATGGGTATTGTCATCCAATTACTGTTGAAGTTACAGCAAAATGGTTAGTTCCCAGTTTAAGTTTCGCAGACAAACAGACAGTCACAAATAAAACAATATACCGTCAATCTATCGAGTGAAAAATGAGAAAAATTGGTATTTCATTAAATAGGTTAGTTAGGTTACCCTTTTTTGTTTGATTTTCATATTTTTTCTGAAACATAGCAATTGTTTCTAGCAAAATATATGTTTGAAATCATTATCATCGTTTAAGAAATTCTTGAGTGTGGTAATGTCAAGAAGTTAATCAGAAGAAGAGAGAGCCCGCATGATTCGCCACAATATTTCGACACCATTGAGAACACATAACAGTTTCAAATAAAACTGATTACTTCAGATATTTTATGAAATTACTGATCAAAAAAGTTTTGTTTTTTTCCAAAATCACAGAACTTTTCAGTTTTCTTTAAAATAAATGATAAATTAACAATATAGTATACTGTATTCTGAGGAATCACTTTAAAATTGTTATTTTTTTTTTTTTCTAACTTAACAATTATTGGCCAATACCACAATTGATCATCAATGAACAGCATATCAAAGTTTTTGAAACTCTCCCTAGCAGTTATAATCCATAGGTTATGCCCCATGTTAAACTGCTTCTCTTGGACCGGAACTGCTCAAATATTGTTGTAATGTCACTTATATTAAGGCAATTCTTTTGTATCAAACTTAATGTAGTGATTTAAAATATGGCTCATTTTGTAGAAAAATAAATTGTCTTTCAAAACATACCAAGATTTATATGAAATACAAGACAATTAGGTCAAGCAGAGCTTTCAAGGTGAAAGTGGACCAGAACTGGTTCAATGACTGTACTCTCCCCACCCCTGCCATTGAAAATTTGGACTTATGACGGTGGTCTATTGATTCAGGTCAGGTATGACTTCACACAACAAGATGGCATGCAAATAATTTCGGATGTTAAAATAGAAGGTTGAACTGAATATGGGACGAAACACATATTTACGATTTTAATAGTAGACGCAACGTACAGAGTTGACGCATCGATTTTGGAATCTCCTATCTATAGAATAATATGCTTCACTGTGCTATTCAATGGTTTTTACTTTTTTATATAGCTAAAATAATTTTTGGCAAAATTAGAACTTAGAGCGACCTATTTTTGTCTCTTTTGGGGAGAGCTTAGACTAAAAATTTAGACAAGATGCTTTGAGACGATCAATGGTTTCATGTACACCGGGGTCATGGTTCAGTTTCAATGGCCACGTTAGATAAAGTGATAGGGTCAATGGATGGTGATTTTATTCCGTGACTTTAATTCGCTCCTTTACCCTTATCATGCAGAATCAAAACCTTTCCAAAATCTAGAAAGTCGTCAAAGTGAGTCTGATGACATTTGTTGAATCGCAGATTGGACACCGGTGTCTTTTCCATTTCCATGGAATCAGAATTGAGTCGGACTATTTAAATGAGCCGATGATAATTTTCATTTGACGGTTACGGTCGACGTAAATTAATCAATCAATATGTGACCCCAACCTAAACCAATTCTTTGGTCTTTCATCGACATAAATTTTGTAGCCTAACTTCCAAAACGGAGCTATTCGTTGCATCGGTAGCCCAGTTACTGTTCCGTTGGCTTAGGCCCTAAAATAGGCAATGAAAACTGTATCACGCTTCGCCATTGATATATCAGATGTAATTTCATTCAGGAAAAAAGTTACGGATTTTAAAAATTTCACAATAATGTTCGTTCAAATCAACGATCATTTTGAACCCGTCTGCTACTTTAACGGAAAAACAAGTTTTGCGTTCAACGGATGGTGGCAGAACACTCACCAACGTGTAAAAGTTGCGTCCCTCTTTTCCAAAATGAGCACGTGCAGGCGGGGTACTATGTTTTTAATGATATAGATGTTTTGCTGGTCGAAATCATGAATAACAACATAAATGATTATTGCGAACGTTTCTGTCTTAAAATATCGACTGCTTTCCGTAAGAGTACTTCCTCTTAAACAGTTTTGTCGCCCTGAACGCACGGCTTTTAATATTCACGGTTACTATGTTAATTCATGATAATGTGACCCGGCATGTGAAAAGGGATATTTCAGAAATGAAACAAATTGATAACGAATGCCATTACTTTATAATATTGACGTCATAAGTTGGGCAAAAAGTTTGTCAGCGTCGCCCTTTCTGAGGAAAGAACGCACAGCCGTTTAGCAGTTTAACCATTCAACATCGTTGACACATTCAAATAGCAAAAAAAAATGGACCTTTGTGAGAACATTAGATTACAATTAGATTAGAAATTAGGAAATAATCTACAAATCAAACTCACACAATACATAGGACATGCTGGAGAAGCTAAACTACAACAGTAGGTTTCAAATTAGCTCTGTTTTTTCGCTAATACAGATCTTTAAAAAGTCCCTTTCTTTTTATATGTATAGATAAATCTGTAAAATACTATTTTTCGAAAATGAAAAACAATACAAGTAACATAATAAACAAAGTCACACCAAAAGCCAATATGTGAGAGATGACTGAGGTCAGACTTCGCCTTTCGAAAATAAAAAATAAATTGCAGAATAAACATTTTAGATACAAAAAAGAGAAAGGATTCGACAATGGGCTGTCACAGTCTGCGCAGTCTCTGATCAGCCCTGCGTTCGGGGGACAAAACGGTGCAGACAGTTTCCCAATTATACCCCGCTTTGCACGCAAACGCACGTGCAATGTTTGCACCTTTTTGTTGTCCTGGACGCAGGGCTGGTCAGAAACGTTTCGCTTTTCCCAGGAGACCAGCCAAACTAGTATAAAAATGATCAAGTGCGCGACATTTCCAACGGTTTCTCGATACATAAATCGAGGACTGGAGCCGGCCTGTGCATCCATACAGTCTGACAAGAGTCTTTCCTTTGCCGCTTCCTAGGTTTATTCAGCCGAAAGCAATCTTTATTCGGTCAAAATATACTCTTATTGTGATATCTTTTGTGTTCGCTTAGACTGTTCAATGTTCACGCATGTTTCAAACTGTTGGAAATGTCACGCACATGCCCAAATGTATTTTCAGCAATACCTACCTTGCGCCGTCGTTAATCCAATGTATAGGAACAGTAATATCCATCGAACCGTGTCCGATGCCATCTTTTGAATTGTCCAATTATTCCTTCTGCATTTAAGATAAATTCAGAAAGGAATATTCTCTGGATTCAAAGAACCCGGGAGGATCAAGACCCGAGTTCGAGCCCTGAAACCGGGAAGTTCCGTGTTGCTAGCAAAAGCAACAACGGGGCTCCTACTTCACTTAAATTAGAGTTTATACTCGGGATTGAGCCTCAAAGGCTACTGGCGAAGTCTCGAGTTATTTGCTTCAAACGACCTTTGATTGACAGGTTAGCTGAGCCAATCAGATTTCTCGTTACAAAGTATGTAAATTTCAGTTCCTGTAAGCCGAACAGTGACCCAGTTTCATGGCACTGCAATCAGTCGGTGTACCCCGCATGAAAGAGCGATAGCTGAAAAGCTCTAAAGAGCTCATATTTTTATAGGACATAAAACATTACAGCTGATACACATCGTCTTAATCTGAGACAGCATCTATGATTTACGAGTTTTTGTAAAGTTTTATTTCTGTAAATACTTAACTCGAAAACAAAAACTCTACACCATGGACGGGAAAAACAGATCCATACTTTTGACAGAGTGTGTGAAATGTGGAGAGCTACTGATACATTTTTTTGAATTAAAAAATAAAAAATGCCTCTAGCATCTTTAATTTTCAGTTTATAGTAAGTTTAGAGGACCCCGACTTAATAAATCTGAAGTCCTCCGTTCAGAAAGCAAAAACGTTAAGAAAATTATAAAAACGCGTTCATTGCGGGTTACCATTTCTCAAACATTTTGCGATTAATTTCATAATTTGAATCGAAGGGTAGGTCTTATGTGATATAGTATATCGCAGATGAATTCAGGCAAGATATCATTCCGTAAAATCTGAATTAAAAAGGAACCACGGTTATAAAGCCAAATGTTTTCACGTTTTTCTTATAGTAGCTCACCTGAGCACCACATACTCAAGACGAGCTTTTGTAATCATTGAATGTCTGCCGTGTGTCGTCAAAAATTTAAGTGTTTCACTCTAGAGGTCACAGTCACAGTCCAATCTTAACGAAAGTTTGTCAATATGTTTGTCAGGTCACAAGGATGGACCCTATTGAAAATGAGAAGGACTCAATGATATCACGGGGAAAATTATTTTCTTGTTTACACTTCAGAGGTCACAAATATGATCCAATCTTCATGAAAATTGGTTAAAATGTATGTTAGGTCAAAAGAACAAATCCTTTTGAAAATGGGAATGCTCCATTTGATATGTGTAGTGCTCGTAGTATAGGGGTACAGCGTCGGCCTCTTGACCCAAAAGAATTAGATTCCCTGGAGCGGCTATCGATCATGATTCTTTCATTGGTCTACACCGTCGGCGCGAGTACAGGAGAATTTTCCAGGAAGCAGAATCGCGAAGGATTAAAGTAAGTTGGAAGAACTTTTTCCCAATCGATGTAAAATAAATAGGTTTAAACGCAATGACAATTTTCTTGACTACACTCTAGAGGCAACTAATATTGGTCAGAATATTTGTAAGGTCACAAGTATGAACCTTTTTATAAACAGGAAGGACCCATTTGTTATCACGGGAAAATGGGCCTTGATAACAATTTTCTTGTTACTCTCAAGGAGCTATAAAACTTTGTTAGAATGAGTGCATAATCTCAAGAATTAACTCTTTTAAAAATTGTATTGGATTTTTTTTTAAGATATTCACAAGACAACAATAACAACTTTTGCTGAAAAAAAAAATGGATCTTGATAGTCATTTATTGAGTCTAAGAGAGGAAGTTTAGGGATATAGGACCTTCATGGTCCTCTTGTATTATTTAGTGATGAATTTCTTAGACATCCTTGTAGAAAAATTACCGTAAAAGCTCTGATACAACCCCGGGACTGTAAGAAGCATCACATTTCTATTAGAAGGGTTTCGGGTTTATTAGAGGCTATACGTGTGAAGAGGTTAGAAATTGGCCAAAAACGTAACATGCCGGAGATTCACTATAACTTCTAAAGGGGGTGTCACACCACAGCGTATGAGGGTAACGTATGCCTAGCGTATAGAATAAAGACAAAATCTTGTTCATACGCACAACTCTTCGGCGTTAACCCCCGCCATCGACAAGAAATCATTTTAAACGTATGGCTAGCGTATGAGCAGCGTTAAAGTAGCGTATGGCCAGCGTATTATCAGCGTATACAAAACGTTCATGAGCGTGTGCAAGCGTATTTGTAACGTACAACACCGTATGAGTAGCGTATGCCAGCGAGCGAGTAACGTATGGCTAACGTATGTAAGCGTATGACTAACGTATAAAAGAAGTGTTTCTTCATCGGCTAAGAACAGAGTGATGGTACTCAACAAAAGAAAGAAGACGAGAATGCTGATCAGTACATATCTAGATCTTCATCGCCAGTCACTAGATACTTCCCCGACCTCGGAAGACGATTCTTCCAGGTCCTCTACGCTGGAAAGGAAGTAAAGGACCAAAAGGAGGTCGTCTAGCCTCTCAACGGAAGAAGAGGACCAGATGCTTGATCGCATTTCTTAACTAAACCAAGAGCTGGTCGGTCATAAAGGCCGAAATGCCACCGCCTCCTTTGTTTTCCTCTTCCTTCGTCTCCCATGTCTTCTTTTTTCAACATAATACAAGGTTAAATGGTGACTTAGAAGAGCTGCATCCATCTTCTCTGTGTTGAGCTAGATCTACAACTGACTTATATAAAGTACATGTTTAAACCCGATTCGTTTTTGTGACCACTAATTTCAATAGAGCTGTGATCAAATTAGCGAAATTAAGCTCTAACGGTTCCAAATATATATTATGTCTGATAGAATTTCAATTTTCTGTCAGCGTATGACAAGCGTACTTGACCAATGAGTAGCGTTCGTGTAGCGTATTGACCTTATGCATACCGTATTAGTAGCGTACCTCTAGCGTATAGACCGTATGCATACCGTATGAATAGCGTATATTCTATACGCTGGCATACGCTGAACTTTTTTAACATGTCAAAAAATATTTTTTGGCCTCTGCGTATAAGAACGTATACCAACGTATACCAGCGTACTTGTAACGTACACGACTTATGAGTAACGAATGCCTAGCGTACATTAGCGTATGTGAGCGTATGAGCATACGTTCGCCATACGCTGTGACATACGCTGTGGTGTGACAGCCCCATTTGTCGAGATCAAAACCGAAGGTGATTCATGAATGAATATAATAAGCATATTGTAGAAGTGATGTTTACAATCAATGTTATGATACAATTAAAAAACAATTTTAGTTGACACAAAAACTTGAAATTTGGTTGGTTGGCCCATCGTTAGAAGTATCGTGGTTATCATTTGGTGAGGTTGGGTTTTTATAATGGTTCAAGTTTTCTAAAGATCTAGCAAAAAATAGCTGGTTTTGACGTCCAAAGATGGATGTGGGTTTATATTAGAGCATGGGGTTCTAATAGAAGTTTTACAGCATGCATTTTTTTCTTTCATTTCTTATGTTTGTACAGTAACATATTTTGTGGTTTTCCTTACTAATATGATGTATATGCATATGCCTCTACTACGAGTATTTTCCTAATAAGTGTCTATTTATCAGAAATGATTTGACAAGATGAATGAATTAATAATTAAATTGATAGATATAATTGTGGGAAAAAGAAGCGTCTTTCTCCATCCTTGTATCGTAGCATATTTTTATCTCGGTACATTCATCTGGTATTTTCAATGTAAATCAGTCGAGGAATTTTAAGAAACATGAAAAAAATAAACGAATGAATTAATGAGTGGGTGAATTTTACGACACGTCCACAGCTGAGGTCATTCAGCGAGTAAAATACAACCAATGAATGGAAAACCATAAACCTACCTTGGATCATCCAGGGCTCGTGCCGGGGTTTAAAATTGAGGAGTCATTGACTCCGTAACAAACTAATTCTCGAGTAAAAACTTATTTAAAAGGGGCCAATACAACAAAAAGAGCAAATAATGAACAAAATTTCGGAAGATCAAAAGACGATTGACCATTTCTTGTATCGAAAGATTGAAAGACAAATACCCTTTTCTTGTGAAGATATGAAGCCAGCGATTAATTTATAAAATGCAAAATAGTGTTTAAAATACATCATTGAAATTCTTAGTAATTAAATTCAGTTTTGACCCATAAAAAATTCTCTCAAGAGGGTCAAATTGACCCCATTGGGAGAAATATCTAAGGGTCAAATTGAGATGTATTCTGAATTTTCAGGGTCAAACCCCTGATTTACGGGTAAAACACTAGCCCTGTCGTCTTCGCAAGCCAAAAGTTTTAACTTCACTATGAAAGGAAGACATTTGACTTAAAACCCTTGGCTTGCGAAGATGACTTTGGATGAGTAGCATGAGGCTTGAGAAAAGATGACGTGGTCGTTCTGGCGTTAGAAATACTAGGGATCCATGGTTAGGGCACACACCTGCTATTAACATATTTCTGTTAAAGGTGGCATCAAACCTCATGTCGTGATCGAAAAAAGAAAAAGAAAAAAAGATCCTAGAGATTTCAATTGTGTCTTTCTGTTGGGGATACGCCTTTTTATGGACAAATGCGATTTTCAGGTCTTTACTTCCACAACGGGATTATGTAAGGTTATGAAAATCACGAAAAAATATTATTTTGACCAAAAGGCCCAGAGGGGGTTCGTGGGTTTCGAACAAACGAACCCCTCCGGTATCCAAACTACATGGTAGTGGACAAATTCAATCAAAACTTTGTAACGTAAGAAAAACTACCCCCGGATTTTATACAGGTGGTATCGCAGGAATTCGAAATACTAAAATTAAAGACATGTAATGCATAGAATTTGAGCAATTAGTCCCATAGTATCTCTGTTTATATAGATACGGAAACTATGGGACTAAATAACGATCCTCCTGGTTTCGCTGGTTTCACATTGATTTTACCGTGAAGAAACCTACGGATCATTCGATTCAGAGATCGTCTCAATGTGTATATTTAGGGTCCGTATTCGCTTAAAATGAGAGAATTTTCACGATTAATAAGTTGGGTTAGATTCCGATAGCCCCTTTTGTATAACGAATAATGCTCTGTGCAATATTTATTCGCGCATTTTATCCCGCATGCACGCTGTCTGACACAAGCCGGTTTTGTTAGATGTAGCTTTTTACCCGTCTAATTTCCGTCAATATGTGCAAAACGTTCATATACATCATGGAAAGGATTCGTGGGTGGACATTTTAACAGCGCAAACTTTGTTTTACTCATTCAGTTAGAGTCGGCTCATTTCCTTTCTGCACAAAAACATGCAGCTGTTTGTCTGCAAGCAGAGTTACGTGGGTAAACAAAATATAAAGACTGTGGTTCCAATTATATGAACCGTGTGTCAATCCTTTCCTTCACAGACAAAAGTACAAAACAACATAGGAAGGGATTACAATGTATTTCGCAGTGGCGAGCAAATTTGAACGGAAATTTCAAAATCCTTTTCGCATAGAATTCGAACTTTTGGTGATATTTCCTAACTTTAAAGGAAAATGTACTTCCCCATTGAAAGTCTTCATACCTCAGTACTTTTACTAGCCTTACAGGCGTTAAGTATAATCGATCGGGATTCCTAAATACTTTGATACCGTTTCTGCCTGTTGAATTGCTAGCGGAAGATAGTGACGTAGTATTTGCGGTCCGTCATGCAAATAAGAACTATTTGGAAATGATAATGGCCCCAGTGGATGTCAATCACGTTTCGAATTTCAAAAGTTCTTTCACAGAAAGATAGATTTATTAAATTTTTGACACATCGATGCGAAAAGGCTTTTTGGGCAGTCTGACTAGAGTCTATTATTTCCACACTAACAAGATAGTCCCCTTTCGCTAGAGAGATCATAATTATAAGGTTGTATGGGTGATTGTATATCTGAAATGGTTTATTTTATTGAATATTGGGCAATGGCGTTAAAAGAGTACCGCAGTGATTTATTGTAGCATGTACCTATGCATCCATAGCAATTACAGTCCTTCGTTCAAGATGACTAATCGGTGCAAACTGTTTGCCAATGAAACCCCGATTTGCACGCAATCATGCGTGCAAAGCGGGTTATCATTGGCAAACAGTTTGCACCGGTTTGCCATTCTAAACGCAAAACAGGTCGTAGGTCACTATCTTCTATTGACCAACCAAATTACTCAACTTAAACCAGGTTGACTCTTGACATCGTCGTTTTCCGACATTTTGTTTCAAACATATTTTTGGCGGCTTTAACGTCGTGGCCAGCATACAGCTTTTTCAATTCTAGATAAAAAGAAAAACAAACATATCTATTAAGATAGAAGATATTGATTGTTACAAATTTTCATTGCCAGCTCCCAATAACATTTAAAATAATCTTTAAATTGTCAAACCCAACTTTTTTAACTAGACGAGTCAAATTTTAAGTCTGATAATGGTTAAACTATTTTGTTACTGTTTTACATACGAACGTGTACTTTTCAAAGAAAGGGTTTATGTAACATTGAATGAATCAGTCTGTTAATGACGCTTGACGTTATGACGACGCAAGAATTTTTTACAAAATATATGAGTTTTTGACATGTCTGGAAATATCTTGTAACTCGACTTCCGCGCGGGAAACCCTTCTTGTTTTCTGACAGATGAGGGGAAATGAAACCGTCAATATGAATTTAACATCATATGATATATCATTGTGTGTTTTGTGAAGAGAAGTCCGTTTTCAATTTGATTTGATAAAATAAAATAGTTGTATCTATTTATATAAAATTGTATTTATGTTTTAGTATTAAGATTTGTTTCTCTTTTCTAAAGGGGCAATTTTTTGCGGAAATATTCAGATAATGATTTCATTGGATGTTAAATCGGTTTTAGTTTGCTTTATCGGGGCTTGTCTACAATGATAGACTGCAAATTCTTACACTTTTAAAACGCGTAACCCATAACCACAAAATGCAAGCGGCTGGATGTCTCACAGAACAGTAAACACCAAATTATAAAGTCGACTTAATGGAAGATAAAGTGCACACAAAGTGCTTTTTTAAGACATTGGCAAAAAATGATGGACATAAAACCAAAGCTTATTTCCTTGTATTCCAAAGTTCAAAGCCATGACTCAAAAGGAGTAAGGTGGGAGTTTAAAACGCTGAAGTTGCAGAACGTTGCATGTTCCGATAACGCATGAGGTCTATTGCTTTGCACTACAGCTGAAAAAGATTGCAATGTAATAAGAAAACGATAAAATTTGTATTATTATTAGCATTTTATCGTCTGGAGCAAAGAAGTGCTTCATACTCGGATTTCAGCAGTGATTCTTGTCAAAATTATGTTCTTGAACAGATGCACAACTCCACCAATTTCAACAAGGGACAAAATTATTTTTCGCGGCAACCGCCTTTAATTGAGCATCTTAAGAAAACTTACAAGAAGCAGGGTCATTTAGACATTAACAGTGTCACGGGTTATTTATAATTGACTATACATTTGTGTTCCAACAAACAGAAGGTCCCGGGTTCGATCCTCGACTGTTGCACTAATCCTCCCGACTATTTATACCCAACAAATGGGTTAGTAATCGTAGACCTATGCGGGATAGCAGCTGGAGGCTATGAAATGGTAGTACTGGTGTGAGAATTGCTAGGAAGCCATTGTTAGGTGCTCCAGACGCCTCGATATTACTAAAAGACTGTTGAAAGCGGCGTTAAACCCATACAAACAAATAAAATCCACAAAACAGAAATGGCTATCTTGAATGTCACTGATAATGAAATTGTTGTTGACAATTACTTGTAAACTTACAGACTGTATTTAGTACGCATAAGAAATTCCAAGAAACTGTAACAAAAAAATAATAGACTACATGAAGTGTACTTTAAGAAGTAAGAAGCTCATAATCAATTCATGAAACTAAATTATATTTTCAAATGATCAATAAAAATCGGCGATAGATTTAACACATGTATTATAAGGTTTCAGCATTCGTTCGGAACTGAAGCTTGAAACCAAAATGGTAATTTAGTCTTGGTGGAGACACCATCACCCACATTCAACGACAATAAATCAACAATTCTCTTGTCGGAAGATTTATACTTTATAAAAAGACGTTTTTGTACTAAAAATCAACGTAAACGCTGGATCCTATGTTTTTGAAACTCAAAACAATTTTAAAAGTCTCATTGTTGCGATTCTAGCGACTTTGAAAACCATATGATTCGATGATATTATGAAATAATCTTAGTTTAATACGGGACCATCTGACCGTACAAATCTGCGTAAATAAATATTAGAAAGAGGAAATGGATTCAGCAGAGGTCAATCGTACGACGGATTTCGAAAATAAATGAATATGAAGATAGAATTATTATTCTTTTGGTTACGAAAGGTTCGACTTTGGTCAAGCTGCGCAAATCGTGCAATCCGACCAGGGCGGACCTATATTAAAAGTCGCATTTCCGAGATTTTGTTGTTGTTGTTGTTTTTACATGACAGACTGAATATGCAATCAAGGTCTGAATTTACACATTCAGGCAAAAAAACTATACTTTTCACAAGATCTCAAGATGGTTCCGTTTCATAAGACGGGGCAAAAAGGCAAAATAAATATTTGAAAAAAGTGATTGGACCCAGTAGAGTTCAAAAAGAGGTCGCATTTCGAAAATAGTTGTATGGTAAGGTAGAATGGTCCCTCTAGATTCAGGTAATGCACGAAAAGCCAAAATTTTCGACCCTGGTCAGCCTGCGCAGCTCGCGCAGTCTGACCAGGGTTGATAATTTTCGTACTTACCAGAAGGACCCTTTTTTGACGATTCACATGTATAAAAAAAAGAAATGCCCCTCTTATTACTTTTAATGGATTAAAGACCAAAGGAATCTAGGTAAACAAACTATAACCAACTTCTTAATAGTGCTCAAGATGTTGTCGACATGTTTCCTGGCGTTTTTAATGAGGTGTTTTTTGGACCATTAATCTGTGACCTTTTGAACGGTCCATTTTCTGTATTTTCTTTAACGAGTTATTAAATTGTTATCCCTTTGATCAGCATGATAAAATATTTTTCAACACAATTTCCCGTAATCGCGATTCTTAAGCTGATAGTGGAGAATACGAGAGAAGCCCCACCCACGATCCGCACAAGTGTTGTTTGTAGTCATCAAAGTCAATGTAATTATTCATCTTTGAAACATTATCCAATCATTTTCATGTTGTCATTTTTTAATAAGGTCATACTTTTGGGTATTTTAGTTAATCTACAACAATCATTGTGGGCGTTTTCTTTAAGTCTAAGCGAGATAGAATTCAAAACTTTCACGAGATGTAAGATTGAAATCGCATAATCGGCAACTTTACGATGGACGCACTATAAACAGAGCAGATAAGTAAGATTACATTATCTGTGAGCGCTATGTGTTAGGGAACGTCTCAACAGAGTCGGCAAGCTCCTGTATTCAGTAAATCTCTAACTTATACACTAGATTTGCCTATTTTCACGCACGACTGCAGCGCAATTATTAGATGGCGGCGATTTTACTCGCTTAATTCAATAATATAACAGTTTCGAATCGAGTTTTCTTTCAGTTATACAATCAACATTATTATAAATGCCGAACCTACCCTATTTACTCACTATTACTGTCCTCTACAGTCTGAAATATTTTTGTTTAATATCTCCATGATTGTATACTGCATATATAACTGGGTAAAATAAAGGGCCAACTTATTTCTGACCCTGGGCGGGTACCGTTGCTCGCAATATCAGAGTTTATCTGAGAAAGCGGGCTACCAGCTCTAGACTGGTCTACATATCGACTATCAGAATAGCATAGACTAGGCTATTCTGATAATCGACAGCGAGCCCAGTCTACACCCGACCCGAAAGCGGGCGAGAAAAAAGTTGGCCCAAAAAGTATGTTAAGTTATGTTTAATGGCAGATATACTGAAGATTGATCAATATGACGCATTTATCAATGTAAATTATATTGGCACGGTATACAAGCACCAATGATTATACAAGAAGGTAAATGTCCACCTGTTGCCGTCTTTATTTCTGATGCCTTAAAGTGGGCCGTATATAGATCTATTACCATAATCAAGCAATGCCCAAAGCATTATCTGACCGGAAAAGATACTTTTAGCTCGAAAGGAAGTTTCTCGTGCTCTTCGTGTCATTCGGAACACCACTCGGCCAATCTGACGATCGTTGCAGTTTACGGAAATGGCCGAGTGATGTTCCGAATGCCCCTCGTGTATGTGTAGATTAAGATTGTTTTCTTCATGGATAATCTGGAACGTCTGTGAAAAAAACATATTAAATATAACAAGGTCAACCAGAAGCACTACCCAGAAAATGTGACCCGTAACACGGAAAGGGGTCAATTAGGAAGAACGAAAATGTGTTGACCTCGGTCACCTATCCGTTATGCGCAAAATGACCATGGTAAAAACTTTCCGCAAATAAAATATATCTTTTTATCTTGAATATCTTTTTTTTAACTTCCTATAAAATTCTTTTCGAAATCTGCACTGTGTATAGAATGGCAAATCGGTGCAAATTGTTTGCAAATTATACCCCGATTTGCACGCACACTTGCGTGTTTGCACGCACACTTGAGTGCAAAGCGGTTTATTATCTGCAAACAGTTTGCACGGCTTTGTCATCCTGAACGCAGTGCAGTTGCCTTGTTGACTTGTGTTGGTTCCAAACCATTTCTAAAAGATTTATATTACGGATTTCTCAGACTGTCCCTATACTAGTTTATGATAGGCCACATTTAGAAATTAAATACTGTAAGATGGTTTGAACATTCTTAAAGCAATATACACGGAAAAGTTTCGACTCTGGTCAGTGTGCGAATTCACCTTTACGGATCACTGACATATGATGATTTTGATTTCCGGATTTCAAAACTCAGGCACCCACAAGTTTTACAAAATCGAAAGGGGGGGGGGGGGGGGGGCAACGCCAAGACTGGCGATCTTCCCATCGACTTTCGGTAAATCTAAATCGTTGAAATTAAGAGGTAGTTTGGAAAGAAAATGGTAACAAATCCACAGAAATGTCACAAAACAAGAGAGGCGCATAAAAACAGGGGAATGCACGTTTCAAAAATACCTTTCCTATAAAATAAAGACCCAAATTCTAGATTTTTTTTCTTGCTTCATTGTTATCTAATAACTGTGTTTTGTCTTAGGGTGAGTAATGGAAAAATCATGTAACTATAAATCTAGTGGCCTCGTCTTACATCTTGAACTAAGGAAAAGGAGAACATTTCTGTTAGACAAACTAATGTTAAGAGTTGAGATTTACTTTTCCCTTGTAACTTATCGCTTCCACTATTTATCAACAAGATTTAAACGTTTGATAAAATAAATCATCAACAGTGACGCCGTTGTGTAAGTTTGAAAAATGACCTACATACATACTTCATGGCTTATCGGGCGTACTTTTCGTCCCTTTACTATTCGAGTAATTGTTTAAATGGACGAGAAAGGCACACGTGAAATTGTTGAAAATGTCACGCACATGCTCAAATGTGTTGTAGAGAAAGGTTAAAAATCTTGTTTTTTACTACTATTGGATTCTTCCAATGACACCCATATTTTCCTTATTTTTCACCTGAATTTCGGTGTAAAATGTGGAAAAGATCAAAAGGTGTTAAATCCACTAAAAAACAAAGTATGGCCTGTATTGAACATCCCAACACCAACACTCATGATAGGTTAAGTGTAGACTGGCCTGAGTCGTTTTTGTTTGCATTTTTGTTGTAGAGACGGGGTAAAGACTTTATCGCGTTTATTACCCTATTGAAAAAAAATGAATAAATACTGTAAAGAACAGTCTGGCGGCTAGACTAGGTAAAGTGTAGCGCTAGTGAGATAGTGGCCGCTGACCGAACGTTCCTTGGCAGAAAACAGGTAATTTAGAACACGTTTATTGGATACGCCTGTTCATTAAAGATAGGCATCTGTTCTAAAAAGGCTCTTAAAAAAGTTCTTTCATGTTGACCCTTTTAACGCGGTTTATTCAATTTATTTCCCCAATATCCTTTCGACAGTGTACAATATTACAGTAGGATAGGTAGTCCAGCGCTGCGTTCAGGATGACAAAGCGTTTCAAATTGTTTGCCATTTATATCCCGCTTTGCACAAAAGTGCACAGGCAAAGCTGGGCACATAAAATACGGTATAATTGGCAAACTGTTTGCACGTTTGGTTTTTTTTTCCTGAACTCAGGGCTGTTGAACGTATACAGAATATACTCAACGTTTTCAGGAAAAAACTTCTTAAAGTAAAGTTTCATCAAAATCGAAATGCTGATTTTTTCATTTGAATATTTCTTTTTCCACTTTCAACGATCTATCAGTTATATCGCGGCGGCTGGAGTACCTTACAATGGTTTCAATGGCATACAAAACGAGACTCTATCTCTCTTGAAAGCAAACCTGCGTTCAGGATGACAAAACGGTGCAAACTGTTTTCAAATTAGACCCAGCTTTGCACGTACGCGTGCAAAGCGAGGTAAAATGTAAAATTGGAAAACAGTTTTCACTCATGTCATCCTGGACGCAGGTTTGCGTTTTGACTTAACGAACCTTTAAACACTAAACAAACCCTAAAGGAAAGAACCGTTGCTGCTTGCCGGCCAAACCCGGCAATCATGAATTGTACATAGTAATTTTAATGATACGGACTTTAATAATGCACAGCCACTGACCTTATAATAACAAAAACAATAATAATCTTACATTAACTTTCCAACAATTCCACATATGTAGACCGTAACAACGATTTGGGTCGAAATATCTGGCTATTTGTAAAGTTTCATAATCTGTTTAATTATTCTAATTCGAATTTAATTTAAGTGTTTATTTTCATGTGAAAGTCCCCCTGCTTTGCTATATTATTTTCTCTCTTTTTTCAAGTTAAAGCCCCCAAAGACCAATGTGGGAGTGCAGTGGAAGGGAACTTTGACCTTGATGTTTGAGCCGATGATGTGCGTGACGTTTCTAAAAAAATAAGTTCACATGCGCGTAATGTTATAACGCGGATCAGCCTCCGCTTAGTCTAACCAGAATCTGCACTATGCGCTTAACGTATATCCACGAGCTAATTACACCTGTTCGCCGTGAATTGCTTTTTTAATGCATTATTTATTGATAATTATCCAGGCAGCTCAATGTCTGTCCATCCCGCACACACGAATTTGTTGTAAATGTCACGTGCACAGGCTCGTGAACATTTGATGTCATCGAAACATAATACGAACAGCTTGGACTGGCATAAAAAAATATTTTCATACCCTTTTGTAACCGGCTTTTTTACAGGGTAGGTCTAGGGGAAAGAAGTCTTCCGAATAAACTTAAAATACTATATCTATGATTAATCCCCTTTATTGGCAACCCTTATTTTGACTATGATGCGTATGTTCCGCGTACATCTTAATTTCACATCTTTGTGCTTTAGACTTTGTCTTGTTCAAGGCTGATTTCCTGCGGATTTCTGACAAATAAAAAAAAAATGTAATATAAATTTAAATCGACATTGTCATTTTTCAAGCGCTTTTAGTTTGGATGACCTGTCGACGAATACGAAAATGTGCTGGTCATCTATCCGTAAAATAAGAATAAATGTTACGACGTACTTCTATTTTTTAAGCGTTTTCAAAATTGATCATATGTTTCCACAATTCCTCACTTTTTGACATACTTAAGTAGACAAATAAATCAAAACAACAACAAAGACACCTTTCATTTGAGAAAGAAAATTATTTTCTAGATGCCTATTTAGTTTTAAGATGGCATTAAATAGATCTAATCACATAAACTAGTTTGAGAGATGAAATAAGTCTACTTCAGTGACGACCTAACTTTATATAGTAATGTCTTTCCGGTCCAAATTTATTGTCCTCACCGGGTGTGTGATGGCTGGCCATCCAGCAAATAACGTAGAATCTGGATTTCGAGATCTTTGAATGTTAATGTTGAAGAAAATGGAGGTGCACATAGTGTTAAAATTTTACATTTATTTCTGAAGAACTTTGAAGGCATAAGCCAAAAAATAATTAAAAGAGTTAAATTGGAGATTGCTTTATGCTAATTCCATACTAACTGGAATACTTATTAACATTGGAAGTTGAAATTTATAAACATAGTTTCTTTTTTATACTACGCGAATTTAAATTATCTTTAAAGGACGACCAAAACAAAAAAAAGGATAAATTTTACATTATCTTATCTATATTAGTTTTCTGTTGCAAATTCTTTTCATATTAAAACTGTTATATATATTATCACCGCTATGATTAAAGCGGATTAATGTTAAAACATTTTTCATCATCACCCGGCCACACTGAACTAAATGTTATTCTGTCTCTGATTTTGCAATACAACAGCATTTGAGCACAATACAAAATATACCCTATGCGCTCTCCTGCGCTCTTTAGGCTTCCACTTAAAACTTGCAATGTAATCGGAATCATTGGAATAATGTCAAAAGTGAGTTTGCTAAAATTGTTTGACGACTTTACCAAATCAAGTTTTACTGAGCAACTTAATGATACTGGCTTTAAATGAGACTGTTTATACTGTACAATCTGCTATTGCCCTTATTCAAGTATAGTTACCATAAAAGTACTTGTAAAACTTTTAAAGTTTAATTGACGCACTTATGCATGTTATGTATGCTGCACAAACGTAAGCAAAAACGTCACGGTAGATGTTCAACGGTGTGCCGCGACGTGTTGAGGGAGGGTGTCAGTCAACTCGTTCCTCAGTCAACTGGGCAGGTTGAGGGAGGTGTTCACGGCGGCAATCTTAGAATCATGAATAGATTAATAAAAAGGAGAAAATGAAAAAAATGTAAGCAAATTTATATTAAAAACAGATAAAAACAAGAGGACCATGATGGTTCTAGATCGCTCATCTGAGTCTCTTTGATCACTGGGACATCACATCGATTAAAAAGGCAGATGCCACAAAGCAGATAATTTCTACATAAAACCAAGTTTCACAAAGTTTGGGCCATTTTTTGGCCATAAGAGTTATTTTAAGTAAATTATCATTAAGACTCCTTTTCCTGTGATGTAGCATGAATCCTTCCCATTTCCAACAGAGTTCATTCTTGTGACCTGGCAAACATTTTGACCAAGTTTCTTGAAGATTTGGATCATATTTGTGGCGTCTGGAGCTCTTACAAGAAAATTGTCATTAAGGCCCCTTTTCCCGTGATATGGCACGGATCCTTCCCATTTTGAAAAGAGGTCATCCTCATGACCCAACAAACATTCTGACTAAGTTTCATGATGATTGGACCATATTTGTGGCTTATAGAGTGAAATAAAAAAAAATTTCATCAAGGCCTTTTTTCGTGATACGGCAAGAATCCTTTCCATTTTCAACAGGGTTCATCCTTGAGACCTGACAAACATTCTGATCAAGTTTCATGAAGATTGGACCATATTTGTGGCCACTATCTAGAGTGTAAACAAGAAAGTTGTCATTAATGCCCCTTTTCCCATGATAAAGCACAAATCCTTCCCATTTTCCATAGGATTCATCCTTGTGACCTGGCAAACATTCTGACCAAGTTTCATGAAGATTGGACCATATTTGTGACCACTAAAGCGTAAACAAGAAATTTGTCATTAAGGCCCCTTTTCCAGTGATATGGCACGGATTCTTACCATTTTTAATAGAGTTCATCCTCTTGACCTAAAAAACATTCTGTCAAAGTTTCATGACGATTGGAACTTGTCATTAAGACCCCTTTTCCCGTGATATGGCACGGATCCTTTCCATTTTAGCAAGGGACCGACCACGCAAGAATTATTTCTGCCAAGTTTGGTTGATTTTGACTCAGAAGTTTAGGGGGGATATTGTTTAAAATAATTGTTGACGCCGTGATGGACAGACGGACGCCGAAAATTGATAGATCACAATAGCTCCATTGAGCACTTCGTGCTCAGGTGAGCCTAAAAGGTTGAAAGAGAGAGAATATTCATCAAAAATAATAGATACAAAGAAGAAGAATGAAGAAATTATGAAAATATTACATTGGTCGGGTTAAGTACTTTTGCTTAATAAAAAGTTGGAGTCGTAAACTTCCGGCGAAAATGGAAACTCTAAGATCGCTAACAGGTCCCTTAGTCCTTGCTCGCACAAGAGCACCAGATCTTGAAAGTGTTAGAAAATTAAATTGCTGGTGAGATAAGATATCAATAAGGACTTTCTTTGTTCTTTATCCTCGTAGTGCTGTGCAGAAATTCTTTGGACGAGGCTTTGCATCCCTCCTTCCTGCGATAAGATTTTTTTCCATTCATCAAATGAAAACGATTTTCTCCTCGGAATAAAAATACTTACTTGATATAATGAGGCTTTTTATTACCTCATACTTCTCAGGTTGATTGATTTTTGATGAAGATACACATAGGCACTTGGATGCGGGCTTTATTAAGATTTTACCAATATAACTCATCTTTAATAAAGAATATCCTCCAGGTACCCATTTTCACGCGACCCAATAGTCACGCACTATAAATATTCGGTTGATTATGAAGCCAACTCAAAACTAAATGGAACAATCTTCTTATTTCAATCTAAATAGTCCAATTCTGATTTGAAAAATGTTAGAAATTTTACTTATTAGTAATTTCTTGTATTTTTTAGCATAGTTTAAAACAATAGGGTCAATTAATCTCATTTTTCTTATGTCCTAATTTGTTACATCCTAATAAGTCAACTTTTTTCTTGGTTATCCACCTAATGTGGTTATCTTTTTATATTTGGTATTTGTCGTCATCTGGGGCTTTGAAATGACACAAGAATTATGTAGTGGGTCATTAATATGAGGATTATATGGGTAGATAAACATATAGGGGTCCTTATATTGATTGAGAAAAAAAAGGGTGACATTCTTACCTTCTAGCTGCGATGCTTTTCTAACATTTTGATGTCTTTTAGATAATATAGATTTATGAAAAATGGATTATTTTATCAGCAAATATCTTTTTAATTTCAGAAACAATAACATAAACTCCAAGTTCGGAAAAATTGTTAATGCTAAAGTCAATTTATGGGGAACCCCTTTTCAAAATAGGGATTGACTGACCACTTTATGTCAGTTGGAATATTTGGAAATCTATAATTCAATATAGAAATCATTATGGGTTTACAAACATCTTTTTTTGAAGAATGGGTCAGAAAATTGTTGTTAATTAATCATAGGTGGTATTTGAGACCAAAAACAATTTTTTTCTCTAAATTTTTCACTTTTATTCTAAGTGCGTGAAAATTGGTTCTCTTTTTACTGATCTGTCATTTTTGGTAGTTTTTTTTAACACCAGTGACTTTTCTATAAAATAGGTACAATTGACAAATTTCACGTTTTACTGAGATGACAATATGTAATCAAAGATAAAATTATAATAAAATATGTTCTTTTAATTCCAAAAATAATTTTATTTGAATAATTTCCCTTATGTGCGTGACTATGGGTTCTTCGTGGTTACACAAGGTAGTGCAGCCGCCATGTTTAAGAGAACGGATGTTTTTACAAGCATCTTTGGCTACCGTCACAGCGCGTGTTTACTCGTGAAAATCGAGTACCAAATTGCATGTAAAACATCTGTTCCCTTAGAAAAGGGCGACTGCACTACCTTGTGGATATATTTATTATAGTGATTCATGTAAGTTCTTATAAAATCATGAATCCAAATGCCTATGGAAGATACATATACTTTACTTAAAAAGTTACCAGGAAATTTCTTTTTTTTTCTGAATGATACAGTCAACTAGCCAATAGCCGATCATGACCAATAGCGGATCACTTTGATTTCCATCTTCAATTACTTTCACTTGCAAATGCCGAAGAAGAAACTAATATTCTATCCCAAGACACCGTCCATCTCTTCGTAGCATAACAAAATTTTGACAGTTCACATTGTTGTTGTAGTGCTTCAGACCGACGAAACGCTAGTCAAGCATCTGTTCGACTGAAAGATTACGTCATAGGAATTTCAAAGAAAATAATTCGTCTGCAAAATTGAAGGCGAGTAAATGAGTACAACTTCAAATAGTGGATGAAATCATGAAAAGGGGGCATAAATTGTTTGTTCACTATGCTTTCGCATGGTTTTATCCACCTTTTTGTGCACAATAAAAAGAAACAATCCCCAACCCTTACTCGCCATTAGCGGATCAGCTGTGCGCATCATAGGGGGCGTCTCAAAATAAGCAAACCAAATATTTTGTAAAGATAACCGCGCCGAATCTAGCTACTTATGCATTTTGATTTAATATTTTGAAGTTCTTGAAGAAAAAAAATGATAAGAAATTTTATCGATCCCAACTCTTATCTGGTTTTGATTAATTCTGAAAACATTGTATTAAATTGAGAAATGACCTATATTTAGATTATTTATCTGTTAAGCAATTTTGTTGTTTGACAGCAGTAGCTGATGAAATTTCCTAGAATTTTTGCAAATCTCGCCGTTTTTTTTTTAAATACCAGTACATTGAAAGATCGGGATAATATTGCTTGACCATTTTCCATCTGTCTGTTTGCAACACTTCACAAAAAACCCCAACATTGCCAATTGCTGCAAGGTTATTCAAGATACCATGTTCATAGTTGGTATAATGTTAGATCTCAATAGTCCAGATAACAAGGTCAACCTCATGTGACGAGGTCATGAAAATGGCCTTTTCTGGGGTATTCGTCTTTCACAAAGACTTTCTTTTTTTGTAAAAAAAAAAGTGTTTTAAATTGTTCGTTGAGTCTAAATGTTAAAGGGCTATAACATTGGTAGTTTTTTTTCCAAAAATACCTTAACTAGATCTACGTCTTGAATGAAAAAGGTGCTATTTCGGAGATTACAAGAAGTATCTGGCCGTAGATATCAGATTTTCTACCTATATAAATGTATCAAACCAGAGGGGAAAAAGTGTTGAAAATTTTGAAAAATTGGCCTAAATTATGGTGGTTAGAAAAGTAATTGCTTTTGGGGTATTATTTAATCATTTTTAGCTCGGCTGTTTTCGGAGAAAACCCGAGGTATTGCTATAGCCTCCGTGTCGTCGTCGTTGTCGTCGTCGTTGTCGTCGTCGTCGTTGTCGTCGTCGTTGTCGTCGTCGTGCGAAAACTTTGACATTTTGTTATATCTCTGGTTCTACTGAAGGCATTCACTTGAAACTTGGCACACATGTTTACCATCAAAAGAGCAACCTATTCTATCAAGGAGGATAACTCTAGATGCATTTTGTGCAAATTATGCCCCTTTTTCGACTTAGATTTTTTTCCCACCATCCAGCACTGGACAGCCGAGCGTAGGCACCCGTAGGCGGTGCTCTTGTTAATCGATCTACAACTCTAATGTTTTAAAGATACTTAGATACTTTTTTTAAAAAAAGAAAACGGGACTGTAAAAGAAGCCTAGGTTTGCTTGCCACACACAATTTCTTTAAAGATTTTATGTCATCAAGTATGTTTAAGGCCCCATCACTTCCCATCAGTTGTCTGCAGCCTCTATCAAAATTTGATACAGTTACAGTTACATCATGAAAATAAGTTAAAGGCATTGTTGTCAACAATACCAGAAGGTTCTGCAATAGAACTGCTCTAAATAAGTGTTTAGATTCACTATATCGCAAAACAAAAAAAATGATTTGCCACAAGGATAAGTGTAAACATATGATGGATTTTTGAACCATGCTTGGCATGGGCCAGGAAAACAAAGTCTACATGATCATTTGGTTGTTACAAATTACTTTTTGTTTCCCATGCTAATTTCTACCTAGAATAAGAAAAGTTTTTTAACAATACATGTCGTCGTTGTTATTCTAAAGTCTCGTAACGACAGCTTTGATCAAGCTGTAGTTACAAAGTGAAAATTTTGTCTGGTAACAGGTAGGTGGTTAGAACTGTCATTCTAGTTGCAAGTGTACAAGTGATATCTATTTCTCTCTTTCAACTGAAAATGTCCATATTTTCAATTTTCCATAACTGAAAAAAAGTGATACTTTTAAATAGTGGTACAGTGCTTTTTTTTTTTTATATTTAAACCAGCCCAAAATTGTGTCATGTGTAAATGGGTAGTTACTGAAGCAAATGTTAATTTTATGATTTGAAAAATCAGGAATTGTAAATGAAAAATGATAGGATTACATGTAACACTTTGTTACAATGTTACACAGAAGGCAATTAATAGAATATTACAAATTCAAATTGATGCAGTCTAAAAACCAGTCTAAAAACGTAGTTTAAGTTTGGATTGATGTAATATATAAAAACCTTTGGTTTTATACATTTTTTAGACAGTTAAATTTTCAAAATGTTCATTATTTGTTAATTTGTGTAGTAAGAAGCTTAATAAATAAATGTCTGCTCAATGATTTCATTTGTCCTACTCAATTAATATTGGAATGACAAAATTATTGTAAAAATCACTTCTAAAGGAAGAAAACGTGTTGGTCTGACAGTGATGACAGGTCAAAATCATTTTGAGACAGCCCCCAGAGTCATCTTATCACGTGATCAGCTATTGGCCAAATTGATCCGGAAATGGCTAATTTACGTATACTACTATTTCCCGGACGATGCAGCTGTTTTGATTGATTGACTAAAGATGTATGTTGCACTTCAAAGTGTACAAATTTTACTGCCTCCTAAGACCAACATCGGGATTCTGTCACGTTTCTTGGAAAAATAATCAACAAAGTTCTCACTAGTGATCCGCAATTGGCCAGTTGACTGTACCTTTTCTCTAAATATCAGAGGTATTGACCTGCCCTGTGTTCAGGATGACAAAACGGTGCAGAGTTTTTGTGAATTATAAGCGGAATTGCATGTACACTTGCGTACAAAGCAGGGTATTATTTGTTAACAATTAACCTAGTTTTGTTATTCCGAACACATGGTATCCTGTGAACTCAGCTTGTTAGAAACTTGTTAGAATATGCTATATTTGCCTAATTCTGTGGGTTTTTCTAAAAATAGCTCTAGACAACTGTGATGATGTCATCTAAACAAAGAAAATTGGAGCTAGAAAATAACTTGCTCATTTTGTGTTTGTGTTGACACCATCAACTTATGTGTGACTTCCTTGTTTTTCGAATAATTGAATATTTGATAAGGAACTATTAATAACATATGAAAAACTTGGTTTTCCTTTATCCGTGGCCTGTTACAAAAATTAGTTAAATTACGAACAATACTGGGATGACACCTGATATTGGATGCTACACATGCATAGTATGTCTTAAGTCTCGTCCTTAAACTCGGACTTTAAAAGATGTGAAAAAAAATACTTGAATCTGTTCATTTTAAAAGACTACCATTTTTAAATTCAAAAATTCCGAAAATTTTAGATAAAAGATTGATTATGTTGAATTTTGATGGTCCAATCTCGTTTTCAAAACAAATTTGATCAAACCATATGAATAATGCTGTCAAAGAATAATCTGTGAAGGAATTTAATGGTTCCTTTCTTCCTTCAATATTCTTTCCAATAGCCATGGATAAAAGACAACCCACAGCTTTAGGCATATCAACCATACTGGTTTATTAGCAGACAATATAATTACATGTATGATATGGCAAAGCAGAGTTCCGTAGTTCAGAAAATTTCTATTTTATAGTGCAGATACCTTATTGCTTATGTGTTCCTTTTTTTCTTTTGATTTTAATTAAGTTTATGTATATGAATAATATTTCTATTTGCCATGTGGGGAAAGTCAGAATTCATATTATTCATTTTTGCAATCCATTACTAAAATAGGATCTATAAACAGAAGAAATACATATACTTTTTACTCTACATCTTTTACTCTTCATCTTTATACCTGTAAGTATAATCTTATACAGGAAAAGTTAACAGGACAAGTTGACAGGATGACTTTTTCACAGGACAAGTTGACTGTGAACTGAACACATGGCTGATTTTTAGTATGCATGTACATGCAATGCCTCAGAATGTTTGTTTCACTATTACAGGGGCTCTGAGATAGAAGATATAAGTATTGTGCGCCAGATGCCAAATCTTGAAGTATGCAGTGTGAGGTACTGTAAATTGGGCTTTATCAGCTGGAGTTTTATTTTTGCTATTGTAAGCACCAGACTGAACACAAAAAATAAAAAATATCAACATTTTTTTCCCCTTAATAGAAATCAAATGGATGACACTTTGTAAACCAACCATGGTGCATTATAGAAAACAAAGACACTAATCAGCTGGGCAGTAACTGTGCTAGCATTTCAATGTCAGTAGTCATTTAGCCCTTAATTGTCATTTTATGGGGCAAAATATGATGAGCAGGCTTCACGGAATACCCATATTTTTTACCAGACAGTGGGTCTGGTAAACTTAGAGTTTTAACCAGACAAAACTAAATTCCACCAGACTGGACGATACAACACATTGTGGATGTGGCTGGATTTTACCAGTCATTTGGTCCTGTATTCATGCACAACTTATCGGACTGGCATGATTTTGAACCAGAAATGTCAGTGGGACCGGCGGTATTTCGTGAAGTCTGGATGAGTGGATAATAAGTTCAATTATTTTGGGGTTGTGCTGGTTGTTTTCTTTCATAATATAATATCCCCTTCATATGAGAAATTCATATGATATGTGTAAAGATATGCAGGAGACAGTTAGATTCAATATATAAATAAGTTAAAACACTATAAAGATGCAATTCTGAGTATCAAAAAAGTCTAAGTGACCACCTAAAAAAAATAGGGGTAAAAATTATCATTTAAAGATTTTTGAGGGTCAAAGTCCTGGTTTAAGGGTCAAATACAAGCCCTGAACTCTTATTAGTGCCTTTATTTTCTCTACATGGATTATTTGTTTCTTCCACCATATACTATTTCTGTAATCTATGTTGAACTTGATCTGATTATTGAGGCATTCTTATAGCATGGTTTAAACATTACTCTCCGGCTTAAAAATGAACTTGCAAATAGGTCTTTTCAGTACATTTCAAGTTACCATGTAGTTCAGACATTATTGGACTTGTCTTGATCCTTGTCACGCTGAATATATTTTGGCTGAAAATTTTCATCAAAATCAAAGGGCAAAAAGCACTGAAAGTACCAACTGTAGGCCAATTTTCATTTTGAAAAACTAATCTATTGAAAATTCTGGTTTTAAAATAAGAAACAGATGGTGTAGACTAACATCAGACTGCACATATGTGCAGGCTGATGTTGGTCTATAGCTCCTGCCAAAGCAGGAATATTCCTGGTTCAGCATGACAAGGGTTAAAAATCTTGTGAGTCTGGTTAGCTCTGTAAGTCTTTCAAAGGTGAAAGTGGGGTTATTAGTTTGATCTCCTGATTGCATAACTCTCATCAGCCATCTGACAAAACTCACTATGACACATGTCATTTGTCTCCCACTCTAAAGAGAGAATTATTAGTAGCATGCCTAAGTTGTATGGGCAGCTGGTGGCTTGGGTATAATGTTGTGGTTGTTTGGGTGTGAGAAACAATAGGAAGCTTTAGGTAGGTTTACCAGCTTCCCCCAATATAACTGCAATAATGTTGAAAGTGGCATCAAACCACATACAAACCAAACAAACATAGGCATACAAAATCTTTTATGACAAAAAAATGAAAGGAAAAATATTGCAACCATGGTTCAATCACTGTACATATGATATACATGTATTTCTAACAGTTTTAAAACTGGTTGTTTCAAATTTCCTTTGCAGTGTGAATGATATAACAACTCTACAGGACTTTTCAGAGTGTGAAAATTTACAAGAACTTTATATACGCAATAATAAAATTGAACATTTATATGAAATTTGTCATTTACAAAATCTTAAGAAATTACGGATATTGTGGCTAGCAGATAACCCATGTGCTGCAGGGGAGAAATACAGACAAACGGTGCTCAGAAATCTTCCAAATTTACAGAAACTAGATAATATAGGTAATGATTTGTGACCCATCCTGCTACAAAGGAACCATCTGGGAACTCCATCAAATAGATATTTGAAAAAGTGATTGGTTCTAGTACAGGTAAACCAGAGGTCGCATTTCAATAAATCTTTTATGGGAAGGTACATAGATTATTCTAGATTTATAAAATTAATAGAGTGTGAAAAAATTCAGCCATTAAATCAGTCGGTCTCTCAGTCTGGCTATGATTGACACTACATACTGCCAAGATGGTCCCTATTTAGGGACTGGTCACATTTATTATACCCCTGTATCGATAGATGGGGGTGTATTGTTTTTTTACCTGTTTGTTTTTCCGTTATTCCGTCTGTCCAAAGTAAAACTTGAACATTGGCTTTTAATTTTGAATGCTTAGCGATAGAGCCTTCATATTTCATATGATTATTGCCTGGGACAAAACCTTTCCATTGATACCATGTCAAGGTCTAGGTCTTTTATTGGTGGAGGTCATTTCTCTATATGCTATATAGTGGAAATTTGGAAAATCATTTACTAAGAACCTAATTGATGGATATCAACCAAATTTTACTGGAATGATCCTTTAGTCTACCTTTGTCAGTTGTCTTTTATGCTTGGTGGTCATTTCTCTATATGTTTTACAGTGGAAACTCTGTAAATCATTTTCCAAGAACCTAACAAATGGATATCAACCAAATGTCACTGGAATGATCCTTGGGTGACCCAAGACTACAAAAAACTATCGTAAATAGATAAAAAAAAATGTCTTTAATTGACCAAAGTTATTTCTCTGATTTTTATTTAGTGGAAACTTGGAAAATCAATTTCTGAAACCTTAAAGATGGATATCAACAAAATACTAGACCTTTGGAGCAAATCAGCTACTCAAGCAGCTCTAGTTTTATAATAGTTGATACATTTACATGTACATGTACTTGTCTTTGCCACATGGAACTTTAGGAAGCATAGTATAAAAATCATATTTGAGCCTATTGGTGACATTTCAAACAATTTCACATGTGCATAAAGCTAAAGACTCTGATCAGCCAGTGTTTCCACACAATCTAATCCAAGTCTTCAGTGCATATTCAAAAGGGAGATTTTTCAAACCTCTTTTATTAGGATAATATCTTAATGTAATGTGCAGCAGGCCAGGCGATTGAACGTATCTCATCATGCACACATGAAACTGTTTCTCATTTATATTCAAAGTTGTTCAAGATGAAGAGATAGAAACTGCTAAGACAGAAGGTGAAGAGCTTTCATTGCCCAATACAGAGGAAGAAGAGGCGGAGTCGAAAAGTGTTCTAGCCAATGGGGATTCAGCTTCAGGTGATAAGGAGGAGAATTCACTACCAAAAGATCCAATCACATTAAGCTGGGAGGAAACAAAGTATGTATATTCAGTTTAGTGAAGTTTGTTTCAATGAGAAAATATAGAAAAGCAAATAAATACATCAGTGATGAATTAGTGCAACCTATAACTGTCAACCTCCAAATCATAATATGTTCCATCTCTTTTATTGACTCAACCAAAAAAAAAGAACAAACAAAAAAACAAAACACAATTTACTTTAAGCCAATAAGTTGGTGGTAAACTGAGACATAAATAAAGAACCAGACTGAATTCTCAGCGGTTCCTGCTTTCTGTATTCCTCTGTTATATGTGTGTTCTAAGGATACTACACTGTACTAATTTGGGCTAAGGCTGCAAAAGCATTTACAAAAAACAGCATTTATTTCCTTATATGTTACGATAATGGGAAAAAGTTGTATCCTTGATTTTTATAATGGTTTTATTTTATTGTCCCCTCTCTTTCCACACTCCAGCCCTATTGTGTTACCCTTGTTCATGTGAGAGTGTGTGTTGCCCATTCTTTTCCTGAGCATAACTTTTACATTTATGGATGAATTTATAAATAACTTAACACAGCTATTGTCATGGGTGATTACTATTGTCATGTGGAGAGTTTTACCAGATACGCCCAAGGTCAGGCTAACACCTGAAGGTCACTTGAAAAAATCAAGTACATGACATTATAATAGCAGGGGCATGAATGTCTGTGACATATTTCTATTCTTTTTATTTTTGCTCTGTTTAACTTTCATTCAATAGCAAAATAAGAGAACAGCTGGGTCTAAAGCCTTTACCGAAAGAGAAAGTCACCACACCTAAATCAGCACCAACATCTTCCACTCGAGCCAGGGTAGGTAGCTATGAACTGTTTATGGGGCAAGAGCTACAGATAGAGGGGGTGTTTTGGATTTTAAATTTAAATATTCCACTTTGTCTTTTTTAAACCCTATTTTGGGGGTACTTATTGGAATTGTCCCGACAAGACATTTCCAATGAGTACCCACATCATAATGTTTCATTGAGAAATAAAGATTTTAGACGGGAGCTACCCCCTCTTATCTGTATTTCTGGAGGTTCAGGATTTCAGTATGATTGTACCCCCAAAACTATGTGGGGCTTGTTTTCACTAGCGTTACACCCTTTCTTCTTAAGTTATCTTTAAATGTGTTTTCTTTGATGTACCTTTTGTTCATGTGTGTTGTAGTTATTATGTAAATGTCTTTGTATCAATGATGAACGTCAGGCGTTCAAGTCGAATAATAAAGAATGTTGTATTGTATTGTAAAAACTATAAAATCTTTTAAAAATCTTCTTCTCCCAAACCATTGCAACAATGTAAATGAAACATGGCATGAGTGTTTCTAGTTTCATCTTTTTCCCAAGTTATTCTAGAAATTTGATTGTCCCCCAAATAAGGGTGTGGCATCTTGGGGCTTATTTATACTTCTCCTACCAAACCATTCAACCAATTTCAACAAAATATTGCAGGATAATATTCGTTGGGTAAATACCTAGCAGAATTTTGATTGGCCCATATATGGGTGTGGCCTGGCAGGGCAAATGTTCACAAAAATTAGTAAATTTCCCATGCAATATATAGTATTGCTTCATCATTAAAGATCCATCAAGACCTATCTATCTATCTTATAAAAAAGAACTTTTCCTATTTAGAATCAATACTAATACATATTTTGAAAATTGCTTTCCATATGAGGTTTAGCCTACACTTTCTGTCCATCTTATGGTCTCTTCTCAAATTTCCTTGTAAACTTACCAAGTTCCTCATTGATATAATTGAAAGCCAGTAGAGCAATATAGGCCTTCTTGGGCGGCTTGTTTGATAAGATTTTTAGCTCCACTGGCTGAAGGCCACTGGGGCTATTTTCATAGTGTTGTGTCCGTCATGCGTCAAACATCCGTCCTTGCCTCTGTGAGTCCGGTCATAAACTTTTTCTTTAAAATTTTCTCCTTAGAAACTACTGGATGAATTTGAACCAAACTTCATAGGAATAATCCTTGGGTGGCCCTCTTTCAAAGTTGGTCAAGAAATTTTGATCCAATGAAAAACATGGATTTTATTGGCGTGGCTAATTTCCAAATATGGTAAAAAGTGAGATCGCGCAGATTCAAATTTATGGATACCAATTAAATTTTACATGAATGATCCTTGGGTGACCCTTTATCAGTCTACAAAAAATTATTGTGATTGGATGAAAAATATAAATTTTATGGGCGGAAGTCATTTTTCTATATGTCATATAGTGGAAACTTTGAAAACCATTTTCTCAGTAGGTAAGTGATGGGTATCAACAAAATTTCACTGGAATGATACTTGAGTGACCCTATATCAGACTATTTGAAAATTATTGTGATCGAATGAAAAATATGTATTTTATGGACAGGGGTCATTTCTCTTATATAGTGGAAACTTTGAAAATTATTTTCTCAGAATGTAAGTGATGGGTATCAACCAAATTTCACTGGAATGATACTTGAGTGACCCTATATCAGACTATTTGAAAATTATTGTGATTGAATGAAAAATATGTATTTTATGGACAGAGGTCATTTCTCTTATATAGTGGAAACTTTGAAAATTATTTTCTCAGAATGTAAGTGATGGGTATCAACCAAATTTCACTGGAATGATACTTGAGTGACCCTTTATCAGTCTACCAAAAATGGGCAGAGGTCATTTCTCTATATGTTATATAGTGGAAACTTTCAAAATCATTTTCTCAGAATGTATGATGGTTATCAACAAAATTTCACTGGAATGATCCATGAGTGACCTTCAGTCTACCAAAATTTATTGTGATCAGATGAAAAATATGTATTTTATGGGCGGAGGTCATTTCTCTATATGTTATATAGTGTCAACTTTGAAAATCATTTTCTCAGAATGAAATTGATGAATATCAACCAAATTTCACTGGAATGATCTTTGGTGACCTTTTATCAATCTACCAAAAATCATTGTTATCGGATGAAAAATATGTATTTTATGGGTGGAGGTCATTTCTCTATAATGTTTTATATTGGAAACTTTGAAAATCATTTTCTCAGTATATTACAGATGGATATCAATCAAACATAATTGGTATTATCCTTGGGTGACGCACTATCATGCAGCCAAATATTATTGTGATTGAAAGAAAAATAGGTCTTAAATAGGCTGAGGTCATTCCTCTTTATGTTATATAGTGGAAATTTTCAAAATCATTTTCAACATCGGTAGAACCCAAAATATCTAAAAATCTAGTCAAAACTTTTATTTGCTATTATGAGAATTTCAAGCCTGTGGAGCGACTCAAGCCATTCATGGCTTTCTAGTTTATCAACTATCCAGCACCAAACAGCCAAGCGTAGGCACCTGAAGACAGTGCTCTTGTTACTTTCTAGTCCTAACTGGAATACATTGAAGATGACATTGAAAATGGCTTTTAACACACAGAAATTATGTATAGATAAGAAGAAATTATTTGTTTCCCTTGTGTCAATATTTTTTGCATATCTAGCCTTTTTGGATGCATCAAAATGACTGGTTTTTACCTAGGGCCCTGATTTATATCTTCTTCTTCGTTTTTGTTTCAGAATGCGCACGTCTTACAAGCAGTATTAATCCTCATTAAAGAATTAGACAGGGACAGTCTAGAAATAATAGATACATCCATCAAAAAAAGGCTGGAAACTTTATAAACAGTAACAGCCATATTTGACAAGCCATGTGCTGAGAATGGTACAAGATCTACTCCAAATTGCCTATATCAACAACCCAGTGTTAATCCTTTTTCGTGCAGGCCTAGTGTTTTAGGTCCTTGTGATTTTATACTTGTAACAAGCAATTTATCTTTTTGCCACAATATTTTCTGCCACATGGGATATTCAATTATGCCCCTCTTCAAAGAAGAGGGGGTTTATTGCTTTGCAATTGTCGGTGGGTCAGTATGTCTGTAGTCCGTTTTTTTTTTTGTCCGGAGCATATCTCAAAAAGTATGCAAGCTAGAATCATGAAACTTTATAGGTTAAGAACAATAACTCTACTCATCATATTTTGTGAGTTATTGCCCTTTGTTGATTGACAAATAATAGGCTATTGACCTGCTTTTATGAGGGCTATAAATGTTTTACAAACATATCTTGTTCTCAAATTGTATCCCTTTTTCATTTTCGTCTGCAACCTCTTGCAATTTGGATCGGTCTAAAGTTTTGACTATCAGAAAAGGTTAAAAAAGGTTGTAAGGGACTATACAATAATAGGCTTTTAAGACCATTTCACACTGGGATGTTTAAATGAATTTGGATAAGTACCTCACTTGTTCACGAAATATGTAAATGCAATATTTTTGCCTCCTGCATTTATTTTCCGAATAATTTGCTGTAATACACCAAGAAGATAATTGGAAAAATAAAGTTAAATCATTTAAGAATATTTCAATGGAACTTTTCTTGGATTGTCCTTGTTGTGATGGTTAGAACTTCAAACAGAAAACCCTGTTTGATTCCTGACAGCAACATTCATCCTTTCCAGCTATATTTCTTCCACCAATGGGTTGATAACCGTAGACCGATGTGGGATAGTAGCTGGAGGATATGAAAGGATGTAGTGGTAGAACTGATGTAAGTACTGGTTTGAGAAACACCAGGAGTCCACTGTTAGGTGCATCAGCCACTGCCAAATAACCAAGAGATTGTTGAAACCCCATTCAAGCAAATAATACAAAATATATAATACAATATTTTCATTACATTACATTTATTTGGTTACCAAATCATATGTTGGTTTTGTCAGATGATAATATTACTGAGTACTGAATATTACACACAACATATGGCTTGGTGGTAAAAGAAATAGGTCCATTACCTTTACTTCTTTACTAAACCTCTGAAGCTCCTACAAAAAGATTTAATGTTATCAGGGCCCAAGGTTATAAAACTTTTCTCATTCTCAATTTAAAATTTTCTAAAATTTCAATTTGAGATTAAAGCTGTATTTATGTTTAGATACTCATTTTAATGTGTTAACAAAAAAGATAGTATTGATAAGTTGTTATAAATAGCAACTTATAAATAATATCTTTTATTTTCATACATTTATTTAAACTTAAAATTTGAGAAAATTCTCAGTTGAGTCTGAGAAAAGTTTAAAACCTTAGGCCCTGATTATGTTACCATTCATATAGCTGGTTGGTCACCAAAATATTGTAAACACAGCTTTATTCAAGCATTATAGACACTATCATAGTCGCCAAACGTTGATATGCTAGCCAATCATTGATATGCTATGTCATGTTAAAAATTTATGAACATTTTGTTATGTAAATTCAAAGCTCCTACTGATTAGATCATTAGGATTGATTGATATCGATGGCTCAGCGCAAAACAGTTGTAACTCCCTATATGTTTATAGGGAGTTACAACCATTTTGCGCTAGGCCAACGATATGCTTTTGTTAGATGCTTTTATATCTTAGCTTACTATTAGTTATGGTATACAGTTGAAAGTAACCTTCCCTTAAAATCTGCAAATTTGAATTCTGCTTCATTTTTGGACGGCTATTTTATAAATATAAATGTGACCCGTCATTTGAAAAGGGACCATCTCGGAACTCAGTAAAATAGATCTTTGTTAAAGAGATTGGGTCTGGCATTGGTCAACCAGACGTCAAATTTAGAAAATTCTTGTACAGAAAGGTAGAATGATCATTCTAGATTCAGAAAGTCAGCCAAATTAGAAAAGTTTCTACCCCAGTCAGCCTGCACAGTTTGACTGGCGTCTAGATTTAAGGCACTACCCAGATGTTCTCTACTCAGGTGACAGGTCAAAAATTTTATTACTTTACATTCATATACTGTAAAAACTTTAATAGAACCCCGGACTTCAATTAGAATCATCACACTTCCATTAGAGAGGGATGGGCCTTTATTAGAGGCAAGCTACATATCGATGGCTCAGTGTAAAACAGATGTAACTGCCTATAAACATTCGAGCGTATAGGCAGTTACAACTGTTTTGCACTGAGCCATCAATGTTTGTTAAGACGTTGAAGAAAATGGCCAAAAATAAACAAAATCCACGCAAAATATTAACATTTGATTGGGGGAAAAATGTTTAATTTTTAGTGACTGATTTGATGAGAATAGGCTTTTATTAAAGGCTTCAAGATTTTGTAAAATCACATCAACAATGGTCGACTTCAACCTCTAAAAAGGGGAATGGGGTTTTATTAGAGCATGGGGCTCTATAAGAATTTTTATCGTACATGTACTTATTTTTTACCTGTCTTTGCCTTATATATAAGACTGAAGAGTTTTGATAGTAATTGAGAAAAATTGAGGTCAATAATTAGAATTACTTCATTGAAAAAGTAAGCATGGAGGATAAAAGATCATGTTCTCTTGATAAGCAATCATTCTTTGCAGTTAGCGTTTGTTCATATAATTTTCAAGATATACATCAAAATATGTTGTTAATATGGTTAATATTGTTAATTTAATGGCATCCTTTTACTCAGACTCCGTCCATCTTGAAAATTGTGTTTTCTTCCCAATTTGATGCTGATATGAATTGAGGAGTCAGTGCAAATTAATTGTGCCTATATATATAGCCCTTTACAATACTTTTGCATTAACCCCTTGAAATACCAAATAAAAAAAATTATTATCTCAGTTGATTGAGCACAAATTTCAAAATGAGTTTATGTGATTGTTATTGTGTCTTTCTTCTTTATCTGTGAATGCATTCTCTTTTCTAACTACTAGGCCAATTTAAACCATACTTTCTACTATGGTTCTATTTAGTTTTGTTACAACTTATATTAGTAGATAAGTAGATTTATATTTTGTCATCATTTGTTATACATTGCATTGTGAGTGCTATTATGTATAAATGTTGTTGTGTTGGTTTTTGCTAATTGATCTGAGAAAATTAAACTTGTAAAACTTTAGAAGAAAACTTAAGACAGGACAAATTCCAACTGAAAAGAGAAAAATATGTTAGTGTCTTTAAATATCAGTTTTCCCTGTTTGAGCTTGGGAGAATTTATGATGAGACTCTGCCAAGCCATGATTTGTCAGCTCTTTATATGTGCAGTAGTGCGTCTGTCCATCATGTTGGTATTTCCATCCATCAGATTTTGTCCCGACAAATACTCAATCATTTATGGATGGATTTCAAAATAACTTGGCACAATTGTTCTTCATCATTAGTACATGTTGAAAAAAAAGTTCCATGGACTGAACATTACTAGTTTCAATTTTGGTTCATCCTTGTTATCAGACATTCTGACCAAGTTTAATGATGATTAGACCATAGTTATGGCCTATAGAGTGCTAACAAAGTAATTCTTGACAAAATATGATAGACAACGGTTTGCCTTAAAAGCAGGGATATGGAATTTCCATGCTCCACTTGTCCGCTATGAGCGTTTCCACCTGCATCAAAATACATTTTTCTAGGCCTCTTGTCCATGGACAAGAGTGAATAACAGAGCAAATCTTGGAACAGTACTAAAAAGATCTAAGATAAAAGTCATCCTAATGATTGTGTCAAAGGGTAGAAAACATTGTCTTTAATGAAGAAAATGCTAGCTTACAGCATTTTCTTTATTAAAACTATGCTTTCTCAATATTTATCAATCCATTTTTTTGGGAAAAGTTAATTTTGATCCTGTGCAAGTAGGAAATGAACTTTAACTTGTCCATGGCCAAGTGGAGAAAATTTGTATTTACATACCCCTGCTTAAAAGGGGTAGAGAACAACTAGCATCACAGAAATAAACTTTTGTACATCACTGTAAATGATACCATGTTCGTTATTTTTCCATGCAAACAAATGCACACTTTTTATTAGAGATTATATTTTAAAACAATTGAAGTGCATTTCATGGGACTAGAGAAAAATTTTAATTGTTCATACAAGTTTAGGCCTATATAATAGTTTTGCGCTCACTCTGCAATTGTGTATAATTTGAACCTGTAAACTTGAAATTATTTTGTATTTACCACAGACATTCCTGTTACAGCAAATTTTGCTTGAGCAACCACGTCTATTAAAAGACAAAAGGGAGTCATTATTGGTCTAAAAATTATTGAAAATGAATCTTATGTTGTTAAAACTCCCCAGAATTGTCTCAATGAGACAATTCTATTGAGTTTTAACAATATAGGATTTTTACAATATTATGCATATTCAATCAAAAATCATAATTCTAATTTGTAAAAAAAGCGTGAATTCAATGCCCATTTTCAATAACGACCGCTTTATGGTGGTCCTGTTTGTGGTTGCTTAAAACAAGTTCAACTGTACTAAACATTCCAATTTTTGTTATTAGGTTTTAAAAGTCATGTTTATGCCCCCACATCCATAGATCAAGGGCATATTGTTTTTGCCTAGTGTGTTTTTCTGTTAGGTTTTTTTTTCCCCAAAAAAATTGCGTATTTGCCATAATTAGCTCCACTGGCTGAAAGCCACTGGGGCTATTGTCATGGCACTATTGTCATGTCACTATTGTTGTGTCCGTCGTGCGTCCGTGTGTGCGGTCGTAAACTTTTTCTTTTAAAATCTTCTCCTCAGAAACTACTGGATGAATTTCAACCGAACTTCACAGGAATGATCCTTGGGTGACCCTCTTTCAAAGTTGTTCAAGATATTTGGATCCAATGAAAAACATGGATTTAAGGGGCGTGGCTGATTTCCAAATATGGTAAAAAGAGAGTTTTCTCAGATTCTAATTGATGGATACTAATTAAATTTTACATGAATAATCCTTGGGTGACCCTTTATCAGTCTACCAAAAATTATAGCGCGATCGGATGAAAAATATGTATTTTATGGGCGGAGGTCATTTCTCTATATGTTATATAGTGGAAACTTTGAAAATCATTTTCTCAGAGTGTAATTGATGGATATCAACCAAATTTCACTGGAATGATTCTTGGGTGACCCTGTAACAGTCCGCTAAAAATTATTGTGATAGGATGAAAAATATGTTTTTTATGGGCGAAGGTCATTTCTCTATATGTTATATAGTGGAAACTTTGAAAATCATTTTCTCAGAATATAACTGATGAATATCAACCAAATTTCACTGGATTGATTCTTGGGTGACCCTTTATAGTCTGCCAAAAAGTATTGTGGTTGGATGAAAAATATGTATTTTATCCTCGGAGGTCATTTCTCTATATGTTATATAGTGGAAACTTTGAAAATCATTTTCTCAGGATATAACTGATGAATATCAACCAAATCTCACTGGAATGATTCTTAAGTGACCCTTTATCTGTCTGCCAAAAATTATTGTGATTTAAAACTTAGATTTGCTATTACCAGATATTCAAGCCTGTGGAGCGACTCAAGCCATTCATGGCTTTCTAGTTTTTGATTTGTTAGTGATAGAGATCTCATATTTCACATGTGTATTGCTTGTGACAAGTTTTCTATTGGTACCAACTTCAAGGTCATCAATAAAGGTCAAGATAATTGCAGTAAATTTTGTTTTGCTGTAGATTTTCATCTTATGTCAAAAAGCTTTTCCAAAAAAAGGGCAGTGCAGTGCATTTGTGTTTAATAAACATATTTTCATCATGTGGTAAAAAGGTATTAAGATAGTAAAAGAGAATTAATAGAAATCAAAAAGTGCCTTTGCATAAGCATGTACATATGTAAGGAAGAAAAGAAATGTAACACACAAGTACATGTTATTTATCTTAGGCTTGTTTATTTTGTGAGAATCCCTAAGGTTTTATCATAGCCTTGTTATTACCTGTGTTGTTATTAGTCTATTTAACCCTTTTCCATCTTTCAAGATTATATACTCTTCCCATTTCAAAGATATTGCATGTGATAATTTTCAGCTAATGAAATTATTATTAATTTGCTTTTAGTGAAGAAAATATAGTGAACATTGAAATTGAATGAGCCTGTGTGTGACATTTCCAACAATTTCATGTGTGAGATGGACAGACGTTCAGCAGCCTAGACAATCATTAAGATTAAGATTAACTTTGTGTTGTGAACAATGACTTTAGGTCTGTATCCATCTGCTGAGCGGTAGTGAAGACTGATCAGACTGTGCGACTGCACGAGCTGATCTGCGTCTTAACATTGCACATATAAGAAATTGTTGGAAATGTCACACACAAGCTCAAATTGCTTGTAATAAGCAATTTCTTCATAGGCCACAAATTTATCCCCCTAGATAGTCTGGATAGCTCTTTTGATGGTGAACATAAATGCCAAGTTTCATGAAGATATTTTGAATAGCAACAGAGAGGTTAAGTTTGTCACGCCAACAACAACTCAAAGGTGATGACAATACCTTGGGTTTGCTCTGAACAACCCAGCTAAAAATGTAACAATTCTTCTCTTTTGTAGTCTTGGATCTTTTCTTCTGTGAATTGCAGTAAAAAAATGTCCATGTTGATTCTAACGTAATAGATTATGTTCAATGTATTTTTAAAGAACTTGTTTTTCTGAGTTAGTCCCAATAATACAAATAACACGTTTTTGAAATGAAGGTAAAGTCGTATGTTCATCATTATGAGAAAACTATCTTCATAGTTTTTTTGCGGCAATATCTCATAATAAACAATTTGCATTTATATTTCACTATATATATGATTATTAGATCTGTTTTATACTGAGCTACTGCCTTAACATTGTTTTGTGATAAAATGTTTCTAATAAAATTTGACAAAGTCAATGATCTATTTATCATTTCCACATCATTTACTTATTTAAAAGAACAAGGGTCTACATCCTACACTAATTGGGTACCACAGGAACTTCTACCTGTTACGTAGGGGATCCCTTTGAATAATAAGGGATCCCTTCCTTCTTAACATAGGTAGATGTCTAAATAAAGATCAAGGAAAAGTATATGTTAGTGATATACCCTAGTATCTTTACAAGCCAAGGGTTTTAATCTCCCTGTATTCCTTACATTCTGTCATGGTTCAGTTGGTAGGACATCCTACTGTCAATCTAGAGGTCCTGGGTTCGATTCCCAACAGCAGAACTCATCCTTTCCAACTATTTGTCTTCCACCAATGGATTGATAATCTTAGACCTATGTAGGATGGCAGCTGGGGGCTAGGAAAGGATGCAATGGTGGTACTGGTGTGAGAAATACTAGGAATCCATTGTTAGGTGCTCCAGTCGCCGCAATATTACTGAAAGATTGTTGAAAGTGGTGTTAAACCCCATTCAAACATAATATCCTTACAAATGTGAAGTTAAAACATTGGATTAGAAAAAAAAGACACCTAAATCTTATGGGAGGATCCTGATGGAATCCCTTGCTTTGAACGGATAATAATATAAAAATAATGGATCTGCAGGATCCAGGGACATAGTTTGTGTCAAACCCTGAAGAAGTAACAGTAAATAGGCTTCGTAGCTGGTTTTTGCTGAAATGATGTCATTGTACTAGTGTGAGACACTACAGAAATCCATGGTAAGGTTATTAGCTAAGCAATATAACTGAAACACATGTATAATGAACTTTGACAGTAAGACAAGACTACACATTAACAGGCAAACATTTTCAAATTAGGACTAGCCAGGGTTCATGTTTGACATGTAAACCAGGGTTTTGAAGCCCCATAAAATCTGGAAATGTCTTTTGACCCTTAGAAACTTCTCCCAAGGGGTCATTTGACCCCTTCAGATTACTTTCCAAGAGTCAATTTATCCCTAAAATTTTCATTGAAGTATCTTACAAACTGTTATACATATTGCTTACTTAATATATTTACAAGAGAGTATCAACTGACCATAAACCTGCAAAATTCTACTCATTATTTGCTCTGTCTATTGTTCTGACCCTTTTAAAGAAAGATTGGATCCCAGAATTTCATGGTTAATGTGTCAATGACTCCTCAATTTTATCTGACAAGCCATGCAATACATGATTATACCCGATAATAGCATGATGTCGTTTAAAAATATGCAAATAATAAAATTCAGACGAATCTGTGTACAGCAGCCAGTCAAGGGAGAGGGCCAAATTGGCTGCTGTACACAGATTGGCTGCTGTTCACAGTATCCTCAGGGCGGCCATTTTGTCGTACCACTATTGTTTAGCTCATTACCAGATAGCAAAACTTTAGACATCTCCAAATTCTAAGCAATTCCAAAGTTTCATTTTAAGTATTTGTCATTAAAAGAATAAGGAATTATACCATTTAACATAAAAAATATTGTGAAAACAAGTGAAAATATCTTGTTTTAAGTATTTTTAACTTGTGCACAATATTTTCCCTCTATATGTGCTTTTTCATTTTGCATTGTTACTTTACATTACTTGTGATGTAAATATCTATAGACTTTTGTGATTCTAATATGAGAATAATTGAGACCGAACTCATTAGCAATGATTCTGGAAGAACGTCCAGATCCAAGCATGTGTATCACTTTCACATGATCCTCTAGAGAGAGGAACTTACGTTTAGAGTGCGACATTATGGCAAGAATTGATATCAAAATGTGTGTATTTCCATTTATTTATCCTCTCTACCGTAGCACATGCCCATATGAGCGATGCCCCCAGAAGACGGTTAGTTGTTACAGTAGATAGTGCAAGGATACATGACGAAACTACTGCTGAGATCCGCCATGGTTCTTTTACGTGCTCGGTGTAAAGCAACATCTCACAGGGCCTCGGTTTAACGTCTCATCCAAAAGGCAATTAGTTTTTGTTAGTGTACCAGCCCGGGAATCAAACCCACGCGGTCAAACTTCAATGATTTTGAAGTCCGGTGCTCTACCAACTGAGCTTATCGGGCTGGTTGATATCAAAAGCAGGTTTTCGTCCATTTTCAAGACCTCGAGAAATCAGTTTGCTAAATGTGTAAACAACCTGTAATGCTCATCATCATTTAAGTAGATCAAATAAATAATAATGGCCAATTACACGTCATTTAATCGATAACACGGGATTAAATCAATAATTGGTTGTTTATAACTTGTACATTACGATAAAGCAACTTCGGCTGTTTACTATAGTGGTGATTATCGATTTTTTCAAACATGACTTATAAAGTCGCGTGTTTTGTCAGATGACCCTTGTATAGGTGTGATATACAGTTGGAATTAGACCAATTAAGGTGACTGCCAGCCGCATTTCAGGAGATCACACTATTCACAGTGCAATTAAAGAAGGAATTTGCATGGGGGGAAATTGAGTGGCCGCTGTTGGCAGATTGGCCGCTGTGCATAGTTGGCCGCTCACACAGATTTGACTGTAAACCTAAATCTCTGTATTAACAAGTGCATGTCGTATTGCGATGCAATACAGGAGTCCCCCACCGGATAACAAAAAATCCTTTCTCATAATATATCTCCTACCTACTAGATCTATAACTGTATACAAAATTTGAAGTTGCTAGCACATTAGGTTTTGAACAAAATGTCCCAAACAGAAATATAAGAGTAAAAACAACCAATGGCAAAAACTCCAAAAGTGGGCAGAGAAGAATGATTCTTGTACATGCCACTTGTCCTCAATGAGATCTATAAGTGTACCAAGTTTGAAGTTGCTAGCACAGATGGCTCAGGAGATATGGTCCGGACAAAAATGACAGGATAAAAAACAACAACTGACAATAACTAAAAAAGTGGATGTGGCAGAGTAATAGTTCTTGTGCATTCCACTTCTTCTCAATGAGATCTACCAGTGAATAAAGTTTGAAATTGCTAGGGCTTATAGTTTAGGAGATAAGTACGGGACAAGAATGTAAGACTAAAAACAACAAAGGGCAATAACTCCAAAGGTGGACATGGCAGAGTAACAGTTCTTGTACATGACACTTGTCCTCGATAAGATCTATCAGTGTACAAAGTTTGAAGTTGCTAGCACTTATGGTTTAGGAAATATGATCCGGACAAAAATGTAAGGGTAAAAACAACAAAGGGCAATAACTCAAAAAGTTAGTGTGGCAGAATAACAGTTCTTGAACATGACACTTGTCCTCAATAAGATCTATAAGTGTACAAAGTTTGAAGTGGCTAGCACTTATAATTTAGGAGATATGATCCGGACAAGGATGTAAGGCTAAAAACAACAAAGGGCAATAACTCAAAAAGTGGGTATGGCAGAGTTATTGATCTTGAACATGACACTTCTTCCCAATGAGATCTATAAGTGTACAAAATTTTAAGTTGATAGCACACATAGTTTAGGAGATATGATCCGGACAAGGATGTAAGGGTAAAAACAACAAAGGGCAATAACTCAAAAAGTGGGCGTGGAAGAGTAATGGTTCTTGAACATGACACTTCTCTTCAATGAGATCTATAAGTGTACCAAGTTTGAAGTTGCTAGCACACATAGTTTAGGAGATATGTTCCGGACAAGAATGTAAGGCTAAAAACAACAAAGGGCAATAACTCAAAAAGTGGGCGTGGCAGAGTGACGGTTCTTGAACATGACACTTCTCCTCAATGAGATCTATAAGTGTACCAAGTTTGAAGTTGCTAGCACATATGGTTTAGAAGATATTGCCCGGACAAAAGTGTGACGGACGGACAGACGGACGGAATCGAGCAAACCTATAGTCCCCCAACCGGTAACCGGTGGGGGACTAATAACAATGTGGCAAATTGACACTAGCTACGTCAATACCGACTTGATGTCAACAAAGACAATAACACAAAAAATAAACTAGGTAGAGTTATGGTTTTTGCGCACTGCACCCCTTTGTCATGAGATGAATAACTTTTTCAAGTCAATATGACAGCGGTATGCTTGAGACGAAGAAGTGGATTTGGCCAGCACCTCCAGGGATGATCAATTGATATCCTGTCTTAAGACAATCGTATTAAAATTGTCATTCATTTTCTCTAAATGGAGTATGTGATCTTTAAAAACTTATGAAAAATTGTGAGATTTAAAAGAGAAACGAAAATATTGCTTGAAATAAGCTATTTCTTTTTCTGGCCCAGTTGTTCCTTTCAAATGTAATATTCACCTGTTGATTGAAGTTCCTTAGAAGCATGTTTTGTAGTTTTACTTAGGACTTTTTAATCTTAAGTAGCTGCTGGCATGCCAGGCTCCCAACCAAGGGGTACAGGGTTTGATCCCAAGCAACAGCATACATTCTTTCTGGCATCTGTCTCCCATCAATAGATGGTTAATCACAAACCTCTGTGGAAATTCGGAAAGAGTGTCCTGGTACTACTCAGAGCTACAGAAAGGGGGTTCTTTTGGATTTTAGATCGAAGAGTTTCAATAATTTTTGCACAAACCATATGCTGTTGGTACTCATTGGAATCGTCTCGCTAAGACGATTCCAATGAGTACCAACAACATAGAGTTTCAATGAGAAATAAATATTTAAGACTGGCTTTACCCCTCTTATCTGTACCCCTTAGTACTGGTGAGAGTAATACAGTATCCATGGCAGGATGCTAGTGCCATCATGACTAAAAATTTGTTTGTGTTTCACCCTTTTCACTTCAGCAAAAAAATATTAGGTCTTGGTACTCAGTACCTTCTTCTGATATTTGGTTTCATTGAGAAATAAAGATTTTAGACTGGCTTACCCCCCTCTTATCTATACCTCTGAGAACTGGTGAGAGTAATATGTTATCCATGGCGGGATGCTAGAGCCACTGTGATATGAATGAAAATTTGTTTAAAGCTGTGTTTAAACCCTTTCAATTGAACCAAAAAAAAAAAACACTAGATCTAGGTACTCAGTACTTTCTTCTGAGATTTGATTTCATTGAGAAATAAAGATTTTAGACTGGCTTTATACCCCCTCTTATCTGTACCCTTGAATACTGGTGAGATTAATACAGTATTCATGTCAGGATGCTGGAGCTACTGAGATATGACTGAAAAATGTTTTAAGCATTCAACCCCATTCAAGCAAATGAAAAAAATTAGAATGTTTTGTTTAGGTACTAAGTACTTTCTTCTAATATTTGGTTTCATTGAGAAATAAAGATTTATGACTGGCTTTACCCCCTCTTATCTGTACCTCTGAGCCACTGTACCTCTTGAGTGATATGAATGAAACATTGTTTAAAGCTGCGTTTAACCCCCTTTCAATCAAACGAAAAAATTAAATGTTTGGTCTAGGTTCTCAGTACTTTCTTCTGATATTTGGCTCTGCAGACTGGACACAGGTTACTATTCTCCAAACAAAGTTCTTCAAACATTTCAAGGCAAGTTTCATGAAACACATGAGAACAAGACAGTAACACAGTCCGTTTACATTCAGACTGGTTCCTTGACTCTGGCCATTCACCAGTCTCAGTCAAACATTTTGAATGGTCAGGCTGTGAACCAGTCTTCTTAGATTTGGTAGAAATCTGTGTCTGCTGTTTTCTTGTATTTGTTGGAATTGTTTGAGAACTTTTCCCTCCTTTTTGGTTCTCTGACACTGTTTGTTTTTGGATATAACTTTGAGACACAAGATCTGTTAGACATATTGGACAGTCTTTATCTCCTCTCTCAACAGCCTGTAATCGACAGAGGATACTTGTTTAACCCTTATGGTATAGTTTATCGAGAAATATCGATAGTTTATAGCTTGATAAACTCACACCAAACCAGTGGAATTATCAGAAACTTAAACCCTGCTTTCATTCATTTCACCCTATCTTGCGTTATCTAAAAGGAGCCACAAAGTGATGTCATCATGATCATTGCATAGCTATCACATGCAGATTGATGCACTTTGAGAAAATTTTCCACCAATTTTCACATTTTTGCATTAAAAATAGTAGATTTATTTATTTTATTTATTTTTTGAGCAAGATCTATTAATATTTCATTTTGGGAACATTTCACCCATGGCTCTGCCACTCATGGAAATATAGCTTTTGTTGTTCACTAAATGAAATATAAATCCACTGAATTAAATGCACTGAACTAAACTAAACCTCTTTTTGTTCGCTTCAGAGTAAGATGGATTAATCTTTTATTGCATGAAAATGAAAGCTTTATTGTCATTAGTGGCTTAATTTTAAATTCTGACCTTTATCCTTGCTCATAACAGTAGAGCTCCCTGAAAATATATTCTAAAAGGCACATCTGCTTATCAAGGAGAGCATTTGGGCAATGCCCTTTCAAATTCCTATCCATTAAAGTGGGAAATAAGCTCCAGACAAGCTCAATTGTATGTTTGTTCTTAAGCTGTCACCTTGACTTTGGAGTTATCTGAAAATTGGTTTCAAATGGCACATAGATCGATGTAGAACTTCTGTGCATGGTAATTTAGAAATTCTTTTTTAATGCTCCAGACAAGCTCAATTTTAACATTGATCTTTGAACAACCATAGAGCTAATCAAAAATTTCTTTCAAGTGGTACACCACTCATGATAGAAAATAATCATATCAGTTATATTAATTTCCATCCTTAAATGTTGGAACTATGGTCTGGAAATACAATGACCTGACACAGTGACAACTTTGTCTTGCTCACAGCTAAAGGCTAGCAAAAAAGGAAATTAATTCTAAACTAGAACTGTTGCAGAGCAGGCTTATGCCCCCCCCCCACCAAGCCCTTTGTCAAAATGCAAGTGCTATTAGTGCAGGATATGTTTGTAGCAAATATTGAGGTCATATGCAGCATTTGCATAAATGTTCATGATTTAAGGTCGCTTGGGTTTTGAGAGTCCAGAAACAAAAATTGGGAAAAAAATGTCTGTGACCTTGACCTTTGTGACCCAAAAACAGTAGGGCACTTCCTTGAGTCAAAAGCAACATTTGCATAAAGTTTCATGATTCTAGGTTGCTTGGTTTTTGAGAGTCCGGAACGAAAATTGAACAAAAATTGACTGTTACCTTGACCTTTGACCTATGTGACCCAAAAACATTGGGAACTTCCTTGGGTCATAAGCAACATTTGCATTAAGTTTCATGATTCTAGGTTGCTTGGTTTTTAACTTACAGTCAGGAAACAAAAATTGACTGACCTTGACCTTTGACCTATGTGACCCAAAAACAATAGGGCACTTTCTTGAGTCATAAGCAAAGTTTGCATAAAGTTTCATGATTTTAGGTTGCTTGGTTTTAGAGTTAAGTTTGAGTCTGGATACGAAAATTGAACAACAAGAGCACTGCCTATGAGTGCTTACGCTCGGCTGTAAAGTGCTAGATGGTGAAAAATCTATGTCCAGATATAGGCATTATTTGCACAATATTGCTTCTAGAGACCACTTTTCATCAGTTAGTGTCTTTAACAGTCAAAAGTTAAAGCAAATTATTAAGTTTTTATGTTATAAATGAGTGACTTTCACCAAATGTCCTTGACTGATGACCATGACATTGTTATGCATGTGACCATTTTATCTCAAGCAATACACATGTGAAATTTCAAGGCTGTTTGACTTAACAATCCAAAGTTATGACTAATTATCAGTTATAACTACAAAATTTTGACATTAAAGATGACCTTTACATTGACCATTTGAACTTGGTACAAACAGAAAGGTCTTGTCCCAGGTAATCATCATGTAAAATATGAAGGCACTCTCTTTTACCATTCAAAAGTTATTGCCAATGTTAAAGTTTGTTGTTTATTTCACTTATTTGACCTTGAAAGATGACCTTGACTGATGACCTTGCACTTGGTACAAACAGATAGGCATAGTTGCAGGCAATCATCATGTAACATATGAAGGCTTTATCACTTACCATCCAAAAGTCATGGCTAATGTTAAAGGAGCAGGTTCACTAACTACAGAATTTGGCCCTAAAATTCTTGATTTTTTAATTTCATTCAACTATTGATATTGATATATCATACATGCAAGTGGAGATTGAACTTCAAAATACTGGCATCGAAGTGTATATCAAGCGTCACCTTCTTGTAGAAAATGGAAGAGAAAAATGTGCTAATTATGCAAATTCCTAGAAAAAAGGTGAAAATTACAATTTTAGACCCAGTAAAACAATGGGCACCACTTTACAACCAACTTTATTTCATTTATAGTGCAATTCTTACAATTTTTAAAAACTAAAACTTACAAGCAATTTTTGGTTTTCAGGTGGCTCCCAGCTTAAGTATTAACTTTTTGCCCTCAAAGGTCAAAGGTCAAAATTCGGGTATGATATTCATTTTTGGTCAATATCACAGGCATTTGACAATGGATTTCCACATAAATTGGCAAAATTGTTCATTGGCATTAGACGTTTTGTTTTTTCTGAACCTCGTGATTTGGTGTCAAGGTCAAGGCAAGAGGTCAAAGGTCAAAATTGAGGTGTAATATTGATTTTTGGTCGTTTATTCTCCCATCTATGGATGGATTTTCATATTAGTTGGCAAAATTGTCCATAAGAAAATATTTATGAATATCGGGTTTTGATTTCTCTGAACCTCATGTTTTGGTTTCAAAGGGCAAGGTCACAGTAAGAGGTCAAATGTCAAAATCAGGGTATAATATTGATTTTTGGTCGTTTACTCTTCCATCTATGAATGGATTTTCACATAAGTTTGTAAGATTGTCCATAAAAAAAGTTATTTGTGAATATCGTGTCTTGATCACAAAGGTCAAGGTAACACCAAGGGGCAAGGCCAAATATTGTTTTAGCACCAGAGGTCACTACTTTGGCTCAATATTTCTCAAACTTGCTCAGAATGTTTGTGTAGATGAAATGTTGCTTGTGGTGGCACTCCGACAGATTTTACAAGAAAAGGAGCCTTAAAGACGATTTCCTTCTTTTAATTTTGGATCAATCTTACTTAACCTTGCTTAGGTTGTTTGTCATTGTATAAGGAAGGACCCTACTGATTATGGTTTCATTCTGAGGCACCAGTTTATTATGGGAAAAGAAGCATTATATACTATTTCTTTTGTGCCATTCCAGAGGTAACAACTTTGTTCCAATCTTTCTAATAATTGTTTGTATATGGAAGGATCCTATTGATTTCGTTATACCGGTATTCCAAGGTATGTCATGGGAAAGGAGTCTTAAGAACATTAGTGTCTTTGAATTACAATTTGTCTTATGTTTGACTGGAGATAAAGTTTTTGAACCCACTTGACCCGTTTTAATTATGTGTAAAATTTCATTTTGATACTTGATCTGACAGGTTAGTTTGGCAAAAAGTTAGGCATGTAGAGGATCCATATTTTTATCCCAAATAATTTGACCTCGTGACCTTGCTTTTAACCCCATTTGACCCTTTTCAAACTTGTCCAAGATTTTATGAAGACAGTTCTCGTTCAAACCTCTTCAAACTAGCTAAGGCTATTTTTTTCTAGTCATAAAGAAGAACCCGATGGATATTTGGCAGCATTCCAATTTTTATCACAAGAAAGGGAGCTGTAATAGCATTTTCCTATGAATCATTTGACCGATGTGCAAGTTTTTTCTAAGCATTTTGCAGTATGGCTGCACAGTGAGAATATAACTAGTAATTCAAATATCCCTGTCTCTTATTATTTTCAGCATGCACTTGCCGAAATACTAAAAAGATCTTGTTATGTTATAGTGTGTTAGGTAACAAAGACCATTTTGCTGAAAATGAGCAATTAGTTGTTATTTAATTGTGTTTGAAGGTTATTCTTTTAAATACGACAAGAGTCAAGATGCATATGAGAGCAATATAGGGCATTACACGTAATAGTCCTCTTGTTATGACTTACATATATTTTTATACCCCCAACCTACAAAGTAGAGGTGGGTATATTGGTTTCACCATGTTTGTCCATTCATCTGTAGATCTTTTCGTTTCCTGACCCTTACTCAAGAACCAAGTGACCTATAATCACGAAACTTTATACAAATGTTGCTTATGACCCAAGGAAGTGCCCTATTGTTTTGGGGTCATAGAGGTCAAAAGTCCAGAGTTGCGTTTCTTAGACTAAGATTCTTAAGAATCTTATTAAGATTTTTAAGATGTAGCGTTTTTTAGATTAAGATTTTTAAGCGGCTTAATAAGAATCTTAAGATATCTTATTGAGGAAACGAAGATGGTTTTGCATTGGCTTAAAACGAGTAGCCTTGACAACGTCGAATGTTTTCACTCAAAATATTGAAAATCGTTTCTTATGACGTCTTAATAATCTCATTTAGCGGAAATTTTCATCTTAATGTAAAAAACGCACCTCAGGTCACAGGCATTTTTGTTCAATTTCGTTTCCGGACTCAATCTCAAGAACCAAGTGACCTACAATCATGAAACTTTATACAACTGTTGCTTATGACCAAAGAAAGTGCCCTATTGTTTTTTGGTGATATAGGTCAAAGGTCAAGGTCAGTCTTTGTTCAATTTTCATTTCCCGACTCTAACTCGAGAACCAAGCGACCTTAAATCATAAAACTTTATGCAAATTCTGCTTATGACCCAAGGAAGTGCCCTATTGTTCGGAGGTCACATAGGTCAAAGGTCAATGTCACATAGGTCAAAGGTCAAGGTCACAGTCAATTTTTGTTCAATTTTAATTTCTGAACTCTAACTCATAACCAAACAACCTAGAACCATGAGACTTTATTCAAATGTTGCGTATGGCCTAAGGAAGTTCCCTTATATTTTTGGGTCACATAGGTCAAAGTTCAAGGTCACTGTCTTTTTTTGTTCACTTTTCGTTTCCGGAATCTTACTCAAGAACCAAGCAACCTAGAATCATGAAGCTTCATGCAAATGCTGAATATGATCTCAATATTTGTTACAAACACCTCCTACACTATTAGCACTTGCATTTTGACAATGTGCTTGTTGGGGAAATAAGTCCGCTTTGTGGCAGTCGAGTTTCTTGCAAAACTGATGTATTCGACTTCAAAAACTACTGAAATTAGTTTTTTTATACGCCTGTCGAAGAAGGGACGTATTATGGGATCACCCATGGCGTCTGGGCGTCCGGCAGCGTCCACTTCTTTGTCCGGAGCTATCTCTGTCACTTGAAGTCAGACTGACTTCAAACTTGGCAATTGTATTCTTCTCATCATTACGGAGTGCAGTGCACAAGAACCAAAACTCTACCTGGCCTATTTTTTGAGTTATTGCCCTTTGTTGTTTTTCAGACTAGAATCTTGTCCGGAGTATATCTCTTAAAGTATAATAGCTAGGATCATGAAACTTCATGGGTGTATAGATCTCACCAAGGGGGAGTGCAGTGCACAAGAACCAAAACTCTACCTGGCCTAATTTTTGAGTTATTGCCCTTTGTTGTTTTTCAGACTTTAATCTTGTCCGGAGTATATCTCTTAAAGTATAATAGCTAGGATCATGAAACTTCATGGGTGTATAGATCTCACCAAGGGGGAGTGCAGTGCACAAGAACCATAACTCTACCTGGCCTATTTTTTGAGTTATTGCCCTTTGTTGTTTTTCGGACTTGAATCTTGTCCGGAGTATATCTCCAAAAGTATAATAGCTAGGATCATGAAACTGCATGGGTGTATAGATCTCACCAAGTGGGAGTACAGTGTACAATAACCATAATTCTACCTGACCTATTTTTGAGTTATTGCCCTTTATTGTTTTTCAGACTTGAATCTTGTCTGGAGTATATCTGTAAAAGTATAATAGCTAGGATCATGAAACTTAATGGGTGTATAGATGTCATCAAGGGGGAGTGCAGTGTACAAGAACCATAATTCTACCTGGCCTATTTTTTGAGTTATTGCCCATTGTTGTTTTTCATACTAGAATCTTGTCTGGAGTTTATCTCTAAAAGTATAACAGCTAGGATCATGAAACTTCATGGATGCAAAAAAGATTCATTCAAAATAACCTCAGTTCTATTCAAACCCCCAGTTAATATTAAGCAGTGTGACGGGCGTATCTTGTGACAATTTGGCACCTTGTTTACTATCTCAATTCATTTTCCATGGCAACCAGAAGTAATTTGGATATTTTTTACTCAATCTATTACTTTAGACCCACCATTTTCTCTAAGTTTTTCTTGAAATCAAGGACATGCCATGCCAAATTTCCTACTGAAAAAATGAAAGTTGAATCGCTATTAACTCTTGATTTACCTGTAAGCGGTTGCCATGAAAACATATTTTCTTTTGTTAGAATAATAGAATTATCTATCTAACATCTAATAAATGGATTTATATAAATATATATGAATTCAAAAATCAAAATTAAAGTTTTGTCATTCAATAGAATATTGTCAAATATGCCTCATTTTTTAAATAATTCTGATATTATTTTATTAAAAATTGGTTGTGTTTCCATGGTAATATGTTTCATCTTGTTTAGATGTAAAAATACATTTTTTTATAGCCTGTAAAAAGTTTTGCACACATTTTAAACATACCTCAATCTGTATTATATCAAATATGGGTGAAAAAAGATGAAAAAGAATAAATTTGTAGATCCACGGTTTATGGTTACCATGGCAACTTAAGATAGAACTATCATGTTTTGGACATGCATTTTACATATCATAGATCAAAAACAAACTCATGAGCACATTTTTATCAAAATTTGTGACAGGGCCAAAAATGCCACTTTCTGAACCTGTCCCTTTGGTGTGTTTTTTTCAAAAGTTTGACCTTGGAAAATGACCTTGACTGATGACCTTGAACTTGGTTCCAACAGAAAGACATTGCCTCAGGTAATAATCAGGTGGAATATGAAGGCCCTATAACTTACCATTCAAACGTTATCACAAAATGTCAAGTTTTTTGAACGACAACATCAACAACAAGGACTTCGACAATGAGGACAACACCAAGGCTATAGCAATACTTCGGGTTTTCTCCAAAAACTGCCGAGCTAAAAATTGACTGTGACCTTGACATTTGACCTATGAGACCCAAAAACAATAGGGCACTTCCTTGGGTCATGAGCAACATTTGCATAAAGTTTCATGATTCTTGATTGCTTGGTTTTTGAGTTACAGTCCGGAAACGAAAAGGTCTATGGACAGATGCATGGACAGACAGACAGACATGGTGAAACCAATATACCCCCCTCTACTTCGAAGGTAGGGGGTATAATGATTCAGATTATTCTTGTGATAATATAAAGAGATTTACAAGTGTCGGATCAATATCTATCAAAATAATATAGAAATAACAAAGATATGAAACCAAAAATAATGTTTGCCTGAATTAAGATAAAAATTTCTCACAAAGCTCCCCAGCCATTAGGATATCCTTGTCTTACATGTGCAAAATCATATTCTAATTGACGTAATCACCATGTCACAGAGCATGTTATCTTGGTATTTTTCATCATCTTGGTGTTTCAAAAAGGATTTTGACATCTTAAACATGAGAGAACAAGAGCTGTCACTGTAAGATGACAATGCCCCCGACACCGCTTTGATAGTAATAAGGAAGTTATGGCCAATGTTAAAGTTTTTGGACGGAATGACGGACGGACGGACAGATGGACAGACGGACGGACAGACGGACAGACGGACGGACAGACGGACGGACAAGTCAAATTTATGATGCCTCCCTATCGGGGGCATAAAAAGAATATATGTGACTGGATTTCGTTTGACACAAGCTGATATGTAATATGTATGGGTGACATTAAAACAGCAGTAAAAAATTCAGTTCTGAAAAAAATGGCAAGAGTGGTGGGATATCTCAGAGAAAGGCAGTTTAGTTTGTTTAGTCACAGACCTACTGTTGGTTACAAGTCAAAACATAACTTTGTAACCAAAAAAGGTGAAAGTATTGTTTCCCAGCTTAGAACCAGTTCCGTCAGACTAAATGATTATTTAACCCTTTCCCAAACGACAAAATTTTATGGTGCTCCAAAATCAAAGTTGATGCAGACGACAACATTTCAGTAATTAAAACGGGATTTTCTGTATAATATAGCACAGAAAATATTGAGGCAAAAGGAGAAAATGCTGATTATCAGCATTTTCTTCTTTTACCTCAATGTTTTCCCAAGCCTTTCTCATAGGGACGTCAAAACCCGGTCTTGTTTGGGAAAGGGTTAAACAAATTTGACTTGAGGGAGGATAATAGCTGCCAATGTGGAGAAATCGAAACTGTCAGACATTTCTTGATTGAATGCCAAAAATTTGAAAACGAAAGAGAGATATTGAGAAACAATTTATTTGAACGGTGTGGAATCATCCATCTGGACACAAGTGTTTTGCTTGAAGCAAGAGAGGACGATGAATTTAAAGTATGGAGAAACACAATCCTATCAGAATTAGAGACATTTGTGGTGGAAAGTGGCTGCTTCAGCACACCAGCCTATAACTAATGTTGCGCACCACCTTAATACCCCAAGAAAGTACACGTGATTGATGTAATACTAAGGAAGATTACACATGAGGTCATGTGGCTGAATGGCCGAATACCAACAATACCGACAATAATCTTGTCTAGAATAGAAAAGTTATTAAGCAAGCCAAGGACCAAAAACTTTTCTATTCTAGACTAAGTTAAGATAAGCTTGTCTCAAACAAAATTTCATGACAGATCCTTTATATCTGAAATAATTGTTACCTTCAGTTGAATTGCTTCCCAATCATCCTCAGATATCTGTTTAAATCTTGCATCAAAATCCTTAAAAACATTTCTACTGGCCTCTAGATTCCTGTCAATGTCACTCAGAAACTGGTTTACGTTGAAGTCACATGATCGAACCATTCTGTCTGTTATATGGTGAAGCTGAAACCATTTGATCCAAAAAAATCAATAAGAATTCCAAGACAATACATATATATAGTTTGTTTAATTAAAAAATCTTGTAGCTACAGCTTTAATCAAGCTGTAGTTACAAGATTTTGTATAAAATCGATAATTTACTAAATATTAGCATAACTTTTGTAATGACAACTAATGAAAATATTTAAGATTGTGAACAAGAATTGATTATGGAATATAGGTTTATTCAAATTTGACCTTGATATACTACTTTGTTCTGTGACATTGGCCTTAGTATCTGTGAATGCGTATTGTCTATATCTATCGTATGTTAATCATGAACATTTTATCTTGAATACCCTTGGAAATAATTAGCAATGGTAAGTTCGCAGACAAACAGGCAGATGGCCAGCAGTAAAATAAAAGACTCACAAATAAGAAGCCAGAGGTGCATTTGTTTGAGTGAGATTCTTAAGATTTTAATTAGGATATCAAAGATAAAGTGTTCCCTAGAGCAAGAGGAATTGGAACTTGCTTGGCATTGGCTTAAACAAGTAGTCTTGACTACTATGAATGTTTTCACTCAAATTGTCGAAAATTGTACATCATGTCGTCTAAAAAATTTCATTTAGCGAGATTTTTATGCCCCCGTATCGAGAGATCGGGGGCATATTGTTTTACTTGTGTCTGTCTGTCCGTCTGTCTGTCCGTCTGTCCGAAAACTTAACCCGAAAACTTAACCTTGCCAATATCTTCAAGCCTATTCAAGATACAAAGCTAATATTTGGCATGATGATAGATCTGAATGATCTGCATCCGCTGGTACCAAAGTCAAGGTCATGTGACAAGGTCAAGGTCATCTGTCAAGGTCAAACTTTGAAAAAAAAAAATGCCGTTCTGGGGGCATTCATGTTTTACAAACACATCTTGTTCATCTTGCTCTAACGAACGCACCTCAGGGCTCCCATATACATTTAATGTTAGTCCAAGTGCCGGTCTGGGGATCAACTTCATGAAAGAATTGAAGATTGTTTTAAGTCTTCAATTCTTTCCTGCAGTTGATCCCAACTTTCAACAGATGTTTGATACTAAGTTAACTTTTTGAATATATTAACAAGATAATAGCTATAGAATTTTTCCAAAATTAAAAAAAAGGACTCTGAAACTCTACCAAAGGATGCTTAAGGTATGAAAAATCAATTGGGACCCCACTTAGTTGATTTCAGACTAGGACCCTGCCTTAAAAATTTAGATTCAGACAAGTCAAACTCTGTAATTTGACACTCAATCTTTTGTGTGCCAACCTGATGTTAATTGTTGAATACAAAATAAGGTATGAACTCTACCTTTTCTTCATAAAACTTTTTTCTTAGTCTTGGATCTTTTGGTGGGTTTGTTTCTCTAAGTTTTAAATACCAGCATCTCACAATGTAACGTCTCCAGCATGCTTGAATACTGAAATATGAGAAAAAAGTAGCATGGAACAAAAAAATGGTGTTCATAATAGTACAAATTTCTGTATTAACAAAGTTCTTATTGTAGAAAAAGTATTGAACAAGATGTGTTTGTAAAATACAAAAGCCCCCACGCAGTGAATTTGTCAAAAGTTTTGACCTTGACTTTAGTTTTTACTAATTTATTTTAGAATGATTGCAACTAAAGCTTAAGCTTATTGAATCGCTTTCGAACACTCAATACTGATGTTTTCACGTCCCTTAGAGAGAAGCAATGGTTTAAACCCACTGCTTCCCAATTTAACAGCTGAATAAACTGGGGCTGGCTATTAAGTGTTTTGCCCAGAAACACACCCCGGCGACAGTGGGGCTCCAACCACCACCCTCAAGGTCACGGGTCTAGTGAATTTACCACTAGTCCACGGAGGCAGTGACCTTGACTTTGTCACATGACCTTGACCTTGGTATCAGCAGATGCCTAGAAAGATCCATCATCATACCAAATAGAAAGAGGGACAATGGCAAAACAATATGCCCTTGTCTCATTGATGCAAAGACATGAAAATCTAACAGAAATATAAACATGTGATGGTTTTCTTTGAGATAATTTCATTTTCCAATGACTAATGGAAAAATTAAATTTGAAAACTGAACCACTCACTCTAAAGCTCTACATAGGGATTAACCCTTGCCACGCTGAAAAAAAAAAAACTTGGACAAAATTTCATTACAATCAAAGTGCTGAAAGCAAAGGGTCCTCTAAGTTGTGAGTCAGCATTAAATTTGAAAATATAATTAGAACTCTTCTGATCTGAAAAAGGAAAATCAGGAGATATAGACTTCAATCAGACTGCACATGTGTGCAGGCTGATAATTGTCTATACCTCCTGCCAAAACAGGAATATTCTGGTTTCAGCATGACAATTGTTAAATTATGCTTACACAGTTGCACATTTATGTCTATATTGTCTCGATCCCTCATGTATAACCCTGGTCTGATATTGTTCTTTACGACACATTGGACATGTCTTTTTCCCTGTAAACCTCTCAAACGCTTGTAAACATGCCTGAAAGTAAAAAATGCTTAACCCTTGACATACTGAACCCGGAATATTCCAGATGTTGCAGGAAGTATAGACAAAGATCAGCCTGCACATATTTGCAGTCTGATCTTAGTCTTTACTCCTGACTTTGGTCTGAATATCCAGAATAGATTCAGTTTTTTATCTTCAAAATAAATACCAAATAACAATTAGCACATCCAGTGCTTTGATTTTTATACAATTTTGAAAATGTTTTTATTCAGAATGACAAGGTTTTATCATCAACATATTCAAACTTTTTTATGTTTGTCAGTTAAATAGAGGCACAGACTCATGCACTCATGACAGACACCAGGCCATGACAATAGCCCTGCCGGACTTTGTCCAGTGGAGCCAAAAATGAGCAATACCCATGAAACAATTATATCAGAATATTAAAAAATTTACACTGCAAACCATATGTGCATCTTTTGAAAATTAAAATAGTATGCATTTTATAATATCATGAGTCAATCAAAGTGCTGCAAGTACACCCTTATTGGAGCTGTTTTTTCACGATTTAAGTTGCTTATCGATATTATTGTATTTGAGCCTGTGCGTGAGATTACCAACAATTTCAAATATGCACAAAGGAAAGACTCTGACCAGCCTGTGCATCTGCACAGTCTGACCAGAGTCTTCACTATGCGCTTAGTAGATAGATAATGTCTCAAAGTATCTGTATCTGTACACAAACAAGTAACTCTATATATTTACAGTATGTGGGTGTCTACACAGCTCAATGTTTACACCTCACAAACATTTCAAATTGTTGGAAATGTCACGCACAGGCTCATTTTATGTCACTTTGTGTATGTTCCAAAGAGGACTGTGATATACAGTCAATCTTGCTCTAGCGACCATCTCTATTAAGCGACCATTTTCATTAAGCGTTTCAAAATCCCCTTCTTTAAAGATTCATGAATCATAAAAGGTAGTCTTTGTTGGTTGAAAATATTTTAAATGCATCCTTTGTTGTTAAAACTCACCAGAATCCTTTCAATGAGACAATTCTATTGAGTTTTAGAACATAGGATCATTGAGAATTTCACAAAATTATGCATATTAAAAAAAAACCTGTTTCTTATTTGTAAACAAAACATACATTAAGCAGTTCTTTAAGCATTTTCTTTAATGACCGCTTTTGGGTCATCTCGTTTGTGGTTGCTTAAGACAACTTTTATTGTGCATAAGAAATTCCAGATATGAAATTACATGTAATACTGTACAATGAGTATACAAGTACAGTGGTGAAAATTAACACTTAATTTAATTCTTAACCCTTGTCATGCTGAACCAGGAATATTCCTGCTTTGGCATATGTGCAGTCTGATGTTAGTCCACACCACCTGTTTCTCACTTTCAAACCAGAATTGTCAATAGATTTAGTTTTTCAAATAAAAAATTGACCTCCAGTTGGTACTTCTGTGCCTTTTGCCCTTTGATTTTGATGTAAATTTGTAGTCAAAATTTATACAGCATGACAAGGGTTAAGAAATGAAAAGTAATTTCTCACCCTGTGAAAGACATGTGTACATGACAGCAACACCTGAAAACGAAGGAAAAGAATATGACCTTTTGTAATGGAGCGAGTTAACCTTAGACTTAAAGAAAGTTGACAATGGTTATTTTTGGTTAGATTTTAGAATCTTTGAACTTTGTATATGACCTTGACCTTATCATAAGCCTTTGATTTTGGCATCAGCAGATGTGTAACATTAAGATCTATCATCATTCCAAATATGAACATTGCATGTTAAATAGGCCCGAAGTACATGTAATTGCCAATATAAGGCTTTTTGGCTAAGTTTTGCACATACCGAAAAATACAGACAGACTAACAAATACAAATGTACTGAAAAACAACCATGTGGGGTAATATCAAACATTTATAATAAATAAAAAGTTGTGTTAATAAAAACAAAAACTTGTTATTGAAAATAGATAAAAAAAAAAAACAATCCCATGCTCTGCCCTGCCCTCAGGATGAGAAAATGGATGAGCAAGTGCACATGCAAAGCGGGTACAATTTGCCAACAGTTTTCACCGATTTGTCGTTCTAAATGCAGGGCTGGTCTTTATCTGTTTATTTAACTTATTTAATAAATCTTTGTATTTCATTCAATATCATCCACTGATTTAATTTTGGGAATGGGGATTAAGTATTGACACATTGAAGAAGGTTAGATTAATATTATAACTTATGTCTTGGTTCAACAAGGTGTTTATGAAAAACAACTAAGATCCGAAGACTGTTGTCTAACCTGTTCTTGAAGTCCGAAGTCCTCTTTACAGATCACACAGGGATGTTTGGAATCATCTCTTTTATTAGATTTATCTTTTGCACTCTGCCATTCATTTTCTGACAAAAGTTGACCAGGCGCTTCTACAAGACCCATCTTTTGGGCTGGAAATGAATACAATACATTAGAAATGGGTTTTAGGCTACTTTTTCAGTTATATTTGAATAAAGTTGTTCAAGATTAAATAAAATCTTGCCATGCTTATTGAAAACCTTGAATAAATTGCATTTTTATCAAAGTTCTTGAACCTTTAGATACACCAATTGTACTTATTTATTTTTTTCTTTTAACTTTCCTGGTTTGAAAATGAAAATCTTAGGGTAAATACTTAGATGCCAAATGCCCCCAAAACAGCAATTGAGAAGTTTGACCTTGAAGCTTACCCTTGCTAGTTGACCATGAGCTTAACCTCCAAAGATATTGACTAATGATAGACCCCTTTTCCCATGCTATGTGACAGATGAGCCTGAAGAAACCTTCCTTTTGACCCTACAACCATCCTGTGAAAGTTTCAAGGAAATCAAGTAAGATTAGACTTTATCGCATAGACGAGAATATTTGGGGCAAAAGTCCATGAGTTTCCACTTTTCCAGTGTTTTCCGACTGATCAGTCCCATTTTCCAAAGAAACTTTCCATATGACCCTACAATTATCCTGTGAAAGTTTCATGGAAATCAGATGAGATTTGTGGACTTAATTTTGTAAACAAGAATTGTTCACGAACAGACAGACAGATAGGAAACACACAATCGCTATAGCTTTTCTGACCTCTGGTCAGTAGAGTTTATAAGAATCTTGAATCTTAGACTGCTATAGAAGTGCAGTTGACAGTCCACTAGACTGATAATCATGTGGTCAAGAAACAGTCTGCACTTAATATGACCTTTGAAAGATTATATGCCTATCAAAAGTGTGAAAATGATCTTAGCTGGATGAACAGCAGAAGGCCCAAATTTTGTGTTAAGGTAAAAGCATTGTCAGAAATACTAAAAAGGCATTCACAGTTAGGTGTTTCAGACACCACATTCTTAACTATAGTCATGCTAAACAAAAACCTTGTCAAAATTGTAACACAATAAAAGAATTGAAAGCACTGGATACACTATGTGACTCTATATTTATTTTGATAAAAAGGGAAATCAGTTGTAATAGACAAAGATCAGACTGCACATACGTACAGTCTGATCTTTGTCTATGTCTCTTCCAAAAGCAGGAATATTCATCTTGGGTTTTGCATGATTTGGGTTGATAAAGTAATCCTGCAAGAGAAATTATTCTATGCAAGAGGTGCACTGATAAGAGGGAATGTTGCCGGTTTAAAATCTTTACTTCTCATTTAAACCCCTTATTGTGGGTACATTTAAATCCCATGTTGTGTGTACTAATTTGAATCGTCTTATCAAGATTTTTCAAATAATTACTTGAAAAAAGGGGTTTATGCAAGTATAATTCAATTTGAAATCCAAACACCCCCTCTATCTGTAGCTCTTTTGAAATCTTGCAAATTAAACCATCATAAAATACAATGTACCTAACGTCATTGGCGGAGGTTTTGGGTCCAAGACATATTCTTGGTCAGACTTGTCTTCCTTCTTTGGTTGTGGTCTTCTATCTAGAGAGAAAATAGATCAAACTCATAACCATCTGCAGGGTTCAACACTATATTTTGTTTCTTCGCTTGACGCTAGTTTGGAAACTATTCGCTTTCAATAATGCAATATTTTTTTAAGGATATTGGAGACAGAACATATAGCTTATCAAAACAGTTAGTTTATTCTCTTGTTTAAATATTTTTCTAATCATGAGAACGCTTCATAACTTTCTGATCTAAACAAGACTTTTTCGTTCACAAGATTTTGACAGGAAATTACGTTGACGGCTTTACTTCAGTTAATTCTTCAATCAAACAAGAAAAGCATATGCACATGTTAATGTGACGTTTGAGAATATAAAAAATTCAATATCTCATGATATTATTTGTTAAGATATCGAGCGAAAAATAAGGAAATAACTATGCTTAAAACTTCTAAAATACTTATTAAAAAAATAGGTGCGGAGGTCCTGTCACACGTATCTTACTATGGTAACTCTCTATTCTTTATTTATGAATTGATGTTTTAAATACATGTATTCTCTTCTGTAATGCCCAGTATACAATCTTTCGGAAATAAGCAACGGTTTATGACTTAAGGTAGTGGACTAGTTCGACAACATCTCAGAAGTAATGAACTTTAACAGTGTTAACTGAGGTTTCCTAATTATTTTCATTAGCAATACCAATGTTTATTCAATATCAGAATAAATAAGACAATTTATTTTGACAAAACAATGCTTATGATAAAGAACAGACAGGTTGGTTTTTGATACAGACAAGACAGTTTGTGATTGTCACTTGTCCGTGGACAAGTGAAATTGACTTTCAAAATATTTCAGAACCCCTGTTCATTAATAATAAAGATGCAACCAACATTAAAGTTTGTCATGCTTTAACACCAACAACAGCAATGCCAAGGTGATGACAGTACATTTGACATATCGTCCAAAGCAGCTGGGCTTAAGATATTTACTTCTGCCAAATCTTCCAATCTCTATCCTTGATCTGACATCTTTTTTCTGTTTAGCTCTGGCTGCAGGTCCAAGCCCAACATGTCGAGGACCAATGACATCACTAAGTCCAAGACTCTTTACCAGATGGTCTTGCAAAGCAACAGCTGTAAGGGTTGTGCTATCCTGAAAGATTAATAAAACAGGGGTGTGGAATTCCCATGTCCGACTTGTCCCACACAGGCTTTTCTACTTGTGGACAATGATATTTTGCAAGGCAACTTGTCCGGAACTTATCCATGGACAAGTAAATGCCATGGCAAGTTTTGGAAAGGTATCAAAAAGATCTAAATGATAAATTATCCTTATTTTACATTTCAAGGGGAATGAAACATTTTCTTATGAAGAAAATGCTGAATTCCAGCAATTTTTCATTTAAAGCAATTTTTCTTAAAATGTATCTCTCACTTTGACTTCATTGCCGACATGTTAATTTTGGTGCCAGACAAGTAGAAAATCATCTTTTACTTGTCCAAGAACAAGTAGAGAAATTCCATATTTGCACACCCCTGTATTTAAAAATTAAGGCATTCTTAACCCTTGTCATGTTAAATGTTGGTAAAATTGTACTTAAATCAAGTTACTGAAAGCACCAGGTGTACTGTTTATAAGTCAGTTTTTACTTTGATAACACAGTCTTAAAACTTTTCTGGTTACATCATATATCAACCTTATATAGCTTGGTTTTATATTATAATTATGCATATTTCAATGAAGTAATAAGATAATTTTTCTGACATCTATGTAAGTTATATTCATGATAATAGCCGTTGAATAGCGAGCACGAAATGGACCATTTCGGATGTCGAAATGGAGTTCATTATGAACTTGGTTAATATCATGCAACATATTTCTTCCTTCCGTAATAGAATTAACAACAACTGCACTAAAGAAATTAGAATAAGTTTTGAAAAGCTGCTTTTCTTTGATGTCCGAATTTCTTCCTTATTGAACAGCGAAATAGATATTTAAATGAAATATCCATATTAATAAGTTTAGGAAAAGAATATGCAAATTGTTGTCTATTTTTAGCTTATTACATATATAAAAGTCCATTTTGCTGGAAGAAGATCCATATTGCTCCATTTCTGGGTGAATGGTCCATTTCATATTTTAGGCCAACTGGTCTCAAACTCACGAAACCTGCGTCCGGTAAAGCCTTCATCACTAATAGGATCAAGAAGAAGATTTCAACACCAAAATTGATCACACGCCATGCGCATGGGTGCGAAGACTTATGGTGACGAAAATATTATTTTTTTTTTACAAAACAGTCGCGCATTTTGCTATTTATCATTATTAGAACGGGTATATCAAAGTCGTTTTGAACAACTTTTAATTTCTTTTTTATTCAAGCTAACTGAGAATTCCATTTACTCTGTCTTTTCTTTCCTTCTTTTGATTCATCGCTTTTTTTGGAAAATGTTTACTATTCGGCCATTTTGACGCTCTTTGGTAACTTGGGCGAATGATTGGATTTCATTGGTCAGTCTTGTCCGGCAACTTACGGGAAGAATTTTATACTCCGGTAATAGAACTCAGTCCTCAAGTTAGAAATTTAGACGCTAAAAAACACTATCAATGCAAATCAACCAATTATTCTTAAGTATGAGAATTCAACAGGCCGTCATAATTATATGATCAATCACGAAACAGCTATGGTAATAAAAGACACAAACAGAAAATGGTCTAGATCTATATCAATCCGATGATTACGGTAAAAATCAACTGATACTTTCAATGATCCTGAATTCTATTCATGCGCATAGGCATAACTAAGATTTTGAAATTTATCCGCACTAAGAAGGCGACCAACATAGAATAGGATATTGGATAGGCCTATATATCCCCAATGTCACCCTTGCTGTATTATTCATGCCTTTAACCCAATTGGGGTATAAGTGTGCATTAATAAAATTCTTCTTCTTCTTCTTCTTCTTCCCCTTGTCTTTTCTTTTCGGACAAGGAGGTACCATGCCAAGAATATCCTGTACCAAAACTCCCTTTTAAGAAATAATAGCAAAAAGACCCTATCTCTCTGATTGTCCGTTAATATCCCATTAAAATTGTCAGAGAACAGTAGACCGTCTCGACTTTGTTATGTATGCGGTTTTAATTACCCTGATGGGCACCGAGAAGCCATAAATTTATTCAGTCGGAATGTTGGACACATTTTCATTGTCTGCCTGGTCTTTCACTTTATCATTGCTTACAAATGGCCAGTTTAAAGTAGAAAAAGTTGTGTTACTTTGTTTTCTTTATGGTATTCGATTCTATTTCTTAAACTTATTTAAATAACAATTATGCGTTACTTCAGGAATACACAGAAATCAAAAAGAAAAAAAAAAACACACACAAAAAAACCCCATAAATTCTTGCTTTCGTCACACATTTTTCAATACGTAGGTCTAGTATTGAATTTTAGTTGTAAAGTTTAATATTAAACCTTAAAAATGAGACAATTTGAGAAAATAAAAAAAAAAAAAATGCTCAAAAGATTGGATTGGATCGATCAAAGGTTGATAAGAAATGCAGTCGGGAAATACCGTCTTCAAAATCCTTTTTTTTTTTTTTTTTTTTTTTTTCAATTAACAACGTGCAAAGATTTTTTTTCAATAACACTATTTCTGCGAAAGAGATCATGTTATAGCAGTAAGGCATTGGAATATTGTAATATGGTATTGGGTTATGGTAAAAGGGAAGATTAAACATTATTCTTTCCCATGTTGATTTCTGGAACAATCGGGATCGATCGTTCAGTTTGAAATTTGTCATCTTCTATCGGTTTTTTTTTTTTTAAAAAAATTACAAAAAATATCCTAGCCAATCTCCTCCTCTATCTGTCTGAATTTATCTTTTCCTGTCTCTTTTCTTTTTCTGTCTCTCTTGCTTTTTCCGCCTCTCTGTCTATCTGTCTCACTCTCTGTCTGTCCGTTTGTCTGCATGCCCTCTCTTTCTAGTTCTCTCTTTCTCTCTCTCTCTCTCTCTCTCTCTCTCTCTCTCTCTCTCTCTCTCTCTCTCTCTCTCGCTCTCTCTCTCTCTCTCTCTCTCTCTCTCTCTCTCTCTCTCTCTCTCTCTCTCTCTCTCTCTCTCTCTCTCTCTCTCTCTCTCGCTCTCCACATTTTTGTTCCAATAGTTTCCGATTATGTAGTTATACTTGTAGTAGAGTTTAATTCATAAAACAAGAAATAAAAAAGAAATTAAAACAGAAGATTTATTGTATACAAATAGAGTAAAAAAATCCTCTACGAATCCTCTACGAAATTGACTTGTTTGTTTTTATATGGTTAAATGCCATTTTTAACACTATCACAGTTATATTGCGGCGGCTGGTGACCATCACATGATTTTCTTTCGTTTCTCACACCAGCGGAAGATTAACAATATTTCGTCCGAGTCATCAACTGCTTATTCCTCTTAAGAATACTACTTATCAAACGTGCTAGGTTGGAGAATAATGACTCGTGTCACAACGACTTTTGTTAATTTTGCCGTATGAATCTTGCCAAGTCGTTGTTCGAACTCTCAACCCAGGATTTGCAGCAAAAATCGTTACCGTTGGGCTAGCCTGACTCGACTCTCTTAAAAGTTCGGTATTTTATTAAACAAGCTAACATGCTAAGATGTTACACTGGTTGGGAAAAAAAGCATCTTCCATTGTAACCATAGCAACGCAATCAAAATTTGATATGTCCAACAATTAATTACATGCAATGGTCATTTCATTCCCATAAATAACACATCTGGAACCATGTTTGCGGCTCGAATTAAACATGTGGCCTTAGAGTCTTTTGGAAAGAAAACAAAATTTGAAGTAAATAGAAGGAAATGCGCCCCGTGGAAGCTATACGATCTTTCTTTTTGGAAAGATGAGGTGGGGTGGGGTGGGGGTTCAGGGATCTGATGATGCGTTGTTGAATGCTTTCACGCTTAAACTTCTATAAATGATAATGCAGAACATTAGTCAATGTCTCCCTTCCTTTCATACACAAGATTATACATTTCATCATTTACACAAAAAATGTTACTTTAGCGTTCGAAGGCTCTTAATTTAAAAAATGTATACGAATCCTGACTAGACTGTGCAAAATGATCGGACTGACCGAGATTAAACTTTTTACTATTGGAAAATGTTCTAAATCTATTCATTATTCATGTATTGTAATGCAAACGATGATTGGCGAGCGACATGCTGAGTATAGCAAACAAATATGGCAAGTTTTTTTTTCTGTCATGGTTTATGATGAAACATTGAAGCATTTATCTATTTATTTTAAAATATCAGTTTTAAAGCGCCAACGTCCGGTATGTTCAAGATAGGCCGCACGCTATCCTGGACACTGTTTATGTTTAACGTTTTCTATTTCCTGAATGTTCAGCTAACTTTCAGCTCACCTGAGCACATGGTGTTTCATGGGGACGAGCCTTTTTGATCATTGAATGTCTGTCGTCGTAATTGATCTTATTCTGCAAAGGTCGAAAAAGCTACCTCGAAAATATGATTTCTATAGCTGGTGCAACTAAGGTTGTTTTTTTGTATTTTTTTTCATGTATAACATGACAGTTCGAGCACCCAACATTATATTCCTGGTATTTCTCCCATCAGCACTGCCATTAAAAATTACTTCCTTCCCTGGCCTTCAGGTGGAAGATGAATGTTAGAGAAGATATGTGCCGCCGTTTCGGTCATATTTAGACTACCGTTCACATTTCACTGAATAGTGACAAGTTCAATGTAACATTCATAGATAAAATCAAACCATTGCCTGGGAAATTTCAAAACCACCCATGTTGAAATTCTCAAAGTAGTGAAATTGGTATATCGTAAGCGGAAGGCTTAAACCTCGTATCTACAGCTTGAAAGAAGGCGGGTTACGAGGTTTGTGTCGTACATTGGTAATATTGTTTCCGAGACTTTATAATACAGTTTCGTGCTTATATGTTCATTCACCATTTTTTCTATGGAGGTAGGTATACTATTTCCGAAATGGAAATGTCACAAAATCGAATTATTTGAACATATTTCTACAAAAAAGAGATCTAGTACTATAAAAGGTTAAAAAAGGGCATCAGCTAATTTTTGTGAGTACTTGGGTATTTACGAATAAGATTTTTTTATATATATTGCACAATTTAGGCAACCGAAACAATATTACAAAAAGTGTTTACAAAATCATATAAGAGAATAGCAATCAAACTTAGTTAAATTATTGCACTGAAATGTTCAAAATCATGGTTTAAATTCTTGTAACAATAAATGTTGGTATATCGTCGGCTAGAGACTTAAACCTCGTTTTTACGGCTTGAATACACTGGGGCTATATGAGATTTTGGTCGCTCACAGACGATATGATTTTAGTCCCGGTAATAACCGGTTGAGTATCATGCTAAGGTTTTCATATGGTATTTAAAATAACATAACCTGCATTTGCAATAGTTGGGCGATCCGTTAATTATATTATGCAGGTCAGCAAGATCATGGATGTCGAATAAGGGGGCATCAAACCATTACCTGGTATTCCCATTTTTTCTCAATTTTGCGGAATTTGCAAATACATATTCTACATTTAATAACTGAGTAACACTAAAGCATTTCTTCTTCTCTGCTTTAAGCCTAGTTTATATTTGCCACGATCGCCTTACGATATTTCCACGATTCACAAATCGTGCGGTGTCCGCACGGGTTTCATAAAGCTGTCACAAGAATCATTGAGGTACCCTTGCGGCAATCGCAAGGAAATATGCGACCCCCGCTTCGAGAATTGTGCGATTTGACAACTTTATACACTGTAGACAGTGCAGCCGCCATACAACCATCGTGCGGAACCCGCGCAGGGACCCTAGGATGATCCGTTCTATACTTATAGGCAAAACATCATACGGTAGCCTTTTGATGTCCGTGTGGCGATCGTGCGATGCCTTGACGACGTGTCTACGGACTACGCTCTCCGTACGGTCTTGCAATTTTAAAAATTTGTATTCCTATTTCCTATAGCGGTTTATTTAACGACAAAAATCTAAACTTTGACATTTTGGGGAAATCTCGATTTGTCAGTTTTCCTTAGTGTATGACTAAGTTTCGTTTTACAATAAACTTGTACTTTGTATTCACTAGCTCAATGTTGTTCAATGCTAGTGCTTTAAAAAGTGATATCCTTTGTACTTGATACATATAGAGAAAGCCAATCACAATACACGAAAATTTGCTATCCTTTAAATATCAAAAATCAGTTTTGTCACTTGTATGATTATAGAGGTTTCTTTCAGTCAAGACACGGATTTCAAATTTCAATTCAAATGTTGTTGTTTGAAATAGATGTGAAGTTAATGTTTGTGTTGTCAAGAAATATTTTTGAAACATGAGAAATTTCTTAACTAAAGTGTTTGTGTAATGTGTCTATGTCTTTGAAATGTGTGTGCTTATTACAACCTCCTATGCTTGATGGTGATCACCATGGCAACTAACCCAAGAATGCCAGTTTCGTAAAATTTAAACATAAATAATTGCTTTAGGTGTTAGTAAAATAATCACCTGTTTCTTGTCTATGCATGTATGGTAGAAAATTTGCCGGTACATATAGAATGGAAGCACTCTACCTTAAGTTTTTTTTTCAAACCATGAAAGTTGATAATTATAATTTGTTGAATACTATTTCTCTTTAGAAAAAAAATTCGACCTAAAGACATACATGCATTATTTTTAAATAAAAGAAATCACAGGCTGTAATTATAACCCTAAACAGCTCTTTAGTTGTCACAGAGTTCTAGAAAACAATACCCTGTCAATACTTTTACAGGTAATGTCCCCGGTAAATAAATATGCAACTTCGTTAGGACTCGAACCAGGGACCTCTTTGTCCAAAAGCGAGAGCTATACCGCTTTGCTATAAAAAGCTAGCTTGTACGTCAAGGCAGAACAAAAACCCTTACACATAAACCGGCTACCATATATAGTTAAAACATGAGCAATCATAACATCATAACTACAGTACAAACTTTAGTTACAAGGCAGACGAAATTTATAAAAGGATTTTGTTGAGAAAAAAATACGTAATTAACTTCAAAATTCAAGTTTGGGTTTTACTATACAACGTTGCCAATTGCATATTATCAATTAAATCAATCATTCGAATCTTCTTCAAAATGTAAGCGGTCTGGATGTGTTGTAAGTTCATGTTTAACATAGTTTCTCAAAGGAACAAAACATATTAGAATTCCAAAATAAGATCTTGAGACAAACTAGACACTAACACCAGTTATTCCTGGATATTGATGTGCAGTGGATATAACAGGACATTAAGAATCAGCTCCGACCCCTAGCTGACTAAAGAAAACAAACCCCGCGCGTAATGGCTATTAACGGATAACAAGTCAGATTTATGGCATTAGTCCCAGTGCTCATTTCACCTATCTACGGTCTCCGGTGCATTTCTTAAAAGGGAGCAATATTCTTCGCATGCTGAAAAGGAGGTTATCAAGTCTTAATCATGAATTGCCGCATAGCTTAACTCACGGCCTTTACCGGCACTCCGAGCCTGATTTTGCTTCGGAAATCCTGCAAAAAGCGGCTTGCCTCAAACACAAGCTGTGGATGCTGTTTTCCGATGCCCGAGCAACTGCTAGTTCCCCCGATTCCCATTAACTTTCTAAAAATGAGCATTACCAGGCTGAAAAGCTTCACTGAATACTTGAAAGTGTTACTGAGCTGGTGGTATGATCCTCGTGACTGCAGTTACAGCATTTGATCGATTTATCAGCACTTCTTCAATGAAAAAAAATGGACTTGTTTACAATCTATCCCACGAAATATGAACATACCTTAAGTTTTAGCTAACCGGATTTGTTAATTTTTCTAATACATATGTTTTAATGTATTAATCCTTATTGTACTGAAAACTCGGAAGGCCTTCTTGAATGAAACAAGAGCCATGTTGGACATGGACATAAGTCCCCTACCGGCTTTGTTTGTCTCAATGTTTTCCCACGCCAATTCTATCAGGGACGTCAAAACCAGGTCTTGTTTTGGAAAGGGTTAAACAAGACTTACATGAGTTGTTGTCTCTGCTGTGCCCACTATACAATTCATGCAAGCAATAAACAGATGCAAGAAATAGTATCAATAACAGTTACCTTGTCTGATCCAAGATGTTTTTCTTCAGTCTTGTTGGTAAGAAATGAGAACTTTCACTGGAAGTGATTAATACTGCTGCATCACCACCCTGACTAACATGGCTTATAAATTTTTTTACATTTTAAAACAGGTTTCACCAAGTTAGCTTGCTTAGTTATTAAGTTATTGCAGGATCCATTTTTGCCATATTTTCACTATTTCCGTTACCATAGCAACCGCACTTTTTGTCAAAGAACAAAAATAAAATGATGTGCATAATCTACACATTACCATCTAGTCATATACCAAGTCTCATCAAATTAGCTTGCTTACTTATTAACTTATCGCAGGATCCAATATTTTTTGCCATATTTTCATTATTTCCGTAACCATAGCAACAACAATTTTAGTCAAAAAAAAAAAATAAAATGATGTGCATAATCTACACATTGCCATATAGTCATATACCAAGTCTCATCAAACTAGCTTGCTTAGTTATTATCTTATCGCAGGATCCCATTTTTGGCCATGTTTTCACTATTTCTGTAACCATAGCAACCTCAATTTAAGTCGAAAAACAAAAATAAAACGATGTGCATAATCTACACATTGCCATCTAGTCATATACCAACTTTCATCAAAAACGCTTGCTTAGTTATTAAGTTATCGCGGGATCAAGATTTGAGCGGACAGACGGACAGACGGACGGACAGACGGACAGACGGACGGACAGGCGGAGGGCAAACCTATAGTCCCCTCCGGTGTGAACACCGGTAGGGGACTAATAAAAAAAAGTGTTCTGTTTTGGACAAAGGCGGTATTTGGAATGTGGCGGTGAAAAGATGAATGTCCTCCGGCTCCCTTTTCGGCCTATGATTTGAGCGTTGGTGAATATAATCAAAACATCGTAATTACAGATTGAATAAGCTGTGGTTTCCATGTTATGATCATTTATCAACGATATTTTTCGAAAGAGGATTTATTTCTATTGCGTGTACAATAAAGAGTTCTTTCTCATACGATGATTTAGTAGTGGCCAGTTGATTTGTTTGGCCAGTTGATACACCCTGCCATTTGAAGACCGTGAATCTTAGACGTTGCACTCGGGTCATTTTTAGATATTAACACTTCCCTGTTTTACAAAACTTTGGACCTGTCCAAATACAAAGGTTTTGCAGACGAAAATTTAAAGTGGATTTAATTTGAAAAATAACCATTCAGTAGGGTAGAAAATATTGTGGAAAAAGAAGAAATTGCTTGTCAGAAGCAATTTCTTCTTTTTTTCACAATGTTTTCTCAATCATAAAATCATAGGCACGTAAAAAGGTAAAAAAAAGTCGCCTTGGACATTTGTTCTATAATTCTTATTGTTTTGAGACCATTCTTTGGATTTTGATGATCATTATATTATTAATGACTACTTTTTGGTACCGTTTAAAAGTAAAGTTCTTTTTTTCGCTGAATTTGCTTTTGAATACATTTTCGAGGGAATTTTAGATTTCCATACAGTTTAGGCCTATATGAAAAGGCGGGGAGTCGCCAAGCGTTCTTTCTTTCTTTGCTTTCCCCCTATTTTTACCCGTCAGTAAATTGGAAATGAATTAAAATTCAAAACATTAATATTTTTCTTTTATTTGGCAAAATCTGAAAAAAAATATACAAACTAGCGTTTCCCGGAGTCGAACCCCCTACTGACAGAAAAAAATGTCTTATTGATTGGTGAACGGCCCTTCTGTTTAGCCCGCACAGCTAATCCGCGCATTAATGCTGAGTTGATAAAAGTGTATTTTAGTGTGAACGGCTATTACCAGAGGCTATATATAAATATATTTATAGTCTTAATTTTATATAAAAAAATATCATTTTTCAAGAATAACAATTTCAATTTTCTGTATTTTTCTCTTCTGTGTGATGATATCAATCGACTTTATTTATTCAATTTGAATTTACACTCTAGTTATATTAATAATAATGGAATACTTTTTTAGAAAGCTTTTATAGAAAATATTATTTTTACTGCTATTTAAAGCGAGCTAATTAAACATTCATAACCAGATGTCCGTAAAAAAACATATAATTTTCAAATAAAAACCAACCCTTTTCTGAAATCTCAGTGCTGATAAGCCACTCAAGTGCGTTCACCTAGGTGTGAATGTACTGATTTTCGAGTGAGTGCCCGGTGGGTATTCCTCTCTCTTTCTCTCTCTCTCTTTCCCTCTACAATAACATATATATTACCCTGTCACACTAGAAGGGAACAAACATGTTTTGAAACAATGTATTTATGTTTGGACTTCATAAGGTGTGCATCTTTTACCAGTATAAAAATGCCAATTTCAAAGTAATGCATGTATATTGTACTTGTTCCCTTTAAGTGTGACATGGTGAAGGAAGAAATGTGAGAGAAATCGGAGAGAGTAGGAAATGTGAAGAATGGAGAGGTTTGAAGTGAGAGATAGAATGGAGAGAAAAAACGAGAAGGAGCGGACAGCTTGTGCTAGGCGCTGGAGTGTAAAGTGAGAGAAAGGGGAGAGGTGAAAAAGATAGGAGAGGGAGAGAAAGAGAGAGGTGGAGGGAGAAATAGAGGGAGAGCGAGATGGGAGAGAGAGACAGAAGAAATAGAGGGGAGAGAGAGAGACAGAAGTGAGAGGGAAACAGGGAGGAGAGAGGGTTAGGGGAAAAGGAGGAGAGGGCGAGATCCAGTAAGACAGCTGTGAGAGAGAAATGGGGAGATCGGGGGGGGGGGGAGAGATGGAGGAGAGAGAGATCGGGGGAAAGAGAGAGAGAGATGAGAGAGAGAGAGAGAGATGGGAGAGAGAGAGATGGGAGAGAGAGGTGGGAGAGAGAGATGGGAGAGAGAGATGGGAGAGAAATGGGAGAGAGAGAGAGAGAGAGAGAGAGATGGGAGAGAGAGATGGGAGAGAGAGAGATGGGAGAGAGAGAGAGAGCGGAGAGAGATGGGAGTGAGATGGGAGAGAGATGGGAGAGAGAGAGAGAGAGAGAGAGAGTGAGAGTGACAGAGAGAGAGAGAGAGTGAGAGTGAGAGAGAGAGAGAGAGAGAGATGGGAGAGAGAGATGGGAGAGAGAGAGATGGGAGAGAGAGAGAGAGCGGAGAGAGATGGGAGTGAGATGGGAGAGAGAGTGAGAGAGAGAGAGAGAGAGAGAGAGAGAGAGTGAGAGTGAGAGTGACAGAGAGAGAGAGAGAGAGAGAGAGAGTGAGAGAGAGAGAGAGAGAGAGAGAGAGAGAGAGAGAGAGAGAGAGAGAGAGAGAGAGAGAGAGAGAGAGAGAGAGAGAGAGAGAGAGAGAGAGAGAGAAAGAGAGTGAGAGAGAGAGAGAGAGCGATAGCGATTTCAGGGTAAACATTGTTTTGGCAATGAAACATTGTTTTGGCAATGATATATGTCGTTGTATGAAACCACTTTCAAATTAATTTATGTGGAAAATGTTATCATATGGTTAGAAAATAATGAATTTGAACAATTGATAAAACATGATTCGTTAAAAATAAAACGTTAAAAATGTGTAAAATGTATTTAACCTTCGAATGGACTTACTGAGAAATGTGTAGAAATCCTGATCAGATTGTGTAGTGCAGTGTGTTATATGGGCCAATTTATTTCTCGCCCGCTTTCGGGTCGGGTGTAGACTGGTCTCACTGTCGAATATCAGAATAGCCTATTCTAGGCTATTCTGATAGTCGATATGTGGACCAGTCTAGAGCTGGTATCCCGCTTTCTGAAAGATACTCTGATGATGCGGGCAACAGTACCCTCCCAGGGTCAGAAATAAGTTGGACCTAAATGTCGTTGATGAATGATCATAACATCGAACGATACGATGTTTTGATTATCAACCAATGTTCTAATCGGAATAGAAAAGGGGAGCGGGCGGAGTACATTCATCTTTTGTCACAGTCCACATATCGCCTCTATCCTATATATTCTATGTTGGTCGCTTTCTGAATGCGTCTGGATTTCAAAATCCTAGTAACGCCTATGATTTTGATGAAAATCTTGAACCATTTATTATTTTTTAAATATCATTTTTGAAAGTACGATCGGTGTGGTGTGTTCAAGACGAGCTAGTCTGAACCTTGTTCATGTTGAACGTTTTCAATTGCCGAATGTTCAGCTGACTTTTAGCTCATCTTAGCAACTTTCTGACCTCAATGAATGACCGTCGTCCGTCGTAAAAATATCTTCAATTTTGTCCCAATCTTCGTGAATTTTTTTTCAGAATGTTTGTCTTATCTAATGGATGAACCCTTTTGAAAATAGGAACGGTCAATCAGATATCACGGTGAAAAAGGCCCAAATAGTTTTCATGGAGATTGGCCAGAATGCTTGCATTGTCTAAAGGTACTTATTTATACCCTATTAAAAATATTCCATCAAAGGGTCCATTATAACAACAACCTTGTAAGCACCCTAGATGCCACAATTATGGACGAGTCTTCACGAAATTTGGTCAGATTATTTTCTAGTCATAAGAATGAACCCGATATGAACATAGAGTTGAATAGTAACATTCCATAGGGAATCACGGGTAAGGGGTCTTAATGACAAAATCCTCGTAAGCACTAAACTTCTAATCTGAAGTTACAGGGAAAAGCGAATATAATAACAATTGTCTTGATAGCATGCTACAAATCTCATTTCTACCGTTAAATTTCTTTAAAATACAGGGACTTTAGTATAATTAACTCCAAAAGAACCGTCCACAAAATGTAAATCAAAATAATTAAACATCTAATACAATTTTTAATCTTAATTTGCTATTTGGGTAAACAACCATATTGCCGCGTGTATCGGATGAAATAATGATCCTAAATGAGACTGTTATTAAACATATACGCCTTGCTTGACAACACCATCAAAAAAGTTCACACGAATGAAGATGGCAATTCCATAATGGATAAGAGTACCCATTTCGCAAGTTAGCTCTTCGACAATGCCCTCAAAATAAATCAGTTTTTAAAAGCTGTTCATTTTGTTTGAAGGATCTTTAGTAACCCACTCACATTGCATGGTTGGAGAGTGGGTGGGGTAGGCATTCATCCTGTGATTATTGTGAAAACCTACAAGAAAGAGGATAGAAATAGGAAATTAATGCTTAAGGACGATTGACGAGTTACGGTAGATTCGGAAATTATCAGACGGGCTTTAATACCGTCATTTCCCTTCAGAAATTTGGCCTATAAGATGTTATTTTGAACGTTTACAGGGGTCATATTGTCAAACAGATTTGTTAATCATTAGTGTGCTTATGATTGAGAGACGACTGTCCACTATATTGAACAGAAATACGACTTGATGTCGGTATCTTGTCTTTACAGTAACGAACAGACTTTAACATATGGTTAGTTGCACCAGTCTTTGAAATTCAAATTCATTGTCTGTTTTGATACAGCAACACCTGCTTTAAAGGGCTTGCCTCCGTAGACCAAATTTTGGTTGATAACGTTCAAGATTACGTAATATTTGACGTCATCATAGGAATAAAGATTTTTAACCGGTTTATTGCTAGGTGTTAAAGTGTCTTTCAATGCAAATTAAAACTTTTCAATAAACCGTTGTGCACCAAATCCCACTAGCTCAGGGGACACATTTTCTAAAATGGAGTTGCTACGGAAAGGAACGTAAAACCTAACAGTCAAATGACTGGTTTTGAAAATAAAGTCGGTTTTAACAGGTATTAGAATAAAAAATGCAATTAAATCATAAACGGATAAGTTATTAAGAGAACATGTATTTGTGGACGTCTCTTTTGGAGTTGAGTATAGAAAGTCTAATAAATAATAAGTATACTGTCATGTAAGCTGCAAGGTGCGAAAATTAAAGATTGATTTTTTTGCTTTTAGCACAACGTGTGATAATTGTACTTTCGTCGCCCGTCGTCCGACGTTTGTATATGACAAATTCTTGTAAGTGTTACTGAGCATATTGTAGTTTTGTAGAGGCATGGGGAACTAAATTCAAAGAAATAAGAACATCAATGTGTGGCCCTAATATTTTCCATGCCTTACAATCTATGTCATCCTACCAGTATTTATGCATACAACTTGACGGTAATCCTGCCATTTAGAACCTTTAAATGTTGATTGTATGCAATTTTACTTAATTGTAATTAGATTTATGAATTCTGTTTAGACCTATCTTAGTAGGTTTCGAATAAAACTTAAAAATAGTGATACTGCATTCAAACTAGAACCAACAGTTGTATTTTTCTTTTCTTTTCGGAAAAATTGCAAAGAAATTAGTTTTTCCCAGACTAAGATAACCCAGTATCACTCGATATAGACTTACTTATCTCTCTTGGTTTGGCCTTCAATCAGAGTTCTTCGTCTGAAAATTATTTTCAATATAGGCGTCATTGTCCGGTGAAAATCGTTAGACTGACCGACTGACGGACGCACACATGGACGCACTAACGAGCCCACACCGAGCCGTCATTGTAACAACTATGTCTTGCTCTCAGATTACGGGCTCAACAATAAGCATTTATATGTTCTTGCTGATGATCATATAATATCCAATATAAACTTAATTAGAAGAAGTCAGAAAAATTGTAATTAACCTTTCAAGAAATTTATTTCTAAATAAAACAAGTGAAAATGTATTCATGTTAATCAATATATCTTCAATGGGCGATTAAAACCTTTTCATTGACCCATTGATCTTGTTTAGTCTGTAGTCACGACGTTTGTTCGCAAAACGATGATATATACTCTCGTGTTTATACAACAAAATCATCAACCAAGATCAATTTCGTAATCAAATAAGAATTTAAACATTCTAGCACCGTAGCTCATCCGTTTATTAATTTGAACATTAGATTGAGAGATCAGATTTTTCATTTGCCAGACAGACAAGATGCGGAAAGGTTAAGATGTTATACTGTTTGCGGAATAAAAAGAAATCAAACAAACAAACTTCCATGTTGGATTGAATTCAATGCATTTGAAACTGATATATGCTCAATTAACTACATGTCCTTGCAGCTCATTTCAGTTCCATAAAACTTCTGGTACCATAACACGTAGCCGCCACCATAGCGCAGTTGATTAGGCATAAGACTTCCAATCTGGAAGTCGTGGGTTCGATCCCCGGTGGCGGCAAATATCCTTTCCGACGTTTGTCTCTCACCAATTGGTAGATAATAGTAAACCTATGTGAGATAGCAATCGGAGGCTAGGAAAGGGTGTAATGGTAGTACAGGTGTAAGAAATACCAGGAATCCATTGTTAGGTGCTCCGGCCGCCTCGATATAACTGCGAAATTGTTGAAAGCGGCGTAAAACCCATTCAAACAAACAAACCATACCACGTGGGACTCAAAATATACACGTAGCTTGAGAGTCTTTGGTTGAGAGGGAAATGCTTTCACACCTAGACTATCATGAAAATGATTGGGAAAAGGGACGCCTTTCAAACAGAAATTTTGCAGAAAAATTATAGTATGTAAGAAATTTATCTTAAATTATATTCAAGAAGGCTCATACTCAGAAATTTGTTCAAAGAAGAAATTCTGACTAACTTGTGCAGACTGAACAGACTGATAAAAATCTTTTACTTTGGGTAGATGCTCTGAATCTACAATAGTCATTTTACGTTAATGTTTAACCTGTTTTTCAAATTGGGGCTATAACACGTAAATTGTTATCTTTACTGAAAAAAAAAATCTTTAATTCTTTAAATGGGTTCTGGGAAACCTGGACTAAACGCTTGTCACCAGTCAATATTTCTTGTGATTTTGGTCTCCTTTGGCCTGTTTTACTAAACATCTTACGATCATTTTTTGCGTACGTCAAAAATTAAAGTTGCTTCTACAGTAGCAACTATATTTGGAAATTCTGCCATGCATAATCTCATTGAAATCGTCTTCTAAAGACGATTTCAATAAGATATCGTTGGGCAGAATCTAACAATAAATGCAAACACCAGGTACGATTTGTGATTTTGACTTACGATCAATTTTTTTCGTAAGAAGTTTAGTAAAACGAGTCCCTGATTTAAAGCATACGTTTTATATCAAGGACTTATTTGGGAAGCATAATCCGTCTCTGATGGCTTCTTTTATGTTAAAGAAAATGAATCTACAGTCTTTATAACTTGATATTTACCTAAGAATATGGATGAGATAAGCTGTGTACAAAGCTGATGATGTTAAATATAATACATACTTAGTGTATTATATGAAAAAAAAAAATATCTAACGAGGTTGGGAGAATTGAAAATTGTCGAGGCTCTGCCGAGACAATTATCAATTCTCAAAACCGAGTTAGATATTTTTTTTCATACAATACACTAAGTACGTATTACATTTATCTTATAGCCTCTATTTGTCTTGTTTTCGTCGATTTTTCTGACTGAAATGCATGTTTCTAAAAATAACCGCATTATATCTTTGTTCTAAAAATAACTATATGATATCATAAAAAATATCATATGGGATGTTATCATACGGATAGTTGTATAGTTAGTTATAAGATAAAATGCACGCTCAAGTTATTTGCTTCCCTACAGTACGCTTATAAGAGAATAATTGTAGAGTCATTGAGTGTTCCCGATACATTGTTGTTCAGGATATAAACGCCCTCGCGAATTTTAACGAGCGGGTGTGTGTTTTCCAAAGTTGAAGGAATTGTCAGCCTTGGGTACTCGCGATGATCGGCGAGCTTCCTTAGCAAAAACGGTGATGGATTTCCTGACTCTTATCGATCTTGAGAAAACATCTTAAGTTTTTTAACGCAACATCAAATCTTTTTAATTCAATTCATGTGCTGCCTACCAGCCTGTCATTTTGGAAAGCGTCCTCAGCGGTATGGCGGTAGCTCTACTTAAGTTAAAGACATTTTGTTCCAATCTGTCTTATACTTTACCCAACAAGACACGAACATCTAATTATGTAACAATAGCCTGTGTTATTTAGAAAGTTCACATAGAGAGATCAATAGAAATAGTCCATTATAAGAATGTCTCATTTTCTACTCATGTTTTACTATACAAGCTCGTATATTGGAAAAAATCCAAGTTTCTTGTTAAAAATCTTTATTCACAACTTAAAAATTAACCTGTCTGAAATTTATCGTTTAGCTTAAATCTCTCCTTGAATATATTAATCTATACTATGGTTTTGTGGTTTTTTTTAGAAGTTATATTGTCGTTTTGCAACCAAAAACTTGTAAATGAAGTCAAATGAAGCTGCTGTTATTGAGTTTCTGTAATCCAACCGCAATATCTACCATGGAGTAGATTACATTGCATTTATTGTCACTTTAAGCCTTGAAATCAAATCAAAATAGGATATTTTGCCGGTGAAGCAAATGTTCAGAAAAGAGATCACTTGCTTGATTACAGAAATAGAAAATTTAGTGTCTATTCTCCTTAACTTCTAAGATTAACAAGAATTTTAACAGGAGAAAAAGATTAGTTGAAATATTTTCCAATGTCTGAGTGATAATTTAATATTTTGGTTCCGTGGTGAGTGACTAAACAATTCCTCATCATTCCAGTAATATAATACACTATTTGATCGTAGAAATGCCTGACAGTCATGACCAAGGTCAACTAAAGCATAAATGTAAAAGCATACAGCGTAAACGCAAAAAAATCAAAATACAAGGTGTACGCTATAAACTAGCCCCGGTCTCCCTACTAAACTTTCATAGGCGACATGTTCCTTCTGTAAATATGACGAATCCATTGTCACGTAGGAAAAAGAGCTTTAGGATTTCAAGTATGCTCAAAATATTAGTATTTTTTGGGATGAAGTCGACAACTATTTCGTGGGACCCAAGGGATCTCAAAAAAAAAAAAAAAAAAAAAATGAATCCGACTTTAATCATCAGGACGGATTCCGTTTCTACGGTTAAAATGAAAGCTCAGTGTGAAAATAGATTCAATAGTACCAAAATACACAGAAGAAAGGGCCTTTTTTGATGGCTGATTCCAAAAGTAATATTTTGGAAATGAAATCTGCATTTTTTTAAACTGATGAAGTTGCTTAAATATCATAAACATAATAAACTTAGCTTACTGAATTGCCGGATCTGAGGCTGGGGCTTTATACTCAGAGGGGCGTCTTTGGTCCTTACGTGCCTCTTGTGCCGCTTCAAGAATTGAATTAACACATTTTGATTCGCGTAAAAAGTCGGGGTAAAAAAAGATTAACAGTGGGAATGTGCAGAGAAAGTCATCTGCTGAAGCCCCCCCCCCCTTTCCAGTATGCATGATTTCGTTAAAAAAGTAATCCTTATCGTTAGTCAACCCTGTTTCATCACACGCTACAGACGATTTTTGTAACGCACGTTGTAAGTTTATGCGTATTTCTGTCAATGAAAATCCTTTTTATGTAAGATGATACTACTAACGGATGTATTTAAAACCTTTCATTTTTAACGGTTTTGTGAAGTGGACGAATACAGATGATTTTAAGTGCTTTTTATTTATTTGTTTGATTTCTCCGCGAAGACTGCTGTGTAGAAAAAACCTCAAATGAGGATAGGTTCTGGAGCATATTATTGGATTTCTCGTTTAACCTTTCAGTATTTCATGTACTATCTGTGTTATCAGGTCAACAATAGCCACTGGAATAAATGAATGTGCATGTCATAAAAATTAGTGATTATGCCCACTCTTCTAGATGGCGACGAAGCGTCAAATAATGAAATATTCGGTAGCCAGCAGAACCGATGAATCCTGTTAACAAATGTGACATTTTTTTTGATTCTCAAGCACAAAATAAAAAAAAATCAACTTTGGAAAGGCTTTTAGCATTGAGGACATTTTTTTACTCTGTATGGAAGTAAAGCAATTTCTTCATTTCCCGCAATTTTTTCCTTTAGTAGGAGATAAAGGTCCATTGAAATTTCATCAACTGGAAAAAAAGTCGTCTGCAACTCCTTAGTGATTGGACAGGTTTAAAAAATATACTGGTTAGAGACTAATTTTGGCCAAGTACCAGTTCTCGCCACCGCCCTTTTAAGCTCACCTGAGCACGAAGTGCTCATGTGAGCTATTGTGATCACCTTTCCTCTGGCGTCCGTCCGTCGGTCGTCGTCCGTCGTCTGGCGTCCGTCAACAATTTCTTTAAATGACATCTCCTCCTAAACTACTGAGCCAATTAACACCAAATTTTACAGAAATGTTGCTTAGGTGGTCCCCTTCAAAAATAGCTAAAAGAATTGAAATCCATGAAAAACTCTGGTTGCTATGGCAACAAAAGGTGAAATTTTAAGAAAATCTTTAAAATTCTTCTTCTTCTCAACCAGTACAGTCATGGCGAAGTCCGTCGGACCGTCGGACATGTCCGACAAAAATCCCCTAGGTCCGGTAAAGTGTACCATGTCGTCAGTCCGAATGTCCGACACTATTTTCGGGACAGAAAATTCTGTTTAAACAGTAAATCCAAACTTTCACTCAAGAAAACATTATTTCTGGTCAACCTTCTCACGAAAACAAACTTTGATTTTAAACTTTACATAGGTCTAGGATCCAACAATTAACAGTTCCTCTACGACTTTCGGCACCGCTAGAATATGCAAATTCTCTTTTACAAATTGTACTAATTAAGAGAAAGAAGAGATGATTTAAGGATCCAATTTAGAAAGAATTATTGGTAGCTAGTCTTATCTAACCTGAATTTTTTGTATTTTTTCAATTTCAAAGGCACACAGACTAAAATATTTTCTGCTTATTCGTACCCAAGAATGTTCGACCCATCATATTATGTCTTTCTTTTTTTAATGAAAAAATACAAATGACTGTTACCTTTTGATTTGAAAAGACATTTTTTTAAATTCTGAAAATATCTGAAGCTCGGTTTATCTCAGAATCTTTGTTTTTAAATCAAAGCACTGAAATCACTGACAGAATGAGAGGACTTTGACAAGCTAGTTAGGCCTTTAATTGTATTGCTACTAATTTTATAAGTTTTCTCTCTCAATGAGGAAAAACAACAATAATGAAATTATTTGCCCCCTTAAATGTTCGGTCTGACAGGTCTGACTTCGGTCTGACAGTTTTTCAAGGACTGTCAGACCGACTGTCTGACAGATTTTCTGGGTCCTTCGCCATGTCTGCCAGTAGTCCTACAGACTTAAAACTTGGCATGGATGATCAGTTCATAGACCTGAATAAAAATAGCTAAAATCATATCTTTTGGGCCACCAGGTGCGGAGCACCAGGGGGGATGGGGGAGTACTCTGGGTAAATTTTGTAATCTTTAAGCCTCTTCTTCTTCGGAACCAGGAGCCCTACAGACTTGAAAATTGTCATGGATGATCAGCTCATAGACCTTAATAAAAATAGCTTAAATCATATCTTTTGGGCAGCCAGGTGCAGAGCACCAGGGGGGAGGGGGTAGTACTTTTGTGAAAATTTTGTAATCTTTAACCTTCTTCTTCTTTTGAACCAGGAGCCTGACAGATTTGAATATTGGCATGGATGATCAGCATATGGACCTTTATATAAATAGCTAAAATCATGACTGTAGATTCACCAGGTGCGGAGCACCAGGGGGGAGAGGGTAGTACTTTTGTGAAAATTTTGTAATCTTTAATCTTTTTCTTCTTCTGAACCACAAGCCCTACAGACTTAAAATTTGGCATGGAGGATCAGCTCATAGACCTTAATAAAAATAGCTAAAATCATGACTGTAATGCCACCAGGTGCAGAGGACCAGGGGGGAGGGGGTAGTACTTTTGTGAAAACTTTGTAACTTTAACCTTCATCTACTAATGAACCAGGAGCCCTACAGACTTCAATATTGGCATGGATGATAAGCATATGGATCTAAAATAAAATAGCTAAAATCATGAATGTAGGGCCACCAGATGCGGAGCATTAGGGGGGAGGGGATAGTATTTTGGATCAAATTTGAAATCTTTAACCTTATTCTTCTCCTGGATCAGGAACCATACAGACTTGAAAATTGTCATGGGTGGTCAATATATTAACATTAATTAAATTAGCTAAAATCATGACTGTAGGGTCACCAGGTGCTGAGTGTCTTGGGGAGGGGGTAGTACTTTGGATCATTTTTGAAATCTTTAAACTTCTTCTAATGAACCAGGAGTCCTACAGACTTGAAAATTGGTATGGATGATCAGCATAATTATGGACATTAATTGAATTAGCTAAAATCATGACTGTAGATTCACCAGGTGCAGAGCATCTTTGGGAAGGGGGGTGCTTTGTTGAGAATTTTGAATCCCTACAGCCTTTATATTTGACATGGATTGATCAACTCATTAAAGAAAACTTTAAAAGTCTCAGACTCAGCCTGTATATCTGGCATAGATTAGCTGATCACAGACCTTTTATGAAAAAAGCTTAAATAAATAATGACCAGGGGCAGAGGGGGGGGGGATGATTATTTCAAATGTTATCTGATTGAATAAGTGAAAATCTCTTTTTCTGTGGTTGCATGGACATACCTAGGTAATGAAGCTTTTTTCTCAGGTGAGCGACCCAGGGCCAACGGCCCTCTTTTTTCACGGTAAAGACAGAAAGGAAACCCTTCTAAATTACAGGTTATTTTTTGACAAGAATTTCTTCTTAGCAGAAAATAATTTATTGTGAAAGACCATTGCATCTTTACCTGTGAAAATGGTCGGTTGGCGAGAACTGGTACTTGGCGAGAATTGGTCTCCGACCAGTACAGTTTACTATTTCATTTAGCAAAAAGTAGTTAACAATCCCCAATATTATTTTGTTTATGATAAAACTGTATTGTGTAATACTTAAAATAAAACAAAAAACAACAACAAAAGAATTAAATAATTGTGATTGTCTCACTGCTGATGATCACAGATACATGTGTGTGTGCTCAAAGTATCATTATGCCCCTTAAAATTGAACTTTGAGGCACTTGAAAAAATACTTTAAAAGCTCTTGAAAAGTGTTTAATTTTCAAATGGACTTTATAATATCATTCATTATTTGATTCTGATTAAAGGCTGTTTCTTAAAGGTATTTTATATGATTTAGTTTTCACTTATAATTCATGATTCTATGAATTCATTTTGTGGTGCTGGATGTAGCAATTTTGTTTGTGAGGCCAGGGTAGTTTAGGACTGTAGTTTAATTCTTCTTGTGCTGTTCACAACATTTACAAATATTTTGCAGACAGTTAAGAATAAGACCAGCCTGCACAGACTTGCAGATTTATTCTTAGTCTACACTGTCTGCTTTCTACTAATTGCTTTCAGTAATTGCTTTCTACTAATTGGCAAAACTTAAGCAAGAATGGTTTAAAACTTAGTCTAGGTTATGCAGTATATGAGTTAAACTGTATAGCTTGACTGCAAGACTTGATTTCTAAAAGGTTAAGACAACGGCATTGTGTCAAATTGAGGTCATTGAATTCAGTGAACAACTGGAAGGCTGGGAGGTCATTGATTATGAGTAAATATGTTTTAAGGATGGCAAAAGATAAATAAAACGGTATCCTTTTGAACATCCTTTAGATTCAAGGGGATGACAGGAAACACTTCACAATTTTCATGCTAGACAAATTTTAAGGATTTTCTTGCATTCTGCTTTCAGCGGCTTCCCTTATTTGATACTGCCTCTGAAAATAAGAGTATTTTTTACCATAACTAGGAAAGATTTGAAATGAATTGAGCTTGTGCTCTCCTATAATACCCCCCATCGCAAGATAGGAGGCATATTATTTTTGGCTTGTCTGTTTGTCTGTTGTTCGATCCCCAACAGTGGAACTCATTCTTTTGACTCCCACCAATGGGTTGATAATCATAGACCTATGAGGGATAGCAGCTGGAGGCTATGAAATGTTGTAATGGTAGTACTGGTGTGAGAAATACCAGGAATTCATTGTTAGGTGCTACAGCCGCTGCAATATATCTGAAAAAATGTTGAAAGCGGCGTAAAATACCAAACTGTTTGTCTGTTACTCTGTTTTTCCGGACAAAAATTTGACATTGAGAATAACTTTGATAACTTTAAATGGTAAATGATAAAGTCTTTATATTTCACAAGGGACATTTCTACAACTTGGGCTCAAATATACCAGAATAATTAAGTAAAACACAGAAAGTGTAGGCCAAAATCAGAACAATTTGAGAAGGGTCTAAGCTAAATTCTGATGGAAATTAATCAATTTTAATATACAACATGCATACATGTACATAAATATAAAATTTTGGACCTTGAAAGTCAAAGTTCAAAGACTTTGGATAGGTCTTCTTGATAGCACCTGGTCAAGTAAGAGTCAATGATAAATGAAGCCTACTCATATTGACATGGCATGTTTACATGCCTGGATCACCACTAACAGAGGCACATTGATTGCTAAGAAATCCACATCTATGTAGGTGTGGATATGTGTTATTAGCTGCTTAAGCATACAAGGTAGCAGTTATACGTATACCACCACTGTATTGTATTACCTCTAAGGATATTCCTCCAAGATAGTTAATAGTTAGTGTGTGTTTGATCTTCAATCACAACGGTAGGACAATTATTTGTGTCTGATAAAACATTAAATGTGTACAGTTTATTCATTCAGTAAATCAACTTTATCAGTGACAATGAATTAGTGACTGAATTTGATTAAGCTTCTGAATTTGTTATACTGGCTTTAGGATATTATTTTATATTCAAAGAAAGATTTTCCTTTTTGTAATTCAAAAACCTAATTGCAGAATTAATCAAGCTTTGTTTCAAGGTTTTAGAATTTATCCAATGTAATGCCCATACCTTTTCCTAGATCTTTCACTGGATATCTCTGGCTCTCGTGTATTATACAGGGATGAGTGTCTTTTTATTTGGTTTGGGTTTTTTTGCATTATAAACTGCAATTGCTTTAGTACAAATATATGGCAAGTAACTCTGTAATACTTAAACCTTGCAGTTTAAACTCAATAAAAGCAATCAAAAGATTATTCCTTGTACCAGTAATTGCAATTATTTAGATAAGAACAATTGAAATACTTGGCTAAATATAAAAGGTTCAAGTGTACTTTTTTGGGCAGTAAATACTTAGGGATCAGAATGTTGTTATCTTGTTAAATATGCTTGTTATCTAAGATTCTTTAAAAAGATATCTTAATTCTTAATTGATATAAAAGTGATGTTAGGTTAGTAGTGCATGGTAACTTGAGATTTTCAAGTTTCTACAACGCTAGATTTGCAGATTGATGGTTTGGATTTTCCTGAAAGACCTATTGCATTTTGACTGGAAATGAAAAAAACAATGGTTTTCCTCATGAAGCAATTTAAACAAATCAAAATCCTTTATTTAATTGGATTTGCTATACTAGAGAAAATATTGAAGCTATTAAGTGAATTCATAATTTTCTTTTGTTTGGAGATTATTCTTTTACCTGTGTCCCTCTGACTATCTGCTCAAAACTTAATTTGTAAACTTAACATTTTCATACAAATTCAAATGCATAAAGGCATAATACTCAAATTTAGTACATGGTTAATTTACCTCTGATTAACCCTTGACATGCCAAATGAATTTTGGCTAAAAATTTTCATCAAAATCAAAGGGCAAAAAGCACTGAAAGTACCAATTGCAGGTCAATTTTTATTTGGAAAAACTAAATCTATTTACAATTCTGGTTTGAAAGTGAGAAACAGGTGGTGTAGACTAACATTAGACTGCACATATGTGCAGGCTGATGTTTGTCTATAGCTCCTGCCAGGGCAGGAATTTTCGGGGTTCAGCAGTCAATATTTTTTTTAGCTCACCTGAGCACATCGTGCTCAAGGTGAGCTTTTGTGATCATTGAATGTCCGTCGTCTGTCGTCCGTCGTGCGTCGTCTGTCGTCATGCGTCAACAATTTAAGTGTTTACACTCTAGAGGCCACAAATATGATCCAATCATCATGAAACTTGGTCAGAATGTTGGTCAGGTCACAAGGATGAACCCTATTGAAAATGGGAAGGATCCATGCCATATCACAGGAAAAGGGGCCTTAATGACAATTTTCTTGTTTACACTCTAGAGGCCACAAATTTGGCCCAATCTTCATGAAACTTAGTCAGAATGTTGGTCAGGTCACAAGGATGAACCCTATTGAAAATGGGAAGGATCCATGCCATATCACGGGAAAAGGGGCCTTAATGACATTTTTTTGTTTACACTCTAGAGGCCACAAATATGGCCCAATCTTCATGAAACTTGGTCAGAATGTTGGTCAGGTCACAAGGATGAACCCTATTGAAAATGGGAAGGATCCACGTCATATCACGGGAAAAGGGGCCTTAATGACAATTTTCTTGTTTACACTCTAGAGGCCACAAATATGGCCCAATTGTCATGAAACTTGGTCAGAATGATTGTCAGGTCACAAGGATGAACCCTATTGAAAATGGGAAGGATCCATGCCATATCACAGGAAAAGGGGCCTTAATGATAATTTTCTTGTTTACACTCTAACAGCCACAAATAATGCCCAATCTTTATGAAACTTAGTCAGAATGTTTGTTAGGTCTCAAAGATGAAGCCTATTGAAAATGGGAAGGATCCACGCCATATCAAGGGAAAAGGGGCCTTAATGACATTTTTTTGTTTACACTTTGGAAGCCACAAATATGGTCCAATCATCATGAAACTTGGTCAGAATGTTTGTTAGGTCATGAGGATGAAATCTTTTGAAAATTGGAAGGATCCGTGCCATATCACGGGAAAAGGGGCCTTAATGACAATTTTCTTATAAGAGCTCCAGACGCTAGAAATATGGTCAAATCTTTGTGAAATGTGGTCAAAATGTTTGCCAGCTCACAAGAATGAACTCTGTTGAAAATGGGAAGGATTCATGCCATATCACTGGAAAAGGAGTCTTAATGATAATTTACTTGAAATAACTCTAATGGCCTCAAATATGGCCAAAATTTAGAGAAACTTGGTTTTATGTAGAAATTATCTTCTTTATGACATCAGCCTTTTTACTTGATGTAATGTCCAAGTGATCAAAGAGAGTCAGGTGAGCGATCTAGGACCATCATGGTCCTCTTGTTTCAATTTTCATTTCTTGACTCTAACTCAAGAACCAAGCGACCTAGAATCATGTAACTTCATGCAAATGCTGCATATGACCTCAATTTTTGTTACAAACACATCCTGCACTAATAGCACTTGCATTCTGACAAAGTGCTTGTGGGGGGTATAAGTCCGCTCTGCGACAGTTCTAGTTAATCTTCTGCTCAGAAACTACTGGATAAATTTCAACCAAATTTCACAGGAATGATCCTGGGGTGACCCTGTTCTTAAGTTGTTATTGAAATTTCGAGCGAAAGAAAAACAAGGCTTAAATTGGCATGGCTTATTTCCATATATGGTAATATGTGACTTTTCTCAGCCTCTAACAGATGGATATCAACCAAATTTTACTAGAATGAGTCTTGAGTTACCTTTTATCAGACTACAAAAAGTTATTGTGATCAGATGAAAAATGCATCTTATTTGCTGAGGTCATTTCTCTATGTGATTTATTGAAAACTTTGAAGTAATTTTCTCAGAATCTAATAGATGGATATTAATAAAGTTCACTGGAATGATCCTTTAGTGACCCTAAATCAGTCTATAAAAAATAATCTGATCAGATGAAAAATATGTCTTTTATGGGCAAAGGTCATTTCTCTAAATATTATAAAGTGGAAACTTTGAAAATCATTTCTAACTGATGGATATCAATCAAGTTCACTGGAATGATCCTTGAGTGACCCTTTATCAGTCTACAAAAATCATTGTGATCAGATGAAAAATATTTATTTAATGGGCAGAGGTCAATTTTCTATATGTTATTCATTGATCTTGAATTTTTCTTTGTAGAAATAATTCAACAGGTGTCACTTAAAAACACTTATTTACTTGAGATGGACATACAGAGGGTTCAGTGCAAGACTGTACTAAGTGTATATACCATGGATGTATTTACACTTAGTACAGTCTTGCAATTAACCATCGATTCATTCATTCACTTTAATTCTTTTCTTATCATATCATTAGATTTAGGCCTGTGAGGCAAATTAGCCCACTGATTAAGCAACTCTAGTTGTTATTATCCTCTGGCAGCATACATTTTGATAATTGCGCTTTGGATAAATATTTTACAAAAAAAAAAGAGACCAAAAAGTGGCTTAAGAATTCAAGGGGATTTAATAGCCAGTGTGTCACAGGTCCTTTTCTTTGGATAAGCTGGCCTTTTGTTGGATAGAAAGAGGCAAAAGAAAGTTGAAGGGCATTAGGCAAATCTCATTGAGTTTCAATAGAAAAGCTTTCAGACTGATAATTCAACTTCTATTATTGACCATTAAGATACAGAATTTCTTTAAGAGAATAATAAGAATCCATCAACCTATTTTTCTTTTTGTAATGCCGTATTTCTGCAAAATTAATGCTCAAGTCAAGGCATTTTGGTCTTTTTCTACTAATCAATAGAAATGAAAAGAATTTATGTAAAATGCCTTTGTGTTGGGAAACAGTCAGTCGGAGAATTTGAGGATTTTTGGCATGTGTACCCATTTATCCTCTATTTAGTAATTTTTGTATAGCATTTTGATAAAAACCTTGATCTACCTATTGAATAATGGTCCCATTTTGCGTGTTGGGTCTCATATAACCATTTTAATTTTTAAGAGGTAATTTAAACACAATTTATGTTTGTGGCTATTTTAATATTAAAAATAATAATTTTAATTGGTTCTGAGAGGTGCTGAGATCGTGGATAACAGTCAACTTTGTTTACAAAAATTAAACAAAATTAATCAATAATTTGCCTTTACCATGACTAAAAGTCCTTTGCCCTATCAAGTATCTTCTTTAAATTCATCTTTCATCAATTGAAATATAAATGTAAAAAGATCGTATACTGCAAATCAGGTCCAAATCGCAATATCTTGGCTTCACAAAAATATGCACTGCGATAACTTCTGAGTTATCCAAAATACGCTTGATTCCAGCTTCGTAATGGTTTCTGCCAATGAAATCGAGAACCATGTGACTAAAATAAACTAATCTTCGGAAATTCCCCTCTTATTGACAAATTATGACACGGATATTTATTGCTAAATTTAGGTTTTCCAATAGAAAATAATCAAAGTTTATATCTGCTTCAAGAATTAGCGTTGAATTGGGAATTTCATTCTCTCATTTTGGGAAAAAATAGTAGTTTTCGTCATTGGGAACGGGTCCGGTAAATCAAAGAAGGAAAAAAAAAATGCTGCTGTCTATCTACAAAACTTAACATTGCCAATTTCTTCAAGCCTGTTCAAGATACAGTACTCATATTTGTTATGATGATAGATCTTTAAAATGCGCATCTACAGATACCCTGTTCATAGTCATGTGACAAGGTCAAGGTCATCCTTCAAGGTCAAAGTTTGAAAAAAATTGCCGTTTTGGGGGCATTCGTGTTTCACAAACACATCTTGTTTCTTACAGATAATAGAACTACAAACCACTACCAGTATTATTCAAGATGGCTGCTAGAAGTGATAAATACGAAATACACAAATCGAACGGCATCAGTGACACTTCATCAGATACATCCGAAAGTGATGAAAACCCAGATCGGGGTAATTGGTCCAGAAAAATGGACTTTGTGCTGTCGTGCCTCAGCTATGCTGTTGGATTAGGGAATGTGTGGAGGTTTCCTTATATTTGTTACAGAAATGGAGCAGGTTAGTTGACCCTTCTCATGCTGTTCAGTGTTCATGGCATATTTAGAGTGAATGTCAATCTTTAGCTGACAGTATAGACTTATATCAGCCTGCACAGATGTGCAGTCTGATCTTAGCCTTCTTGCTACTTAGTTACTGTGAAAAAAAACTTGTGTCTGACTTGTTGAAATGTTGGTAATTTGTTTGAAACAAAACTTAGATGTAGCTGGATCAGGGCTTGTGTTTGACCCCTAAATCAGGGTTTTGCCCCCCAAAAATCTAAAAATGTCTTATTTTGGCCCTTAGTAATATCGCCCAAAGGAGTGTGGGTTGGGAAAAAATCTTAAGGGTCAGAACTAGGTTTTATCCCTTGACCTTTCTAAGATGCATCCTGTTTACTTCCTAAAATTTACAAATGAAGTGATTGCTGATTATATCCTTACAAAACCTTAAATTCTTTAATCAATGATTTGTTCTCTTTTTTGTTTTGCCCCCTTTGACCCCCAGAATTTCATATTAAAGGGGTTGTTGACTCCTCAAATTCAATATTAAACACTTGCACTGGCCCTGCAGGATATTAGGAATTATTCTAGTGCATGTGCCATATTTTCTCATGTGAAATGCTTAAGATATCATAGTACATGTATGTTCATTCAAGACATTAAATTTTGATTTATTGTATATAGAAAACAAATCAAATGATATGTTGTATAGGCATCTTATATTGTTGTGTTTAGGCCTACAACATGTATATCTAGGTATTGCGAAATGTTTATCTGTTGAAGCTAAGACTTGTGTCAGAGTTCAAAAACCTGACAAGAGTCTTGAAAAAGTTTGTATTTGATATTGACTACTTCTCATCACTGAAGAATACAGATATATGTTGTTTTGCCACCAAATCTATCGTTTTATCAATGAAACTGATACTTCAAATACAAATAATTTTAACCCCTGAACTGGTAGAGATTTTGGGTTCATGAACTTTAAACTATCTTGGTGATTATGATTTTGGAGATATTTGTTACAAAGCAACAGAATGGTAGGGGGGGGGGGGCTAATTTGAATTTCAGTTGAAAAATATTTGGAAATATTTAAAAAGTTTTTGCTCAAAACCTATGTTGTGGCTATTCATTACATTTGTCTAATTAAGATGACTAAAATGAATACCTACAACAAAGGGTTTCATTGAGAAATAAAGATTTGTACTGGCTTCACTTTGCAAATACAAAGCAGGGTAAAAATTGCAAACAGTTTGCACCATTTTCCTATCCTGAACATAGGGCTGATTTCTGGTTTGATAAATGGGCTATTATTATTTTATCTTCTGGTTCCTGGGACAATTTGAACTAGACAGAAGGTCAGAGGAGGGAATGAAAATGAAAATAGAGTGCAAAAATCCGGTTTTTACACACCCGAAAGAGCGTATTATGTTAACTTCTGTCTGTCCATCTGTCTGTCTGTCTGTCTGTCCATTAGCAAATTCGTGTCCAGTCCATAGCTTTCAAAGTATAAGGCCTATGGTCTTGAAACTTCACAGGTGTATAGATCTCAAAGCTAGGGTGTGCAGAGTGCAAGAACCACAACTCTACCATTTGTAATTTTTGAGTTATGGCCCTTTGTTTGAATCCGAAGGGTCGTATTATGTTAGTATAATGTTATTCTCTGTCTGTCCATCTGTCTGTCTGTCTGTCTGTCCATTAGCAAATTTGTGTCCGGTCCATAACTTTCAAAGTATAAGGCCTATGGTCTTGAAACTTCACAGGTGTAAAGATCTCATAGAGGGGTGTGCAGAGCACAAGAACCGCAACTCTACCATTCTTAATTTTTGAGTTATTGTCCTTTGTTTGATTCAGTTAGCAAATTCGTATCTGGTCCATAACTTTGAAACTATAAAGCCTATGGTCTTGAAACTTCACAGGTGTATAGATCTCATAGCTAGGATGTGTAGAGCCGAATAACTCTTACTCTACCATTTATAATTTTTGAGTTATTGCCCTTTGTTTGATTCAGTTTGCAAATTCATGTCCGGTCCATTACTTTCAAAATACAAGGACTACCATGTTGAAACTTCACATGTATGTAGAAATCGTAGCTAGGGTGTTTGATTACATTATCTCAATATCCATAAGTAATCCACAGTTCTTTAATTGCCTAAGAACACATTTTCCCAAAGACAAATAGGTAAACAAAACAAAACAAACACTACCATCATAATAAATACAATATACTATAGTGTTTGCTAGAAAATACATCCTAAGGATCAATAAAAAGTTCAAAACATCACCCATTCATTCTTAGCTTCGGGTGTATAATGCCACGCCCAGAGTTGCTCTTGTTAGAATTAGAATAACAAAAATTAAACTAAAAAACATCACTTTTTCCCCCTCCGAATTCAGTCAGACTAAAATTTCACTATAAATATTTCTCAGATGGTTCTTTCAAAAACAACATTCTCTGAATAATTCTTGTAGTAACTGTTTATGTGTAAAAAAAATGAATTAATCAATTTTTGTGACATTTTTAAATATTTTCTTAGGAACCAAATCTCACTTAATGGGATTTGGTTTAACAGAAAATGTTTCAGTAATGCCATGGACTACAGGATTTGAGTATATTACAACAATGGGATAAATGTAGGCCAGACAATGAAAAGTCAGTTGATATATTGTCTCTGTGTGCTGTGTGTCTCTGAAGACCTGAAATTCGGTCAGAGAAACAGGGACTTCTTTATTGGCCAGGCACCATGCCAGGTAACTGATAAGCATGGAATGCCTCTTGTTTAGAAAGAACTTGGTAGTATAAACAATTGCCTACACACTATTTTCAAATTTCTCCCAAAATGACATGAAAGTATTGGCCATTACTAGTGTTGTAAAATCGGACAAAAATTGGAATCGAAAATCGAATTGAATCAGAAACTTTCAAATCAATTATCAATTATTAATCAAAACTGATTTGTACACATAAAAATGTTTTTTCTAAACTTTAAAAGGGTCAAAAATTTTATTTACTTGGAACAAGAATATACTCAAAAAACTTAGTTAATTCCAAATTTCTCATTGAAATAGACTCAAGTCCATATATCCATCACTCTGGTTTCTTTCAAGTTACAGTTTTACCAAGCATCAAATAAAAGATGCTCTTATTAAGAGCATCTTACTGTATGCTTGGTGAACTGTCAAAGTGAAAACAATAACAACAACAACAACCAATTAATCGATTTTCCATGATCAGAATCGATAATCGAAACTTTGGAGAGAATCGATTGGTTAATCGATGTTTTCCGATTATCGTTACAACACTAGCCATTACTTCAATTGAGCCTATAAAGAAGAAATCTGGAACCTTAATACACAAATTGCTGACTCGGCACAAAACAATTGTAACTGCTTATAAATAAATAGGCAGTTCCAAATGTATTGCTCTGACCTATCAAAATGTAGTTAATCTATAGCAGATGAAGGATATTTTGATTTATGATTTTTGGTGAAGCTTGAGGGAGGAAAAAGCTATTCTTGAAACATTATGGGACATACAAAAAAATCTCCATTCCCCCTGCCCCCCCCCCCCCCTCCCCCTCAAAAAAAGCTAATTTTCTTGCTGCTGTCAAAAAATGGATTTGCTGCTTAATGGGTTTAAAGTCAAAGTAATTTTGGGTCATCAAATGGATCAGATTGATGTTAATGAGCTCTTTAATTGATGGTATGTTATCCTCCTGGCATAAAACTACTCTTAACTCACAGATGTGGACAGTTTTTGTTATTAGCTGATTAGTGTATAATTACAGGTTAAAACATAATGCTCTTGCAATGCAATTCTTCTCTAACAACATTAACTTAATATCAGCTAATCAATTTTATCATAATATTGACCGACAAATTTGGTTTGTTTGATTGAATTGGGTTTTACGCTGCTTCAACACTCTTTCAGCTATATTGTGGCAACTGGAGCACCTAACAATGGGATTCCTGTATTTCTTACACCAGTACTACTGTTACATTCTAGCCTCCAGCTGCTATGCCACCTAGGTCATAGGTCATTAGGTTATATTCAACAATTTTTGGTGTGAAAAGACCTGAAATTTTGACAAGGGTTGAAAAGGAAACTGTACAGTGCGTTTTTGAGGGTTCAGTGTAAAACTATTCTAAGTGTCTATGCATTGTATCTATATACACTTAGTACTGTCTTGTGCTAAACCCTTAATTGTTTATTAAAATATTCTCATAAGATCCTTGGAATCCAGCTAAAATATAATTTTGTTTTGAAAGTTGAGTTCAAAAATGACTTATTAGTTTGTAAACACTATTATAAAGAATAAAATGACCAGTTTAACACCCAGAATCGTACATATGTCCTCCACAGTATAGTTTATTGAATTATTTTCATCTTTTGTCTACATTTCAGGAGCCTTCCTGATTCCATTTGTGATTATGTTGTTTATTACGGGTATACCACTGGTCTATTTGGAGCTCTCATTTGGCCAGTTTGCTAGCTCTGGGGTTGTATCAATATGGAAAGCATCACCTTTATTTCAAGGTAAGTTCATCTTACATTTTTAGCTCGGCTGTTTTCGGAGAAAACCCGAGGTATTGCTATAGCCTTGGTGTCGTCGTCGTCGTCGTCGTTGGCGTCGTCGTTGTCGTCGTCGTGCAAAAACTATGACATTTTGTGATAACTTTTGAATGGTAAATGATAGGGTCTTCATATTTCACATGATGATTGCCGGGGACAAGCACTTTCTGTTGGTACCAAGTGCAAGGTCATTTTTCAAGGTCAAGGTCATTTTTCAAGGTCAATTTTGTGAAAAAAATGCAAAATCTTTGACATTTTGTGATAACTTTTGAATGGTAAATGATAGGGTCTTCATATTTCACATGATGATTGCCGGGGACAAGCACTTTCTGTTGGTACCAAGTGCAAGGTCATCAGTAAAGGTCAAGGTCATTTTTCAAGGTCAATTTTGTGAAAAAAATGCAAAAACTTTGACATTTTGCGATTACTTTTAAATGGTTAGTGATAGGGCCTTCATATTTCACATGATGATTGCCTGGGACAAGGCCTTTCTGTTGTTACCAAGTGTAAGGTCATCTGTCAAGGTCAAGGTGATTTTTTCAAGGTCAAACTTGTGAAAATAATGCAAAAAATTTGACATATTGCAACAACTTTGAATGGTAAGTGATAGGGTCTTCATATTTCACATGATGATTGCCTGGGACAAGCACTTTCTGTTGGTTCAAAGTTCAAGGTCATCAGTCAAGGTCATTTTTCAAGGTCAAATTTGTGAAAAAATGCAAAAAATTCGACATTTTTGTGATTTCTCTGGTTCTACTGAAGGCATTCACATGAAAATTGTCACACTTATTCACCATCCTAAGGGCAACCTTTTCTTTCAAGGGGGATAACTTTTGAAACATTTTCTGCAAATTATGCCCCTTTTTCTACTTAGTTTTATTCACCATCCATTAGTTTTTTTACCATCCAACACTTACAGCCGAGCGTAGGCACCCGTAGGCGGTGCTCTTGTTAAAAAGATATTATAGAACTGATGACCAAGTGTTTTGAACTAAAGTGTATTTACTGTTAAACTGTTGTCATGCTTAATTTTGAATATTCCTGGTTTGGCAGGAGATATAGACAAAGATCAGCCTTCTTGATTTTTTTTTATAACTAGAAAGGTTGAAAAATTACACTTTCAGAATAAATACTGACTCATAATTAATACTTATTATGCTTTGATTTTAATGCAATTTTGTTAAGATTTTTAATCTGCAATGCAAGTGTAAACACTTCTGGTTAACTTTAAAATGTTATGTTATAAACTTTGTATGTGTTTTCTCTTGCCAACTGATTATGCTCTTCTATCTGGATTGAAACAGGAGGAATATATGAAAAATAGGTTGTGACAGTTCTTGTAATAGAGCTTCTGGTATCAGCCACTTAGTATATAAGTAGTAGCATAATTGGGTGTAATTATTTTATGCATTAGTTTACAAGAACTACTGCATAGATTGCTAGTATCACTCTTAAGATGAAAATAGTTTAGAATATTATTATTGCTGTCATTTCTATTTATGTGTGAAAAAAAGCTGTAGGAGAATACAAATATGTATTTTAAAACTATGAAAATATAAATCAATGATTGGACCAATATTTAAAAGAAAGTTGATATTTGGAACAAGTAAATGTGGCTTCCCTCATTGCACAGTTGGTAGCGTATCTAACTCCAATCTTCAAATATGGGACTGAGAAAAAGACAGACAAGTAAAGGGCCAATTCCTATGTTTCAGGTTTGGCCCCTGAATTTAGGAGAAAATTCTCTCATATTAAAATTTTGGCAGTCTTGACTCCAAAGTTAAAATTATCAGCCTTTATCACTGATGGGGTATCATTGGATTGATCCCTGGTTGTTGCACATCAACATGAATTTTGTCTTCCACCAATTAGTGAATAATCGTAAACATATATATTGTAATTGAGCATCAAAAGAGAGGAATTATGTACCCCTTCTCATGCTAGTCAGGACATATTCTTGCTACACACAAAGCTTTGACAGAAAGCAGGGTTTCAAGGGATGTAGGTTTTGGGAGTCTGAGACCCTCAAATAAGTAGCTTGGACCCTAAAACTATGTAATGAGAGTCTCAAAGACCTTCTGGGGATCAACTTCAGTGAAGACTTGAAGAATGTTCAAAACAGTCTTCAGTTCTTTCTTGAAAGTTAGGCCCAACATGTCAGTATATTTATCCAATCCTTTCTTTACCTTTTTAAGGTAATAGCTCTAAATTCATATGAAAACAAGTTTAGTGCATAAAGATTATAGTCTATATTTTATGCAGGGACTCCCAAACTTTAAGAAAGGAACCCCTAGATCCCAACTTTTGTATCCTTTGGACCCCATTTCTGACTAAAACCCAGAGACAGTATGGATTAAGATCAGCCTGCACAGAATTGCAGGCTGATCTTAACCTCAACTGCCTGCTCTCTACTTTTAACTTTTCTGGACATATTAAAATAGATATTATTTTGTTCATTAAACAAATTTTTTACTGTCACCATCATCTTTTACAATCATTCGACAGGAAGGAAAAAAAAACAACAACCTTTTTGATAGTTTTCTAAAGAGAATATCTGCCACATGATAAACATGATGAGGATCTGGCTGTCAAAAAACAGATGTAGTTGTTGTCATGAAACTAGTTCACAAAACACCTTCAGAAATTGATTGTCAGGTGTTGGCGTCACTGTACTCATCACCATTGACGACGCTTAGACTAGCAATTCTTCAATGTTTTGCTTTTTCATTGTCTTTGGAGTATGTAGTTTCTGCCAATAAGAAAAGACTTTTTATGATCAGGAAAAACATCACATTGAAGTTGAAGGTCTGGAATAGATATAATTTGATTTCACAAATATTCCAGCAAAGTCTAAAAAAAAACAATCCCTAAGATATGTTTTTAAGCATTAATTAGTGAATACTCATCTTGAAAGTCATATTGTTCCTGCAAAATTCTTCTGTCTTTCGAGAAATTTTATTTCAAATTATCTCTTTTAAAATTGTCTCAGAAAGAATATTATGGAGTTAAAGTTTCCGGAAAGCTACATCTTTGATATATGGCTATGTTACATATCCAGGAACTCCTATAGATAAATGTTCTGAAGAAAATCTGATAAACAGTGAAAGATTTTCATGTTCTAGTACAAATGATTGTATTTATGATTTGATTGATAACAAGCTTTGTAAAGAAAATACATACATTTGAAGCTTGTTAGCCCAGAATCAAGAGAGGTGAAATGATAAATCAGGGGTGGGGAATATGAATTTTCTCCAATTGTCCACGGACAAGTAAAAGTCTATTTCTCACTTGTCCAGGATCAAAATGAACTTGTCCTTAAAAAGATGGAATGATAATTATTGAGAAAACATTGTTTTTAATGAAGAAAATGCTGTAACCCAGCATTTTCTTCATTAATGATAATGCTTTCTCTCCTATGGTACAAACAATAGGATGACTTTTCTCCTAGATCCTTTAAGTGCTATATCAAGATTTTCTCTGGTATTTACTTGTCCATAGACAAGCTGCCTAGAAAGATGTACTTGCCCGCAAGTGAAAAAGCCTACCTCAGACAAGTCAGGCATTGGAATTCCACATCCCTGGGTAAATGGAGGCTGACCATAACATTGTAGCTACCACTGAATAAGCTGTAGTTACAGGGTTATAGCATTGTGTATTCTAGGATTCAAAAAGTAGGGGGGATTCTTGTTGAAAATCAGAAAAAAATGCCCAAAAGATGGACATTTTTGCTCTTTCTCTTTGTAAAAGAATCCCCCATTGTCTTCAGAAATAGGGGGGATATTTCAAAAGTATGTGCTAAAATGCGCAATCCTCCTCCTAGAATAGATACTGTTCTAGTTGTCCACAAAGGTAATGATTCAAGAAATATTGGGAATTTCCTGCTCACCTACTTTTGAGGAATCCTTTATCAGTGATTTATTGAGATAATGCAGAGAAGATTGAAAGTCGGTTACAACTTCAGGAAAAAAAGTGGGAAATGTATCCATTCAGTTTTGCACAGGCTTCAAACAAGTTACACAACTCTTCTCACACTTGAAATACACTTGATATATGTTAGATTGGCATGATAGACAGAGAGAAATTTACTGGTCTTTAAAAAGAATATCCTCTAAATTCATTGAGAATATCTACCTTTGTTGAGAATATCTACCTTTGGTAGAAGTGATGCATTTAGAACCCTTTGTATGCTAGTATGCTAAATAGATGCCCTTAATTCGTGAAAACATAATCATGAAAAGTTCCAGCTTTTAGCCCTACTGACCCAAGGCTGAGAAGACCTTTAGCAAAGGTGTGTTTCCTATCTGTCAGTCTGTAAAGAATTCTTTTGTCATTAAAGAATTCTTTTTCTTATCTACAAATATTATTTGATTTACTTGAAACTTTGGCACAAATGTAGGGTCATAAAGAAAGTTCCTCCTTAAATGGGGGCAGCTGATCGGTGGGAAAACCGGAAAAAAGGAGTCTTGTGAAACCTTGACCAAATAATTCTTGTTTATAGGAATTAAGTGAACAACTAATAATGCATTTTCTTGAAACTTTCACAGGATGATTCTATGGTTGTAAGGAGGGTTTTGTGTGAAAATTTGATGAAAACACAGGAAAAGTAGCCCTTAGGATTATTGCTGGAGAAAGAGCAATTATTTTTAGCTTGGCTGTTTTTGGAGAAAACCTGAGGTATAATGATCACCTTGGTGTTGTGAAGGTTGGTGTTGGCATGAGAAACTTTAACCTTGGTCATATCTCTGTTTTTGTAGATATATTCATGAAACTTGGCATCTGTGTTCACCATCACAAGAGCCATCCAGACTATCAAGGGGGATAACTCTAGAAGCAGTTTTGTAAGAGTTATGCCCCTTATTTGACTTAGATTTTTTCATTATATAGAAGCTGCAGCCAAGCGTTGCTCCTGTGGGCAGTGCTCTTGTTTCATTTCACATTTTCCTTAAACTAATAAAGTTGCTGATATATCAGATTAAATTATAGAAAAACTTGATAGTCAATTGTGGGTCTTGGATTCTTATGGGCCTCTTGATTCTTGGGGTTTGGGGAATAGATCTGTAACTCTACTGTAACTCTGATGTTCAAAGTCACGAGACATGAAAACGGGGCTTGTGTTAGACCTATAGACCATGTTATGACCCTCATAAATCTGAAAATATCCTGTTTGGAAATCTTTTATTAATAGGGTCATTTAAACACATAAACTTTAAAGCCAGCTCTTGGTATTTGTACTGGAATTAAGTTGAGCTTTGATAAGGAACTTCCTTGGGTAAAGCTCTAGAAAATTGTTTAAAGAATTTAATTTCATCAAACTTTCCAATTGCCATATAAGCCAAATAACCAAAATTTTAGAAAATCCTTTGAAAAAAAAATAATCTAATTCTTGGACACTGAACCTATCAAGCTGAAACTCCACAGGGAAGTTCTTTGGGTGAAGCTCTTCCATTGTTATTAAAAGAATAAATTCTACCCGGATCTGGAGTTGCCATGGTAACCAGAAGGTCAAAATTTAATAAAATACGATAAAAAAGATCTCATTCTAGGCTACTGGACCTATCAAGCTGAAACTTGGCTGGGATGTTACTTTGGTGAAGCCTTACCAAAGATGTTAAATGAATTCAATTTCATGACAAACACTTGTCTTTACTTACTGGTATTTACATTTTTGATGATTGAAAGACCATCATGGTCCTCTTGTTAAGAGATTAATTTGCTTATAGAGATTTAAAGGAAAGAATTGAAAAAAATATGTAATATAGCAAATTAATAATGTTTTATTAGGATTAAATCTTTTTGTTTGCTTGATCCTTGAGAAATAGTTCTGACCCAAGATCTTCACATGGTGAAGGGTCAATGACTCAAGAACTTGAAAAGCTTAACCCTTTCCTGTTTTCCAAATTTTGGACCTGTCCAAATTCAAAGGTTTTGCAGACGTAAATTAAAAGTGGATTTAATTTGAAAAATAACCATTCAGTAAGGTAGAAAATAGTGTGGAAAAAGAAGAAATTGCTTGTCAGGAGCAATTTCTTCTTTTTTCACAATGTTTTCTCAATCATAAAATCACAGGCACGTAAAAAGCAGGGATTAAACAGCAAAGGGTTAAGCATGTAGCCCTGCTGAAGATACAACATTATCATTTTGAAAACCTATCTCACACTTCCACGCATATATCTTCAATTTTGTTCAGTCTAAAATTATGTTGTCTTTTAAAGGGTTAAGGAATGTAGTTCAGATAGGTTTTCTGACAGATAGTTGGCATCCTGTCATCAATGGTTCATGATGGGCTCAAAAGTGCACTGGGGCAAAAATAGTAAATAGGTGAATGATTCCATATAAGCAAGGACAAAGCTTTAATTTAGATTTCTTTATGGAGATTTGGGAACATACATGTTGCCAACATGCCACCGACAGATGACAACTGCTGGTTTCATTTGATATCAGTTTGTAAAACTGCTTTGTACACATCTTAGGAAGGCCTTTTTTATAAGCATCTCAAAAGGTTGGACATATTATGGGATCACCCATGGTGAACAATGTCCAGCATCGGGTGGCTCCAAGTTCTTTGTTTGGAGCATAACTTATGTTACCTTATGTCCGATTGACTTGAACTTTGGCAGTTATGATCCTATCATGATGAAAAAGAACCATAACTCTACCTTGCTTAATTTGCAGAAGGCCACTGGGGCTATTGTCATGGTGTTGTGTTTTTCATGTGTCTGCCAGTCCATGCGGCCTTGCCTATCATCCTAATCTTTTTCTTTAAAAATCTTCTCCTCAAGAACTACTGTATAATTTTTAACCAAACTTCAAAGAATTGATCCTTGGGTGATCCTCTTTCAAAGTTGTTCAAGGATTTTTGGTCCAATGAAAAACAAGGCTTAAATGGGTTTGGCTAATTTCATATATGGTATTTTATGACTTTTCTCAGAATCTTAATTATTTTCTTAGAACCTAATTGATAGATATAAACCAAATTACACATGAATGATCCTTTAGTGACCATGGATGAAGAGTGAATTATTGGCAGAGGTCAGTTCTCTATGTTATATAACGGAATCTTTGAAAATCATTTTCTTGAACCTAATGGATTGATATCAACCAAATTTGACTGGAATGATCCTTTGATGACTCATTTTCAGACTGCATAAAATTATTGTGATTGGATGAAAAATATGCTTTTAATAGGAGCACATCAATTTACTTTATGTTATTCATTGATTTTGAATTTTTCTTTGAGGAATTATTTCAGCATGTGACACTTAAAAACTCTTATTTACTTGAAAAAAACATTCATTCATTCACTTAAATTTTCATCTCGTCATCTCATTAGATTCAGGCCTGTGGAGCAAATCAGCTGCTCAAGCAGCTCTAGAGTACTTGTTTTTCATACTCGAACATTCAGTATTTTAAAGAAGGTATCTTGTGACAATTTTAGCCTATTAACCCTTGTCATGCTGAATAAATTTTGGCTAAAAATTTACAGCAAAATCAGAGGCAAAAAGCACTGTAGGTTAATTTTTATAAGCTCGGCTGTTTTCGGAGAAAACCCGAGGTATTGCTATAGCCTCCGTGTCGTTGTCGTCGTCGTCGTCGTCGTCGTCGTGCGAAAACTTTGACATTTTGTTATATCTCTGGTTCTACTGAAGGCATTCACTTGAAACTTGGCACACATGTTCACCATCAAAACAGCAACCTATACTATCAAGGGGGATAACTCTAGATGCATTTTGTGCAAATTATGCCCCTTTTTCAACTTAGATTTTTTTCCCACCATCCAGCACTCGACAGCCGAGCGTAGGCACCCGTAGGCGGTGCTCTTGTTTGAAAAACTATATCTATTGACAATAATGGTTCCAAAGTGAGAAAACAGGTGGTTAAGACTAACATCAGACTGCACATATGTGCAGGCTGATGTTTGTCTATAGCTTCTGTCAAGGCAGGAATATTTCGTGATCAGCATGACAAGGGTTAATATCTCAACAACAACAGAAAATGTATTCTACAAAACTCTGATTTTAAAAACAAATGGTAGGTTTTTTGAACACCAAAAAAAAAGATCCTCTTGACCACACTTAATTCTATCATTGTGAACTCTAAATAATTCTATTTGGACTGGAGTGATGTACACAGAAACACTTCCTTTTTGCAGTCTGATCCGAATCTTCTTAATCTTTTATACCAAGTTATTTACAAATTTAACTTCCAAAAGAAATGTTATGAATTATTTCCTTTCATAAGAACAACCTTAGTAATAGTTTATTCCCCCTCCCCATTTGATAGGAAAACCCAATTTCAAGTGACTGAAACTACATGAAATTAAAATATTTTGTAAATCTTTCTCGTTAATTTTGAGTTAATTATATTCCCAAAGTGAGTGTATATTGCTTTATATTGTGGGCTGGTCAGTCTGTAGGTTGGTAGACCAAATCTTGTCCAAATGATAACTTGAGACAGAATCAAGAAGGGTCACTAAAATTTGTACAGACATTCATCTCCAAAGTACATGACCCCTAGTGTATTTGAGAGAAGCCAATCAAAGGTCAAGGTCACTGGGTTACATTGTGATATCCAGGTGCAAACATGGTCCATATGATAAGTTTCTAACCCCCAACAATTTCTCTCTTCATATCTTATAATTTAATATCATGAAGCAGAATTATAAAGATTTCTCTGTAATGTGATAAATTTATTATGGACTATGTTAAATGGAAGCTTTCAAAATAGCTGTGTACTAAAGATTATTTTCATTGTTTTCATCAGGAAATAAAATCAATTTTTCAGTCAATCAGAATACAATGAAAACTGATGGAAATGCTCAAAATTGAATTGTTAGTTCCTGGCTGTGAAATAATTTCTGTTCCAGAAAATTTGACTAAGATGTTATCTCCAATAAAGGAACAAATGACAAATTAGGGATTACTTGTACTGAGTCCTCATATTGATTTTGCTTTCACTTGGAGTCACTTCTGGAATCATTTCCTCTCAAGAAAATATTTACACCCTTTATCATGTTTTAAACACTCAATTAAGGACTTTTCATCTATTTTGTGAATTTCCAATCAAACCAATTATCAACAGCAATGAAACCTTATAATCTTATTTCTTCTAATAAACGCTTCAGGGTTCTATACATAACATGGTTTGGGATCTTTTATTTACTATGCATTTACTGATTAATAAAAAAAATAAACTGAAGTCTTTTATGCCCTCTTCTCTTTAATTTGAGGTAAATTTTCTCTAAACAATTATGTAAATTATTGTTTAGAGGAAATTCACATCAAATAAGAGAAGAAATCTCAAAAATTCTTATAATAAGGCATTTGAAGTGAGTTTTTCTTAGTAAAAAATATAGGGGTACTACTATTAGGGAGGGTGCTATTAACAGGGGAAATGTAATATTTCTACTGCACACAACATGTAACTAACAATTAGTTCTTTTCATTATTTTGACTGCTTCAGACATGGCAGTATCTTTTCTAGGATTCGAAAAAGTAGGGGGGAATAGAAAGTTGACAACATTCCAAAAAGGATGGTAGCTTTTGCTCTTTCTCTACTTAAAAAATCCCATATCATCTTCAAAAACAGGGGTGTTTTTTCAAAAGTAAGTGCTAAAATGCACAATCCTCCCTCCTAGAATAGACACTGATTTGGATATAAAAAAGAGAATATGTTTGGTATAATTTGCCAAAATATTCAGTCATTCTAATGAGATATGTATGATATATATACTCCTGTCTAAGAATTGTCCTAGACAGATAAACAAGCTGCAGTTTCTTGCAAGAGAAATAAGAAAAACATCGAGCTGTTATTGTAGATTGCTAAAACAGATTTGAATCACAGAAATATTTCATACTTTTCCAAAGAATATATTTTACTGATGATATTGATTGTATAATGCCCCCTCATTGATAGATCGAGGGCATATATTTTGCAGGTGTTCATTAGTCTGTCTGTCTGTAAAAAACGTACTTGCAAACTGAACAACCACCATTATCTCAACTTTATTCAAGTTGAAAGGCTGCTATTTGGCATATGCAAGCAAAAATGTATATAGCGTCGACCCACGGGACATGTCAAAATCGACCGCATACGGGAGTTGGCCGCTTAACGGTAAATACAGGGTTCCTGTGGATCCTGTGGATTTGGAGGCAATTTGTTTCACGTGCGCGGGGTGTAAACAAAGTCTGGAGCCGACGAAGGGAAATCCCTTCCGAGATCAATCCGTCAAAAAAAAAACATTTTGATAGTTCGGACAAACAGCAATATTTTATAGGCTTACTAATCGGAATATTAATTATCTGCTACCGTTTTAAATCAACTAAGTGCTCAAGGTGAGCTTTTGGGGTTACTTGATGTCCATCGTCCGTTGTGCGTCGTGCGTTGTCAACATTTACCTTGTGGACACTCTAGAGGCCATCTTTTAAGCCCAATCATCCTGAAAATTGGTCGGAATGATAATCTTGATGAAATCTTGGACAAGTTCAAAATTAGAGGCCATATTTTAAGCCCAATCATCCTGAAAATTAATAAGAATGATTATCTTGGTGATATCTTGGACAAGTTCAAAATTGGGTCAAGTAGGGTCAAAAACTAGGTCATTGGGTTAAATCTTAGAAAAACCTTGTGGACACTCTAGAGGCCATATTTTCAGCTCAATCATCCTGAAAATTAGTCAGAATGAATATCTTAATGAAATCTTGGACAAGTTCGAAATTGGGTCATGTTGGGTCAAAAACTAGGTCACAGGGTCAAATCTTAGAAAAATCTTGTGGACACTCTAGAGGACATATTTTTAGCCCAATCATCCTGAAAATTGGTCAGAAAGAATATCATGATGAAATCTTGGACAAGTTTGAAATTGGGTCAAGTGGGGTCAAAAACTAGGTCACAGGGTCAAATCTTATAAAAACCTTGTGGACACTCTAGAGGCCATATTTTCAGCCCAATAATCCTGAAAATTGGTCAGACTGATTATCTTGATGAACTTTTGGATAAGTTTTAAATTGGGTCATGTTGGGTCAAAAACTAGGTCACAGGGTCAAATCTTAGAAAAACCTTGTGGACACTCTAGAGGCAATATTTTTAGCCCAATAATCCTGAAAATTGGTCAGAATGGTTATCTTGATGAAATCTTTTACAAGTTTGAAATTGGGTCATGTGGGGTCAAAAACTAGGTCACAGGGTCAAATCTTAGAAAAACCTTGTGGACACTCTAGAGGCCATATTTTGAGCCCAATCATCCTTAAATTAATAAGAATGATTATCTTGGTGATATCTTGGAGAAGTTCAAAATTGGGTCAAGAAGGGTCAAAAACTAGGTCACAGGGTCAAATCTTAGAAAAACCTTGTGGACACTCTAGAGGCCATATTTTCAGCTCAATCATCCTGAAAATTGGTCAGAAAGAATATCTTGATGAAATCTTGGACAAGATCGAAATTGGGTCATGTGGGGTCAATAACTAGGTCACAGGGTCAAATCTTAGAAAAACCTTGTGGACACTCTAGAGGACATATTTTTAGCCCAATCATCCTGAAAATTGGTCAGAAAGAATATCATGAGATCTTGGACAAGTTTGAAATTGGGTCAAGTGGGGTCAAAAACTAGGTCACAGGGTCAAATCTTAGAAAAACCTTGTGGACACTCTAGAGGCCATATTTAAAGCCCAATAATCCTGAAAATTGGTCAGAATGGTTATCTTGATGAAATCTTTAACAAGTTTTAAATTGGGTCATGTTGGGTCAAAAACTAGGTCACAGGGTCAAATCTTAGAATAACCTTGTGGACACTCTATAGGCCATATTTTAAGCCCAATCATCCAGAAAATTGGTCAGAAAGAATCTTGATGAAATCTTGGACAAGTTTGAAATTGTGTCAAGTGGGGTCAAAAACTAGGTCACAGGGTCAAATCTTAGAAAAATCTTGTGGACACTCTAGAGGCCATATTATTTGCCCAATCAACCTCATAATTATTCAGAATGATTATCTTTATGAAATCTTGGACAAGTTCGAAATCCGGTCAAGTGGGGTCAAAAACTAGGTCACAGGGTCAAATCTTAGAAAAACCTTGTGGACACTCTAGAGGCCATATTTAAGCCCAATCAACCTGAAAATTGGTCAGAATGATTATCTTGATGAAATCTTGGACAAGTTTTAAATTGGGTCATGTGGATTCAAAAACTAGGTCACGGGGTCAAATCTTAAAAAAAGCTTGTGGTCACTCTTGAGGCCATAATTTTTGCCCAAACAACCTGAAAATTGGTCAGAATTTTTATTTTGATGAAATCTTGGACAAGTTCTAAATTGGGTAAAGTGGGGTCAAAAACTAGGTCATTGGGTTAAATCTTAGAAATACCTTGAATATTTTTTAGACTGTCAATTCAGGTGAGCGATAAAGGGCCACTATGGCCCTCTTGTTAATCAGCGAATCACCTGTCATAATTTGATGACTCCAGTGACCGCTTAAGGGGATATACAATTAGTGCAATCCAGACAATTAAAGGTGACCGCCGGCCACATACGACAGATTGCCGCTATTCACATTGACTTTAAAGAGTAAATTTTCGCGGGCGGACCTGAGCTGGCTGCATACGGCAGTTTGGCCGCTATTCTCAGGTGACCGCTCGCACAGTTTTGACTGTATAGAGATTCCTCTTATCAAATCCCTAATCAGATCTTTGAGGATTAAGGTCATCTGACAAGGTCATGGTCAGTTATCAAGGTCAAACTTCAGAAAAAAAGAGAAGACATTTTGGAACCATTAGTGCTGTATGAAGATTTCTTGTTAGCATGAAAATATGACCCGCCATGCAAAATGGAACCATCAGGGAACTCTTATAAAAAAACTGTTGAAAAAAGATTGATTTTAGTGCAGGTCGCCTAGAGTGTGCATTTTAAAATTCTTTCAATAAAAGCAAAGGCCCTTGTCAGTCTGGGCAGTCTGACTAGGATCTACACATTATGCACCACCCAGATGGTTCCTTGTTCTTTGACTGGTCACAAATGTAAAAAAAAAGAAGAAAACTGGTATTGATGAATATATACATACTCTATCTATTTGTAGGTGTTGGATGGGCCATGTTCATTGTGTCTGTGCTGATTGCTATCTACTACAACATGATCATTGCCTACACCCTTTATTACCTGTTTGCATCGTTCAGAGCGGTTTTACCTTGGGGAGAATGTGGTGACTGGAGCTCAAAAGGTAATCATCATTGCGTTTTGTATACATAGAGCTACAGAGAGGGTATTTGGGATTTCAAATTAAAGTATTTCATCAATGCTTTTACATATCCTATTTGTTTTGGGTACTCACTGGAATCATCTTGTCAAGATGATTCTAATGAGTACCCACAACATAGGGTTTCATCGAGAAACAAATATTCTAGTCCGACATTACCCCCTTTTACCTGTACCTATGATCCAAATATTGTGAACCCTTGCCATTTTGAGATATTCCTGTTTTAGCAACTGGCTTAACAGAAGATCAAGTTCCACAATTTTTCAGTTTGATCTTAATTTATATCCCGTTTGTTCACTTATTGACTTCAACCTGCAAACAGTACATTTTTCAAGGCAACTTGTCCAAGGACAAGTATAACCAGGGCAAATCCTTGAATGGCCAAGAGATCAATTAGCCTAATATTTATATCAAAGGGTAGAAAACTATGTTTTTAATGAAGAAAATGCTTGGGTTCAGCATTTTCTTCTTTAGAAACAATGTTTCTCAATTTATCCATTTTCTTCTTTTGCGGACAAGTTCATTTTGATCCATGACAAGGAGAAAATCATCTTTTACATGTCCAAGGACAAGTACAGAAAATGAATATTTCAAATCCCTGGAGTTGGGAAGAGATTCCCATGTGTAAAGTACTTGATCATGATGGATTGCAACCTTCTGAAGCTCTGCAAATACCTGTCAGAGATAACAAGACATAAACCATCAGATTCTCTTCTAATCAGTGTTCTGATTTCATGGAGTGTTTTACTTCCTCCAAATCTCAATCCCACACTAGATATGTGGGATTCATTAAAAATTGAGTGTTCAAATATGTTCTCAATTGACATTTTGTTTGTCTAATTCTCTAATATTGGTTTAAGTTCTTAAATAGCAGGTTGAGTATTTCTTAGATTAAGCTAATGATGGGTCTTTTAGTGTTCAGGAAAGGGAAGGGCATTTGAATATTGAAATTGAATGGATTGTGTAGTTATTTGTAAATTTTAACATACTGTATACATTTTTATAGCCAAAGTGCTTTGTAAAGTATGTATAGGACAGAAAATGAGTGCAGTGGTATATGGCAAATAGACATGTGCGTTAGCAAGTGTCTATTTTCCATATACCGCGGCACCAGATTTTCTATCTGACTTAGACTACGCTTTTCTAATGTTGTCATCTTTTTTTTACCCGTACCTCTTAACCCTGAAATAGAGTAAAAATCGCCGTGATATTCCTTTAATTAAGTGTAATTATGCAAAAATTACTTGTGAATCTATTTCCCTTACTTATTGCAGATTTTGTGCATTTTTGCATCTGTTTTATGTAGTAAAAGTGTGTGTTTCGAGTGTGCGGCCTGATCTGGATCGGTCACTGCTCGAACTCTTACTCATAAACAATTAAAGTTGGGCCAGTTCACGTCTAATGGACCTTGGACATACGGCTACCTAATAAAACAGAGAAACAACTCCTGTTCAACAACGCAGTCTTTACTTCAGTCTATACAGTGTAGATTGAGATTACAATACATAAATACTTTAAAACATTTAAGAGTCTGTTTAAGTCTAATTGTAAGTTTTGCATGTTCATATTATAGCTACCTTTCAAAGAAACAACTTTCTTGCGTTGAACTTAATGAAAAGAGCTACACTTTGAAGATACAGCTTTCTTGCATGCGAACCACATAATTTATAAAATTAGGTTAATCTTCAAATAAAACATTCATCGACTTACTATCTAAACATTTCCCAAATTAAAATAATATTCTTTTCGTTTGATACATAGAAAGTATTTCATAAATGAAATACAAAATTATAAAGAAATATTACAAAATGTAAGTCTCTAATCAAAACATGTTTGTGGGGAATTAACATGTGACAGAGCATTAAATTCTCTTAATATATCATTTCATATTATGAATTATTACTAAGCAAATATTGTTCCAAAAGGTAAAATGTATTCACATTCACATAGTGGACAAATATAGCCTTAAATGCAATCAATCATGAAGGAGGAAGCATTTAGCTTAATATTAAATTAACCATTATAAGAGAAACAAGTCTGATTTTGATTTACAAAATCAAGACTAGAAGATTCGCTTTGCAGTGAGAGTTGTTATAACCGTGTCACAAATGTTTAAATAAAGGTATCATAGAAATACACATTTATACATTCTGACATGGATACCCACAACCAAGGTAAAAAGGTATCTTAACAAATGGTTTACAATTGTTTTGATATTTCAAAGATAAAATGAATTATGTGACATTTAACAATCAACAATTAACAGTTTTCTCAACTATTGATAATGTTAGAATTATTCTTAATTAGGTAATTTTGATGTTTTCAATAATAAATACTTATTAAAAAGAAAATATCTTAAAGTCTTAAATTGAAATTTATAATTTAAAAATAAAGAAACAGGACTTACCTAATAAAACAGAGAAACAACTCCTGTTCAACAACGCAGTCTTTACTTCAGTCTATACAGTGTAGATTGAGATAAGACAGTCATTGGAACTGGGGTTTTTATACTTCTCTGTTGCCTTCAGGCCTTAATCTTATTAGTGTCTTAATGAGCTTAAAAGATCTTCAAACATTTACATCCTGTTGAAGTTGCAAAGATATTTGTCTTAAGATGATAGGTAAGCACCTTTAGGGACTTTATTACATAAAAAGAGGATTTTAGGGTTGTTTGGAAGATAACTAATACTGTCTAATGCACTGAAGTTCCAGCTTCTGTTGCATAATATTAATTCCTAAATTAAGAGAAAACTGATAAAAACAAAATTGTTGAATTTAAAGAAAAAACTATAAATGTTTAAAAACTTACAAGTTTCACACAAAAACTAAATTCTACTAAATTATTCATAATCTACGAGTCATTTGCTAAAATTTGATACCAAACATGAAACGATTATTAGTATGATTTGATTTCTGACATTTTGAGCTTATAAAGCAAAAATGCAAAAATCTAAATCATAATAATTCCTCCCTGATGTTTTTGGCTTTGGTCCCCAAAGCTATGAAAATCTGACAAAATTGTTGAATTTAAAGAAAAAACTATAAATGTTTAAAAACTTACAAGTTTCACACAAAAACTAAATTCTACTAAATTATTCATAATCTACGAGTCATTTGCTAAAATTTGATACCAAACATGAAACGATTATTAGTATGATTTGATTTCTGACATTTTGAGCTTATAAAGCAAAAATGCAAAAATCTAAATCATAATATCTGTATAATGTTTTTCGAGTAAAAAAGGCCTTATAAAATGCTCGTCATCTTTTAAAAATGACTTGGTACACAAAACCTGTCGAAATTCACGTGCATGACATTCTACCATCTTAAATTTGCAAGTACAGCGCTCAGAGTTGTATCTGCGAGATATACTTTTGAAATACTGTTCTCTGATTAGTCGATTCACTTTAAGCGTGGTCTAAAGAATTTAATGAATCTGACAGTATTGTCTGATTTGCCCTCTGTTGAGTGACACTTTACATTTAGGAAATTACACATCCTAGATGGTGGACAATTCATTGATCAAAATCTTGTTCTTACTATTAATTACATCCTGACCCTAGTTGTCTTTTCTTACATTAATTCATTAACAAATTTGTTCTCATGATGAAATTATCTGATAGATAGAGAATTTGGGTGAAGAAACATTAAATTATGAAAAATTCTTTAAACATATATTGTCTTATTTCATTGAATCAGGGTTTGACACTAGCTACTTTTGTCATCAACCCGAAGGCCCTGTTTGCCAAAAATTTTACAGGTCCTCCATGATAACAACAGGACTTGCATGAAAACAGTTTTTGATTTTTAGCAATTAAATGCTTGATTATATATGGCATGAGTTAGGCCCACAATGGAAATAAGAAAAATGTGAGAATCTCTCAATACCTCTCCCAAAAATGATCTCTGCAATAGTTAAGGGCAAGCTTCACACTATTGTATTTCCAGCCAAATTGTTTTACATGTTAAATTGGAGTTGTGCTAATGTTGCACAAAAGAGTGAATTAGTCCGTGGGCCAGGAGGGGTCACCATGCACCCCCCTAAGGGCTCTCCGAGAGTGGTATGGAAATGTTCATAGGGCCTCCCTGAGTGAGAATCACGATGTTAACAGGTGGTAATTTGGGTCCCGACTGCCATTCCGAGAGGTTTTCTAGATGGCAGCCAAGAATAAATTCATTTTACCTTTGATACACAATAGAGGGATTTTGTTAATTTTAAATATTTTTTTAGAGTCTTAAACATGTATATTTTGCATTCTGGTAAAATCCTTAATTACTTAAAATAATTGTAAAGATCCCAACTTCCAAATGGGAGATGACAGCCAATTCTAGATAAGATTTTTACTATTTTTTTTTATGAATGCAGTGAGATAAAAGTGTTCACCATGTACTACACCATAGATCATACTGCAAAGTGCTATGATATTGTTGATATGACTTTCCCAAAGTCAAATCAAGTTGTTAACAGTCGATATTATGGGGTCCTGGCTGCCTTTCTTGGTGTTTTTCTAAATGGTAGCCACTAAAAATACAAATTAGCCAGGAGACACTTAACGGATATCACTTGATTTCAAATCATATTTTAGGACCAAAACGTCTATTTATTATGTTTTTGGTACAATATCTATTAGGTAATGTTAAATTGGATATCCAAACATCCTCTATTAGAGATGGCAGCCAGTTTTAGATAGGAATTTTGTTATTTTTAGCTCCACTGGCTGAAAGCCACTGGGGCTATTGTCATGGCGTTGTGTCCGTCGTGCGTCCGTCCGTCCCTGCGTGTGTGCGTGCGTGCGTGCGGTCGTAAACTTTTTCTTTAAAAATCTTCTCCTCAGAAACTACTGGATGTATTTCAACCAAACTTCACAGGAATGATCCTTTGGTGACCCTCTTTCAAAGTTGTTCAAGAAATTCTGATCCAATGAAAAACATGGATTTAATGGGCGTGGCTAATTTCCAAATATGGTAAAAAGTGACTTTTCTCAGATTCTAATCGATAGATACTAATTAAATTTTACATGAATGATGCTTGGGTGACCCTTTATCAGTCTACCAAAAAGTTTTGTGATCGGATGAAAAATATGCATTTTATGGGCGGAGGTCATTTCTCTATATGTTATATAGTGGAAACTTTGAAACTCATTTTCTCAGAATGTAATGGATGGATATAAACCAAATTTCAGTGGAATGATACTTGGGTGACACTTTATCAGTCTACCAAAAAATATTGTGATCGGATGAAAAATATGTATTTTATGGGCGGAGGTCATTTCTCTATATGTTATATAGTGGAAACTTTGAAACTCATTTTCTCAGCATGTAATTGATGCATATAAACCAAATTTCACTCGAATTATCCTTGGGTGACTTTTTATCAGTCTACCAAAAATTATTGTGATTGGATGAAAAATATGCATTTTATGGGCGGAGGTCATTTCTCTTTATGTTATATAGTGGAAACTTTGAAACTTATTTTCTCAGAATGTAAGTGATGGATATAAACCAAATTTCACTGGAATGATTCTTGAGTGAAGCTTTATCAGTCTGCCAAAAATTATTGTGATCAGGTGAAAAATATGTATTTTATGGGCGGAGGTTATTTCTCTATATGTTATTTAGTGGCATTTTTAAAAATCATTTCAACATCAATAGAACCCAAAATATCTGAAAATCAAGTCAAACTTTAGATTTGCTATTTCAAGAATTTCAAGCCTGTGGAGCGAATCAAGCCATTCATGGCTTTCTAGTTGCTGTAATCTGTGAAAGATGAGGGGTGACCGTGTATTTTGCCGTTCAATCCTCTCTGATTGTACCACAAAATTGTTACTTCAACATTCCAAAGGTTAAATCATGTTGTTTACTGTAGATGTTTTGAGTCCCAACTGCTTATATGGGATGTTTTTCTAGATGATAGCCAATGCAAATACAAGTAAATAAATTGGAACAACTTATATATGAGCCACCTATGTTGGTTTTTTTTATCTTTAATGACAAAAAACATAAATATTTAGTGTTTTTGCTACATGCTGAAATAGCTAATGTCTTTTTGAAGATCAATTATCCTGAATGGTAGATAGCAGCCAGTTTTGAATATGAAATTTGCCTGTTTTTTCAGTGCATTATCATCATAAAAGTTATCTCTGATAGGACGAAGGAAAGGTTTAACCGATATTACTCAGTGAGAACCATAAAGTATCAAGGGATGTTTTTGGTGTTCCGACTGCCTTTCCGAATGTTTTTTTCCTAGATGGCAGCCAAGAAAAAGTATAGATTACATAAGAATCCCTTTGCTTACATTGGTCTATTTTTTATCTTATTTTCAGGACCAAATCACCTAAGTTTAGCGCAGCTCTTATTATTTCTTCAATTTAGTGTCTAATCTAAAAACCAAACATACTGAAATGAAGATGGCAGCCAATGTTTAATACGTAATTTTGCTTACTTAGCTGTAATAGTCTCTGAAACTAGTTTGGTGGGCATGTCACTCCTGTGGAAGGAGGCATGTATCAAGTTGTTCACCATATACACCTGATATCAATAGTTTGTCTCTTTTGTCCCACCTGACGGGTTAGGGTAGTTTTAAATTGTCTCCGAGAAAATACGTGATAAAATGAAATCTGAAATATGAGATGGCAGTCAGGTCATAAATTGAATTCATCTTATTTCCGTAAAAACATCTTTATGTGTACATGTTTCTGTCGAAGATGGATGCATATTGGTATCATTTTCTCCAACTGACAGTCTGTGTGTTTATACATAGTTCATTTCTTCTTTCGATTAAGAACACCCTAGATTGACAAGGATTAGTAGCATAAGCGACTTTTAAATGATTTGAATGTTTTCTTTTTTATCGAACTTGAGCATAATTATACAATACAATAACTTATTGTTCTGTTAGAAGATATGTTTGTCTTCAGGACCAATCAGAAGCTTCCAAATCCACTCAAGCTAATGGAATTATTGAATGATTGGAAACTTTTGAATGATTTCAGAGCGGTTTTGGTCGATTCAAGGTTTTTTTTTTTATGATTTTGGGGCATTTAGAGTTAGTGCTTCAAAAATGCCATGAATGGAATGCTGAGTAAATGATAACGAATGATAATGAAACGTTGGTACTTAAAATAATAATAAGAAATATACATGTTGTTGTAGTTATTTTGAAAATTATTGAGTAAATGATAAAGAATGGTTTTGACTAGACTTAGTGTCAAGTACACAATGTTTTTTTTTTACCGCAAAACATTTACTTCATTTATAGACATACTTTCATGAAACTTTCACAGAATATAACAAAACTCATTTTGTTGATGATTGCTTATATAATGCCGAGTAACGGAAAAGGGGGGCTTGATGTAAAACTTCTTGTCCACACATTTGTCTTGCATTTATTGATGGGTTTGCGTGAACCTTTCACAGAATGTTCCTCATCGTGTGACTATATGTGCTTATTAACTCCGTTGGTTGACATCTTTCCAAATCACGAAAAAGCTGCATAATTACCAATTGTCTTGTAAATGTTACTCCTTCTACATCAGAACATGGATTTCATCAATCTATTGATGGATTTGTAAGAAGTTTTCACATAATGTTCCTGATCATGGGACAATCATAGCACATTATTGTCCATGCTATATAGTCACTGTCTTTAAGGGTGTTTTTTGATGACACTTTCGAAGTATACTTCATGATATGAATATGAGCATATATTAAACGTTTGTCAATATATAATGCTGCGACACAAAAGAGGACTCATTCGTTTTAGTGAGGCGTTTATTTTGTCAAACAGGACGCATGTTTTTAATTTAAGGTAACTGCGGACACATAGATGGTCATTTTAGGTCCAAATTTTAAATTGACTGCAAATCTTGCCTAATGAGATAAGATTGAACTTTGAAATAACCGCTTCCATATGTCGGTATTAAAAAGGAATTTCGTATCGTAGAAATGACGTCATGACGTCATCAAGGGGCCGACCCCTTATTTAGGGACCAAATTTAGTAATTTTCGATTTTTTCGGAAATAATTAACCGATTTTCATTCCGAAAACGCCATTTGATTCGTAAAAAGACGCCTGATGTTTTGTTTTTGATTGATATGAAGATATAATTGTAAGAAATACAATAAATTGTAGCGTATCAAATGTAAATGCCTGCTGCATTGCTGTTTTCGAGTACAGTTACTGAAATAATGACTTTTTTCTCGAAAATTTGTCTGGTGACCTAGGCTGAAATTGAGATATATTGCTGCCAAACCATTCCTCTGAAGATTTTTGAAATAAAATCCATGTGTCTTCGGGTTAGATTTTCTGTAAAATTCGATTCCGCGAAGATATCGCAAATCAAAGGATATTCCAACGTCGCGTCGAATATTCACAAAAGCTTTCTTTTTAAACGGATCGAAAATTCATTGATTTTTTTGTTTTTCTTAAAATCAAATTCGGATTTAACAGTTCTGAAGCCTATATTTTACAATAAACCTTAATTTCAAATATTTTAGAATACGTTTTTGCATGAAGATTGGCGTCAAATAAGCTTAGTAACGATGGTTTTGGCGCGACGTCGAATTCGGCGAAAAATGTTGCAACAACTTTACAAAATCGAATTTTATGAAAAATTTATCCCGAAGACATATCTTTTTTATTTGATAAATGTGAAGCGTATTAGATTCGCCACAAAATAACAAAAAATCAGCATAGGTCACCGAACAAAATTTTGAGAAATTTCTGTATCTTTACAAAAAATATAATGAAAAATGTAACGTCAAATCTTAAAAATCGCGAAATAGATAGCGTTTTATACCTGTTTTTCTGATTGAATGTGCACAGAAATTAAATGACTAGGTCTGGCGTTCTTGGACTTTTTAAATGAAACTTTTTTCGTAAAAATCGAATGATTTATTGAAAAGATATTTGCAAATACTGATTTTAGCGGGTCGAAAAGGGGTTGGCCCCTTAATGACGTCACGACGTCAATTGAACATGCTTCAAAACCTTTTTATTGCGTTTAAGCTAATGCTCACACTTCAAAGACAAATCTCAGAAATTATTGTGAGATTTAAAGAAAGTCGAAAATTCGACAATGTTATGTGTCCGCAGTTACCTTAAAACAGATAAATCCAGATTTACACTTCCATAAAATAATAAAGATATATTTTGGAAAAGGCAATATAGGAAAACTTCCATATGGTCAAATGGCGGCCAATTTTTTTTTTTTTTAAAAAATTATATAAATTAATGCTAGGTAAAACTTCCTAAACAAATTGGTTTATGAATTTCTAAATGTATCAGCTACGTAGGGATTAGCACTGCTGAGCCCTTCAAGAATTTAAGATATTGAAATAAGCAAAATTGGTGGATTGTTTCGGATTCTTTTACACTTATTTAATTTGGCGGCCATTTTTGGTCTCAATTTGAAAGTATTCCTATATCGAACTAAATAAATATGGCGTATTCGTAAAAAATATCTGGCTGCCATCTTGCTTTGAGAATTTCAGGAACGTCAAATTAGCCCTAGATAACCAAGAAGAAAATTTCAAAAAATCAAATATGTTTCCCTTTCAGTTTGAAAACATTTATTAGAAAGTTATACCATAGATACCAGATGTTAATATTACTACATGGTTTTACCGCGGGGGATCTTGTGAACAATTAATTTGATAAATGTTTTTCAGCCCCCCCCCCCCCCCCCCCCCCCCCCCCCCCCCCCCCCGAAATAAATTCATGTTTAAAATTCAGTATTTTGAGGATTTCAATTTCGACATTTATTGATAGAACGGTAGCTTAAACGCTGAATATAGGTGTCTGGTCCTAAAAATATGAAGCAATGTTTGCATATGGATTCTAATGTAATTCAAGCATCTTCTTGGCTACCATCTAGGAAATGCCCATAAAGACAGTCGGGACACAAAATATCGATAAAAAGATGTTTGATTCTCACTCAGTGAGGTCGGTGAAACATTCCTTTGCACTCTCAGAAAGGGTTTATAGGATGGTTCGTCTCCTCTTGTCTTATGCTCTGCAGCGAAAATTTTGCTAATTACATATTAAAGATTAGCTGCCATCTACTATTCAGGATGTTTGATCTTCAAATAGAATTTAGTTTTTATGCCCCCGATAGGGAGGCATCATAAATTTGACTTGTCCATCCGTCCGTCTGTCCGTCCGTCTGTCCGTCTGTCCGTCCGTCCGTCATTCCGTCCAAAAACTTTAACATTGGCCATAACTTCTAAATCAAAGCGGTGTCGGGGGCATTGTCATCTTACAGTGACAGCTCTTGTTTCAGTTTGTAGCTAGAACACCAAGTATATATGTTTTTGGCCCTTAGAGATAAAAAATAAAGGTTGCTCGTTTACAAGTTATTCCAATTTATTTACTTGTATTTGCATTGGCTGCCATGTAGACACCTCAAAAGGCTATCGCGACCCAAAATATCGACGATAAACAACTTGATTCAACCTTGGGGATGTTGCATAAACAATTTCACGGCACAATCGGAGGGGATGTTTGGTTACGTACATGGTGACCCCTCATCTTTCATAGAATGGAACAGTAAATAGCAAAATTTCTATCTTAAACAGGCTGCCATCTCTCAAAAAGGATGATTAGATATCCAAATTATCTTTAACTAATAGTTATCGTACCAAGAACACGAAATATACACGTTTTGGTCTTTAAATATGATTCAAAATCAAAGGGTGCCTATAAAAAGCCTCCTGGTTAATTTGAATTTTTAGTGGCTGTCATTTAGAAAAACACCAAGAAAGGCAGTCAGGACCCAAAAATCAACTGTTAAGAACTTAATTTGAACTCAGGAAGGTCATATCAACAATATCATAGCAATTGGCAGTATGATCTATGGTGTAGAACATGGTGAACACTTTTATCTCACTGCATTCATCGAAAAAATAGCAAAAATCTTATCTAGAACTGGCTGCCATCTCCCATTTTGGAAGTTGGGATCTTTACAATCATTTTAAGTAATTAAGGGTTTTACCAGAACGCAAAATATACATGATTTAGATTCTCAAAAAATATTTAAAATTAACAAAACCCCTCTATAGTGCATCAAAGGTAAAATGAATTTATTCTAGGCTGCCATCTAGAAAACCTCTCGGAATGGCAGTCGGGACCCAAATTACCACCTGTTAACATCGTGATTCTCACACAGGGAGGTCCTGTGAACATTTCCATACCACTCTCGGAGAGCCCTTAGGGGGGTTCACGGTGACCCCTCCTGGCCCACGGACTAAATAGATCTAGGAACTTAATCTGTTGAGTCTGGCCAACATGAGATTCTGTCATACCACCAAATGAACCATGAGTTCAAAGATGTTGATCAATAAATAGTATTGTATTTGTGCAGGTGTTAGAAATGATGCTTGCTTAATGGTTGTTAGACAGAACAAAGAAAATATCTCTTCTACTAATCAATCCAATATTGTAAACGGTCAGGCAACTTTTAGAGTGCTGTTTTTGATCAACCTAGTGGCACTGTCCTGAAAAATAGTTTTTTTCTTTCTTTGATGTTTTTGTTAAAAGTAAAACCTTCTAAAGCTGTTCACAGTATATACCCGCTGTACACAAATCTTTGGCAAAGATTTGTCTGCACAGGAACGTAGTCTGATATATTCCTATACAGCTACCTTTCTACATAAAGAAATCTTGAAAAATTGTCTTTTACGGGCATAGGTCATTTCTCTATGTATTATAAAATGGAAAATTTTAAAAATCATTTTCTCAGAACCTAATTCATGGCTATCAACTAAATTTCACAGGAATGATCCTTTAGACACCCTTTGTCTTTCTAAAAAAATAATTGTGATCAGATCATGCGAAATATGTCTTTTATGGGTGGAGGTCATTTCTCTATATGTAATATAGTGGAAACTTTGAAAATCATTTACTAGAAACCTAGATATCAACCAAATCTCACTGGAATGATCTTTGGGTGACCCTTTATTAGACTGCAAAAAGACTATTGTGATTGGATGAAAAAATATATCTTAAATGAACCTAGGTCTTTCTGCGATTATAATTTAGTGGAAATGCAGAAAATCAATCTCTCAAAACCTAAAAGATAGATATTAACCAAATATCAGGTCTGTGGAGCGAATCAGCTGCTCAATCAGCTCTAGTTTGTATTCTTCATTGTTTTATCCATAAACTCAGTAACATAATTCTACTGTTTCTCATAGTAAGGCCTTAACAAAATTTAGAAATGTGGTCAGGAAATTATCTGAAATACTTTTTTCCACTTTTCAAATATTTCATGTTGTCTCCATCAAAAGATTTGGGGCTTTTTGTTTTCTGCTTTATACAATCTGTTTGTCTATCTACAAATAAACTCATGAAAACTCAGAACTGCCAAATATTCTGGGCTTTATGGAGAAGCAATGGTCTATTTATAGATATCCATCTGTAGGGACCAAGGTAAAGGTCATCTCACTGTATCAAGGTCATTAGCTCATCATATTTTTCAATAAAGTTGATATGAAGCATTAATGATTCTTAATTACAGTAATCTATGAATATTTTGGATTTGTGAGCATATAAAAATGACATTAGTGCAGAACATGCCTTTGCCAAAATTTTCATATTTCATCATATTCAGTGAAACAATACTAACTCTTGTCCCTCTGTTTATTCATCTTTTGCTGTACAAAATGCTTTGGTAGACAGTATTGACTAAGATAAGCCTACACTGAAGTGCAGTCTGATCTTAGCCTACACTGCCTGCTTTCTACTTGATTATTGAAAGGAAAGCTTGATCCAGGCTAGTTGAAATGCCCCAAAGTTAAGCTATTTATTTACATTAAAATGTAAATTAAGCAGGATAAGGGTTAAAAGGATTACAAGAGCATACCGTAAAAGCTCTAATAGAAGCCTCTGGGTTATATTAGATTTACTGCAATTCCATTAGAAAGTGATGGGCTTAAATTGGAGGCTATGCTACATACTGATTGCTTGGTGCAAAGCAGTTGTAACTGCCTATAAACATATAGGCAGTTACAACTGTTTTGCCCTGAGCCATTGATATTTGTTAAGACACTGAAAAGGTGTACAAAAATAAACATAATTGGTGCAAAATAGTAGCATTTGATTAGGGAAAAGGTGCATGAAACCTCTGAAGAATTTTTGTGACCTCGATTTTGTGGGTATGGGCCTTTATCAGATGCTGTAAGGTTTTGTAAAATAACATCAGAAACAGTCGATATAAAACTCCAAAAAGCAGGTATAGGGTTTTATTAGTGCATGAGGCTCTATTATAATTTTTACGGTTTATTTGGAAAGATTTGCAGCATTAGTTTTTGCTGTTTGGTCTGTTAGTATCATTACTGGCATTCAGCAGTGTGCATTTTCTGCATAGCTCTTCCCTCATGGTTATTTCCTGTCAGTATCGGGGAATTTTATCTCAGCCCACACATCTGTGGTTAAGCCTGATTGTTGTTGTTAACTTAATTGTCAACATGCCAATTCAAGACATTCACCAGATTTTGTGGGTATGGGTCTTTGTTAGAAAGGTGGATGAGGTTTTATTAGAGCATGAGGCTCTATTAGAATTTTTACGGTTTATATGAAAAGATTTGCAGCATTATTTTTTGCTGTTTGGTCTGTTAGTATCATTACTGGCATTCAGCAGTGTGCATTTTCTGCATAGCTCTTCCCTCATGGTTATTTCCTGTCAGTATCCGGGAATTTTATCTCAGCCCACACATCTGTGGTTAAACCTGATTGTAGATGTTAACTTAATTGTCAACATGCGGGAATTAAGACATTCACCAGAATCTCTCTGACCAATGTTTACCCTTATCAGGACTGAACCTGGATTATTTCTGTTTTGGCAGGAGGTATAGACAAAGATCATTGAGCTTTTTCAGCACTCTGATTTTATTAGCTCCACTGGCTGAAAGCCACTGGGGCTATTGTCATGTAATTGTGTCCGCCGTGCGTGCGTGCGTCCGTGCGTGTGTGCGTGCGGTCGTAAATTTTTCTTAAAAAATCTTCTCCTCAGAAACTACTGGATGGATTTCAACCAAACTTCACAGGAATGATCCTTGGGTGACCCTCTTTCAAAGTTGTTCAAGAAATTTTGATCCAATGAAAAACATGGATTAAATGGGCGTGGCTAATTTCCAAATATGGTAAAAAGTGAGTTTTCTCAGATTCTATTCAATGGATACCAATTAAATTTTACATGAATGATCCCTGGGTGAACCTTTATCAGTCTACAAAAAATCATTGTGATCGGATGGAAAATATGTATTTTATAGGCGGAGGTCATTTCTCTATATGTTATATAGTGGAAACTTTGAAAATCATTTTCTCAGAATGTAACTGATGGATATCAACCAAATTTCACTGGAATGATCCTTGAGTGACCCTTTATCAGTGTACCAAAAATTATTTTGATTGGATGAAAAATATTCATTTTATGGGCGGAGGTCATTTCTCTATATGTTATATAGTGGAAAATTTGAAAATCATTTTCTCAGAATGTAATTGATGGATATCAACCAAATTTCACTGGAATGATCCTTGAGTGACCCTTTATCAGTTTACCAAAAAATATTGTTTTTGGATGGAAAATATGTTTTTAATGGGCAGAGGTCATTTCTCTATATGTTATATAGTGGAAAATTTGAAAATCATTTTCTCAGAATCTGATATTTGGATATCAACTTAATTTCACTAGAATGATCCTTTAGTGACCCTTCATCAGTCTATCAAAAAATATTGTTTTTGGCTGGAAAATATGTTTTTAATGGGCGGAGGTCATTTCTCAATATGTTATATAGTGGAACTATGAAAAATATTTTCTCAGAATGTAACTGATGGATATCAATCAAACATTTTTGGTATGATCTTTGGGTGACCCATTATCATGCAGCCAAAAATTATTTTGATTTGATGAAAAATATGTCTTTTAATAGCAGAGGTCATTTCTCTATCTGTTATATAGTTGAAACTTTGAAAATCATTTTCAACATCAGTAGAACCCCAAATATCTAAAAATCTAGTCAAAACAATTACTTGCTTTTACAAGAATTTCAAGCCTGTGGAGCGACTCAAGCCATTCATGGCTCTCTAGTTGTAATTATACCTAAGTTTTTACTAAGCATTACATTTATTATTGAGACTGTTTTGTGTGTAAGCATACAAAATAGCTGACTGGTCAAATTTCTGATCATGGAAGTATGAATAAATACAATCAGCGTATCTGAATGCTTATTTTCATACTGATGGTGGTCATATATTATCATTTCTCTGTCATTCTGTCTGTATGTTGTACATCCCATTCTTGTTAACAAAACTGTTCCTTCAATTATGGATGGATTTGCCCAAATGTCCCTTAACATATGACCATGCACATGTCGTCGTGATTTTATGATACTATGCTGTGTCACTGAAAAAGGGGACCATTGTTGAAAAAATTCCCTTTGCTGCTTATATAGTGATTTTGGCACTCTTGTCGGTGGATGGAACTTTAAATAAAAGTTTTGTACATTTTGCAGAATGTGCAAGGGTAGACATGGACTTGAAGGAAAAATGTATAAGCAGTAATGGCAAATGGTGCGGTACAGAATGTTATTACCAGAACAGCACAAATGCTTCAGTATGGGCTACAGTCGCAAACTGCTCCGACAAGGATTATATCTCGCCAAGTGATGACTATTTTCAGTAAGTATCTAAGCCTTCTGGCACGAATTCATAAACACTCAAAGTAAGTCGGAGGGTTTACTCTCCACCAAAAAAAACTTGTGTGGAAATAAAATGATTTACTGTAATACTTGTTTAAAATGTTGGTTTGTTTTTGCCTGTATATTTAATAGTAGAATGATTTTGATATTGCTTTATTAACATTTTGCCTCTTATCTAAAGATAGAGGGATTCATTCAGTTAAATTCGGAATTCCTCCTGAAACAAGAACTGGCTTGTCAGAAGTTCATCATCCTCTTTATTGACAATGCAAATTCTTTATTTTTGGGATGGTTTGCATAACTAGTAGTAAAATATCAAATATGTATGTAAGTTTTTTCGTTGGTGAAGATGAAAGGATTTAATAGCTCACCTGAGCACATCGTGCTCAAGGTGAGCTTTTGTAATCATTGAATGTCTGTCGTCCATCGTGTGTCGTCCAGCATCAACAATCTTAGTGTTTACACTCTAGAGGCCACAAATACGGCCCAATCTTCATGAAACCTGGTCAGAATGTTGGCCAGGTCACAAGGATGAACCCTATTGAAAATGGGAAGGATCCATGCCAAATCAGGGGAAAAGGGGCCTTAATGGCAATTTTCTTGTTTACACTCTAGAGGTCACAAACATTGCCAAATCTTCATGAAACTTGGTCAGAATGTTGGCCAGGTCACAAGGATGAACCCTATTCAAAATCAAAAGGATCCATGCCAAATCACAGGAAAAGGGGCCTTAATGACAATTATCTTGTTTTTGCTCTAGAGGCCACAAATATGACCCAATCTTCATGAAACCTGGTCAGAATGATTGACAGGTCACAAGGATGAATCCTATTGAAAATGGGAAGGATCCATGCCAAATCACTGGAAAAGGGGCCTTAAAGACAATTATCTTTTTTATGCTCAAGATGCCACAAATATAGCACAATCTTCATGAAACTGGGTCAGAATATTGGCCAAATCACAAGGATAAACCCCATTGAAAATGGGAAGGATCCATGCAATATCACAGGAATAGTAGACTTAGTGATAATTTTCTTATTTACACTCTAGAGGCCACAAATATTGCCAAATCTTCATGAAACTTGCTTTGGTGTAGAAATAATCTCCTTTTTGACATCTGACTATTTAAATGATTTGATGTCCCAGGGGTCAAAGAGACTCAGGTGAGTGATCTAGGACCATCATGGTCCTCTTGTAAAATAAATTTTTCCTGAACATGCCTATCAAATCCTATTGTACAACAAAAAATACCTTCCTAGTAGTTTAAATTACCAAAACCCTAACATGTATGGGTCTCTTAAGTTGTAGTTATAGTGCTTTTATTACAAATCGATAGTCAATTGATTGTACCACTGTTAATCTTCTGTGAGGGCTAAACACAAAATTTTTGTACAGTCCATATTGCTCGAGCAGCCACGTCTATTAAGAGACCAATTTTATTTAGCAACCTCAACGTCAAAGAAGTCCCCTCACTGTAAGCAAAATCTCTGAAAACAATGAATTCTTATTGAAAAAATGGATATTGTTGAATCTTATTTTGTTGGAACCTATTGGAATCGTCTCAATAAGACGATTCTAATGGGTTCAAACATCATAGGATTCAGTACAACATGCCCAACCATGTTTAAATGCTATCAAAATGAACTGTCAAATTTATCATGGTGTTTCGTAAAATGCGACTATTCCCATAAAGGACCTCTTTTCGTGGTCCTTTAAGTGGTCACTTAACACAAGTTTGACTGTCTTATAGGTACTTGCAATAGCTTGGTCAGATGAATTCACTCATTTATTGTATATTTAGGGGATGACACAAAACTATTGTAAGTGCCTATAAATAAATACATATAAATACATACTAGTTTTGTGTTGATGCCTGGATATCCATGATGCAAAGCTGTGGAGATGTAATTAAACATTTATATTTAGTATATATTAGAATTATCAATATTCTTGAAAATGATATCAATATTTGATTAATCTTCAAAATTGCCTAAACACAATACAATTGTCAATTCCATCTATTGACAATACTATTTACACAGCCAAATAGCGGCTGGTACTTACTGAGTATATCAGTATATCAGAGCACCAGACATTGTGTAGACCTAAATAATGAGATCCAGAAAAAATCTGCCTTCACATTTGATAATACCTTGAATGTATATTTCAGTTTCTCTTAACCCTTGTCATGCTGAATAAAATTTGGCTATAAATTTTCCATCAAAACTAAAGGGCAAAATCACTGAAATTACTAACTCTAGGTCAATTTTTATTTAAGAAAACTAAATCTATTGAGAATTCTGGTTTGAAAGTGAGAAGCAGGTGGTGTAGACTAACTTCAGACTGCACATGAGTGCAGGCTGATGTTTGTCTATAGCTCCTGCCAAAGCAGGAATATTCTGGGCTACACATGAAAAGGGTTAAATAATGAGTGCTGATCCGGAAAAAAATCTGCCTTCATGTTTGATAATACCTTGAATATATAATTTCAGTTTCTTAACCCTTTGCTGTTTAATCACTGATTTTCATGTGCCTGTGATTTTATGATTGAGAAATTATTGTGAAAAAAGAAGAAATTGCTCCTGACAAGCAATTTCTTCTTTTTCCACACTATTTTCTATCAATCTATCATTCTATGAATGGTTATTTTTTCAAGTAAAATCCACTTTAAATTTTTGTCTGCAAAACCTTTGAATTTGGACAGGTCCAAAATTTTGAAAAACAAGAAGGTGTTAACCTAGGAGTTGTGTTTAGTTGCAATACTTTGAACTCCTTCAAACAGAGATTTATGTGGACTACAGATCGATAATAAGTAATCCTGAAACCAACCCTATGGCCTATGTTGTGTGTACACATTCACATTGTCTCATTAAGACCATTCAAATGAGTACACACATCATAGGGGTTCATTGAGAAATTAATATTCTATGAACTAATTTATCCACCTTATCTTTAGTTTAAGCTCTACCTTACTCCTGTTTGTAATGTAGACTCATGTTGTATGTCTGGATATACCAAATACATGTATATATAAATAAATTGTTTGACAGAACTTTCTGATGTAGGGTCAAGATCCTGGACTGACTCTTGGCTCACCTTTATCTCAATGTAAACCAGCCCTGTTCTTTTTGATGTTCTTCCATATTATGCCGACCAAATTGAATAGATCATATTTGTTATTCTTAATCAAGTTTCAAATCAGAGACAGCTTGTTTGATTAAACAATACAGTTTCTGATAAATGGCACTAAATATATTAGAAATTTGTCATGGAGAATCAAGATATATCCAGGAACTTGGAAAAGAAAGAATTCTTCCTAAGTAGGAAAGGTAAAAAATATTGATAATTTTAAGTTAGGCACCTTACTCAACAATGTTTTTCATATAATATACTAAGATTTCTAGCATGGCTGTTTTCATTGAAAACTCAATGTTTTGCTATAGCCTTTGTGTCGTGGTCGTAATCATTGTTGTTGTGCTAAACTTTGACATTTTGTGATATTTCTAGTATAACTAAAGACATTCAATTGAAACTTGGCATAAATCTTCTACCAAAAGAGCAACCTGCACTTTTAAGAGAGATAACTCTAGGTGCATCTTGTGGGAATTCAAACTCCTTTTTAGACTTACATTTCGTATCAACTATCAAGCACCCATTATGGGAGTGTGGGTATCTGCAGTTTATTCTTTTGTTATTAAGTATTGCAGTAAAATTAAGTATCCTCAAATTTTGATTTGAGTGGTCTTTTGTACCCTACCAGGTTAAAATGAATATAAGTTTGATTAAATTTTGTTAATAATTGTTGCAAAATTTTGATCCCCTTGTATCAATGTACAGTTGATAGGCAGCCAAATATCTTAAATAAAAATTAAAAAAAAGAAAACCAAACAATAAATAACTACTAGCATAAGGATAAACTATTTGACAAGACTAAGATAACCATTTGTCAAAAAGAAAAATGTTTGTAACTAGTTATTTACTACTTGTTTGTTGACATCAGTAATTAATGGCTCAGTGATAAACAGTTGTAACTGCCTATAAACATATAGGCAGTTACAACTGTTTCCAGCCAACTGTTTCAAGATTCATTTGTTTATGATAAACAATCCTACTTAAATACCACATTAATCCCTTCTGATGCTGTTGATGGTATTTCATGCTGTACACTGTAGATTGGCAGACTTTATAGACTGAGATCAGCCTGTACAGACATGAAGGCTGATACTGGCCTACACTGCCTACTTTCGTCTGAATTATCATTGGAAAAGTTGAGCCAGTGTGATTGGAATATCAAAACTAGAAAGCCATGAATGGCTTGTGTCGCTCCACAGGCTTGAAATTCTTGTAAAAGCAAATAAAAGTTTTGACTAGATTTTTAGATAATTTGGGTTCTACTGATGTTGAAAATGATTTTCAAAGTTTCAACTAAATAACATATAGAGAAATGACCTCCGCCCATAAAGGACATATTTTTCATCGAAACAAAATAATTTTTGGTAGACTGATAAAGGGTCACTCAGAGCTCATACCAAAAATGTTTGATTGAAATCTATCAGTTACATTCTGAGAAAATGATTTTCAAAGTTTCCACTAAATTACATATTGAGAAATGACCTCCGCCCATAAAATATATATTTTTCATCTGATCACAATAATTTTTGGTAGACTGATAAAGGGTCACTCAAGGATCATTCCAGTGAAATTTGGTTGATATCCATTCGTTACATTCTGAGAAAATGATTTTCAAAGTTTCTACTATATAACATATAGAGAAATGACCTCCGCCCATAAAATACATATTTTTCATCCGATCACAATTATTTTTGGAAGACTGATAAAGGGTCACTCAAGGATCATTCAAGTAAAATTTAGTTGATATCCATCAATAAGATTCTGAGAAAATGATTTTCAAAGTTTCCACGATATAACATATAGAGAAATGACCTCTGCCCATAAAATGAATATTTTCCATCCGATTACAATATATGTTTTGGTAGACTGATAAAGGGTCACCCAAGGATCATTCATGTAAATTTTGATTGGTATCCATCAATTAGAATCTGAGAAAACTCACTTTTTACCATATTTGGAAATTAGCCACGCCCATTTAATCCATGGTTTTCATTGGATCAAAATTTCTTGAACAACTTTGAAAGAGGGTCACCCAAGGATCATTCCTGTGAAGTTTGGTTGAAATTCATCCAATAGTTTCTGAGGAGAAGATTTTTAAAGAAAAAGTTTACGAATGGATGCACTGAAGCACAGACGGACGCACGACGGACACAACACCATGACAATAGCCCCAGTGGCTTTCAGCCAGTGGAGCTAAAAATGTGCAATTGGTAGAAACAAAATTATTTTCAGCAGGATAAAGGTTAATTAAAGGAAAATAGGTGAAATTGTACTAATAGTCTATTTGGAGGGGTATGCCCAAGACTATTGTAAGAGCCTATATATTTATAGGCACTTACAATAGTGTTGCAATAGCCCCTCTATTTTAAAAAGGTATCTTTAATTTTTTAATTCAATGTAGAGGCAAATGAAGTTTTGACAAAGTGATCTTCTATACATGATGCCCTATACATTTGACAGACCAAGGGATTGTATTACTTCATCACTCTTGTGCACTGTTATTCCTATTGGCTTATTGACAAGTTTAAACTGTTACGGTATATCTTTCAGTCCCAAATTATGACATAACTAAAAATTAAAGGCCTTTGAAAAATCTCTATAATAAGCAATTCTTCTGTGCCAGGCAACCTCAGTTTAAATTAATATTGGTTAGTGCAAAACTATTGTAAGCTCCGATAGACATAATGGCACTTGCAACATTTATGTGCTATATTTCAAATTAAAACAGATGTGGTCTATATATTCAAATTTGTTGGAAAAAACTTTGCCACAGAAAGGGAAGGCTTCTTATAAAATTTTCATATGGCAGCTATTGTGATAATAGCCCTTTTGTTATCTCATTCTATCCTCCAAAACTAAAGGGGGGGGGGGTTTTAAAGGAGTCAGCATGTCAGTTGGTCTGCAGGTACCAAGGTCCATCATTCTGTTCATCCACTCGTAACATTTTCCTGTCCGCTCAGCAACTGATGGACTGATTTCTTTCAAACTTAACAGATTGATGGCTCAGTGTGAAACAGATAAAACTTTGTAATAACATTTAGGCTGTAATAACTGTTTGGTACTGGGCTATTGAGATGTCTGATTAGTATCAATCAGAGATGACTGTGTGTGTCTGATTTTGGTTACATTCTTATGACTTTTCACAGAATTATGGTCCTTGATGAAAATGTCAGTAACTGTACTAGCTACAACACCTAGATGTTAATAATATTTGTGGTCAATCATTGTTGAGAGTATTTTGTCCATTTTGCAACAAGTCTAGTTTGAGAATGAGTGGTCTATGTCAGTTATTGTGAATACCCTATATGCAGAGTAAGTCATAATCATTTTTATCTACATATGCATGTGACCAATTTGTCTTAACATCTTTTTAAGCAGTGATAAAATTTTGGGCTCTGCATGGGCATATCCCATTTGTCTAGAGAGAAAGACCCTAATCTTTAAAAATTATCATACCTGAAACTTGAATGCTTGGATGAATGCTTTTGGACCAATATCCTTTTGTCCCTAAAACTTTTTTTTTACCTTTAACTTGTTTAACCCTTTCCGGTTTTACAAAATTATAGACCTGTCCGAATTCAAAGGTTTTGCAGACGAAATTTAAAGTGGATTTAATTTGAAAAATAACCATTCAGTAGGGTAGAAAATAGTGTGGATAAGGAAGAAATTGCTTGTCAGAAGCAATTTCTTCTTTTTTCACAATGTTTTCTCAATCAAACAATCACAGGCACGTAAAAAGCAGGGATTAAACAGCAAAGGGTTAAGGAGGCAAAGATTTAGAAGTGTCCCTATATAAATATAATGTACTTTGACACTTTAAAGAACTTGTTTGTGACAGACCTCTTTTGTCTCTTTCCCACTACCTCTGTATAGAAAGACATTGAATTATTGAGTGTAATTAGGTTGCAAACGTGACTATTTTGTATTTTGTAATTCTTATTAAATGACATTTAACTGGAGTGCAACTTTGGCAGGGTTGTCATAAAACCCTGAACAAGGAAAAAAAAAGAAATAATGATGAAAACCAATCTTTCTCTTTACAATCTTGTTACAGTCAAACCTGTCTAAGTAGCCATCTGCATTCAGCAAGCAACCTCTATTAAGCAAGCGGCCACTGAGTTCCCAATTAAACCTATTTCACTGAAATCAACCTGTATTAAGCAAGCACCAGTCTTAAGCAAGCACTTGACTGTCCCTTGGGTGCTTGCTTAAGACAGGTTTGACAGTATACTACTATATTAGTACAAGTCCATTCTTTAATTGACTTACTTAGTTGTAAGACCTTCCGTAAGGGCTTCCGTTCCATCTAATTGCCAAAAGGTTTGTATAGCTTTATACCCATAGTTATCCAATTGTCTGTCTGTCTTTCTGTTAAGAACTTCTTGTGTGCACAAATCCAATAATTTTAATCCAAAGATCAAACATAAAATGTCTAGTTATGCATGTGAACTTTAAAATTTAGTTGATTCTAATTTAGTTAGAAGCCTTTGGCATCTTCTTATGAACACTTAAGTATCAGCAAGTTACACTTGTCCATGATCAGGGGTATGGAACACAGATTTCCTCCACTTGTCCCTGGTCAAGTTTGAGATGATCATGATTTTCTAATTGTCTAAGATCAAATTGAACTTAGATATGCAAAAAAGAGAATAGATGAATTGTCATAAAAAAATGTTCTTAATGCAGAAATTTTTACTTTTTGTATAAACATTAGGATAACTGATCTTAAGATGTATTATATAGCATTCCAAGATTTGTCCTAGTATTTTCTTTTCCAGGGACAAGTGACCCCAAATAAAAGTTCTTTCATCCAAGAAGATAAGCTAATGTTGGATAAGACAGGAATAGGAATTCCACACTCTTTATGATATTCTTCTGTATTTACAGCAAGGTTGTGCTGGATATTACCAATGGAGTCCATGATATGGGTCAAGTGAAATGGGAATTGGCACTATGTTTGTTACTAGCCTGGGTGCTGGTGTGCTTCTGTTTGGCAAAGGGTATCAAGTCTGGAGGAAAAGTAAGTCCAGGGTTCGGCTCTTTTTTTTGTCACCAGCCTGAAGGACCTGTTGATCCTAAATCGATGGCTCAGTGTGAAACAGTTGTTACTCCCTATATGTTTATAGGGAGTTGCAACCGTTTCGTGCTGAGCCATCGAAATGCAGTAGGTCCTACCTGTTAAAAAAGGTCTTCTACAAAAACTATGTTTAACATTTAGCAATTTAAGGAGTAGATTTCAAGGAAAACACTGTGTGAAAAGAAGAAATTGCTTGTGAAAAGGTCCCCCTAATAAAAACAGGTCCTCTATGGAAAAACATGTCAAAATTTTAGGAATTTAAGGAGTAAATTGCAAGGAAACATAGTTAGAAAACAAGAAATTTCTTGTGAAAAAATGGTCCCTGAATTTTATGTACCTGTGATCATATACTTTAGAAAATATTGTGGAAAAAGAAGATATGGCTCTTAACTTAATAATTCTTCACAAATTGCAAGCACATGACTAAAATTACTTCCTGACAAATTGCAAACACTGTTCTTAATTTTGTACTGACCTTTTGATATATTTTAACCCTTGTCATGCTGATTAAATTGGGCTAAAAATTTGCATCAAAATCAAAGGGGAAAAAGCACTGAAATAACCAACTGTAGGTCAATTTTTATTTGAAAAACTAAATCTATTGATAATTCTGGTTTGAAAGTGAGAAACAGGTGGTGTAGAAAAACATCAAACAGCACATATGTGCAGGCTGATGTTTGTCTATAGTTCCTGTCTAGGCAGGAATATTCCGGGTTCAGCATGACAAGGGTTAAAAATTTGGATAACCATTCTTTTTCAAAGACTGAGTTTACTTATTTCTGGGAACAAATATGGGCTTCATCTCCAATTACAAACAGGCCCCTTTTAAAAAAAGTGGGTGATTGTCCCCTGCTTGCAAGAATTACAATAGATCTGTTCAGGATGAGTCTTGCTTCAAAAAGGAAAGCGCTGATTTCTTTATGTTGAAATAATTCACCTTAAGGTAGTGGACCCGTAATATTTCTTCAAAGATTCGAACCACATACACTTTAACAGTGTTAACCCAAGTTTCCTAATGGTTTCATCAGGAAACCTCGGTTAACATTGTGAAAGATCATTAGTTCCGAAATGTTGCGAAACTATTATGGGCCCACTACCTTAAAACAAAACAAATTAGACCCGAAGAGAATTATTTACGATCACTAATTGTATTTTTGAAAAATGATCATTGAAACTTTATTTTGTTTGGTTTTGTGTCACACTACAAAGCAACCGTTTCATGATAATCCTCCATCTAGACTAGTTCACAGAATCATGAATAATTAAAATACCAGTTTACAGTAGTTGAAAGTATTTTCATTCGGGATAATTAGAATTTCTCACATAGTCACCCTTGTCTGTAATAACCAACAGTCATCCAGAGGTATGAGATTTTTTTTTGAGACAAGCTGATCTTAGCGAAGTCTAGAAAAGAAATGCTATAAAGCAAGCGTTGGCAAGCTAAAAAATGTGCAATAAACGGAAATATACACAAATTAAAACAATATTTTTGAATTAAAAACTGACTGATAATTAGTGTGTTCGGTCCTTTCAGCACTTTGATTTTACTGTTATCTTGTAAAAGTTCTTATTTGGCCTTGCATGATTTAATTAGAATAATTCCTTGTTTACAATAAGCTCTTTTTGTCTTTCAAAAGATTTTCAAATTTGAATGGTAATGGCCATACTTTAGTCCAGTTTTACATGAGGTTCCAAATAAGGAAGTAATTCTGTTTATACAGGTCAGAAAACAATGTTACTTATGGTACTAAGTCACGTGTGTAAGTGTTTGTGTACAGATGTATTGGTCCTCTTTTACTAGGTACTTGTCTTTTCAAGTGAATCTTCAAGATGTTTACGAGAGACACAAAAACACTTACAAGATAAACTATTTCAGAAGGAGTCAAAATGTCTGATAAGCTGGTTAATTTGGTGAACAAATTTTTAGGAATCAATAACCTTATTTAGCTTGGCTGTTTTCGTGCTAAAACTTTGACATTTTGTTATACACTGCAACTCCATTAAAACGCTGTGGTCGGGGTCCAAGAAATGAAACAGCGGAAGATGTGGATGTATCTGCTATAACGCTGTACCCCCCCTGCCGCCGCCGATCCTCCCCCCCCCCCCCCCCCCCCCCAAGGGACTTGGTTAAACGATCGCAGACTCCTCTCAATTCTCTGAATCCCTATTTCTCGGGCCTACCCGCCTGGCAGCTGAGAAACACCGATAACGACAATCTCAAAGGGTAAAGTTAGTAAAATCCATAAAGTTTCATAAGATCAACAAATTTCATATTTTAAATGTTGTCTTCTGGACGATAGGAGAAAATAATTATCTACGTAATTAAAATAAATAATACCCTACGTCCGATCGAAACTATACCAAAGTAATTGAATCTCTCGGAGTGCAGGACCGCATTCTTCGGTGAGCGAGAAAAAATGCCGTAAATTCAATAAAAAGATTCTGTGTTTACGACATTTGAATCGCCGGTTTGCAAATATCATCTTCACGAGGCAAGGGGTATCTTCTTCTTCTCGAAAACCGTATAAGTAAAAAGTTCGTAACTGGGGTTGACAAGGTGTTAATTCACGGCTTTGATAATGAGATAGTAGATCGTCAGGAAGGAAAGTCCAGACATTTGCGAAGCGACGCGGTCACCATCAGTTTCGCGCCATTTATAGTTTCTTTGTTTGATACTACCACGCGGGAAATGTAGGTTTATATATAGCTTTCTGTTTAAATCTCAATTAATGTCTATTTGGTGAGAGATAAGAATCAACGATAATAAGCTGATAAGAAATTATATTTCTCTAGTTGAATTTTGCTTATTTTTTCACAATACTTCAGATCAGTGGGACGGGAGCCAGTCTAAATTTAACCCTGTAAATTGCTGTTTGTGGCAAATGTCAGCTGTATACAACACTTTGACAGACAGTATAGACAAAGATCAGCCTGCACATTTAAGCCTGCACAAATGTGCAGTCTGATCTTAGCCTACACTACCTGCCTGCTCCTTAATCATGGTGCAAGAAATCTTGAACGGCAATTGTTGAAATGCCCCAGAAATTGGCAATTCAGTATAAACAAAACTTAAATTAGCATGACAAGGATTAATAGCCTTGAGTGATACAATTTAACCCTTTGCTGTTTAATCCCTGCTTTTTACGTGTCTGTGATTTTATAATTGAGAAAACATTGTGAAAAAAGAAGAAATTGCTTCTGACAAGCAATTTCTTTGTTTTCCACACTATTTTCTACCCTACTGAATGGTTATTTTTCAAATTAAATCCACTTTAAATTTTCGTCTGCAAAACCTTTGAATTTGGATAGGTCCAAAATTTTGTAAAACAGGAAAGGGTTAAAGTTGTATGAACATTGGATTGTCATGTGGTTGATCATGTGATGACAGAAGAGTGATACCTGGTTCTTGATCTAAATCTTGTGTTCAGTGTTGAATATTTTACCCTACAACATTAACCCTTGTCATGCCGAATTAAAAATTTGGCTTAATTACATTACGGTAATGGAACAGTAATAGTTCCACAACATTTCAGCAACCATGAACTTTCACAATGTTAACCAAGGTTTCCTGATGAAAATCATTAGGAAACCTTGGTTAACACTGTTAAAGTTCATTACTGCCGCAATATTGCAAATCTATTATGGGTCCACTACCTTAAAATCAGGGGGTTTGAAAGTTATTGATGGAAAAAATAATTTGAATACTTCTCTTGTTAAAAAAGAATCATTTGGTATATGCTAAGATCAGACTGCACACATGATGCAGGCTGATCTTTGTCTGTACCTCCTGCCTTGGCAGTAATGTTTTTGGTTCATGATAGCTTATGGCACTTGTCTTTTCGAAATATTTGTCTTCCACCAATGGGTTGATGATTGTAGATCTATGTTGAATAGCAGCTGCAGGCTAGGAAAGGATGTCATGGTGGTACTTGTGTGAGAAATACCCGGAATCCGCCGCAATATAACTGAAAGATTGATGAAAGTGGTGTTGAACCCCATTCAAACCCCAATTCATGCAAAAATGAAACAAAATCTGAAAATTTTAGCTCAAGTGCGTCATTTTACATGTGCTGCAACATTCATGTTGATTTCATATTTTGGGCTCTGCTTAGAGAAGTCAGATAGAGTGAAATGAAAGAAAAAGGCGTATAAGTTTTTAGCTCCACTGGCCAAAGGCCACTGGGGCTATTGTCATGGTGTCGTGCGTGCGTCTGTCAAAGTTGTTCAAGAAATTTTGATCCAATGAAAAACATGGATTTAATGGGCTTGGCTTATTTCCAAAATTTGGTAAAAAGTGAGTTTTCTCAGTTTCTAATAGATTGATACCAATTAAATTATACGTGAATGGTCCTTGGGTGACCCTTTATCAGTCTACCAAAAATTATTGTGATCCGTTGAAAAACATGGATTTTATGGTTGGAGGTCATTTCTCTATATGTTATAAAGTGGAAACTTTGAAAATCATTTTCTCAGAATGTAATCAATGGATATCAACCAAATTTCACTTGAATGATCCTCAAGTGACCCTTTGTCAGTGTACAAAAAAATTTTGTGATTGGATGAAAAATAGGTATTTTATGGGTGGAGGTCAGTTCTCTATATGTTATATAGTGGAAACTTTGAAAATCATTTTCTCAGAATATAATTGATGGATATCAATCAAATTGCACTAGAATTATCCTTGAGTGACCCTGTATCAGTCCACCGAAAATAATTGTGATTGGATGAAAAATATGGATTTTATGGAAGGAGGTCATATATGTTATATAGTGGAAACTTTGAAATTCATTTTCTCAGTATATTACTGATGGTCAGAATATTACTGATAAATGAAATTTACAATATCTAGTTAATTTGTGAGTTTTAAAATGATAATCTACCATTATTTCTGGATAATTCATCGAAAAGCATTAAAGAATAAAAATTCTAATATTATGTCATTTCAGGCTGCTTATTTCACAGCATTCTTCCCATACATTGTGCTCATGATCTTGTTGGTGCGCAGTTTGACACTGGAAGGCTCACTGAATGGAATTATCTACTACTTTAAACCGCAATGGCATAAATTGCTTGATGCCAAGGTAGGCTATACAGAGAAAAATACTAACAATTTTAATTTAGGGGCCCAGACTGCTGAAATGCAATATTTAACCCTTGTCATGCTGAATAAAAATCTTTGCAAAATAATTGTGAAATCCAAGTACTAGAAGCATTGGAAGTTACCAACTGTGAGTGAGAATTGATTTCGGAATCAAATGAAGAAATGAAGTATCGTATCAATATCAAGCGTATTTAAATATCTCCCAACAGAGGGTTTGATACATCGTAAGAGCCGCGAAAATTGGTGATATCGATATTTGGGACTGCAACCTCACTTTCATTGTAAAATATAGCTTGCCTCGCTTTCATCATACAATATAGGTTGTCTCGTTTTGGAAAAAAATCAGAATTGCGCAGCAACCTCGTTCGGGTTGTACAATATGGATCTAGATATTTCACTATCATATGATGCAAAATAAACAATGTAATTGGTCTAATTTGTTTAGGTGTGAAATAAAAGAAATTATTCAATTGGGCTATTTCACTCTCAAGCCATATCATAAACAAATTTGTGAGTGTAATAGAAGGACTAAGTTCTTATGTCCTAAGAAAGCATTTGAATAATTTCCCAAATGAAAGATCAAACTTACAGGATGCTGCAGATGAAAGCATAGATAGTAAAGAAAAAAAAAGTGATGTTCTAGGTTATGAAATTTGTTATATGAAAGGATAGCTACAGATAGAGGGGGTGTTTGGGTTTTCATATCAAGATATTTCATTGCTCATTACTTAACCCTTGTCATGCTGAACCCGGAATAATCCTGCTTTGGCAGCAGCTATAGCAAAACATCAGCCTGCACATATGTGCAGTCTGATGTTAGACTACACCACCTGTTTCTCACTTTTTAACCGGAATTGTCAATAGATTTAGTTTTTCAAATAAAAATTGACCTACAGTTGGTAATTTAAGTGCTTTTTGCCCTTTGATTTTGATAACATTTTTCAGCCTTGATTTATTCGGCATGACAAGGGTTAAGGCTTTTGTTATTGGTACTCATTTGAAACATCTCTTTGAGACTTATCAAATGAGTACTCACAACATAGGGTTTCATTGTGAAAAATAAAGATTTTAGACTGGTTACTGTATGATATGATTCCTCCAGTCTAAAAAACTTAGCATTTCAAGTATTTGAGCTTGTACAAGCTAAATACTTATTACGAGGGCTCGGGGCAAAACAGTTGTAACTCCCTATAAATATATAGGGAGTTACAACTGTTTTGCGATAAGCCATCGATTTTAGGCATGATTAGATCTCAGCTATACATATCTGCTGTTATCAAACTCAAGATCATCTATTAAGATGTAAGTTTTTCAAACATAATTAATGGTGTTACATTTGTTATGACTTTAGGCCTAATGAGATAAAATTTGTACTCTTGGCATAGTGATAGCTTTCATCAAAATATGCTGATTTAAAGGTGGTCTGATAGATTTATGGTCATCTATCAGGATACTACTTCAAACAAATAAGAAAAAAAAAAAAACAGAAAAAGACAACCTTGCAGTTGCACAGCAATATTTCATTAAATAAGTATCCAGACTGACATGTGAATGTTGACCTGTCTGTATTACAGGTTTGGGGAGATGCGGGTGGTCTAATAGATTTATGGTTATCTATCAAGATACTTCTTCAAACAATTAAGCAAAAAAAAAAGACAACCTTTCAGTTGCACAGCAATATTTCATCAACTAAGTATCAAGACTGATATGTGAATGTGAACCTGTCTCTATTACAGGTTTGGGGAGATGCAGGTGGTCTAATAGATTTATGGTTATCTATCAAGATATTACTTCAAACAATTACGCAAAAAAAAAAAAAGACAACCTTTCAGTTGCACAGCAATATTTCATCAACTAAGTATCACGACTGATATGTAAATGTTGACCTGTCTGTATTACAGGTTTGGGGAGATGCAGGTGGTCTAATAGATTTATGGTTATCGATCAAGATATAACTTCAAACAATTAAGCATAAATAAAAGACAACCTTTCAGTTGCACAGCAATATTTCATCAACTAAGTATCAAGACTGATATGTTGACCTGTCTGTATTTCAGGTTTGGGGAGATGCAGGTGGTCTAATAGATTTATGGTTATCTATCAAGATACTTCTTGAAACAATTAAGCAAAAAAAAAGAAAACCTTTCAGTTGCACAGCAATATTTCATCAACTAAGTATCAAGACTGATATGTTGACCTGTCTTTATTACAGGTTTGGGGAGATGCAGCTATCCAGATTTTCTTCTCCCTGTCTCCATGCTGGGGTGGTCTGATTACTCTGGCCAGTTACAACAAGTTCCACAATAATTGCTTTCTGTAAGTAATACTTTAATCCCAATTTCATGAGCGCAATGTTTAGACTTAGACCAGACTGTGCATCTGCACAGTCTGATCAGAGTCTTAACTATGTGCTCAATAGATACCTATCAACCCATAGTGTCTGTTCAAAATCCCAGATTTTTATGCCCCCGTATTGAGAGATTGGGGGCATATTGTTTTACTCATGTCCGTCTGTCTGTCTGTTCATCTGTCTGTCCGTCTGTCTGTCCGTCCGTCTGTCCGAAAACTTAACCAAACTTAACCTTTGCCTTTTTAGCTCACCTGAGCACGAAGTGCTCAAGGTGAGCTTTTGGGGTTGTGTGATGTCCGTCGTCCGTCGTGCGTCAGTGCGTCGTCAACATTTACCTTGTGGACACTCTAGAAGTCACATTTTTCGCCAGATCAACCTGAAATTTGGTCAGAATGATTATCTTGATAAAATCTCGGACAAGTTCGAAATTGGGTCAAGGGGGGTCAAAAACTAGGTCACCAGGTCAAATCTTAGAAAAACCTTGTGGACACTCTAGCAGCCATTTTTTTAGCCCAATGAATCTGGAAATTGGTCAGAATGATTATCTTGATAAAATCTCGGACAAGTTCGAAATTAGGTCAAGTGGGGTCAAAAACTAGGTCACCAGGTCAAATCTTAAAAAAACCTTGTGGACACTCTAGCAGCCACATTTTTAGCCCAATGAATCTTGAAATTGGTCAGAATGATTATCTTGATAAAATCTCGGACAAGTTCAAAATTGGGTCAAGTGGGGTCAAAAACTAGGTCACCTGGTCAAATCTTAGAAAAAACCTTGTGGACACTCTAGAAGCCACATTTTAAGCCCAATCAACCTGGAAATTGGTCAGAATGATTATCTTGATGAAATCTCGGACAAGTTCGAAATTGAATCAAGTGGGGTCAAAAACTAGGTCACCAGGTCAAATCAAAGAAAAAACCTTGTGGACACTCTAGAAGCCACATTTTCAGCCCAATCAACCTGAAAATTGGTCAGAATAATTATCTTGATGTAACCTCGGATAAGTTCAAAATTGGGTCAAGTGGGGTCAAAATCTAGGTCACTGGGTCAAATCTTAGAAAAACCTTGTGGACACTCTAGAAGTCAAATTTTTGGCCCAATCAATCTCAAAATTGGTCAAAATTATTATCTTGATAAAATTTAGGTCAGGTTCAACAATGGGTCAAGTGGGGTCAAAAACTAGGTCACAGGGTCAAATCTTAGAAAAACCTTGTGGACACTCTAGAAGCCACATTTTCAGCCCAATCAACCTGAATATTGGTCAGAATGATTATCTGTATGTAATCTCGGACAAGTTTGAAATTGGGTCAAGTGGGGTTAAAACTAGGTCACGGGGTCAAATCTTAGAAAAACCTTGTGGACACTCTAGAAGCCACATTTTCAGCCCAATCAATCTCAAAATTGGTCAGAATGATTATCTTGATAAAATTTAAGTCAAGTCGGAAACTGGGTAAAGTGGGGTCAAAAACTAGGTCATGGGGTCAATTCTTAGAAAAACCTTGTGCACACACTAGAAGCAGCTCTCTTAACCCAATCAATCTGAAAATTGGTCAAATGATTATCTTGATAAAATCTGGTACAAGTTTGAAATTGTTTGAAGTGGGGTCAAATTATAGAAAAACCTAATGACACTCTGGAGGCCACAATTTTAGCCCAATTAATTGGAAGATTTGTCAGATTGATTATCTCTATGAAAATTTGGTGATCTTTGGTCAAGAAGTAGGTTGCTAGTCTGTCTCTCTTTCATCTTAATCTTAAATTACCAGTACAGACTAAATATTTTCTTCTCACTTTAAAACTATTCTTATGACAATAACGCTTTTATTGGCATGATGGTTTCTCTTGTCAATACACAGCCGCTGTCATAGGGCAGTTGGTAGCGCATCGGACTATCAATCTAAAGTTTGTGGGTTTGATCCCCGAAAGCGACTCTCATTCTTTCCGACTGTTAGCTCTCAACAATGGGTTGATAATCATAGACCTATGTGAGATAGCAGCTGGAGGCTAAGACAGAATGTTGTGGTTGTACCTGTGATTGAAATACCAGGAATCTATTGTTAGGTGCTCCAGCCGCCGCAATATAACCGAAATAATGTTGAAAAGGGTGTTAAACTGCATTCAGTCAATCAATCTCGTCAATACACATCATAGAATGTCAAGGTCTCAGTTTCAATAGACTAAGTCAATGTCAAGCTTTAGAAAATTGTACTTACAGGTGCATTATTATTCTGGTAACACATCTTGTTTGTTCTAACTTATGTTTTTAGCTCACCTGAGCACGAAGTGCTCAAGGTGAGCTATTGGGATCGTAGAATGTCCGTCGTCCGTCGTCAGTCGTGCGTCGTGCGTCGTCCGTCGTCCACAATTTCTTTAAACATCTTCTCCTCCTAAACCAGGTGGCCAATCTTGATGAAATTTGGCAGGGATGTTCCTTGGGTCAAGCTCTACCAAAGTTGTTCAAATAAATGAAATCCACCCTTAACTTTCCCTTTACCCTTAAAAAAAAGGGTGAAAATATGAAAATCTTTAAAAATCTTCTTCTCTGAAACCAGAAGGCAGACAGCTTTAATATTTGGTATGTAGCATCATCTAGTGGACCTCTACCAAGTTTGTTCATATCAAGACCCTGGGGTCATAATTGGGCTTTGCCCGGGCCCAACCCTTTTTACATAGAATCAAAGAGCAAAAATCTTTAAAAATCTTCTTCTCTGTAACCAGATGGAAGACAGCTTAAATATTTGGTGTGTATCATCACCTAGTGGGCCTCTACCAAGTTTGTTCATAACAAGACCCTTGGGTCATAGTTGGGCTTTGCACAGGTGCATCCCTTAACCTCTTATGAGCATGAAGGGTAAAAAAATGAAAATCTTCAAAAATCTTCTTCTCTGAAACCAGAAGGCAGACAGCTTTCATATTTGGTATGTAGCATCATCTAGTGGACCTCTACCAAGTTTGTTCATATCAAGACCCTGGGGTCATGTTTGGGCTTTGCCGGGCCCAACCCTTTTTACATAGAATCAAAGAGCGAAAATGTTTAAAAATCTTCTTCTCTGTAACCAGATGGCAGACAGCTTTAATATTTGGTGTGTAGCATCACCTAGTGGGCCTCTACCAAGTTTGTTCATATCAAGACCCTTGGGTCATATTTGGGCTTTGCACAGGTGCATCCCTTTATCTCTTATGAGCACGAAGGGTAAAAAGATGAAAATCTTCAAAAATCTTCTTCTCTGAGACCAGAAGGCAGACAGCTTTCATATTTGGTATGTAGCATCATCTAGTGGACCTCTATCAAATTTGTTCATATCAAGACCCTAGGATCATATTTGGGCTCCACCTTGGCGCAACCCTTTTCACATAGAATCAAAGAGCGAAAATCTTTTAAAATCTTCTTTAATCTAAACCAGAGGGCACACTGCTTTCATTTTTGGTATGTAGCATCAACTTATGCACCTCTTACAAGTTTGTTCATATCAAGACCCTTGGGGTCACTTTTGGGGTCCACCTGGGTGCATCCCTTTTCACATAGAATCAAAGAGCAAAAAGGCATATCTGTCTTGCTCTTCGCTGAAAACGTTCCATGGTTTTGATCTTAGGCAATTATCTTCTTTTTGACATCTGTCTATCTATTTAATGTGATGTCCTAGGGGTCATAGAGACTCAGGTGAGCGATCTAGGACCATCTTGGTCCTCTTGTTGTAATTTTAGGTGCAGATGAAATATATTGCCATAACAGAATAAAAAAAAAAGTCACCTGCAAAAGATATATTGAATGAACAGAGTCTGACCTTGGACAGTTTGAAATGAGACTGAATATCAGATGTCATGCAGTTTCATAAACTTATTCCCCAAACAATGTATTTATCAGCGTACCCAAATCTATGTAACCCCTGTATATGTCTCAATACATATCATTTACTGTTTACATCTGTTTGTCTATATGTCTTTATAATGTATTTTAAATTTATCTGTTGATTTGAATGATAAAAGTCAATTCTCTCTAGTTTACTAGCTGTTTGAGTGGGCAAAGTGTTCTGACAATAACAATTTATCCATATTTTGGCCATTTACATGTATACATGTCTTGAATTGATAGGTGACATGTATGCATGGAACTAATTTGAGGCAGATGTCAACCCGTACCAGGTGAGTTTAAAAATTCCTGCAGATGATAATTAAAACTTTATGTTAGTTGATAATTAATCATGGTTTTTTTTTGTAATCATTTTTGCTGGGTATAAACTGATTACATGAAGTGATCATGATTATTAAACATCAAATCAGTTGTGCATCAAAAGGTCAGGGCCTCAGTCTGGGTCATATCGCCTTGTTGATAACGATTTACTGTACTTCTTTTTGTTTTTCATATTTTCAATTAAATTTTGTTTTCTTGAATTAAATTTATAACATAATACTATTTTTATGAGTAAGAAAAATAAGCTTCTATAAAGGACATGATTGGCTTTTTTGATAGGCCTGATGAAAGACTGAACATATTATGTGATCACCTGTGGTGTTGTCATCCCATTTGGTGTGCAAGAGTCCACTTCTTTTCAGAGCATAATTGTGTCTCTTTATGAAACTTGGAAGTTAAGTTCCTCTCATATTTCCGGAGTGCAGTGCATAGGAAACTGTAACTCTACTTTGCTAATTTTTTTAGTTATTTCTTTATATTGTTTTTCATACTTGGACATTCAGCAGTGTAACAGACATATCTTGTGACATTTGCCACCTTGTTCTAAAATCTATTTCGTATTCCTACAGTATAAAAGTCTTTACTTCTGTTTGCTGAAGTAAGAAAAATAATACCTCAATGTTTCCTTTAGGCTATTAAGAAAGTTGTTAAATTTTACCTAGGCTATTTTGGAATAAAAAGTAAAGGTATTGTTATCACCTCGGCCAGGTTGGTGTTGGCAAGACAAACTTTAATCTTGGTCATATCTCTATTGTTATTAAAGATATGTACATGAAACTAAGCAAGTGAGTTCACCATCACAAGAGCTATCCAAGCTATCAATGAGGATGAGTCTGTTTGCAATATCAAGAAATAAATGGAGGGTTAGCTTCTGCATGGGTTACTCATGTTTTAATATCTGTAAATTGTTATACCCTTGTTATACCATTCTGTCTTATTTCAGATTTCAAGGAAGAATTTCCAGATTATTGATTAAAACAATTCATCAACTATTGTGATAAACAATATATTAAATTGAAATTTTGTTTAACTATTAGTGTGTTTGTGCTGTGGTTAAAGCATTTGTGAATGTTCTGAAGATGTGAAAATTCAACATTTTGAAGAGCCTTTTTACTCTTTATTAAGTGACTTGTGTGAATAAGTTCTTAATCTGGGAAAAACTGTGTGAAGTGATTTACTGGAGTGAAATCTGCATCACTGGATATTATCATTTCTCTATCAGATTGTAAGTTACTGGTTTGTTTATTGATGTGCTATTGTAAAAGTGTTTGACTCTTACAAACACGCATAGCCGCTGTAATTGCACAGTTGGTAGTGTGTCAGACTGTCAATCTAGAGGTCTACGGTTCAATCCCCAATGGCAGCACTTGTCCTTTCTGTCTATTTGTAGACCTATGTTTGATAGCAGCTGGTGGCTAGGAAAGGAGGTAATGGTAGTACTGGAATGTGAAATTCCAGGAATCCATTGATAGGTTCTCCAGCTGCCATGTAACTGAAAGATTGTTGAAAGCAGCGTTAATCCTCATTAAAACAAAAAACAAAAATACAAACACATGATATTATTATAGTAAAGGGTATATTCCTCAAAGTTCAGAATGTTATGGCTTGCTTTTAATGCCCCTGCATTAAAAGATTAGGGGCATATCCAAACCATTGTCTGTCTGTTAGTCTGCACAATTAATCTTCAAACTAAAAGATTTTCAAATAACTTTAAAAACAAAACTATTGTAGTTAAAATGCTCACATTTGGCATAAGTCCTTACTCTCAATAATTTGCATCTTTGAAAACAAGCATCATCTGACAAGGTAAATTGTGTTTGTGTTTTACAACAATTTTTCTTTTTTCTATAAAGGTAAATTATGGTAGTGATTTTTGAACTCTTCATAGATTATACATAATAAATAGATTTAAACGTTGTCCTCTTCAGTAAAAAATAATTGGGCATAGAATAATTCATGAAAGCAATTGAAAGCAGAGTAATCCTTCTTTATGAACTAAGTTGTGTTTGAGAAGACCTCATGTGCGCAGCATACATTTTTAGCTCCACTGGCTGAAAGCCACGGGGGCTATTGTCATGGTGTTGTGTCCGTCGTGCAGTCGTCCGTCCGTCCAGCCGTGTGTCCAGTCGTAAAACTTTTTCTTTAAAAATATTCTCCTCAGAATCTACGTGATGAATTTCAACCAAACTTCACAGGAATGATCCTTAGGTGACCCTCTTTCAAAGTTGTTCAAGAAATTTTGATCCAATGAAAAACATGGATTTAATGGGCGTGGCTAATTTTCCAAATATGGTAAAAAGTGAGTTTTCTCAGATTCTAATTGATGGATACCAATTAAATTTTTCATGAACGATCCCTTGGTGACCTTTTATCAAAAATTATTGTGATCGGATGAAAAATATGTATTTTATGGGTGAAAGTCATTTCTCTATATGTTATTTAGTGGAAACTTTGCAAATCATTTTCTCAGAATGTAATAAATGGATATCAACCAAATTTCACTGGAACTACACTGCAACTCCATTATAACGAAATCTGTTAGAGCGCTGAATCCATTATAACGCGGGGTCCGCTTGGCTCCCGAAATTTGGGGGGGTCGACCATTTTGGGATGCTTCGGCGATGTTACCCGATCCGCCGTTAACGCTGTTTTGATCGCGATTTTAGATCGAAGGGTGAAAACACTGAGATAAAAATCGATACTGAACGAAGCCAGGTAAATCAATACAATTGTTTTTCACACCTCCCGCGGAGCAGTGGTGGCGATAAATGCATCAGGTCAAAGGGAAATGGCTATGATTGCTGACAGACGTAGGCCTAAAATGACAGTTATGTCATTACCGCTGGAGTACCGAATTCGGTCACGAGTTAAACCATCACATCTTTTCCTAATCCCAAACTGCTATCTCGCATAGGTCTACGATTAGTAACCCATGGGCGAGTGACTTATAGTCAGAAAGAATGAGTGCCGCCGTCGGAGAAACACGGAATCCCAATATTGACAGTCCGGAGCGCTACCAACTGCGCTTTGTCGACGGCAGGGACGCAATTGGACACCGAAAAGTCTAGCTCGCGTGCGATTAAATCCAAGTCAATAAGTTTCAGAAGAAGCCGTGTTTTCGCAAAATAAGCTGATCTCGTTTTATATTCTCAAATCTTGAACATTTACCGCTGTTGACAAACGTTTCTAAAAGCGACTCGCCCCTTACCCAATTTATTGGTTTATTACCTCCCTTTGCCAATCCCGTTGAATTTTCTTATAAATATTACGTTTTTTTGTAAATATATGATAAAAATTTGTTTCTTTTTTATTTAACTTATTCATATTATAGTCATGTTTTCAAATTCAAAGCTCAAATGAATTATTATCGTTGATTCCTATCTCTCACTAAATAGACAACTTAATTCAATTTAAACAGGAAGCTATCTCTCACTAAATAGACAACTTAATTCAATTTAAACAGGAAGCTATATCTATATATTAACCTACATTTCCCGCTGGCCAGCGCCAAACAAAGAACTAAATATGGCGCGAAACTGTTGGTGACCGCGTCGCTTCGTTTTTCGTCTGGACTTTCTTTCCTGACGACCTACTATCTGATACTCAAAGCCGTGAATTAACATCTTGCAAACCAAGGTTAGCGAACGTTTTATTTACATAGTTTTCGAGAAGCTTTAGATATCCCTTGACTCGTGAAGATGATGTATTAAATGGATTAGCGTATCTCCGCAAACCGGCGATCCAAATGTCGCAGCTACAGATTCATTTTATTGAAAATACGGCATTTTTTCTCGCTCATCGAAAAATGCGGTCCTGCACTCCTAGAGATTCGATTACTTTGGTATTGTTTATTTTGATTGCGAAGATAATTATGAAATTCGTTGATCTTATGAAACTTTATGGATTTTTCTATCTTTACCCTTTTGAGATCGTCGTTATCGGTGTTTCTCAGCTGCCGGGCGGGTAGGCCCGAGAAATCGGGATTCAGAGAACTAAGAGGAGTCTGCGATCTTTTTACCCTACAAACTAGATTACTTTATCAAAGATAGTTTTGTTTAGCTTAGGGACAACAAAACGATTTTAAAATAAAAAATACCAAAGTAATAAACCGCGTTTGTTCTTCAATTCATTGCCGAGTTTTAAAAATATAAAACACGATGGCCTAAATATGTACATGTATATTTAGATATCCGATATCGTTATCAATATTGACCCTGTGTCTGTTACGTTTCCGCGGTACGTTATTGTTCACCGCGGGAGGGAGGGGGGGGGGGGATCGGCGGCGGCAGGGGGGGTACAGCGTTATACCAGATACATCCACTTCTTCCGCTGTTTCATTTCTTGGACCCCGACCACAGCGTTTTAATGGAGTTGCAGTGTATCATTGAGTGACCCTTTATCAGTCTACCAAAAATTATTGTGATCAGATGAAAAATATGTCTTTTATGGGAGGAGGTCATTTCTCTATATGTTTCATAGTGGAAACTTTGCAAATCATTTTCTCAGAATGTAATAGATGGATATGAACCAAATTTCACTGGAATGATCCTTGAGTGAACCTTTATCGTACAGCAAGAAATTAATGTCTTTGGATGAAAAATATGTCTATTATGGGCAGAGGTCATATCCCTATATGTTATATAGTGGAAACTTTGAAATTCATTTCAACATCAGTAGAACCCAAAATATTTTAAAATCTAGGCAAACCTAAGATTTGCTATTTCAAGAATTTCAATCCTGTGGAGCTACTCAAGCCATTCTTGGTTTTCTAGTTCTTTGTAATTAATTTATTTCACGCTAAGTCAGCATTTGTAAAAAAAATAAGATTTACACAATTTCCTCGAAAAGGGAAGATTATTCTTTTTATTTACATTTTTTAGCGGGATAATTTATTGACATTTTGATCAATTTCATATTTCTTGCTTAATTGCAAACAAATAACCAGGTCAAATGAGAAAAAAAAACTGCAAATGCATTGTAAATAATAACAGTCTATTTCATTTCAGGAAAAAATGCCCAGACTTAGAAAGAAGTCATCCTCTCAGAGGACTTCAGCCAAACGTGATGATATGAGGGAAAGACGGTATGCAGCCAGGCAGCTAGAAAGTGACAGTTTTTCATTAGCAAGCCCTGTCAATGTGCAGGCAGAACATCCTGTCGATGTGCAGGGTGTTGCTAAAAGTCCTGTGAGGGTGCAGGCAGCTATACCAAGTCCTGTCGACGTGCAGGCAAGTAAAGATTGCTATGTGACTTTGCGAAATGAAGATTGCTTTATGAATTCACAAAATGAGGATTGCTTTATGAATTTACAAAAAGAAGATTGCTCTAGTAATTTGATAAATAAAGATCTTAACATAAGTTTGAACAAGAGAAGACCTTGTAAGAGATCCGAAGTTATTGCAGAAGATAACATGAAAGAAATTAATTCATGTGATGTTGATTTGATGTTCATTCCTGATAATAGCAGTGTAGTCAAGGGAATTACAATATATGAATCAGATCTTGTTATTGCAACCCATGACGCTAAAGTATTAAATGCAGATAAAGTTATTTTTGGTTCATTCCATCAAGCGGATACAATGTTCAGTCAGAAATCTCGAGGAAGCCAGTGTGTAATTAACTGTGTTTTAGCTGTTTTGTATTCAAATAACATAATAGATACAACAAGTTTGGATAAAGTTTTAATTCAGGGTGATAGCTTGTACAAAGAAGTTATTACTGATTTGACAAAAAAAGGTAATTTCAAGAACAGTCTTCTTAGCTTTGATGAGATTCCAGTCATTATTAATGTTTCAAATAAAGAATACAGAATAGTAAAATCAGATGTGATATCAGGTTTGGCAATTCAACAGACTGGAGACAACAGCCTTCCTACTCTGCAAGAGACACTTGTAGACTCCTTGAAGATTTCAAAATATAATTTAGTAATGATTGGAGCTATTTGCTCTGCTGTGTTTAAAAATGGAAATCACTACTACTTCTTTGATTCTCACTCGCATGGTAAAGATGGTCTTTCAGAATCAGATGGAACATCAATATTTCTTTCTTTTAATTGCCTTGAAGACTTAGTTTGTTATATGTATGCTCTGTATGACAGTATGAGAATTGATCTTGAGTCTCTATTTGAAATTCTACCTATTAATTTGTTTCTTCACAATGCCCCAGAAAATGACATTACTGACAATACTTTACTTAATACAGAAAGTCAACAATCAGGAAGACAGTCTACAAAAAAAAATTGTGAAGACACTTTGATAGATCGTTATTTTACTGATCAAAGAATGAAAGAATCTTTGAAACAAACTACATTTCTAAGCAGAAAAGAATATCTGAGGAGATACAAACAAAAACAGCGACTTTCATATGAATTCAATAAACAAGAGTTGGAGAAGAAAAGAGAATCAAGACAGAGTACTGCAACAAGGAATAAAGAAAAGATAAGCACTAGAAAATCAATGAGGAAAGCTAGACTGGATTCTGATTTTAGGTTTAAGGAGTTTAAAAGAAAGCAAGAGATAAGGCAAAATTCAGAACAGAGAAAGAAAGAGAAAATGTTCACTAGAAAATCAATGAGTAAAGCTAGGCTGGAAACTGATTTTAAGATAAAGGAGTATGAAAGAAAACAACACATGAGGAAAAATTTAGAACAGAGAAAGAAAGAAAAAATGTTCACAGGAAAATCAATGCATAAAGCTAGGTTGAATACTAATTTCAAATTAATGGAATTGAAAAATAAAAGAGAAGCCAGAAAGTGTTTAGCAACAAAACTGAAAGAAAAAATCCGTACAAGAGAATCAATGAGTAAAGCTAGAAAAGATGACCATTATATATCTAAAGAACGTGAATCTAAAGGAAAGGCTAGAAAATCCCAATCAATGAAAGCTAAAGAATTAATTTATCAGAACATTTCAAAAAGAAAGGCCAGATCAAATCCTTACACTAAAGAAAAAGAACGTATTAAAAAAAAGCAATGGAGATCTGTTGAAAGAAATATTCAGACTGAGAAAAAGGCTGATATTGACAGGAAAATGTCCAAGAGGAAAGATCCTGAATTTAGAAATGAAGAATTAACAGCTGTAAAAAGACGTAAATACGGATCAGATATTGATGAGTGTATTGATAAGTTCCATGAAAATACTGCAACTGGGCCAATATATGTATGCACTTGTTGTCATCAAACCTGGTTTAGGCAAGGTGTTTCAGAGGTTTCACAAAAAGATCTGAATTTAACAGCTACATATTTAACTAATTTTAAATCAGTTGAAGATAAAGAATGGATATGTTATACATGCAAAAATAGTATTCTCAAAGGAAAAGTTCCAAAGTTGTCTGTTATGAATGGTATGGTGTGGTCAAAAAAACCAAGGGAACTTGAATTGCATGCTTTAGAGGAACGATTGATTGCCTTGAGGATACCTTTCATGCAAATAAGAGAATTGCCTAGAGGTCGACAACTTTCTATTAAAGGAAATGTTATCAATGTTCCAATCGATATGCAACCTGTTGTGAATGTATTACCAAGACCTTTTGATGAAAATGTCACTGTTGCTGTGAAGTTGAAAAAGAAAATATCTCACAAATCTTGTGTATTCTCAGAAAATGTTAGACCATTGAAGGTATTAGTTGCTCTTAATTGGTTGATGAAAACAAGTGAGTTATATAAAGATTCAAATATTAACATTGATGATGAGTGGATAGAGAAAGTTACATCATCTTTAAATGATACAGTAAAAGAGTATTTTGAACCACAAAATGAAAAAGATAAACAACAAGATGAATCATTTGAAAGGGAACATGGTGATGAAGCAAATGAAATTGACGGGGTTTATGACTCAGATGCTGAAGATATTGTTCAAGAAAATGTTGGCAATATTGATACTATGATGCAGGATTCAAATGAAGAAAATCGGAATTGTTCATTTACTTTTGCACCTGGAGAGGGTCAACAACCCTTAAGTATTTATCTAGACAGAGACTCAGAGTATCTTTGCTTTCCAACAATATTTTGTGGGAAAAGGAGGCAGGAAAATGAGGAAAGAAAAGTGAATGTTCATTACAGTGACATTGCAAAATGGGAGTTAAGGAGTGTTGACAGGCGTGCTGCAAATAGTGTTCCAAATATATTTTTCAAACTTAAAAAGATACAAATGAAGCAGCTAAATGACAAAGTGAATCTTGCTGTGAGAAGATGTAAAACAGATGGTCAAAGTATGACAGCCGGGAATGCAAAAGATTCTAATTATATTGATAATTTTGTGAAGAAAGATAATGGGTATTACATTTTTAAACAACTAAGAAATTCACCTGCATATTTAGACACAAAGAAGAAAGATGTATTTGCTATGATCAGACAGCTTGGACTTCCAACATGGTTTATGTCTTTGTCTTCTGCTGATACCAGGTGGACTGACTTATTAAAGATGCTAGCTAACCTCAATGAAAATATAAACTATAGTGATGAGGAATTAAAAGAATTGACATGGGAACAAAAAATTAGTTTGATACAGAAAGATCCTGTGACATGCTCAAGATTCTTTGATCATAGAGTTCAGGAGTTCATTATTACTGTATTAAGAAGTGACCATGAACCACTTGGTAAAGTCACAGATTACTTCTACAGAGTAGAATTTCAACAAAGGGGTTCTCCACATATTCATATGCTGGTGTGGATAGAGAATGCACCCAAATTCAACAAAAATACCAATACAGAAATAGTTGATTTTGTTGATAAATATTTACAGTGTAATAACTCACAAGATGAATTAAAGCATCTCACAGACCTTCAAGTACATAAACATTCCAGAACTTGTCGGAAAAAACAAGATAAAATATGTCGGTTTGGGTATCCATTACCTCCTCTTGGAAAAACAGAAGTGTTAGATCCTCTTGAAGATGAAAAGGAGAAATATCAGAAGAAGTATAATGACCTGCAAAAAAAAGTCAATGATGATAAGGATGGTTATGATATGCCTTATGAAGAATTCCTACAATGTGTTGCAAATATGACCGAATCTGAATATATGAAATGTATTCGTAGTTCACTAGCTGCTTCTAAAGTTTTTCTTCAGAGGAAACCAAGTGAAATCAGAGTTAACATGTACAACAGAAATATACTTAAAGCATGGAAAGCAAATATTGATATTCAGTTTGTGTTAGATCCATATGCATGTGCCATGTATATTGTTTCATACATCAGCAAATCTCAGAGAGGTATGAGTAATTTATTGTATGCTGCATCAAAAGAAGCTCGAAATGAAAACTTAGATATCAAAAGACAAATCAGACACATAGGAAATATATTTTCAAATAGTGTTGAAGTTAGTGCTCAAGAAGCTGTATACCTTGTCCTTCAAATGTCTTTAACGAGAAGCACAAGAGATGTGACTTTTATCAATACATCTACCCCAGACAAACGTATTCAGCTTTTAAAGTCCAAATCAGCCCTTGATGAGTTACCAGATCAATCAACTGATGTTATGTCAGATAATATATGCAAGAGGTATGCAAGAAGACCAAATGCCTTAAATAGTTGGTGTTTAGCTGACTATGTTTCTCAACTGGATATAACTTACCCAAATGAATCAGAATTTGAAGACTTAGAAGAACAAAATGAAGATGATCATGATATTGGCAATGAGGAATTTAGTTTGGATGAAACTATCCTAAGGCTTCGGAATGGGATAACTATCAAGCGTCGTAAAACAAATAAAGTTATACGTTATGTGAGATTCAATGTTAAATCAGATGAAGAAAACCATTTTCGAGAAAAGATCTTATTATTCCATCCATGGAGAGATGAAGAAAAAGATCTAATGGGCTCTTATAAGTCATACAAAGAGCATTATGAAAGTATTAAACGTACAATTGATCACAAATGCAGCCAGTATGAGCATCACGTTGATGAACTTGAACTAGCAAGAGAGCAAGCTGAAACTGAGTATGATGCATATGATGAAATTGCTCCAAGTACCCAACAAGTAGAAGCTGAAACTGCTGAGGAACAGTCTGTTGAATCTGAAGAATTCATATATTTTAATCCAGATAGAGTTAATGAGCACAGAGAGTATGACATTGGTAAAGAAATAGGATTGTCTATTTCAACATCCCAGATTAATGTTAATGAAAGCATGTTGCCTGAAGATGAATACAGAAAACTTTTACAGTGCTTAAACTCAAAACAAAGGCAGTTTTACAACCATGTTATTCACTGGATCAAGACAAATGATTCACCATTATATACCTTTCTGTCAGGTGGAGCAGGTGTTGGAAAGAGTGTAGTTATTAGAGCATTGTACCAAACTTTATACCGGATGCTTAATATGAAGGAAGGTGAAAACTCTGATAGCATTAGAATTCTGTTATGTGCTTACACTGGGAAAGCAGCATTTAATATTGGAGGCTCAACTATTTCCTCAGCTTTTAAACAGAAATATAAACAATCTAATCAAGCCTTAACATGTGATAGTTTAAATACTTTCAGATCAAAATACCGTAACCTGTCAATTGTTATAATTGATGAAATATCAATGGTAAGCAGTACTATGTTGAGTTTTATTGATCAGAGACTACAGGAACTGAGAGGTACAAGAATACCATTTGGTGGTGTCAGTGTAATAGCTGTTGGTGATCTTTACCAGCTAAAACCTGTAAGTGGTGACTGGATATTTAACGATCTGACTCATGGGGCATCATCCTTATCCATGAATTTATGGAAGGAACATTTCAAAGTATTTGAGCTAACACAAATAATGAGGCAGAAAGATGATAAAGAATTTGCAGAAATGTTAAACAGGTTGAGAGTTGGTGCTTTAACAAATGAGGATAAAATCAAATTAGACAAATGCATTGTTTCAAAAGATCAATACAATTATCAAAGGAATTCACCTCATCTTTTTGCTGAAAACTATTTCATGCATTTATTTAATGATTCTATAATCAGTTCTCTAGATACGGAAAAAGTTATGATTCCTTCTCATGATTCTGTTACTGCGCCTACTTTATCCAAAGAGAAACAGGAACATGCTTTAGCAAACTTGCCAAATGACCCAAATACTACCGCAAATTTGCATCATTCTTTGACTGTGGTTGTTAATATGATATATGATCTGACTGTTAATATCAATACAGAAGATGGTTTAGCAAATGGTGCCTCTTGTACTATGAAATTTATAGAATATAAACAAGCTGAAACCAATCGCCCTAGTATTATATGGGTACATTTTCATGACGAAAAAGCAGGAGTTGAAACTAGATTAAAGTTTAGAAATAGAGGATTTTACAATAGTAATATTGATACATGTTGGACACCTGTTTTTGATGTAGAAAGGACTTTCATTTATAACAAAAAAACATTCCAGAGAATTCAGTTTCCTCTTCAACCTTCAGCTGGACGATCTGTACATAGAGCACAGGGAAGTACTTTGGACAGTGTTGTAATAGACTTGTCACAACGAAGAACAAGGAAAGTTCCCCATCTGCATTATGTTGCAATCAGTAGAGTAAAATCTATGGAAAAGCTTCAAATAATAAATTTCAATGAAAAGGCATATAAAATAGATAATCAAGTTAAGGTAGAAATGGACAGGCTACTGAAAGAAGCCTTGCTTGATTTATGCTATACACCTTTAGAAATAGTGAACCCAATTGATCACTTCAAAATTGCATTCAATAACTGCAGATCTTTACATTTACATTATGAAGACATCAAGGCTGATCAAAATCTAACTTCATCTCATATTTTTGGTTTAGCAGAGACTAGATTACACAGCCAGGATCAGACATCTGAATATAACGTGGATGGATTTTACTTGATAAGGAATGATCAAACTAACTATTTGGGGAAAAGACCTCCTCATGGTTTATGTGTCTATGTAAAAAGTGATGTAATTGTCAATAGTCATTACAGTTTCAGCTCAAAAAATATCGAGTTTATATTAGTTAGTTTGACACATGATTCATGGACTTGTCAGGTCACATTCATATATAAATCTCCAAGTTCATCAAAACAACAATTCATAACATGCCTTGACCACAATCTTATACCACATTTGAACACAGGTGAACCCTTGATTATCATGGGAGATTTTAACATTAATTACTCTTCTGAAAATAAAGATATTTGGAATGAAATTCAAGATAAATTGTCATGTAAAGTTTTGAATGAAACTTCTACCACTGACTACATGACTATTCTTGATGTAGTGTTGTCAAACACTCATGGTAAAGTTGGTGTTGTAGAAACATACTGGTCAGATCACAAAATTGTGTACTTCTATACTTAGATATGACTATGTCCTGTTATCATCACCCACCGCTTTAAACTTAAATACCAACCCATAAGTCAGGGTTGGTACATTGTCAGTGGTTTACTCATGAGGATGTGGGTGGCCACCATAGTTGGACAAAATATACCTCCATGATATGTGTACTTATTAACAGAAGCCAAACAAAATTGAAAGCTGGTCCATATTGATATAAATTTCATATGACAATACAGATACATTTGAAGTGAAAATGAAATAAAATGTGGGTTAAAATAATTCAGAAAGGAGAAACATGCGTATTAAAAGCATGTTCTAATTCACAGTGTTTTCTAAGTAGTACTTACTTATAGTGGAAGCATATTGACCTAAACCTGGCCTTTGTGATTTAAATAAACTAAATACCGGTCGTTTCTCCTCGGCAAAACACGACTAACCTGCGGAATCCAAACGTAAAGTTGGAGTGCACATGTTAGCTGTGTTAACCTGTTATCGCACATGCTGTTCACTGTAACGGCGATATTTGGTCACCCTCATGAACTAGTGAATCAATACATCAATTGAGTTTCTTATTCAAAAATCTTAGATGCGGGTGAGAAAAATACAATTTTCAAATTTCTTTAAATGCAATTTATGTGTTTTGAATGGAAATAAAATGAAATCTTCTCTCTCAGTCGCAATAATTGTTTTTTGAAACCGAATCGTCTGCTACATGACAAGGCGCCCCGTATATAGGTAAACTACTAACTCCACGCATACATGTAATTTGTGCAGTATATAACGGAATGTCCATGCTTAATCGTCACGTGCCGAAGTATTTTCGGAATTTATTCATGTGCCTAATTATTTATTCTGCATAAAGGTCAGGTTCAAGTTAATATGCGCCCACTATACAAATAAGCTGATTGATGTGAAAGAAGCAACAACTTCTCTAAATTCAAGCTATCCAAACTGGTTTTCTGTAGTGAGTGCGCTAATATCACAAAATATAACTTGTATATCTTGTTACTATATTTGGAAAAGGTAAATAACCTTTAACCCATTACCAGAGACTGGCCCTGAAGATATTTCATGTTGAAGTCAAGAGCAGTAAAATATCTGGCCATAATTAAACCCTAATAATGACTTAACTAAGAAAAAATTGTGATGTTCTTTTCAAAATGGGATGATTGAATCAATACATAAACCTAAACTGATCATTTTTTTTAGCTCCATTTGCGGAAGTCCACTGGGGCTATTGTCATAGCAATGTGTCCATCATGCTTTCATCCACCCATGAGTCTAGTCATAACTTGTGGAAAGTTTGAAAATAATTTTCTTGGAATCTAATTGATTGATATCAACCTAATTTCACTGAAATATTCCTTTGATAACTCTTTATCTGTAATGTCTATAGATCTTTTAAGAGCTAATTTCTATAGAGCTTTTAAGAGTGGCCTTTCAAATAGTAGCTCCCCCTCTAATATTAGCTTTTAAAAAAGTAACGTCTGTTGATTGAGAATAATTTTATTTTTAATAATTATGTGAATCATTTTCTTTAACTTTTTTTTGCGCCCATTATGACCGCAGTTGTTGGAAGCCCTTAAAACAACATTTATTCATTCATGAATTAAAGGTTAACTCCCTCTAAACAATGGGAGACTTTTGTTTTATCTCCCTTGTTTGTACTACATTGAATCAGAGGTAATCCAAAATCATTAGTGATCATTTAAGAATTTTTCAGGTTTCTTTGTTGCAAATTTTACTATTGTAAAAACAAAATACTTATTAGTGCATTTTGTATTTATGGTAAAGTTTTCAATAACAAAGTAGAAAAATAATATTTAATTAACATCAAATGTATCTTACTACTTTGCTCAATATTTGATTTAGAGCTTATATTTAAATCTTGCAAAAGAAATAACAATAAAACCCAAGATAACCACTTATTTGGACCCTTCCTCTATTTGGAGTATTTCAAGGGAGATAAATGACTGATATCCCTCATTATTCAAATGTTTATAGGAAATTAGTCTCAAATTAAAGAGGAAAAAACAAAAAGTATCATTACACACCCTATATAGGAAGCACATGGTGATATATGTGTTTCACACTGTATGTCTGTGTTTTTCTTTCCAACCATTTGAAGACCTTTTTTCATATTCTGACTCTTACTCAAAAATGAATAGCCAAGAATAATCAAACTTAAAAAAATTGTTGCCCATGACCAAAGGATGTGCCTAAATGCTTTTGGTTTATGAAGGTCAAGGTTACAATTGAACTATATACAAAAAGCTTTATTGGAACTTGGAAATTAAGTACTAATATACTTTTTAAGTCATCTTTGTGTAAGGATAAATGCTTGCAATTGTTTTTTGTCAATGGATGTTTTGATTGTGAAAATGTATTACTATTTCACCAAAACCAAAATGGACGGAGTAACTTAAGCTTTTCATTTGTAATACAGATAACAATCTTATTATTCTTATTCTTGTTATGTGCATTATTGGTTTACTCTGGTATTTACTTATTAGTGACACTGTTATGTATATCCACAAAAAGGGTTTCTTTGAGAAATAATGACATAAGATTTGCAAAAACACTCTGTGTGATAATCCTTTGATACATGAACATTGTTTCTCACAATATTTTTATGATATTTTAAGTTACATTTAGTATGCTTTCTTGTATGTGAATGTCATAAAAAAGTTTGTAATCAGACATGCAAATAGTTGTCATCAAAACTGGTCATTTAATTCAGATATGGTATATGAAGATAGGGCTTTGTATAGCTCAGTAGTGAAGGCAACGGATTTGAATCCTAAGTCTTTTGAGGTGTCATTAGACAAGGATTTCAAACCAAGCTGGAGCTGCTGATCACATGCAATATCTCATGAAAATAATTCACAGCTATTTAGATATGATACATTAAGAAAAGACCATGTTTAGTTCAGTAGTGAAGGCAACGGATTTGAATCCTAAGTCTTTTGAGGTGTCATTAGACAAGGATTTCAAACCAAGCTGGAGCTGCTGATCACATGCAATATCTCATGAAAGTAATTCACAGCTATTTAGATATGATACATTAAGAAAAGACCATGTTTAGTTCAGTAGTGAAGGCAACGGATTTGAATCCTAAGTCTTTTGAGGTGTCATTAGACAAGGATTTCAAACCAAGCTGGAGCTGCTGATCACATGCAATATCTCATGAAAGTAATTCACAGCTATTTAGATATGATACATTAAGAAAAGTCCATGTTTAGTTCAGTAGTGAAGGCAGCGGATTTGAATCCTAAGTCTTTTGAGGTGTCATTAGACAAGGATTTCAAACCAAGCTGGAGCTGCTGATCATATGCAATTTGTTGTGAATTAAATGAAAAGCCCTAAACTAGACTTGAAGAAACTATCTTAAAGTATTTTCGTTTAAATGTGATCATTTTATATTTGAATGCAGTATTACAAATGACAATATCAAATTTAGATAGAGAATGAAAACACTGTTTTTTTGAAGTTTCACCATACCTATATGGTAGAGATTTTTTGTCCCCTGCATCGAAAGATCAGGGCATTTTTGGTTTATTGTTGTCCACCTGTCTGTCTGCAAAACTTAACCATAAAACTTAACATTGCCAATAACTTCAAGGCTATTCAAGATACAATACAATATTTGGTATGATGATGGATCCCACAAATGCGCATCTACAGATACCAGAGTCAAGGTCATGTGACAAGATCAAGTTCATCTGTTAAGGTCAACTTTACAAAATTACCATTTCTAGGGGTTTCCTGTTTCACAAACACATTTCATAATTATTATGTTCAGCAGTTATTAATTTTCAAGTCAAAAGACATTGAAAGAGATGAAGTAAAATAATGAATTGCAAATTATTAATTCATGTTCTGCCATGTAACTTGATTCTATATTTGAAATTGTGCTTTTGATTATTGTTCTCATATACCATGTACATAACTGATGTGTGAGATAAAATATTGTTCTTGTTGATAAATATATACATATGACAAGTGACAAAAGTTTGTGTTATACTGGCCAGTTGTTACATTTGACATTGTATATGGTTGTAATTTAGTTATATAAAATAGACTTGATCAAGCTTTATTTCAATATCAATAGATCATTTTAGTTAATGGTTAGTAAATGAAAATTAAATTTTTTTCCCAATATTGAATGTTTTTTCTCTAAATCACTGTTTGTGTCATGAGTACTGCTACAATCGGCTTATTATAGAACACACTTGTAATTCAAAAACATGTAAAACATTTACGGTCCTTTATAATTTAAAGTTTTTAGCTCAATCAGCTGTTTTCGGAGAAAACCCGAGGCATTGTTATATAGCCTTGGTGTCTTTGTTGTTGTCGTCGTCGAGCAAAAACTGACATTTTGTGATATCTGGTTCAGGCATTCACTTGTAATTTGGCACTCATGCTCACCATCAAAAGAGCAATATATACTATTATGGGGGATAAATCTATTAACTGCAAATTATGTCCCTTTTTCAACTTAGATATTTTTCCACAATCAAGCACTCAACAGCCAAGCGTAGGCACCCGTAGAAAGTGCTCTTGCTAGAAATTAGTTAAGGTTTTAATTCCTATGCCTGCAATTTTCTTTTTAATGCAGTATATCAATTCTGGTGATGCGTAAATGAAAAACTTTTTTGTAAAAGTAATTTTATGTCTTTGTAAAAATTGTGGTTTAATATTATAAATAAATTCAGCTATAGTTGATACCTGTTTTCATGTGTCATTCCTTTAATTACCTGTACTCCTGGTATAATCAATGTATGGTATGTCATTATATACATTGTGGCCGAAATAATAAGTTTTGATATTTGCATGAAAGTTGCAATATAAAGCATTATCAACTGCCTCATCATGCAAAAATTTCATCTTAATAGGCAGTAAACTCAGGTGAGCGATTTAGGGCCACTATGGCCCTCTTGTCTCCAAAAGTATTTGACATACAAAGCTGTACACCAAAGTCAAGGTCATGTGACAAGGTCAAGGTCATGTGACAAGGTCAAGGTCATCTGTCAAGGTCAAACTTTTAAAAAAAAATGCTGTTCCGGGGGCATTCGTGTTTCACAAACATTCGTGTTTTACAAACATATCTTGTTTTTCAATGCATTGTGTTGTTGTCCAGGCAGCTCAATGTCTGTCTTTCACACATAAATGAAAATTTTGGAAATGTCACACACTGACTTGGAAAGGACAATTATATACGTATATATTTTTCAGAAACAACAATAGCAACATCCAACACTTATTCTGATTTGAATGCCCCTGTATCAATAGATCGAGGGTAATTTGTTTTTCTGTTGTCCATCCGTCAGTCTGTCTGCAAAACTTATCCAAAAAAATTAACGTTGCCAATTACTTCAAGGCTATTCGAGATACAATGCTCATATTTGGTATTAAGATAGATCTCAATGATACGCATCTGCTGGTACCAAGGTAAAGGTCATGTGACTAGGTCAAGGTCATTGGTCAAATTTGTTAAAAAAATGCCATTTTGGGGCATTTATGTTTTGCAAACATAATCTTGTTTTTCAACATGAATATAAAGCCTCCTTTTCCAAAATTCTATAGAAATTTAGATTCTTAAGCAAAGAAATTTTGTTTCTAAATTTAGATCTGTTGTCACCCAAAACTTTTTATGTGTACCCTAACAGCTTTCTAAAAATGAATGTTCTAAGAAATAGCTTAATTTTGACCTTCAATAGGTCACTTTACTTTATTACAAATAATATTGATACAAATTGAAAAATGGCATTTGGATTGGTACTGTTTAAAGATCTGATTTGAACAATTTGTTCCATTATTTTCAGTGATGCCATCATTGTATCGGTGATGGACTGTATTACCAGTGTGTTTGCTGGTCTAGTCATATTCAGTATTATTGGTTACATGGCATTTGAGTTGAGACAGGATGTAGATAAAGTAGCCGCAGAGGGAGCAGGTTTGGCGTTCATCGTGTATCCAGAGGTTGTCACCAAACTGCCAATCTCACAACTGTGGTCCGTGCTCTTCTTCCTCATGTTGATAACACTCGGTCTGGGAACTCAGGTTAGTTCACATTTTGGTGTAGACTTGCATGGTCTCTAATATTAGAACATCTAAAATAATCTTTAAAACCTGTAATCTGAAAATTTTCTTACGAAATGCTAATTTAAGGGTCAGTTTCAATTAGTTAGGCTATAAGGGTATCTTAGTCTATACTTTCTGCCTTAGCTTTACATCGGCAAAATTTCATGAAAGGAAAAGAAGGGTTAAGACCTTGTTATACAAGTTTTAAACATATTATAATAAGAATGTTCCATGATATGAAAATAAATGTTTTTTCTATCTCTAAGATGGAATAATTGGACGAGAGTGAAATTCTTTAGAGAAATTTACTTTAAGTGCATCCTATTGCACTTTAGCAATATGCAGCCTCTTTAAATCATTTGAATATTGTGCTCTGCTTAGATTACATCAAATTGTATGAAATAAATGAAAGCAGGGTATTTATTCTACTGGTAATTTCACTGGTTTGGAAGTTAGAGCATTATTAAATGAGCCTGTACATGAAATTGCCAACAATTTCTAATATGTGCAAAGTATAGATTCTGACCAGCCTGTGCATTCCCATAGTCTGACCAGAGTCTTCACTATGCATTTAGTAAGTAGATAGATAAGGCCAGGTTTAGTAGAACCTCTAGTAAAGTTCAACTAGAGGGCTTTAGTTGAAAAATGTTCCCATAGCGGTGTATATTGTGGTAAAAGTTTCAAATTGCCCAACAAGTGGTCATAAGATTTCACTCATGTTTGCTTGTTTATACATCCATCCCTCTGTTTTTGCGTCTGCTCATCTGTAGATCTTTTTCGTTTCACGACTCTAACTCAAGAAAAAAAGGGGTATTAGTCTCCCCTTTGTGACAGATCTACTTTTAAATGTTAAAATAAAAATCGTTTCGATATTGTCAATTTTGTAGATATCCACAGTAACAACTGTTCACACAACGCTGATGGATCAGTTCCCAGACTTTTTCAGAAAGAACCAGAAATCTCGTGTTGGCTTGTTGATTGGCATATCTGTTGTATGCTATCTCATAGGGTTGGCTTTTGCCTCACAGGTATGTAATCATATGTGTTGTCAGTGCTTTGATTTTCTTCTTCTCTGTATTGTACACTTCTTTATATTTGAATTCTTTAGTAGGATTTTGATGTTTATATGCCACCAGAGGTGGTCATATAATTGTACCATCTTCTGTGTCTGTCTGTCTGTCTGTCCATACGTCCATTTCTTGTTATCACAACTCCTCCTTCAATTATGGATGGATTTGAATGAAACTTCCACAGAATTTTCCTCATCATATAAACACCCTAAGCTGCTTCAAAGGGCTTTAGTTGAAAAAATGTTCCCATAGGGGTGTATATTGTGATAAAAGTTTCAAATTGCCAATCAAATGGTCATAAGATTTCACTCATCCTTAAGAGGTGTCCTGTTGGTTAAGCTAAACCAGAGGTGCAGATAAGAGGGGTTAAAGCCAGTCTAATATTTCTATTTTTCAATGAAATGGATTTCTATTTGAATTGTCTCAATGAGAAAATTCCAATAAGTACCAATTACATAGGGTTTGTGCTATAATTCTCTCCCTATACCTGTAGCTCTGTACAAGTAAGCCAAAAATGATATATGAAATGCACCCTGTTTGTAGCAACCGTACCAAAGTGAGGAGATAAAAATGATGGAGACTACTGTAACTTGAGTTTGTAACTCTGCCTTTGATCTATCATCAAGATTAATCTTTGTATCTGAAAGTATTCCAAATAGTGATTAACACCATAACTTGGTGGCCAAAAAAGTTGTAAATACAGCTCTAAGATATTTTGATAACCAAATGAAACAGTATTGTTTTAAGAGACTGCACATTGAATTATCTATTGATTCATTTACACTAGAATTAGATGATTGGCGATTGACATTTAGCTTGCATGTATAGTAATATATTAATACTCATGAACTGAAATATCTAAAAATGACAAAGAAAATTAAATAGTTAATTACATTCTGTTTCAAGAGGGATTTTCATGATTCAGTTAGACAATTTTCAAAGATTTTTGTAAGCAGCCGTCAATGTTTTCTAATAATAGAATCAATTTACACTATACACTGATTCAAAAGTTCTTGAGCCATTTTCATTTATTCATGTAAAGCAGTTGATATAGCCTTATCATAAAGTAATACAATGAAAACCTTTATTGAAATGATAACATACTTTATTATCGCATTTAATGCTTACTAAACTTTATTGACTATTGTGAAATTTGATTTTAAAAAGTCCTTTTGCAAAAGAGTATTATTACTAAGGCAAATTTAAAGATTATCCTTAGAAAGATGTTGGAACTACTAGATATTGCATTTTCCATCTTTTGACTCTCTTTCATGCTGAATTAAAACTTATCATAAAACAACTATGAAATAAAATTGTTTAAATGAAAGGAAATGTTCTCCTCTTCATTTTTATACGCCCGTCGAAGACGGGACGTATTATGGGATCACCCGTGGCGTCCGGGCGTCTGGGCGTCCAGGCGTCTGGGCGTCCGGCGGCGTCCACTTCTTTGTCCGGAGCATAACTCTGTCACTTGAAGTCCGATTGACTTCAAACTTGGCAATTGTATTCTTCTCATCATTGCGGAGTGCAGTGCACAAGAACCATAACTCTACCTGACCTATTTTTTGAGTTATTGCCCTTTGTTGTTTTTCATACTAGAATCTTGTCCGGAGTATATCTCTAAAAGTATAATAGCTAGGATCATGAAACTTCATGGGTGTATAGATCTCACCAAGGGGGAGTGCAGTGCACAAGAACCACAACTCTACCTGGCCTACTTTTTGAGTTATTGCCCTTTGTTGTTTTTCAGACTTGAATCTTGTCCGGAGTATATCTCTTAAAGTATAATAGCTAGGATCATGAAACTTCATGGGTGTATAGATCACACCAAGGGGGAGTGCAGTGCACAAGAACCATAACTCTACCTGGCCTTTTTTTGAGTTATTGCCCTTTGTTGTTTTTCAGACTTGAATCTTGTCCGGAGTATATCTCTTAAAGTATAATAGCTAGAATCATGAAACTTCATGGGTGTATAGATCTCACCAAGGGGGAGTGCAGTGTACAATAACCATAATTCTACCTGGCCTATTTTTTGAGTTATCGCCCTTTGTTGTTTTTCAGACTTGAATCTTGTCCAGAGTATATCTGTAAAAGTATAATAGCTAGGATCATGAAACTTCATGGGTGCAAAAAATATTCATTCAAAATAACCTCAGTTCTATTCAAACCCCCAGTTAATACTAAGCAGTGTGACGGGCGTATCTTGTGACAATTTGGCACCTTGTTCAACCTTTGTTAAGACTATTTCAAAACATTCAATGTAAACATAGAGATGAGATTATGGTTTGGTTTTATAAATACATGTATGCATAATGTTTAAAGAATTATTTTTCGAAGTTTTTTATACTGAAATAAAAATTGAAGTACAATTCATTATATGTTTGTATACAATGGCCATTGATAAAGTTCAGAATTGCTTGAAATTCTGTACTTGCCTTTGACATATGGGTGGTCTTTTTTCATTTTAGCTGCAAGGCTTTATAGCTCCTCTTTAAACAATGATTTCATTTAGACTATTTTCTGATAAGAATAAGAATATTGAAAGGCAATAATACTTTTTAGAACTAGAAGATTTTTTCTCCATTTAAAAGCCCCCAAATCATGAATATACTGACTTATTTGAAAAATAATTGTCATTGCATATATATGTACTGGCAAACTATAAGCTCTAGATAATCTAATTATGAAATACATTTGTGATTGTAGGCTTTGAAATGTATTTATTTTGGAGTTATAAAGTCTTGAATTTCAACATGATAAATGCACATACTTTGCTCTCATGACTATGCTCTATAGCTTTATATGGTAAGTATATTGCTAGTGCTTTGGTACTGATCACAAATTGAAAATTAGGGTGTCACATAGTGATTTAGCTTACTTGATTCGGTTAATGATATCTCGAGTTATTTTTCTGTATTATGTGTAGGGTGGAATGTACATATTACAGTTATTTGACAACTACGCAGCCACCTATTCTCTGCTCATCATAGGGTTAGTGGAGTCCCTTGCGTTGTCTTGGGTTTACGGTGAGTTACAGGGGTGTTAAAGCTGGGGTGGGAAAGACTGGTAGTAGGTAAGCTATCCAGTCTTTATATCGCGGGTGGGAGGGTGTCATAGTTTTGGTCCCTGGGATGGGTTGATGTGTTCTTGATTTGGATATAACTGTGTATTTAATTATAAAGAATTTAACTTGACATTTGCTGCGAAAATATGGATGGATATTGAGGAACAAATGAATGGAGATGTCATTATTTGATGAGATTCCCAAATAACGTAACCATAAAAGTAATGATAATGAAGCATTTGAGAAAAATAGAAAAATTGAAAAGATGATTCAATAACTACAAAAACAACATTGAATGAACAATGTATTTCATTTGTCCCAGTGAAATTCCAAATTGTAGGAATTTCTGATATGCACCCATACTTTCACTGTGTATATAGCTACAGCCTGGTATTAAGTGCTAAATGTAGAAGGGCTGAATTGTTACAATTTGTTTTTTGTCTTCTAAACCCTATATTCCTGGTAGTTCTGCAATTTGCTTCAAAAGCAATTTTACTTAATACTTCTAATGTAGGGTTTAAGAGACAATTATCAGATTTATGAATTCTGATGTAGCAAACTCCTTCTATATTACAAGTATCACTCCATTGTCAAGGAAAAATCACCAACTGAATGTACTAATGAGATTGGTTTCGTTTCAGATGCTATTTACACAGTCAGTGACTTGGTCAATTTACAATTAATTCAAGAACACACGGCTCACATCAATTATTTTTAAGCATAAGTGCTGATCAGCTATCAACAATTCCTCTTTGGGTGAAATATGCTTAACAATGAGTATTTTGATATCTTTCATGGAAAAAAATGAGTATAATAAAAATACAATAATGCGAATAATTTTTTTAGCATAAAAAAGAGGTTCAAATGAAGCATTTGTTTTTTTCTTGATGAGGAGGTCAGGTCCCTATTAAAAGTAAAAGTATTTTTGTTAGGAAAAGATAGGAAAAATGACAACTATATTCTGTTTCCATCCTTCATAAATTATCTAGATGTAAATGAAGACTGGATCCAGCTTCTCTGTTTTATAGTGTTTATATTAACATCTAAACACTTATTGCTCATATATCAGCTTAAAAGCATTTGAACTTTTAATTTATATGTATAACATTTGCCAATTGGACATTTGAAATTGGAAGAATTTATGAGAAATAGTATTAAAACAAATATCAAAGACATGAATGTCTTCATTATTACTTAATAAAACATTCTTTTGATGTGTATTGATATTTTAGCTGTGATTTCTTTTTGCACTGCTTTCAAAGAAGATATATTTCATATCAGAAAAAAGCTGTGTTGGCAAATGTTGCTGTCTTTTGTATGCTTTGTATAGCTTTAAAAGTTCAAATGCAGAAATAGGGTAAAACTCTGGCTGTCCTCATGTTTTTCAAGTTGGATAAAACACATATAAGCAGGATTACAGGATTCTGATAGATACTGGCATATAGCTTGATACCTAAAATATATCTTTATTTGCAAACTTAGAGCACTAAAGATACTAGTTGAAAAGAAAAATACTTTGAAATTTGCCTTTACTTAGATGCATAAAAGTGGTCCAAGTTTAAATGAATAATTTTAGCTTTTAACCCAATTTTATTCATGTTACTCTTTTTCCAACTTATGATCACAAGTGTGTTCCTTGTGAGTAGTGGTTGAAAAAGTGCAGCAGTTATGAAATAATAAAATATTTTAAATGACATATGGCTAGTATCTTTTAATGTTTATCTCAATATCAGATATCTTTTGAAACAAAGAATCTATAAAGCTTTTCAGCACATATGCTATTTTCATCTGACTAAATGAAAATTTATCCCTTTCAAAAAAGATTTACGGGATAGGTTGGGTTCCCATATAGAACAATTGGTGTAAATACCACAGCATACCAACCCTCTTTTTGTGTGAATTATACATTTTATATTCCCATATAATGACATTTGTCACTTCAAACCTTTCTGTCACAAAATGTAGGCTATTAAAAAAAAACTGGTGGAAAGATAGTTCATTTTCTCATTTTAACAAATAATTTGTGTAAAATTTCAAGACTACCATACTATCCAATATATTTCTAGAACTTAGACTGAGAACCAATTGGTATTTTTGAGAGAGAGCATAGTTTTAAGGGGTGGGGGAAAGAAAAATGATATTTTGAGCTTTCAACCACCAGTATCGAAAGATCAGTTGATAATCCAGATTATGAATTGTGGCAGTCATGAAAATGAGAAACCAAATATGAAAAACTTCTTTAAGAATACAAATGAACAATAGAAGACAACTGCATATGTTCTGGCTTTGCCTTATGTGCTCTTAAATAGATATGATCTTTTACTGATAATTAAAAAAAGCATTAACAAAGAAAACAAGGCAACTTATTTTTTAAGAGAAAAAATAATAACTTTATTCTATTTGGATTTTATCAGATTTAAAGTATATAACTTTGTAATGTTTGACTGCCACATTATTGTAGGCTATTGCATATTGTAGAATATTGCACTGGCTTGAAAATTCATGTTACTTTATACTGTTTTATTGAAAGGTTTTGATATGTGAATACTTTGACAAAGATTACATGTAGTTTACTAGTAACAAATTATATGCTGTTGGCAAGGGACAATTTTTTTCTGTCGAATCCTTTTAAAAAAGTATCTTCTCTTTCCCATCCATGTGTTTATTTCATTAAAAAAATATAAAAATTGAGTTAATATTGATAACTTAGACTTTATTTACAATCTCTTTAACATTAGTACATGTATTGCTTTTGCTACAAAATATAATGCTGTTTTTTGTTTTTGTTTACAAGTAAACTATGCTCTTTGTTTAATGTATGAACCTTTTGATAATAATAAGTCTTAGTAACAAGAATGATTCAAGCCAGAAATCTTAAGACTTATACTTTTCATTTCAACCATTTTATGTTGTAGGTGGGGACAGGTTCTTAACAGATATTGAATCCATGTTGGGCTACAGACCATCTGGAATATGGGTTATATCTTGGAAATTTATTGCTCCATTTGCTCTCTTGGTGAGTAATTTACTTCAAAGCTCAAACATCCCGAGTCATTTGAGTCAATGTTCCATTTGCTTAGACCTTGTCATGCTGAAATAGGAATACACCTGCTTTGGCAGCTGGTAAAGACAAAGCAGGGGTATGGAAATATAGATTTTTCTCCACTTATCCTTGGTCAAGTAAAAAATGACTTCCTACTTGTCCAGGATCAAATTTAACTTGTCCAAAGACGGAGAACCTATAGATTTCGAGAAAACATCATTTTTAAAGAAGAAAAAACAATATTTTCTACCTTTTGCTACTTACATTAGGCTGATTTATTCCTAAGATATTATATTACCATTCCAAGTATTTACATGTCCACGGACAAGTGGTCTCATAAAATGAACTTGTCCGAAGGTAGAAAAACCGATGTGTGACAAGTTGCATGGGATTTCCACACCCCTGAACAAAGACCAGCCTACACATATTCATTGTTTGATCTCAGTACATTACATTTATTTTTCCCTTTTATACCAGAGAAGTTTAAAAAATGTTATTTTTAAATGTACTTGGGTGCAAAGCTGAGTACAATTTCCATATGTTTGCAATTGATTTATACCATGAATGCGACCCTGCATCCAGGATAACAAAACATTTGCAAATATTTGAATTTTATTTCCAAAATCCTTGCAAAGTATCTGAAGTGATGCCATGCTTTGCATGTGTAAGTACATGCAAAGCATGGCATCACTTCAGATGCTTTGCAAGGATTTCGTTATCCTTTTGTTATCCTGAACATGGGGCATGTGACCTATTTAATTCCCTTATATATTCATTTCAGGCCATATTGATATTTACATGGGTAAATTTCAAACCAACCGAGTATGACAATGTGGCGTATCCAGCGTGGGCGGATGGTGTTGGCTGGATGATCTCATTCTCATCAATCCTGGCCATTCCAGTTGTCATGCTTTACAAGATTCTAGCACATAAAAGTAACACTGGAATGAGTCTTCTAGAAGTAAGATACACTTTTAAATATAATGAGGGAGGTCACCTCAAAATATGGTAGTGCTTAGAGTGACATGAACAATATATTTTCCCTAGCCCCTTGATAGACAGAGGATAATTGTTTGTTTCTGTGTAAGATCTTTTAAATGAAAAATATTCTATGTATTTAGTGCCAAAAAGAGTTAACACTTTAGGACAAAATCTGCTAAAGACACTGTCAATCATGGTGAGATATTTCTTATAATTGTAAGTTTTCCGTGTGGTGTCCGTGGTCTTGAGGTAGACTGTCGGCCTGTTGACCCAAAGGTCCTGAGTTCGATTCCCGGGAGTGGCCATCGATCTTGGTTCTTTCATTGGCCCACACATTCGGCGCGAGTACTGGTTTTCCAGGAAGCAGAATTGAGAGGGATTAATCTAAGTTGTAAGAACTTGTTTCCCAATCGATGTAAAATGAATAGGTTTAAACCAAGTTTTCAAACATTGTTATCACAATACATGCACTTGATGATATTAGTCAATATTTTCTCTAAAACTGTAAAAAGGAATCTTGAATGAATCAATATTAGTAACTAATTTTTCTTACCATTAATTTCAGTCTGTCAGGTACTTGAGTAAATCTGAAGGAGATTGGGGCCCTGCCAAGAAAGAACACCAAGGAGAGCGCCGCGCCTTGGACAACTTGCCAGTCGAGGCCTTGGAGAGTACAACCCCTTTGACAGGGGGACCTTACTCTGCCATCTCTATGAAACAGATGGACAGTAATCATGAAGTTTGATGTTAATTTGTTTATGTTTATGTTGGCGACTAAATGATGTATTAAATGGGTTAGTGCAAAAATTATGTAAATGCATGTGTTGTTAGTTTAATTCTTTCACCTTTTATCTACAGCTTGAGTCAAGCTGTAGGTACAAGGTTTTTGAATTAAAGTGTCCATGTATGCTTTTACAATAACTTTTAACAAAACCCAAGGTTACTCTCTGATAGCAATAATGATACTATAATAGTGCTGATATTTAAGTCTTGTTATAAAGATGATGCTGATATGTGGCTGGTCCAAGATATAGAGAACTTTGATGTTTTAAAGAGTTTCCTTACAAAGATTCTACTCCAAACAAAGGGTGCAGAATTGCAAATCTAAGAGGAAGGAGTAGCTTCTTGAGACTTTGAAAGCATTTTCTGGTTGTACTGGTTCGAGAAATACTAGGAATTCATAGTTAGGTTCTCCAGTCACTGTGATATAACTGAAATACTGTTAAAATGGTGTTTAACCTCCCTTTAAAACAAGCGAAATACAAAGGGTCTGTGAAAATCAGGATTCTAAAAGACTGATCAATGAACTTTGTTAGGTCGAGTATAAGTTTAAACTGTGTTGAAATCTTATGTGCCATCAAATTAATAATCTACATAAAAATACAGAAAATCAGATAGTGCTTCTGATTTAATGCTTTTTGTTGTGTGAGTACGACATATTTATCACAATGGTAGATCAATGTATGTGTACCCTTGAAATTCATTGCAAAAGTACAAATATGAAGTATTCATAAAGAATATTTATTGAATTATAATTAAAGCAAATAATCTCATAGTCAACTCATTCATTATGCAAAAATGCATAGAAAATTGAAATATGAATTGCTTTTCTGTCCAAACAAGTCAGCACTTGACCTCAGGAAATAAAGGGCCTCTATTCCAGTTTGTTTACAACAAAGACCAACAACAAAAACCTTAAGATAGAATTTATTTTAAATAAGCATAATTATTGAGATGATTGAAAAGAATGGCATTTTGAGCTATTTTCATTGACCAGTGTAACTCAAGGTTCAACATTTGGGAGCTATGTTATTTTAAGTTTTTCTTTTTGACAAACATGTTAGTTGTGAACTCAGAAGGCAGCCTTCCAATTTATGGAGTTAAAGAAGTTAAAGCTGGTTCAATTCCAATATTTTTTTTTTATGTCCCTGCATTGTTAAGATTGGGGACATACCATTGTCTGTCGGTCCATCTGTCTGTCTGCAAAACTTATCCAGAAAACTTAACATTGCCAATTACTTTAATTCTCTTTAAGATAGAATGATCATATTTGGTTTGATGATAGATCTCATTGTTACTTATCTGCATATACCAAGTTCAAGATTATGTGATAAGGTAAAGTCATCTGTAAATGGTGAAAAAAAATATTGAATGCTGATTTGAGGGCATTTTGTGTTACTCAAAGACATCTTGTTCAGGCATTATGTTATCCCTTGCCATCACAATAGAAATAATGTGATCATAAATGTATAAAGGATTATTAAAAACAACAAAAATATTTTCTATTGTATTTCAATAACATGTAGTATTACTTATTGGTTGAATTTCAATTTAATCATGGGTGCTAAAATTGAGGTGGCTAAATATAATGTATTTAAATGTGTTTAATATTAGATAATTGTGAATGCTGGTGTTAATGGTTGTAGGTATCTTTTGTGGCCTAGACATTATCAATATTGGTGACCATAATGTTTATGAAATATTTATTCAATCTTGAATATTTCCCTACAAAATGATATTGTCAACCCCAAATTGAGAGAGGTCAACAGGCATCCAAGTATAGATGTGTGTTTTGGTTGGTTGATTGATCATTTGATTGACAGCGGTAATCTACCCTGCATTCTGGATGACAAAATGGTGCAAATTGTTCGCAAATTAGACCCAGCTTTTCACGTGCACATGCATGCAAAGCAGAGTATATTTGGCAAACAGTTTGCAATGTTGTGTCATCCTGAATGGAGTGCTGTTAATTAATTATCAAGATTTGTTGTTTGAATGGTAGTATTAAAGTATTTTGACAAATGTGTATATATTTTGTATGTTTAACCTTTGAAACATTCTTTCTTTTTATATGCTCAACACATCTGTCATTTTAAGTCAGTTTTATCAAGGGAATGGTTTTTGTTGATCGGTCATCCAGAAAAGTTTTGAAATTCCTGGCTAAGTTTTTTTCCTGATTTTTTGGTACTTTTTGAAAATTTGTGGAAAAGGGAGGAGTAAAAAGATTAGCCATGGAATGCAAAGATACAAAGTTAAATGTTTATTTGAAATGCACAAAAATCTGTTTATGAACAAAGTGTCATTGAAATTTTCATTTCGTAGATTTTCTTGTCATTATTTTTCCATAAAGTTGCACATCTGGCTGTATCATGTAAATATTTCCTTCTCTCATAATAATTCAAGATGGCCAAATCAACAACGAAGTGTTGCACCATATCATACCATTGGGAAAATTGAACTGCATCAAATTTCTTTTGAATATATATTCTTTGATTCACATATCAAGGTGTAATTACGAATCTAACATACATATTCTGTTGTTTGCATATCAAGGGTGAACACTTATCTGTATATTCAGAAGTTGTGCACTGTTCTCTCAATATAGGCATTGATTATTATAGGGTTAATTCACGTTTTTGAGGGCATTAACATCTGCAGGGACCCGAAAAATGGTTTAACACCTCTGTGTGTAGCACTCTGCACTCTGGCGTTAAAGCATTTTGAGAGTGTCTGCAAAGGTTAACGCCCGAAAAAGCGTGAATTAACGCTCGTATTGCATAAAAAGATATATAAGAGCAAAATAATTTCATAGAAACGATATAAAACAAGTTACAAACTTACTTATAGCATTCATGCATTACACCTTCCATCTTATTTGTACAGACATTGCTTGGTGAATTTATGATGTCACACAATTTAACATGGGATTTTGAGCAACGTCTTTATTTCAATGCTCTATGATAAAGTTTGACAAGGAAACTGATAAAGTGTATAGGCCCAGATCAAGAATTTACTTGTTAATCCACGTTTTCTCTCCTTAACACCCGGGTTTTGTCCGTTAAAGTATGCCAATAACGATCCGAAAACGCACATTTTATGCAATAATGACCTATAGATACAGCCTTGTCTTTGAATGTCACTGGAATGTTCTTACTTTATTAGACTGCAATGAAATATTGTGATTGGATGAAACATATGTATTTAATAGGTGGAGGTCAATTTTCTTTGTTATTCATCGATATGGTTATTTTTTAGCTCACCTGAGCACATCGTGCTCAAGGTGAGCTTTTGTGATCATTGATTGTCCGTCGTCTGTCGTCCGTCGTGCGTTGTCTGTCGTCTGTCGTCAGACGTCAACAATTTAAGTGTTTACACTCTAGAGGCCACAAATATGGTCCGATCTTCATGAAACTTGGTCAGAATGTTCTTCAAGTCACAAGGATGAACCCTATTGAAAATGGGAAGGATCTGTGCCATATCACGGGAAAAGGGGCCTAAATGACAATTTTCTTGTTTACACTCTAGAGGCCACAAATATAGTCCAATCTTTGTGAAATTTGGTCAGAATGTTTGTCAGGTCACAAGGATGAACCCTTTTGAAAATGGGAATGATCGATGCCATATCACGGGAAAAGGGGCCTAAATGACAATTTTCTTGTTTACGCTCTAGAGGCCACACATATGGTCCAATCTTCATGAAACTTGGTCAGAATGATTGTCAGGTCACAAGGATTAACCCTATTTAAAATGGGAAGGATCCATGCCATATCACGGGAAAAGGGGCCTTAATGACATATTTCTTGTTTTTCCTCTAGGGGCCACAAATAGGGTCCAATCTTTATGAAACTTTGTCAGAATGTTTGTCAGATCACAAGGATTTACCCGTCTGAACATGGGAAGGATATGTGCAATATCATGGGAAAAGGGGCCTTAATGACAATTTTCTTGTTTACGCTCTGGAGGCCACAAATATTGTCCAATCATCATGAGATTTGGTCAGAATGTTTGTCAGGTCACAAGGATGAACCCTATTTAAAATGGGAAGGATATGTGCCATATCACGGGAAAAGGGACCTTAATAACAATTTTCTTGTTTACGCTCTAGAGGCGACAATTATGGTCCAATCTTGAAACTTGGTCAGAATGTTTGTAAGACCACACGGATGAACCCAATTGAAAATGGGAATGATCCATGCCATATCATGGGAAAAAGGACCTTAATGACAATTACAATTTTACAATTTTCTCGTTAACAGTCTCAGAGGCCTCAAATCGTAAAAGTACAACTTTTCAGGAAAATTCTATTTAAGAAATAAGATAAAGATACGAGGGTGAGCGATATAGGACCATCATGGTCCTCTTGTTCAAATTAAATCCACTTTAAATTTTTTTCTGCAAAACCTTTGAATTTGGACAGGTCCAAAATTTTGCAAAACAGGAAAGTGTTGATAGTTTGTCTCTGACCTATTTCATATTTCACATTACCATATTACTTGAGCATTTGTATATAGAAAATATACAAAGATGCAATTTGGTTTTAAATCTGATGATGAATTTTGTTTTAGTTATACATGTGAAGTTTTTTTTCTTTTAAATGATACTTGTAATTTTCACCCTTTTAAAAATATGTGTTTTAATTTTAATCATTTAAGTCATTTATTCTAGTATTATGCGTAAAGTCATTCAGTTTTAGTTATACATGCATATACATGCACCTATAGTCATTGTGTTTTAGTCACTTGTTTTATTTTTGTTTATTTTTAGCTCACCTGAGCACATCGTGCTCAAGGTGAGCTTTTGTGATCATTGAATGTTCGTCGTGCGTTGTCTGTCGTCCGTCAACCGGGGTCAACAACCTTAGTGTTTACACTCTAGAGGCCACAAATATGGCCCTGTCTTCATGAAACTTGGTCAGAATGTTGGCCAGGTCACAAGGATGAACCTTATTGAAAATGGGAAGGATCTATGTCATATCACAGGAAAAGGGTCCATAATGACAATTTTCTTGTTTACTCTCTAGAGGCCTCAAATATGGCCCAATCTTCATGGAACTTGGTCAGAATGTTGGCCAGATCACAAGGATGAACCCTATTGAAAATGGGAAGGATCCATGCCATATCACAGGAAAAAGGGGCCTTAATGACAATTTCTTGTTTACTCTCTAGAGGCCACAAATATGGCCCAATCTTCATGAAACTTGGTGAGAATGTTGGTCAGGTCACAAGGATTAACTCTATTGAAAATGGGTAGGATCCATGCCATATCACAGGAAAAGAGGCCTTAATGACAATTTTCTTGTTTACGCTCTAGAGGCCACATAAATGGCCCAATACTCATGAAACTTGGTCAGAATGTTGGCCCAATCACATGGATGAACCCTTTGAAAATGGAATGGATCCATGCCATATCACAGGAAAGGGAGCCTTAGTGATAATTTTCTTGTTATAACTCAAGAGGCCACAATTTTGGCCGGAACTTCTTGACACTTGTTTTGGTATAGAAATTATCTCCTTTATGACATCTGCCTATTTAAATGATGTGATGTCCCAGGGGTCAAAGAGACTCAGGTGAGCGATCTAGGACCATCATGGTCCTCTTGTTAAGATTCAGAAGCATGCTGTATTAAATGAAAAACAATAAAAGTATTAAAGTTTCATGAAAAAATATTCTTAAATAACTGGACTTAAAATCTTGGAATGCTGTAAATGGATTTTAGTATCTATGACTCAAATTCTGTAAAACACATTCTGTCAAACAGAGGTGAAAGTACAAAGTTCCATCAAAAGTGGCTGGAGATTGTTTTTGGATTATCATAGAAATACAAAGCTCAATTTTGCCAGGATATCAATTATTTCAAGTCTTTTGCAGTTTGAGTTTTCTTTCTTCAAAAGAGTGGATATCTGAGGTAATGATTTAAAGTCCATTGACCCTAGGATATCTTGTGCCATGGCCTTACATTTTGTTAGCTTTTAAATGGCAGAAGGAAATGATATAATAAACTGTCTTTACAACAGTACTGAAAGGTTGCAAGTGGTTATATATCGTTTACACCTTTTGATGTCTCAGTGTGAAAAGTTGTAACTGCCTATATATGTATAGGCAGTTACAACTGTTTCATGCTTAGTCATCAAAATGCAAGCTCTAAGCCCTGAGACACCCATGACATATCAATGGAACTGCAATGTTACAAAATTAATGAGAGTTAATGGCATAATGACAATGTAAAAAGAAAGTGCATGAACTTCCCAACATAGATCCTTCTTGAAATGTCCAATGCAGCTTTGTTGAAATAATCTGTTAGTGTATGTACTCTTTATTTGTGTTGTAAATATTTACTGTGAAATCAAAAGTTGTCAGCATTACAAATATGAATGAATTTTTAGCTCCACTGGCTGAAAGCCACTGGGGCTATTGTCATGGCGTTGTGTCCGTCGTGCGTCCGTCCGTCCGTGCGTGCGTGCGTGCGTCCGTCCGGTCGTAAACTTTTCTTTAAAAATCTTCTCCTCAGAAACTACTGGATGGATTTCAACCAAACTTCACAGGAATGATCCTTGGGTGACCCTCTTTCAAAGTTGTTCAAGAAATTTTGATCCAATGAAAAACATGGATTTTATGGGCGTGGCTAATTTCCAAATATGGTAAAAAGTGAGTTTTCTCAGATTCTAATCAATGGATACCAATTAAATTTTACATGAATGGTCCTCGGGTGACCCTTTATCAGTCTACAAAAAATCATTGTAATCGGATGGAAAATATGCATTTTATGGGCGGAGGTCATTTCTCTATATGTTATATAGTGGAAACTTTGAAAATCATTTTCTCAGAATGTAACAGATGGATATCAACCAAATTTCACTGTAATGATCCTTGAGTGACCCTTTATCAGTCTACAAAAAATCATTGTGATCGGATGGAAAATATGCATTTTATGGGCGGAGGTCATTTCTCTATATGTTATATAGTGGAAACTTTGAAAATCATTTTCTCAGAATGTAACTGATGGATATCAACCAAATTTCACTGGAATGATCCTTGAGTGGTCCTTTATCAGTCTACAAAAAATCTTTGTGATCAGATGGAAAATATGCATTTTATGGGCGGAGGTCATTTCTCTCTATGTTATATAGTGGAAACTGTGAAAATCATTTTCTCAGAATGTAAGTGATGGATATCAACCAAATTTCACTGGAATGATCCTTGAGTGACCCTTTATCAGTGTACAAAAATCATTGTGATCTGATGAAAAATATGCATTTTATGGGCGGAGGTCATTTTTCTATATATTATATAGTGGAAAATTTGCAAAACATTTTCTCAGAATCTAATCATTGAATATCAACCAAATTTCACTGGTATGATCCTTGAGTGACTCTTTATCAGTGTTCCAAAAATTATTTTGATTGGATGAAAAATATGCATTTTATGGGCAGAGGTCATTCCTCAATGTGTTATATAGTGGAAACTATGAAAATCATTTTCTCAGAATGTAACTGATGGAATCATTTTCAACATCAGTAGAACCCCAAATATCTAAAAATCTAGTCAAAACATTTATTTGCTTTTACAAGAATTTCAAGCCTGTGGAGCGACTCAAGCCATTCATGGCTTTCTAGTTAAAGCAGGGTGAACAAATGACATATCTTTGTTTGTATAAATATGTAGCTAGCTTAAGGATAAAGGTAGTACTGTGTTGAATTGGGGATAGATATGAGCATTATTTGCTGTGGGATCCGAAACTATCAGAATTTTTAAAAGAAGAATTTTCAGAGTTCTTTGCGCTCTATTCTTTCAGAGAAAACCTGAGGTATTTCAATAGCCATTGTGTGGACAGTGTTGGCGTCATGCAAAAAAAATGTGAATTTTTGTGTTATCTCTGGTATTACTAAAGGCATTGACTTGAAAGGCAAACACATGTTCACTATCAATGGATCAAGCTTTACTGTCAAGGGGGATAATTATAGATTCATGTTGTGCAAATTATGCCCCTTTTCCGACTGATTATTTTGTCCACTATCCAGCACATGACAGCCGAGCATAGGCATCTGTTGGCAGAGCTCTAGTTGCATTGTCAAATTTAAACCAGGTTTAAATTGTTTAAATGAAATCACACATGTGGAATGTTTGATTAATCTAATCTTTCTGATTAATCTTTGTGATAATTGATCTAGTAAAATATTCCTGCAGAAAATAATGTTTATATGGTAGAAACAATACAATTATCTATCATACAAACAGATATACAGCATTAGAAGTAGAATGGTGTTTTTATATCAATATTTGTTAAATGAGTCTCATACATGTTAAGCCCAAAATTATCACCAATGGTTTCAAATTAATTTGTAGTTTAGGACATGAACCATTTTCTTTTCGGACAGATTTTCACTACCAGCCCTGTGTTCAGGATGACAAAAAAGTGCAAACTGTTTGCAAATTAAACCCTGTTTGGCAAAAGTATCTACATGTAAAGCGGGATATAATTTGCAAACAGTTTGCACTGTTTTGTCATCCAGCACACAGGGTTGGTTTTGGTTTAACTTTTCAGGAAAAAGAAGAAATGCCTGATGACAAGCATTTTCTTCCTTTTCCTAGACAGGTATTCCCAATGTAAGTTAATATTTTTTTTTCACTTTAAAAATCATCTTTAATTCTTTTCCTGTAGCAGAAAATTTGTATATTCCACTGGGTCTTCAGACTTGTGAAGAACCAAATTTTCCAGAGAGATTGAAGCAAATTCAAAGCTTTAGATTGTCATATAATCACTGAATATTTTTCTATGATACAGATGTGGAATTCAACAAGATATTTTTGCACGTATAGAATATAGAGATAATCATTAACCAAAGAAGTATTTATGTAAATTATCTTCATTTCTACCTCTTTAATTGTGACAAAGAATTCTCTTTCTTCTATTCAATTTTTCATCAAAATTTGTTTAGAGCAAGAGAGTTTCATCTGTTTGTACATAACATGTTAATTACTGGTACAACTGTTAAGTGCCACACCTTTGAAAAAGGAAGTTGTCCTTTAACGTGGAACATTAAAGAATTATGAAAAGAAGTCTAGATTGAGGCAGTAAACCTGCAAAAGTTTGCAACGTTTTGGAAGTAATGAACTTTAACAGTGTTAACCAAGGTTTTCTTATGATTTTCATTAGGAAACCTCGGTCAACATTGTGATGGTTCATGTGGTCCGAAATATTGCGGAACTATTATGGGTCCACTACCTTAGTGAAAGTTGTGCTGATAAAAGTGAATCAAAAGAAACTTTGCTGAATCCAGAATTTCTGTAAATGAGGTCCAAAATTACATAAGGGTTGGGATGATTTCCCTTTATTTACCAAATTTGATTGAATTTCTGCACAAAAATGAAATATTTAGGCTACAGAGGGCAGGAGGGGGGGGGGGGGGGTCAACCACCCTTTACCACAGCAGAAAGACCCATCCATATTTAGAAAAAATGCAAAAATGAAATGTGTTCTTAAGCAGACAAAGTAAATTCTTATTTCACTGTCTAGATGGTTCCTTCTTATAACTGATTTAATTTAGTGGACATGTATTAGTTCCAAAACGTTTTGGAAGTAATAAACTTTTACAGTGTTAACTGAGGTTTCCTAATGATTTTCATTAGGAAACCTCGGGCAACATTGTGAAAGTTCATTAGCACCGAATGTTGGGGAACCATTACAGTTCCACTACCATAAGATGAGCTATCAAGAATCTGCAAAGACATAAGGAGTCTGTCCTTAGTAGACACTGTGCACCATTTACGGATGGTCTGTTTCATAGTCATATGCCACTATTATTGTAAAATATCAGTATTTTCACATTTGTACATAGACTTCTTTTTTGCACATTATGAATTAGCCCACTGTTTACTTGGATATTTTGTAGTTCTGTCCTTGATTGATATTCTCCACAATATTTTCAATGTTTTCAACCAGACATGAACATGTAAATGGACCTTCATGGATTTTTATTTGCTTTTTAACCAATAAGAGACGGTATTGTGTTACATTGAAAACAGCTTAGAATTCAAACAATGTAAGAGAGGAAAACGTTTTCTCCAATAGTTACCTTTTCTTTCACAAAAAGTAGGGGATAATCTGTTAATCCATAAAGTTATTGTGGTTGCAAACAATTTAGGACAATCTAACTTATTCTTGGACAACTAGCAGTAGTCTCATGGTAATATGATATTTATGGAATTCCCTTTTCAGCTAAACATATCCTGCAAATTCAGCATTTAAGAAGAGAGAGGTATAGCGCTTATTTTAACAAGGCGTATATTGTAATGGAAATTCTTACTATAGTTGAGCATAACTCAGAGAAAAATTATTTGGTGTTTATCTCTATCATGTATTCGCATCACATTTTGTTGGAATAATGTGAGTTCTAAAGAAAGCTCACCGTAAGTGAGTCAATGGTATGCTGGAAACCAGAAGAGCATGAGTCCAGACTGCTGTCAAACCCTGTGTCTTAGTCAGATATTTTCACGATATCAAACAATTGATTTCTTTGTTGATGATTCAAAAACAGGACCCTGAATATGTGTGGATACCCAAGCTGACTAGAATACCACAAATCAAACTTAAAATATCCTCTACCTTTTGTGAACAGTATATAAGAACCATCAGAGAAATCCTTGTCTTACACATGTGTAAGATTACATTTTAAATCGAGGGGTCAGTCCAAGACTAATGTAAGCGCCTAAGATATATAGGCACTTACCATAGCCTTGCACTAACACCTTGAAATAACGTCATTACAATGTTATCTAATGCACATTATAGCGATATTTGTATCGTCTAGGAGTTTAAAATTGGGTCCAAAGATTTCAAAGAGTTGTTGATGTAAGAAGAATCTGTTTCTTGATTTTGTTTGAGACAAGCTGATCTTTAAACCTCGTCTGGAATAGAAAAGTTATTAAGCAAGCCAAACAAAATCTCAAAATGTAAAATACTGTATTGTGGGTTATGGGTAAAGTGGACCCATAAAAGTTTCGCACCGTTTCGAAAGTTGTGAACTTTAACAGTGTTAACAGAGGTTTCCTAATGATTTTCATCAGGAAACTTCAGTCAACATTGTGAAAGATCATTAGTTCTGAAAGGTTGCGAAACTATTACGGGTCCACTACCTTAAGAAGTCTCTGGAGGTCCATTTATGTAAGACTGGTCGCATAGTAGTATTAAATACAGAATCTGGTGACAAAAAGTTGTCTGTATTGAAGTTAGCTCAGTTAGTCTTTGAATTACTTGTAATAAGATGTGATCCTTTGTTTTCTTGAACTATCACCTGATTTCATTTAATTTCTCATAGCAGTACAGAAGTACCACGCTCACGTAGTAGTTTTACCCTTGGGCACAGATAAAAGGGGGTAAAGTCAGTCTAAAATCTTTATTTCTAAATAAAAACCTATTTTGTTTGTACCCATTTGAATTGTCTCAACTGAACCAATTCCAATGAGTACCAACAACATTTGGTTCATGCTATAATTATTGAAATAGTTTGATCTTAAATCCAAAATACCCCCTTCTATCTGTAGCTCAGTTTACTTTGCAACATAAGTGCTGATTTTGGTTTTTGCTATATTATACATTTGATTTATTGTTTGAAGTTAAGGTGCTTTTAGTTATTATCAAGCATTTTAAGCTCGGCTGTTTTCGAAGAAAACCGTAGGTATTGCTATAGCCTCTCTGTCGTCGTTGTCCAAAAACTTTGACATTTTGTTATATCTCTGGTTCTACTGAAGGCTTTCACTTGAAACTTGGCACACATGTCTACCATCAAAAGAGCAATCTATACTATCAAGGGGGATACCTCTAGATGCATTTTGTGCAAATTATGCCCCTTTTTCGACTTAGATTTTTTCGCAACATCCAGCACTCGACAGCCGAGCGTAGGCACCCGTAGGCGGTGCTCTTGTTTAATGTTATGTAACATGTTTTATCCATTATAGCAAAATGATTTCTGACTGTTTTGTCCAGTAAGGACTTTTACAAGTTTTGAGCAATTTTCTGTTTACCAAACAATCTTTATTGTGGACTATGCTAAAACTAATCTTTATTATTGACTTGCCATGATCTTAAATGCCATACAGTTTTGACAATTCTACTAAGTTATTGTTACCTTGACTGAAATTGTTTTGCCATCATTATGTTTTAAACAAAATTAACGTAATTTTTAAAAGTTTTATTTAGTTTTAGTAACAAGATTTTACACAAGACTTAACCCTCCTCATGCTGTTTAGAACATTTTCCTTCTGTACACAAAGCTTTGGCAGACTGTATAGACTATGTTCAGCCTGCACAGTTGTGCTATCGTAGCAATCACTTGTTTGGGAAGCATAATCTTATTGAGTTTTTTTTCTCTTTCTGTTTTATTTTATCTCGAGAAAAGATGCCTTTCATAGTCATGAAAATTTAGTCTTGGATATATATCACATCATGTATTATTATAACTGAGTCTTTGCATGGCATTTTCAACAATTTGGAATGTGCCCACGCATAGACTCTGGCCAATATGCATCTGCACAGTCTGACCAGAGTCTTTGTTTTTGCGGTTTACAGATAGATCAAGTCTATCTGAGATGTGTCTTCAGACTGTAGGCAAATTGTTCTTTTGTACTGTGGAACTGTCTTGTCTGCTCAATATTTGAACCTCATGCATGTTTCAAATTGTTGGAAATGTCATGCACAGGCTCAACTGTTTTATTTCCCTCATCATTTCCTGTCGTAAATAAAAGTGGGGCTATGATTATAAGACTATTTGTTGTTTTTCATTTCCTAGCAGAAGAATACCAGGGCTGCATTCAGGATGGCAAAACAATGCTGTTTTCAAATTACACCCCGCTTTGCACTCAAGTGCACATGCAAAGCAGGGTATGATTTGCAAAGAGTTAACGTCATTATGTCATCCTGAAAGAAGGATTGTTTTCCCATCTTAGAAAGAAGAATTTTGGCAAAATTCTACATTTTTTTCAGACCAATAATGAAACCATTGTCTATCTTACCAAACAGAAACTAGAATTTGGCGTTAGCTGATGTTCAGATCCACAGTATAGGAACTAATCTATTTTGTTTGCGAATGAATTAAAAACGTGTAGAATTATTGCCATTCTGTACCTTTCAGATCTTTACAAATATGCTTTTATCCCTTATCCCTAATTCTTGGCAAAATTGAATCGATATCAAAGTTATAAAAGCAATGAATAGGCTTTACATGATTCAATATTTCTTTTAAAATATGAATTTTAAACCATTTAGGCTAGAAAAAGGAAACACAGGTGGAATAGACTAAGATCAGACTGCACACGTGCAGGCTGATCTTTGCCAATGCCTCCTTCCAAAGCAGGATTATTCTGGGTTTAGTTTGACAAGGGTATACAATCATATCCTGCTTAATTTTATTATTACCCTTCCTCTCGCCAACACCTACCCACCAACGATCCACCCCCTATGAAGCCTACATTGTCTGTCTGTCCAACCCTCCATCTGTAGACCTAGGATCATGAAACTGTTTATAATTGTTGCCCATGGCCCATGTAAGAGCTCTATTGATTATAGTACATGAAGGTCAAGGTAAAAAAAATGAACAAAGTCAGAGGCCATAAAACGAGGACTAAGTAAGGGCTCTGATCAGAATTTGTTCATGCAGAAAATTCTTTCTTACCTGTGAAAAGGTCATGAGTAAAACTGTTTGAAATATTGATGACAAGCACATACACACATATGTTATTTGATGAATGACTTCTTGACTGAAATTATGACCTTCTAATTTGAAAGGTCAAAGAGGTTTAGACAAAAAAAATCTGGCTTTTTGTACACTAAAAAAAATATAAAAAAATAGTGGAACAAGAAAAGGTAGTAGATCATTAGCATTGTCATCATATTTTCAACCAAAAACAAAGTTTTAAAAATTCAAAAAAAATAAAATGTGTTGTCTTCTTATTTTTCATTCAGGTGAATTAGAAACAGTTGGTGAGTTAAAATATCTCGGTTGCAAGGGCATGTAGAATCTAATGTGAAGATCCACATTCTTTGAACAGTATTGAAGGTAGTAGAACTGTAATATTTCTGCAACATTTCAGCACTCGTGAACTTTCACAATGTTGACAGATGTTTCATAATGAAAATCATAAGGAAACCTCGATTAACCCTTGTCATGCTGAATAAAAAACCTTGGCAAATATAATTGATATATAAATCAAAGTGCTGAAAGCTCTGTATTTCCTACGTGAGAGTCAACATTTGATTTTGAAAATACAATTTCTGAAACTTTTCTGGTTTAGAAAGGAAAAACAGGTGGTGTAGACAAAGATCAGACTGTACATATGTGCAGGCTGATGTTTGTCTATAGCTCCTGCCAAGGCAGGAATATTCCGGGTTCAGCATGACAAGGGTTAACACTGTTAAGAGTTCATAAATTCCAAAATGTTGCGGAACTATTACGGTTCCAATACCTTAAGGTATTTCTCCTTGGCTGTTTCTCACACAGTATGTTGACTGTTTCATTGTTGGACAAGCAGTAAAGGCATTTGGCTCACAGGATGTCAAAATTAAGTCCCTCTGTCATCATAGTTTTCCCAATAAATTCAACTAACTCTTTTGAACAGTCCTGAAATTTTACATCCCTGTAATTTTTTGCTGGAGAAAATACTATCAAACAAGGTAGCAAATAGTCATGAGATATGCCAGTTGCAGTGCTGGATGCCCAAGTAGGGGGAAAACAAAGGGAAAAAACTAAAAAGTTTAAGCTAGTTAGAGTTATGGGGCCCGTTTTACTAAACAACTTACGATCATTTTTTGCGTAAGTCAACATTTAAAAATGCTTCTAGAGTAGTAACTAAATATAGATTTCTGTCATGTATTATTTCATTGGAATCGTCCTGTAAAGACGATTCCAATGAGATATTGCAAGGCAGAATCCATCAATGAATAAAAACACCAGGAACGATTTGTGATTTTGACTTACGATCATTTTTTCGTAAGATGTTTAGTAAAACAGGCCAATGGTTCTTTAGCACTGCACTCCCTTATCATGAGAGGAATATAACTGCCAAGTTTCAAGTCAATCAGACATAGGGGGACAGACTTACGACCCCAACAAAGAAATGGATGCAGCCCACCACTGGTGATCTTTCTACGTGTGTATAAAAAGAAGAAACTGCTTGTAACAAGTAATTTCCCATTCCCATGGTATATACTACTTCTTTGGTTAGCTTCTTTTCATTTATTAGCTCATCTGAGCACATCGTGCTCAAGGTGAGCTTTTGTGGTCATTTAATGTCTGTCGTCCGTCGTCAACAATTTAAGTGTTTACACTCTAGAGGCTACAAATATCAACCAATCATCATGAAACTTGGTCACAATAACCGTCAGGTCACAAGGTTGAACCCTATTGAAAATGGGAAGGATCCGTGCCATATCATGGGATAAGGGGCCTAAATGACAAATTTCTTGTTTACACTCTAGAAGCCACAAATATTGTCCAATCTTCATGAAACTTGGTCAGATTAATTGTCAGGTCACAAGGATGAACCCTATCGAAAATGGAAAGGATCTGTGTCATATCACCGGAAAAGGGGCCTTAATGACAATTTTCTTGTTTAAGCTCTAGAGGCCACAAATATGAACCAATCATCTTGAAACTTGGCCAGAATGATTGTTAGGTCACAAGGATAAATCCTATTGAAAATGGAAAGGATCTGTGTCATATCACAGGAAAAGGGGCCTTAATGACAATTTTCTTGTTTATGCTCTAGAGGCCACAAATATCAACCAATCATCATGAAACTTGGTCATTATAACCGTCAGGTCACAAGGATAAACCCTTTTAAAAATGGGAAGGCTCTGTATCATATCACAGAAAAAAGGCCTTTATGACAATTTTTGTTGTTTATGCTCTAGATGCCACAAATATGCCCCAATCTTCATGAAACTTGGTCAGATTAATTGTCAGGTCACATAGTTGAACCCTATCGAAAATGGGAAGGATCTGTGACATATCACAGGAAAAGGGGCCTTAATGACAATTTTCTTGTTTAAGCTCAAGAGGCCACACATATGGTCCAATCTTCATGAAATTTGGTCTGAATGTTTGTCAAGTCACAAGGATGAATCATTTGAAATTGGGAAGGATCTGTGTCATATCACGGGAAAAGGAGCTTTCATGATAATTTTCTTGTTACACTCTATAGAGACCAAAAGTCTTAAAAGTACAATTACGACTTTTGCTGGAAAATGTGATACTAGTTAATTTAGACAAAGATACACAGGTGAGCGATATAGGACCATCATGGTCCTCTTGTTATTGTCATCTCCAACCTCTCGATCAATTTGAACTTGTCAAACAATTAGATAAGAGGGCTGTTGGCTCTAAGAAAAATTCTCCATTACCTAGCTTTGTCTTTATAACCCAAGAAAAAGAAATCTTTCCGATATTCAATAATTTAAGCTCTTGGTTAATCAGAGTTCTTTCTACCAAAATTGATGTGATTGGAATGTCATTATAGTGTGGTAATGAAACCTTTTAATTATTTTGAGAGACATCACCTAAAGTGCATTTCTGTAAATATTGTTATGAAATTAGCAGTTTGGGAGATGATGAGAAATAATTATTCTTAACTCTTTTAAGATATAAGATACTGAATGCCCCTCCACCCCTCTTATACTCTGCCCCTGATTACCGAACAGTGAAGATGTAATCTTTTTCACAAAATTTTATCATCTCATAATCTTTGACAAATATAAAGGCTGTTGGAGTCCTGGCCTAGGAGAGGAAATTCTAAATATTTCTAAATTGAAAACCAAATACAACCCCTCCTTCTTGTTGCTCTGCACCTGATTGCCCATTGGTCATGTTTTCAGCTATTTAACTGAGGTCTTTAAACTGATGATCCATGCCAAATTTAAAAGCTATTGATTCTGGAGTAAAAGAATTTCAAAGATTTCTAAATTGATGCCCAAGTACTTCCCCCTCCCCCTTTTGCTCTGCACTTGATGGCCCAACAGACACTATCAAGGCTTAAGGTTAACTTGTTCAGAGGATGAATGGCAACCAGTGTTTTCAACCATTTTCAATTCTTTTAGCCATTTCGGAAGAGGAACAATTAGGGAACATTTGGCCCAGTAGTTTAGGAAATGTCTGTAAAGAAATCGTTGACGGCCAGACACTGGACAGAGGATGATCACAATAGCTCACATGAACACTTTGTGCTCCAGTGAGCTAATAAAATATTCATATTCAGTGTCCCTCTACTTAGCCTAAATAATGGGTAGTAGTAGTTTTATGCTGATGCCTCTCTTATTGTGACATGACTTCATTTGATTGAGTGTTCTAAAGGGACTGAAATTTATACAATTTCAGATATTAAAACTAAAAATTTCTATAAACATGAGAGAGAAGCAATGAAATCTTTCAACTGCTACCCATTTTGACAGCAGCATAAATCTGACAGTGTGTAAAGTGTGCTCATAATACAATCCTCCTCTGTTCGGGCTTGAACACACTCCCCACTCTCATTCGGAACACCACTTTGCCAATCTCACGATCAACCTCGGATGTACGTAGACGGACTATTTTTAAAACAATAAGGGAAAACCTTGGAAAATCTCGATGACATGCGTTAGCCCTCCAAACTGTGAGTGAAAATATTTGACGTCGCTAACGCTACTTGTTTAAGTCACTGACGTGAATTCATTGAATCCTTATATTTATATCTTTAGATTCTTAAATAACGGCTGAAAAAATCTTAATTTTTGAGAATGATTCGTCATTCTCAAAAATTAAGATTTTTCAGCTGTTATTTACTGTAAAAAACATAAATCTACATTGCTAGTTTTCTTACACTGTTTCCGCCTAACAAAATGCACGATTTTGTTACATACCCATCCTCCTTGCATACATCCGAGGTATATTGTAGTTTACGAAAATGGCCGAGTGATGTTCTGAATGTCCCCACTCTGTCAAGAGCCAATAAGTGCATCTCAGCTCTTTCTATGGTTATCCATAAATACAGGAGCGGCTATCAATCTTGGTTCTTTCATTGGCCCACACATTTGGCACAAGTTCTAGTGAATTTTCCAGGAAGCAGAACCAAGAGGGATTAATCAAAGTTTTAAGTACTTGTTTCCGAATCAATGTAAAATGAATAGGTTTAAAACCGTAAAACAATAAATAAAACAAGGCATTCTATTATCAATTTATTTCTAATGCAAATAAAAAGAAATGTTCAACCATCACTAACAACCATCCAAAATCAAAAGGAAGAATTAACAGTAAGCCAAGAAGCTCTACTAGCACAATCATATATACCCATTCCTACACAATTCCACTTTTTTATGTTCTTAAAGAAAGAAAGTTTTGGAAAACATTGTGGAAAATGAAGAAATTGCTTGATACAAGCAATTTCTTCATTACAATGTTTTTTTTCCCCAAAAGACATGATAAATTATTTTAGAATATCACAACTATAAAATATATTAACATTTTGATTTGCATCATTTCATTGTAAGGGGTCAATGGCCAAAGAAAGCTAGCCCAGTTTATTCTCATCAAATCTTTCATTTTATTCATCGCAAAGATTTTTTTCTCGGGTCCAAGCTTGCAATGTGAAAATTGAAACCACAAGTCAATATGACTATGCAATATTAATATCTCAGCAATACATACACTAAGTGTTATCAACTGTTAGTGATTCATTTGAAACATTGCAACCATATAAAAACTAGAAAGCAATGAATGGCTTGAGTCGCTCCACAGGCTTGAAATTCTTGAAATAGCAAATCTAAGGTTTGAAGATATTTTGGGTTCTACTGATGATGAAATGATTTTCAAAAATGCCACTATATAACATACAGAGAAATGACCTCTACCCATAAAAGACATATTTTTCATCCAGTGACAATAATTTTTCGCTGCATGGTAAAGAATCACTTAAGGATCATTCCAGTGAAAATTGGTTGATATCCATCAATTACATTCTGAGAAAATGATTTTTGAAGTTTCCACTATATATCATATAGAGAAATGACCTCCGCCCATTAAATGCATATTTTTCATCCAATCACAATGATTTTTCCCTGCATGATAAAGGGTCACCCAAGGATCATTCCAGTGAAATTTGGTTGATATCCTTTCATTACATTCTGTGAAAATGATTTTTAAAGTTTCCACTATATAACATATAGAGAAATGACCTCTGCCCATAGAATGCATATTTTTCAGCCGATCACAATAATTTTTGGTAGACTGATAATGGGTCACCCAAGGATCATTCCAGTGAAATTTGGTTTATATCCATCAATTACATTCTGAGAAAATGATTATCAAAGTTTCCACTATTTAACATATAGAGAAATGACCTCCGCCCATAAAATGCATATTTTTCATCCGATCACAAATTTTTTTTTGTAGACTGATAAAGGGTCACCCAAGGATCATTCATGTAAAATTTAATTGGTATCAATCAATTAGAATCTGTAAAAACTCACTTTTACCATATTTGGAAATTAGCCACGCCCATTAAATCCATGTTTTTCATTGGATCAAAATTTCTTGAACAACTTTGAAAGAGGGTCACCTAAGGATCATTCCTGTGAAGTTTGGTTTAAATTCATCCAGTAGTTACTGAGGAGAAGATTTTTAAAGAAAACGTATACGACCGGATGCATGCACGCACGGATGGATGCACGACGGACACAACGCCATGACAATAGCCCCAGTGGCTTTCAGCCAGTGGAGCTAAAAAAAAACAAAAAAAAAAAACACCATTACCATGGGTGCCAATGCTTGGATTCAGTTGTTGGATAGTGAAAAAAATCTAAGTCTTAAAAGGAGTAAACTTCACACAAAATTGCTTTCAGAGTTATCCCCCTTAATAGTCTGGATAATTCTTCTGAAGGTGAACACACATGCTGAATTTCAAGAAGTTATCTCCCAAAACAACAGAGATGTGACTTGTATTTTGGGTGCTTTGATGAATACTTTAAGTACTTGGATGACAAAATTGGTTGGGCATAAGTCTTTAGGATGTAAGTTTGTAAGGTCAAGGTTGTCTGAAAAATAAATATGAAAAAATCTTGCAAATTAGTCCTGTTGCAGTTTGTCACACCAACACTGACACGAACAAAGCCATGGTGATGACAATACCTTGGTTTTTTTTCCCCAAAACAGCCAAGCTAATAAGATGTCATCTACCAATTAATTTTCAGGAGAACATTTTGCACTTGAAACTATTTATGAATATTCAGCCCAGTTTTGGTTGGACTGTGATGGTTGTTCCTCTTTAGCACTTCCATGTCTCTGGCTAGAATCTTGAACAATAATGGAGGCGGTAACATCGTTGCTCGAGTCTGCATTTAGAATAGGAATCTGTATGGTGTGACTCGTGCTGGAGACCGCCTCCTGGGCTGGATTTAACTGCTGGAGCGCCTGACTGATATGAGCCAGGTCTATTGGGGTAGGGATAGCCGTTGTATGGAACTGAACCATTGTAGGTGGTCCTTGGTTTTGGAGATTTGTTTGTACGATAGTTGTGCCTACAACATTAGCTGCAGTGGTCACAGTATTCTGGGGTCGAAATTCGTGTAAAGACTGTGTAAGCTCACTCATGGCTTGTGTAAGAAGGTCCTGTGCATGTGAGGCAGCCTTGTGTCCAATGTTTACAGTCACTTCATTTACAGAGTTTTCATCGTCTTCTGTAACTAAAAGACCTGTGTTGTCCTTCAGTCCATGTTGAGCCATCTCTGCTGTATGTTGTTTAAGCTCCTCAGGTGTTATAGTAATCTTATCTACGTGACTTCTACGATAGTGCTGTAACAGTTTTGCCTTGCTGGCGTACTGTTTGTGACAGTACTCACACTGATGTGGCATTGTTGTGATGCTTCCCACTGTCTGGGAATATGTTGGATTTGGGATACCTGGGATATCATCCAGGCATGTCTTCTTACGGGAGCTAGGAGGGAGCTCGGCCCCGGGGTGATTCTTCAGAATGTGTGTCTTTCTCTTGGAGCTGGATTTATAGACCTTGTCACAGTACTGGCAATAATAGTCCCTCTGAGTCTTCAGTATGGGGAGGTTGAGTTCTGGTACAGAGTTGGGAGTCACATCAGGATGTCTCTTGGCTATATGGTTTACCAACATCCCCCGACGTTTAAAGCCCAGCATACAGAGTGTACACTTGTATATAAATCTGTGAAACTCCGTTGGCGGTACCTTAGGTTGGAATTTCTTTGGTCTTGCACTCATAGCTTTAATCCTGTCTTTTTCTTCTCTCTCTTTAGAATGCATCCTCTTATTGTGTTCTCTCAGTTTATCCATTCTCTTAAATAATCGTCCACAGATTTCACATTGACACTCACGTACAGTTGTATGTCGTAAACCATGAAGTCGTAATTTGTCCATACGCGGGAACACTTTGTCACAGTCGGGACATTTGAAGGATTGGTTGGTGTGCAGTCCTCTGACATGTTTCTTCAGAACAAGAAACTCGGCAAATTTTTTCTCACAATGTGGACAGTCAAACAATCCATCAGAGTTGACGTGGATAAGACTGTGTTTTCTAAATGCGGATGTTTGATCAAAACCTTCTTGACAGATAGGACACTGATAGTATTTACTCTGACTGTGTATTTTCATATGACAGGATATAGCTGAGTTATTCATGAACCTTTTGAAACAGATTGGACATTGTAAAGGTTTATTTTCCTCATCGCCATGACACAACTGATGTTTTACGAGTCTATCAATACTTGAGAATGCCTTCCAACAGATGTCACATTTGTGTGGGCGCGGATCCTTCAGTAATCGAGCCTCTCTAGCTTTCCCATGTCCAGATGCATGCTGAATTAAATCGTTCTTATTCTTGAAGGAATTGTTACACTTTGGGCAGTTTAGGATCATTTCCTGTTCATGAACATTCGACAAACTTTGAGTGTCGATTCCTGGAATATTTCCAAGGTTATTCAGATCTGGTGGATTAAAGAAGTCACTCCCAGGAAATACCGGCATATCTGCAAACCGTCTTACTTCGTCCAAGCCAACATCCTGGGCAGCATGAGCCAGAGTGTGCAGATTGAGTAAATTAGCGTTATCAAACGTCAGTGTACAACTTTTACACGTCCAGATGTGTTTGTTTTCGGGGTCATCATTGTCATTGCCGTCTCTATCCTCTGTCTGCTCTTCGTCTCCATCATCAACCTTTTTGTTTCTGTACATGGAGCGTAAGGTCCGTCTCATAGCCTCATCATGACGCTTCTGGTACTTTCTCAGTGTTCTGAAGTAGATCAAAGATTGAATTTGTAACTATTAAGTCAGTCTAGATCAAATTCAAAGCAGAAACCATTTCATCAATATCCTAAATAGTAAGTATCTTCAAAAAAGTGAATGAAACTTAGTAGGAAAAAGTCAAATTGCTTGAAACAAGCAATTTCTCATTTTCTCACAATGTTTTGTATCCTATGTTTCACTTATTTCTAAAACAAAATGGTTAAGTCTACAATTTTATGTCCTAGTAATAGGAGTATCTAAATCCTCAACATACCTTGCTAATGTCATTTTATACTGTAAATGGATTAATATTGGCAGTCTCCACATTTGATGTTTTTTGGTTACAATTTATTTGCAGTGATTTATTTTAGTGCATATTACATACAATGCCAAAGTAAACGCCTTACCCATATTTTTATTTTCCTTTTTCAAAATGACAAAAGTATTTAAAAGGCAATTTCTTAGAGAAATGTCAACTTTCTACAAGCTAAACAATCTTAGCATCTTAGCTTGACTGCAAATATAGTCAAAATAAAACCACTGCCAAAATTACCCCTTTTACAGTATTTTTTTTTTTTCGGCACATTGTCACCTACCCAAAATGCATCATACGTTTGAAAGAAAAAATGGATGTTTTCATCAAGCTTGAATCATACATACTCTATTAAAATGCTATAACAGGTAGGTATACTGTATTAAATATATGATAGACATTTAGTGTTTATTATGAAAAAAATATCTAAAGAGGTTGGGAGAATTGATCATTGTCAAGGCTCTGCCGAGACAATTATCAATTCCCAAAACTGAGTTATATATTTTTTCATACAATACACTAAGAGCATATTATATTCATCTTATAACCTCTATTTGCCTTGTCTTCGTAGATGTTTCTAACAGAAATGCAAGTTTCTAAAAATAACCGCAGTATATAATTGTTCTAAAAATATCCACGTGATATCATACATATATCAAATGGGATGTTATCACATGGATATTTGTATAGTTATAAAATAAAAATTCTATAACAGGTACGAATACATAACAATTTGATTGAATTTGTGGTACACAGAACAATTTGATTGAATTTGCTTTTATATCAGAGTGCTAATGTTATATTAATGTAAATACCTATTTATCTTTCAACTACATGAATATTCGTATAATAACCCATGTGATATTTTTTATGATATCATGCAGTTATTTATAGAAAGTGACATATTTCTGGTACTTTAAGAATGATGTCAAATAAATCTAAAATATAGTTTAAAGATAAAAGTAATACATACAAAGTGTATTTGTATGAAAAAAAAATCAAATGAGGTTGTGAGAAATGATAATTGTCTTGGTAGAGCCTCGGCAATTATCAATTCCCCCAACCTCATTAGATTTTTTTTTCATTCAATACACTATAAATTATATATATATATATTCATAGGCACTAAAAATAGTTAAGCACAATCACCTCTTTTTATTGTCAACTCAATTAAAAGCCATATCTAAATCATTTCATCAAAAGACTCACTTGTTTAGATATATATTTGTAGACCTTTTCTTCCAGTGATAGTTACTTCCTGATGCATTACCGTTTTCTGATATCACATCCTGTCAGAAGAAATTTTAAGATTATTTGTTTTGAAATCATTGAAATTTGATAACCTCAAAATCAACAAGTGATTCTGATTGAGCTTATTTAGGAGTCATGAAATGCTATTTCAAAACAGAGATTACAGTATGAATTATAGATTCACAAAGTGCAATTTTAACTTGTGCCATAAAGAGTAACTTTGGAACTTAAACAAAGCTGTAGAAACTATAGCTTGTAATTCTAACTAATTCAATTCTAGTAGTGTTCACAAAGATTTGTGCAATCTCATTGGCTGAAAAATTGGTTTCATTCCTCAATGAAAGTAGCCCCATAAACTATTTATAAATTTCAGGGTAAATCTTTACTTAGTTGCTTCAAGAGATTAAATTTTAAGACATGAAGACTTTTTGTTAATATCATGGAAGAATGAAACTAAAAACCTCATCACACTCATGCACGAATCCTCTACGGGTAGTCATACAGTGTGATTAGGTTTTTAGTTTCAAACCTCAATAAAATCAACAAATACTCTCTTCATTTCTTAATAACCAAGGGATATGAACTAAAGTATCATATCAGTGCCTGTTATAGTCTTGTTCTAACCAATCCACTTGCTCTTGAGTTTATCTTATAAATATAAATGACAATATCTGACAAATCTATTCACCTTTAATTTCTTAACTGACTGTAATCTCTTTCTAACGATACTCTGTGATATAAGATTCCTTCGTCGCTTCATCTCTATCCTGTCTGTCATATTTCCAGATGCATCATCACCGTCGGAGTCTGACTTGACGGTATCATCGTATCCCTCGTCATGGACAGATAAATGTTTCTGGAGAGCTGAGAGAAAAGTTTACAGGTTGACAAATTGTGTTTGCAAAACATTTATGCCCCTGATACAAAAACTTTCTAGAATTTTGTCCTTGATATTTGACCTTGATGGATGACCTTGACTGATGTGTATTGATGAGAGAAAAAACATTCATTCCATTCATAAGCAATGTCACTAAAAAGTATTGAAGTAACAGGGAAAATGTTTTGTTTTCATAGTAAGACAAACAGATCGGCACCAGTAAATTAATATATGCCTTATCTATTGAAGCGGGGGATAAAAAATAAACCTATTACAATAGGTGTCAAGTGACAACACTTGTGGAGCATTCAATTGTTTGACCTTGAATATTGAATTTGACCTTTGGCCCACAACCATACCTTATTAAAATGGATCTTTTACTCGTTGAAGGGAACAACTTTGTCAATAAACTTTGAAATCTTAATGCACCATACAAAACTTTTTGACCTTGTGACCTCTAACCTTGATCACCTTTCAATTGAGAAGACCTTTCCCTTATTTCACAAACATGTGAAATTTTATGGTAACTTTAAGAGACATACAAATATACTGAGCAACTTTAAAAAACACAATACCCAAAAATCATCACTAAAATCACATATAAGTACAAAGATTCTGACTAAAATATAAATATTTTGTTTCTTTTACAAGTTACCTTTAATTCAACATCAATATCATTTTGAAACATTCTCTTGTATTCCAAATATGGTGACAATTTTAAACATACCCATGAAAGTTGAAATTTCTCCATAGCCCCTACTGATAGGACAATATTTTCTTTCGAAATGAGGCAAAAGCCAAACAAATTTTAGAGTTAAGTTGAATTAATCAATGGGTCAAATAAATCATCAGTAGTGTGTTTAAGAACGTTCCGTCCAAAGATGACACCAAAACTTTGTCTTCTTGACCAGAAATGACATCACTTACATCCTGTTCCCTTGATTTTGTAAAACCAATAATGTTATTCATGTGAATGCGGTTTCCGTACCCAAAGCCTGCTCAGGCTTTTACCCCTTAGCAGGCATGTCATTTAGGAATGAGATGACATTTTGAGCCTTATTACGGCATGACCCTAACATCATTTTATCACATGAAGTCTTAAGAAACTCTTTATGGGCAAGGTCCTACCTTACAAGTTTTCAAATATGGATGGAATAAGTCAATAATTTTTCAGTCTAATCGAGGTAAACGACGTCCAATTTCTAAGAAACAATGTCTTTATTGACATACTCAATCGGGAGCACAATCTTTTAAAATTGAGAGGGTTGATTTCATTTCTTTTAACAGTTTTTGAAATGTTTATTGTCAATTACCTTTCACACTAGTGATTTGTGAAATCAATCAACTGTTAAATGTGCAATGATAACGAAAGAGTGAACAGTAGATTGCCATGTCGGAACTAACCAAAACCTCATATCAGATAAAGACTATGTCGATTCAACAGAGGATCTTCTTTGAATGATTATAGCTAAATTTATTTAATACAAACCAACTATTCCATGCTCTAAATTCAAATTTACTTTGTTGTATTTTTGAAGTCACTCAGTATAAATAAAGTATAAACAAGAGATGTTTGTAAAACATTAATGCCCCCCATAAAAGCAGGTCAATGGCATATTCTTTGTCAATTAACAAAGGGCAATTACTAAACAAAATGATGAGTAGAGTTATGTTTCTTGTGCACTGTAATATCCCCTCAATGAGATCTATCAGCCTGTGAAGTTTCGTGATTCTAGCTTGCATACTTTTTGAGATATGCTCTGGACAAAAAATGGTCTACAGACAGACGGACCGACGGACAAATCCAAAGCAATATACTCCTCTTCTTTGAGGGGGGCATGATTATATTGAAAGTTGAATACAACATCCTTGCATTAAGGTTGACAAAATAATGTAAATTGTTTGCAAATTTTATGCCACTTTGCTCATGCAAAGTATGGTATAATATGCAAACAGGTTGTACTTTTTTTGCATCCTAAACAAAGGACAGATACTAACCAGCAGCTGACTTGAACCTTTTGGGACATTCATAACACTGAAACTTGTTCTGTTGTTCTTCTATAGCTGTGAAAAAAAAAATGTAAATAATACATTTGTACAAGCAGGCACTCATTCCCTTACATGTTTCCTGCTGTTCAATGATTTTACACAATGAACTGACAGACATTATAGACCTAGATCAGCCTGCACAAAGTGCAATCTGATCTCAGTCTACATTGCCTGCTTTCTACTTTCGAAAACCTTGAGGAACACTGACTGAAATGTGCCAAAAATGGTGATATCAATGTTACCTAGTCGAGGTTGAGAGAACTTATCATTACGGGGCTTTTCCAATAATTTCTCACAGCTGAGACCTGATAACATTGATATTGAAGACACTGACATGTTATTCTATTTATAATGCAATCACTTTTGAGCTCTTAAAAGTTTATGAGTCCTATAAAATCATTCTGGTTAAGGTCATAAATAAGCAAATTGTTTCTAAAAATAAACTGCCAGATATCCTTTCATATCATCAGGTCAATACTGGCTTTGTTGCATGATAAATATGAATCTATACCTTTCAAATCTTCCTCAGTGACTCTCAGTGGCTGTCTCCCAACTCTGGAGGCGTAGTGTACAGCATACCATACCTATGGGGAAAATGCAGGGATTAAGCCTATAATACATAGAATAAGTAACAGATGACTATCGTCAGTGTTCTGCTAAAACCTTGTAACTACAGCTTTAAACAAGCTGTAGTTACAAGGTTTTGCTAGAAAATCTACGCTATATTGCTAGAGAATTATGTGGAAGGTCTACTGGGTACTTATTTTTCAATTTAAACATAATTTGAATGATTGTCTTCTTTTTCTTTTCTTCTTCTTAATGTTCAATAATTTTCATTGTTTTCATAAAGTAAGCAAGTTAAGAATTTGAAATAATACAAATCTAAAAACTTAATCTTTTCCAATACAATCCTTGTGTAAAACTTTGAAAAAAAACTAAAGGGTTAACTAAGTAGTAAAATTACCTTGAATTCTATACAAAATTACTGATAAATGACTGAAGGCTTAGATTCCACAACATTTTATACTTTTTTTTTAATTTGGCTGTACCTTTAACTCTTGTTTAACATCTATCTGACGAGTAACAGTAAAGTAGATATCCTGTCCAAACTGATAAGCCACAAGATTCTGTTCAGAGAATGTTTCAGCTGTCCGTACAAACATCATCCAGTTACACTTGTTTTCATCACTAGTCTCATAATATACCACATCATCTTCACGTTCAACCTATAATTAATTGAAATTAGATCTGTAGCAAAGCAGACTCTTTACCTCTAGCACCAAGTTCCATAAACTTTTTTCCGACAAATGTCAATTGTGATCTTGCACTATGTGACCCAAAAATGATGACACTTTCTTGGATCATGGGTAACAATTGTATTAAATTTCATGATCTTAGGTCACTTCATTCTTGATTTGAGTCTAGAAACAACAGACAAACAAACAAACGGACAGATAGTTAAAGAGACATAGAAAACCAATTTACCTCCCTCTTCTTCATAGCTGGTGGTATAATACCTGAGCTCATAATTGCTTTTTACAAGGGTTTAACTTTAGTTAAGCGAAGACATTGAGAGGTCCAAGTTTTCATACAACTGACTTTATCTATGACTAGACTCCAAATCTAAGACTGGTTCAAATTTAGAGGAGTCATAGACAAAAATTTAAAGAAAGTTCACCATTTAAAAATGTACAAAATAGTGTTTGTGTGAAATTAAGAATTTACTTGTCACAAGCAATTTACCTTTTCTCTCAATGATTTCAAAACTGAATTTATGTGTGACAATGAATAGAATAATTAGGCACATGGTTAAAATAACTTTGATTCAGTGCCCAACAACAGATCCCAGGGGCATAACTCGTTTACGCAATTTACACAAGTGCATAAAAGAAATAATCCTCTGTTGAAAAATATTGTTGATGAATGATCAAAACATCGAAACTACAGCTTATTCAAGCTGAAGTTATGATGTTTTGATAATTCACTTACGCTCAAATTATAAAAAGGGAGCGGACGGCGGCATTCATCTATTCTCACAATTCTCATATTGCCTTTATCCTATATATTCTTGAGTTGTTGCCTTTCGAGTCCGAGAGCGTATAAATTTCGAAGTCCTAGATACGCCTAAGAATCCTACAGTGAAGACTCTAATAAAACTTACCATTAGAGGAAATTTGTTACAGCTGAGTTTTTCCTTACTATCTACAATGTCGGCTACAAACGGTCCAAACTGGGTATATTTAGAGATGGACCGCTTGGCAAACACTCCCAGCTCTGAAATACATAGAGGATATTGAATGAGTGGTCATTGAATACCAAATTTATTAGACGAGTCAACTATAAACAGATTAAAAGGAGGCTGTATTTTAGATGATGAGTTTAATAAATTCGGTATAATATGAGCGCTTGTTTAATATTCTATTTATAATATGACCACAATTTTTGTGATAAAAGGTGCAAATTACTATAATTATTGATTCAAATTTTCCAAGAAACATAAAACGCTGTTTGCAAAATAACGTCAGATAATCCATTATGACGTCATTTTTACAACAAAAATATAACGTTGCATAACACTCTTAGCTCATTTGCATTGTTATTCCACTAGTGAGATAACGTGTAATATCAAAAATATTCAACGGGGTTATTTCCCTCCCGCGACTTGGGTCATATTATAAAGTAAGTTATATTTTGTTAACCAAGAAATTGTTAACCTGTCACTTGAACTCATCTCATACACATTACCTTGTCTGGAATATCATTGGACAGACAAACAGTTATCCTTTGATCTTTGAAATAGTAGAAGTATTTTTTTTTTCAAATATTTCTATCGTTTTAACCTGTAATTCATTGAACTTAATAGTGGCCCTAAATCATTCACTTGAGTTGACAGTCTCAATCTAACAATGTATATTGAGATATGAACTAATGACCAATAATGACCAAATCTTAAAGTAGTTCAAATCCCTTTCAAGACAATCAATCTGTTCAACTTTCAGATTATTTGGGCTACAATTATGGCATCTCCTACAACCTATACTGCCTTTATTTTCTCCAAGCCTAGATATTTGTGGCTTCTGTGGTAGACTAGCTCTCACAGTTTAAGAATACAAGAGATGTTTGTTAAACACTTACGCCTCCCATAAGGGCAGGTCAATGGCCTATTCTGTCAATTAACAAAGGGCAAAAACTAAACAAATATGATGAGTAGGGTTATGGTTCTTAGGCAATTCACTTTTCTTCAATGAGGTATATCCACCTGTGAAGTTTCTAGATTCTACCTAGCATACTTTTTGAGATAGGCTTTAGAAAAAAAAAAGTCTACGGACAGACCTACTGATTAACTGACCGACAAGTGCAAGCAATATACCTTCTCTTTTTCTAAGAGGGGTATAATTATTTGTGGACACTACAATTACATACCTATGCTCCCTTTATTCTCTCCCAGTCTAAATATTTGTAACCCTTGTGGTAGACTAGCCCATGCACGTGAAAACACAACTCTATCAGGTAAAGGTATCAGTTTATGTAGGATACACTCACTCTCATAGGTTGTCATACAGTCTTCACACCCTGGAATACAAAATTTCTTATTACAATAATCCTGATCCTGCTATTTTTTTAGACCTTTATTCAAGTCTGTTTCTATTTTTTTCACATAAAAAGTAGCAAGTAGGTGATTTAGGCAGTCTGCATGTGGCATATGTGCAGTCTAATCTTAGGCCTCTATTATTGTTTGTCCAAGATTTTATGTACACCAGTATATGCTGTGAGTATGCTGTACAAAGACTAAAAGAACAAATGGGTGGCTCAGCGCAAAACAGTTGTAACTGCCTATAAACATATAGGCAGTTGCAACTGTTTTGCACTGAGCCATCAAAATGGGTCATTTTAATGGCAGCTTCTGGAAGATAGCAACAAAAGTGTTTTAAAATGGGAGTTGCTATCAAATAGTTCTGCAGTATAGATTTTGTATAGCAATTACCAGTGTGTTGCGAACACATAGATATAACAAGATGTGTTTGTGAAACACGAATGCCCCCGTAATGGCATTTTTTTCAAAGTTTGACCTTGACCGATGACCTTGACCTTGTCACATGACCTTGACTTTGGTACCAGCCGATGTGGATCATTGAGATCTATCATCATGCCAAATATTAGCTTTGTATCTTGAATAGGCATGAAGATATTGGCAAGGTTAAGTTTTCGGACAGACGAATGGACAGACGGATAGACAGACGGACATGAGTAAAACAATATGCCCCTGATCTCTCGATACGGGGGCATAAAAAACCTGATACAAGCCAAACTTTGACTATGAAACAGTATACATCAAGTAACCTACTACTTACACAGTTCATTGGGATCATAAGGTTTTGCTATATATGAGGCCTTTCTCCACATCAGGTTGTCATTATCTTGGTCATTTAGTCTACTAGATTTTCTCCTCATCTGAAAAATGAACACAAACTTTCTTTTTTTTTTGGCTCAGCGCAAAACAGTTGTAACTGCCTATATACATATAGGCAGTAATATTTTTTTCCCTTTTGGTGACAATAAATTCTTTTTCAATATCTTTATCTTGAAAGATGTTAGAGAAAAGAAAAATATTCACAAGCATAAGCAAAATAATTCAACTTGTATCTTTATGTGTGGTGTGTTTTTTTTCAAACCTAGAAGCTGTTTTGTGGTGCAGTTGGTTTGAGCAACCTAATTTTATGAAACCCTTGTCAAAAGCCTTCTCAAAAGCAACAAAATGGATTAGAAAGTGCACATATTTTCTCCTAACATCAACTAGATTGAATTATAAATTTTTGGAACATTAGGATGATTCTGGCAGAGGTTAAACATCTTAGGACTCAATGACAAGAGCAGTACTGAACAGTGGAGTTTTGAATAATGGATATACATTTAATTTTAAATTCAACAATAGGGCCATAGTGGCCCTAAATGGCTCACCTGAATGAACTGTCTAAAAATCATTTAATGTAGGTTTTGAAAAAGGATGATGCTTGGTCGTTAATCTAAACAAAGCTGTTGCTTCTAAACATTAAGACAATCCTTTTTGCCAATATTCAGGTTGATTTGGCAAAATCCAATTTTCAGGTTGATTTGGCAAATATGTGGCATCTAGAGTGCATAAGAGGTATTTCTAAGATTTGACCCCATGACCTAGTTTTTGTCCGAGATCTTATCACAGTGGTCCCAAAAACCCTCAAATGGGGGTGATTTCCCCCCAAGTTGAAGCTTGTACCCCCAATTTTTGCAAGCAACCCTCTTTGTCTCATATGCATGTACTTTACATGTATGCTGTAAAATACCCATTTTTACCCCCCAGATTGAAGCAGCAGTTGGAACACTGTAAGCAAGATAATCATTATGACCAAATTTCAGGTTGATCAGGCAAAAATGTGGCCTCTGGAGTGCATACAAAGTTTTTCTAAGAGTTGACCCTGTGACCTAGTTTTTGACCCCAGTAGACCCAATTTCAATCTTGTCCAAGATTTCATCAAGACAATCATTCTGACCAAATTTCAGATTAATCGGCCAAAAGATGTTGCCTCTAGATTGCACACAAGGTTTTTCTAAGATTTGACCTTGTGACCTAGTTTTTGACCCTAGTTAACCCAATTTTGAAATCACCTTATTTCACCAAGACAATCAATCTGGCCAAATTTCAGGTTGATGGGACAAAAAACTTGGTCTCTAGAGTGCATACAAGGTAGATGTTGACTATAGACATCGTACAACAGATGAGGGACGACGGACATCCACCTTACCACAGTAGCTCACTTTGAGTACGCTCAGGTGAGCTAAAAAGGGCATTTTTCAGAAAAAAAATGCATCAAGAGTTATTCTCCACTAAATATATATTGTTCCTTATATATTGAACAAATATTCTTAATTTCAAGTGAATATTTTCATTATTACAAAAATTTTAAGAGAAACTTAAGTTTAAATACTATACGCAATGCTTAGGAAGACAGCACCAAGACCTTAGCAATACTCAAATAACATCCAAGATCAAAATGAAATATTATTTGTCAATAAAACAAGAGCCGTCAGAGACGGATTATGCTCCCCGAATAAGACATTGTCACAAAAAAAAGAGCCATGTTGGACATGGACATCCCCCACCACGAAAGCTTGATAGCAAAGTGAAGCCTAATAGATTAAAGATTCTTTTATCCACACATAAAGTTTCAAGTTGATAGCTATTATACTTCAGGAGATATGCTCCAGACAAATCTAAGTATTTAAGATAACAAAGGGCAATAACCCCAAAATTATGCAAGTAAGAGTTGTAGTTCTTGTGCACTGCACTTCTCCTCCATGAGATCTATCCACCCATAAAGTCTCAAGTTGATAGCTATTATACTTTAGGAGATATGTAGACTGGTTAAACTGTCTCAATCTACGCTACCCTCCGATACTGGGACAGGAAAAACCTAATTTTTACCATGCAGGTTTCTGCATGGTAACGATTGCGCATGCGCAAGGTTGGGCGGAGTTTATTGGAAGGAAATATCTTGTCGAACCCAGGGTTATGAACGCTTTACTATTGATACGATATCCCTTGACTCGTGAAGATGGGAAGGAAATGACTTTATGATATAATACTCTATCGCTTTTTGTTCACTTATAGACCTTTTTATTTATATGATCAATCTTATTCGTCATTGACGAGAAAAGAAATTTAAATATGATAAAGTTGATGTTTAGGAAAACTTCTGTTTACACAACTTCTTTTAAATGTGACAAATTAGCATTCGTTTGCAACGGAAAACGTTTAGACCACTGATTGAATTTTTTTTTTTCCGCATTCGGTCACCTGAAAGAGTTTTTTGTTCTTTTTCCGATGGTAATGTTTGTGGTTAATAAGCACAGAAAGATGAGAAATCCATTTTGCATGAAAAGCATAAAATTTTCATAAATACATGTACAAAACTTTATCACGCTTCGCCATTAAACATTTTTACAGAAAAAAAACAACAACAAGCAATGTCTTTTTCTTGTATTTTCTTCCGACAAACACTTATCTACTTTTTATCTACTTTTATACGGCATGACATTGATTACTTTCTCTACATGTATGCATTGTTTATCTATTTCTCTATTAATATTAATCAATCTTTCGTGATTATTTTGGTAATTTAAATTGCGAAATCAGTGGCTTTCACAGAAGAAACAATCATAGAAATTCTATAATTTCAAAAAATTAAGAGTTAATTTTTGTAAATTATATCTTTAAATAACAACATATTTCAGACGCATCGTGACATCAAAGAGTTTTTCACTGACTGCCGAAAACTGAGAGTAGTATAGAACCGGAAAATTAATGGACAATGAGGAATTTTCGAGATTATTCTACAAATTTTCTGTTTTTCGTGTTGCGCTATAGGGAAATTCATAATCTTTTATCAGATAGCACGAGACGCGAATGACTAAGTGAAATGAGTCAAAACTTTATATTTACACAAAAAATAATCTTCATGTCACGTTCGTTTAAATGTGCAATTAAAGTATGTTTTCTGTCATAAGGTTCATGTTCCATTATTTTGTAATGCAAAAACATTAAAATTGAAATGTAAGATAATTAAGATAGTGAAAATTTCTCTTGTGCAAATACCGGTTAGTTTTCATAAGAAAAGAATTTGGATGATTAATCGTCGATGCGCTACCAAAGCCGCGCAACTACAGTTTTATTCTAACTATACTTGCGTGATTTTAGTGGCCCATCGAAAATATAATAAACTTAAAAAAATCTGGGTAATCATTCTAACAAATTAGAGTTAAGAGAAAGAGAGAATTTGAATATTTATCTTATACATGTCTGGGAAAGAAGGGAGCCCAGATGTTTCAACGCTGAATATACATGACACGCGATTCCAAGACCGCGGTCTCTTTCATCTATATATTGAAATCGGGAATTTAACTGTAATTAACCCTTAATTCTGTCTGCGTTAATATATCGTTTTGTACAAGGCTTTTGTCGTCAAGCCACGCCCATATACAAAACGGCCAATCAGAATCATCAATGCATTTTGGCCAATGAAACAAAAGGATACAACAGACCAATGATATCCATGCTAACATTAGGTTTTACCTGTCTCAATATCGACAGATTGAGACAGGCTCGCCAGTCAAGGAGATATGCTCCAGACATATTCTAAGTATCAAAAATAACAAAGGGCAATAACTCCAAAATTATGCAAGCAAGAGTTGTAGTTCTTGTGCATAGCACTTCTCCTCCATAAGATCTATCCACCCATAAAGTTTCAAGTTGATAGCTTTTATACTTTAGGAGATATGCTCTGTGGTCAGATTGCAAGGACTCAAATAAGGTGTTTTCTTATACAGCTTACATAAAGGTAACAAACATTAAACCCCCTTTTTGCATGACATACTTTTAGACACAAATTTCAAATAGTTTATGGTAAAGAGAATCTGATTTGCTACTCAAATGTGAAATTGCATCAAATTCTGAGCATAAGACTAGGAGAAATGAAAGAATAACTGTATTTTACACGCTAACGTAAAGGTAACAAACATTTAGCCCCCTTTTTCCACGATATATTTTTTTTTACGTTAATATCAAATTGTTTATAGTAAAGGGCATCTGATTTGCTACTCAAATATGAAATTTCACTAAATTCTGACTGTTACACTGTTAGGAGAAATTTGCGAAAAACTATTTTTTACCCTAAGTCCCCTTTTCCCGTAACGAGGCCTCAAATCCACAAACCATTGCAGATGCATCATCACTATATCATAGGGGGTTCACATGGAAAGTTTCATTTGATTTGGCCCAAGGGTTAAGGAGAAAAAGGTGGGGATGGATGGACGGACAGAAGGACAGATGGACGGACAGACAGAATTACGGACGGAAGGATAGACGAAGCGGCGGCTATATGCTCTCCCTTCGTGGAGCATAATTACAGGCAAGTTTCATACATACAGAGGAGAAAATAGAGTATGATGTTCCCCCAATCTGTTTGCTAACAGTACTGGTGGGTGGGGGTGGTGGTGGTGTGGGCTCAACTTTAGCTGGTTCTTCCGGCATTAGAAAATCAGCCATCGATGTACTCTGGGCACTCCCTATACCTAAAATACAAAAGATACATTGAATAACCATGTCTACTTTCAGGATTACAAAACAGTGCAAACTGTTTGCAAATTATACCCCGGTTTGCATGCACACTTGTGTGCAAAGTGGGGTATAATCTGCAAACAATTTGCACCATTTTGTCATTCTGAACCCAGGGCAAAATATCATTTATCAATAACCTATCAAGACAACATTAAAAAGTGGTACAAAATACTCCATTTCAAAAAAAATATTCTTATACAGGTCTTATTTCAAATAAGTTGATGATCATTCATAAAATTATATCTTGTTCAGGCAGCAAACATTTTGGGCAATGAAGTAATTGCTTTTTACAAGCAATTTTTGTATATCTATCATCCACAATGTTTTCCAATGCCTTTTTCATCATTTGCTTAAATGGGGTTAGATATCACTTTGCAAATTATTGCAATTATACAACAGCCACTAAAGCACCTATAAATGTTTTTTTTAGCCGTCTCTCACAAAAGTTCAACCACAATCCAAAACATCAGCTTTTAATCCTGCTAAGATATTCAGAATTATAAAGTAAATCAAATGAGCCTGTGAATGAGATTTCCAACAATTTCAAATATGTGCAAAGTAAAGACTCTGACCATCCTGTCCATCCGCACAGTCTGACCAGAGTCTTCATGATGCATTTTGTAGAAAGAAAAGGTCTCAAACTATCTGTAGACCGTCAGGCAACTCTATTTATACAGTATGTAGCTGTCTAGGCTGCCTATTGTTTGCCCCTCATGCACATTCTTTATTGTTGGAAATGTCACACACTGGCTCAAATTTCATTTCATTCAAGGCTTCTCATGTTGATTCTGCAATATCCTGGTTTAAACATGTGGCATAGACAAATATCAGCCAGTAATAAGTGCAGTCTGATCTGACCTTTTCGATCCCTTTCATAGCAGTTGTTTATGTCAAGCTCACACAATGAAGTTTGATCTTGAGCTGTAACTTTGACTTGGAGAGATCGAAAGACTTCTTTCAAACACATCTACTTTTGATTAAGTTTATTTGTGCCCAGTTATTTAAAATTTCATCCATAAATAAGGGGGTAATCGTCAAAACAAACTTGGAGGGACAGATGGACAAATTGTTATAGAGAAAACTATGTCACATACTGAATATGGGCTTGAAAATAGGATTTTTAATTCAGCATAATCAGGGTAAAAGACAAGAAGCATAACATATACAAGACAGAGAAAGTAGAGTTGTAAGTTTATTAAATCACATACCATCTACACTCATAGAGTAGTCTAAGTTTGAGGGTATTGTTGATGAAGTTTGCACATTTATGCTGTAGGTATTGTCAGAACCATGACTGCTAGCTTTGATCTGTATATAAAACAAAGTGAGAAGATTTATCAACAAGGCTTACAGAATATAAAACAAGACATAACTTTCATTATCTTATAACTATACAAATATCTGTGTGATACCATCCCATATGATGTTTTTTATAATATCACATAGTTATTTTTAGAACAGATATATAATGCGGTTATTTTTAGAAACTTTCATTTCAGTAAGAAATATCGACGAAAACAAGACAAATAGAGGTTATAAGATAAATATAATACATACTAAGTGTATTTTATGAAAAAAATATCTAACTTGGTTGTGAAAATTGATAATTGCCTTGGCAGAGCCTCGACAATGATCAATTCTCCCAACCTTGTTAGATATTTTATTTCATACAAAACACAAAGTATGTATTATACATTTAACACTTTCCGGCAGATCATCAAGATGTTCAGGGGATTAACACTTAAACATTTCACCACTAGACTAGTTAAATTACCAAAATATTTGTTCATTTCACATCATGGGTCAAAATATAAGTGGGGACTATTGGACCAATCTCATCACATTGTGTTGTTATCCTGCCCAAAAAGAAATGCTTAAAGCAAAGTTTCACATTTTATCTCGTTTTTGCATAAAAGAAATAGGAAAATTGTTTGGTGTTTTTATACACAAGATTGCTAAATTTTCCATTTTTCTAATAACAAAAGCTAAATTTTCTCCTTGCCATTTTGGTATCTAGCTTTTGTATTTTCACTTGATGAATGATGGTCAATTACTGAAACAAGACATGTAAATAGATGTCCTCATTTTAACAATAAAGAAAAGTATAATCCTTTATTTCAGTTTAAGAACAATTAATATTTCATTGGGTGAACAACAAAAGCTATATTTTAATGATTGGCAGAACAATGAGTGAAAATAAACCTTTTGTTGTTCACGAAATCAAATATCAATCAATCTTACTTGACAAACAAACTATTTTTATATTTCTTTAATGCAAAAATGAGACAAAATGTGAAAATGGTGTGTCTTTTTGCATGTGATTGCGAAGCAATGTTCATGAAGATGTCTCTTTTTGGGATCGACTTAGATAAAGTTAATAAGGGTGTAATGAACAAAAACAGAGTATAAGTTTTTGATAACTTCACTGATTAGGCAATGAGTTTATCAAGTGATAATCTACCATTATTTTGCATAAATTCACCAAAAACATTATAGAATTAATCATAAACTACTTAATTGTGATATGAACAAGTCAAATGACAATGATGAATTTCTGTGAAATATTCTGAACAGTCTGAGTGTGGCACACATGAAAATAATAATATATAGATCTTTTTTTTTGTAATTCGTGATAATTCCAAATCTTGGCTTTAATTAAGTTTTCAAAATGTTTTGATGTAAAAGAACTTACCATAATTTGTTGTGCTGTATTTGTATTCTGAGCATAAATCACTTTATCAGCTAAAATAAAGAACAATATTTTTACGTTTAACTTGAATGCTCTCATACCCCTCCAATTAGACCTTGTTATTTGACCTTGGAAAAACTTTACAAGTCCTATTCATCTTGGCATATTAATAATACACTAGTAATCAGACAGAAATAAGACACAGTCCCAGGATACATTATAAGTTATACTGGTTTCTTGCCGGGGTATATGAAGATTTATTCCTGGCTGGAAAAAGATGTTACCCAAGCCGCAGGCGAGAGTTGACATAATTTTTTACTGCCATGAATAAATGGTCATATACCCCAGCAAGTAACCGTATTTAGAATTTATTATACCTCATGGTTTTAGGGCTAAATTTCTGTCTTTTGCCTATTTAAGGCCTTGGTATAAATCAAATTCTTTTAAACCACCAATATCCCTCAATGCGCCCTTATGAAAAGTGAACATGTACAATGTTATGTCATATATAGTTGTGACGTCTCACTACTACACTGGGATGTTGTAATATGACAGCCATTCTTTGCTTAACCTGAGAGAAAGTTGGTACTTTAGATGGAAGGATTTGCAAAATTTAAGGTTTACATTGACACCTATATCATTTTATATTTGCACATTATTAACTGACATGCTTTTTAACTGTAGCCTAATGTGTATACTCGGGTCGTATTATCAGGGAAGCGAGAGAATCATGGCGGCAATTACTGTATTTGAAATTTGTCAATGTTCATGGCAAGGCGCCTCAAGAAAACATTAGAAGTTATAAGGGAGCGGCCGTAGATATCAATGTCAGATTAGCATTAACCAATGAAAATGCTAAAATTTTCTTTGCAGTATAATAAACAAGCATCTATATGCATTCTTAATACATAATCACAAAGATCCTATGCATGCTTTCAAAAACATAGTCGTAAGAAACATTGTAGGCTATAGACAAAAGGCTTGCAAACAAGCTATTTCTTCTTTTCTCTAGACATTTCAAATATGTCTCGTGCTTTTGGTAAACACAAACATTTTGAAATGCTCTTTCCTTTGTTTAAATCTGTTATTTGTCTTTTCTGAACAAACTTTGGCATCTATATTTTCTATCATTTGACCCAAATTATTCCTAAATCGTAAAAAAAAATATTTCTTTTTAAGATCTGCTGTTATGCAATGAAAAAAAAGTGCAGTGAAAACAGATGTTCGTTAACACTTATCCTGCTGAATTATTTTTTTTTTGTTTCAAAGAAATTGAATTTTTCTTAAACATTTCAAACAGTCTGGCATAGTATTAATTGAATTTTACCCAGGATAATCAAATACACAGCAGATAATGTAGTCTAAGATCAGACTGCACATCTGTGCAGGCTAATCTTAATCCCTACTGTCTGCCAAAACATTGTCTATGTTGTGAAAAACATTAGAATGGTTAATTATTTTGCTCATCTTGGATATGTAATGAGTCAAAATTTGAAGAATAATTGGTAATTTAACAGGTCAAAATTTGAATTTTAAACGGTTATTTCATTGACTTAAAAAAAAATTCTGTCAGCCGATTAGCTCGGCTACTAGAGCACTGGACTTCTAAACCATTGAAGTTCGACCGCAAGGGTTCTTTTCCCGGGCTGGCACTCTAACAAAAACTAATTGTCTTTCGGATGAGACCTTAAACCGAGGTCCTGTGAGACGGTGCTTTACACCGAGCACGTGAAAGAACCATGGCGGATCTCAGCAGTAGTTTCGTCATGTATCCTTGCACTATCCCCCTTAACAACCAACTGTCTTCTGGGGGTGTTACTCATATGGGCATGTGCTATGGTAGCAACAATAAATAAACAGAAATACACACACACTTAAAATGTTCATCATACAGGGATATGTTTCTCCTTGAAACAAACTCAGTTTTTTTGAAGGGTCTAAACACCAACCTTCAGGGATTTGATGAATGTCCCTGGTGTAATCTTCTTCATCATTCTGGGTTGTGTCGGGTTCACCAAGCATTACAACACGCTCCTTTGGTCTACGAGATCTGTCAAGCTGAAATTTATATACAGTAGACTCTTTTTGGGGAAATTTTGATAACATCATTTTCACATTAATAAGGGTAATTACAATGCTGTTTTTAAGTGTGAAGACATTGCATAGGATCTTCAAACAGTATCACAGAACCCACTCAAAATTGGTGACAGTAAAAAGATGCGTGTTGCTACAACTTGTGCTGTGTCTTGCACTTTTTCAATATACAAGCAAAACTCTTTTAAGTAAGCACATGAAGGACATTCAAAAAGTGCTTGCTTAATACAGGTTAATTTAGGTGCAACTGGTTCATTTAGGAACTCGGTGGCTGCTTGCTTAAGACAGGTTGCATGCTGAATACAGGTGGCCGCTAACACAGGTTTGACTGTACAGTTTAAAATACACCTACTTTGCTCTGCACATGTCTCCCTCTAGTGTCCCTTAGTTCATCAACAGGGGATCCAGTAATAGAACTGACTGTTGACTCTATACCATCAACTTGGGGAGGACCTGTGTGTAAAGATTTAAATGGAGCTACAGACCGGAAGTGATTCAAATCTCAAGATGCCATTATTCAAGCATGATTTTCTATATTGCAGGTACTCATTGGAATTGTCTCCCCTGAGACAATTCCAATGAGTATCCACAGTTTAGATTGATTGATTGAATGGAGTTTTACGCCTCTTTCAACATTTTTTCAGTTATATCACTGCGGCTGGAGCACCATGGTTTTCTGGTATTTCTCTCCTCAGTACAGCCACCATATCCTTTCCTAGCCTCCAGCTGCTATCTCACATAGGTCTACGATTTTCAACCCATTGGTGAGAGATTTGATTTGATTTGAATTGGGGTTTTACGTCCCTTTCAACAATCTCTCAGTTATATCGCGACGACTGGAGCACCTAACGATGGATTCCTGGTATTTCTCATACCAGTACTACCACTACATCCCTTTCCTAGCCTCCAGTTGCTATTCCACATAGGTTTACGATTATCTACCCATTGGTGGAAGACAAATATCGGAAAGGATAAGTGCCGCGGCCGGGGATCGAACCCGTGCGAATTTAGACCCCTGGATTAGAAGTCCGGCGCGCTACCAACTGCGCTATTGCCGCGGCCCATTGGTGAGAGACAAATAGTCGGAAAGAATGAGAGCTGCTGTTTGGGATCGAACCCAGGACCTCTAGATGGACAGTCCGACGCGCTACAAACTGCACTATGACTGCACTATGACAGGGGCATCCACAATATAGAGTTTATAATAGAAATAACAAATAAGGCTTATTGTCATCACTTCTTCAAATCTAGAACCATAAGATAATTTACCAGTGGTGACATTATATAGGATGTTTTTAAACTCTCAAGAAATATTAAACCCCTGCCATGCTGAATAAAATTACTTTGAAAAATTGATATAGAATCAAAGTACTAAAAGCACTGTATGCACTCATTGTGAGGTTTTTTTTTTTGAAATTACAAATTTAAAACTTTTCTGATTCGAAAGGGAAATACAGGTGGTACAGACTAGAAACAGTCTGCATTTATTGATGGCTCACCGTGAAACAGTTGTAACTGCATATGTGTTTATAGGCAGTTACAACTGTTTCGCACTGAGGCATAGATATGTGCAGGGTGATCTTTGTCTATACCTCCTGCCAAAGCAGGAATATTCTGGGTACATCATGACAAGGGTTAAGTAAAAGCAAACAGAGAGCAGAGAAAGGAATCTGTTTACTCTTTTATTTTATTTTATTTATCAGTCCCACATTCCCCTTTCAAAAAGACAGCTAGATACTTACTGGTTTTGCAACATTTCATACATAAATAATGTTATAAAAACACACATTTTATCCTTAAACAAGAGTGTTGTTGACTCAAGATACGCCACCAACAGGCTTATGGTTTTCTAATTTTCAGACTAATTGGTCCATAAATCAGGGATTGGTTGCATTTACAAAAAGTTTGACATAAATACCCCTTTTTCCACGATGCAGCTGAATTACAGACAGACAGATCTATGGACGTTCTTAAGTTGGGATGGCTGACAGACGGAGAAGATGATAACACCTTCGTGGGCATATATAAAAATCAAAACGAAGTAAAATTCATAAAACCAACTTTCTAGCATCCAGAAAACATGTATAACAATGTAACTACCAGTATTTATACCTGAAGTTCTGTGAGTATTCAATGGCAGTACATCAACTTCTGCATGTAGATGTCCAGTAGTATTAACTTCAGACTGAAAAAAAAGTTTGTGTATCAAATTAACCTGACAAAGGCAGATATGTTTAAAAGAGAGACATATAAAAATTGAACCAGTGTGTGACCATTCCAACAATTTAAACATATGTAACGCGCAAATATTTAACAGAACAAACTGCAACATAGTACAATTAGAAGATTGGATGACCGTTTCAAGGTACTATGAGACCTTGTATATCTATAAAGTGCTAAGTGAAGGCTCTGTATATACTGTGCGGATGCACAGGCTGGCCAGAATCTTTGCATGGTGCACATTTAATATTGTTGAAAATGTCATGCACAAGCTCAATTAATAAGGGGTTGAAAGAATCTTTCTACTAAATTCTAGTTATGCTTCGGTAGCTGGTACACTTATCAATGGTTTCAAATAGTTATTCACACTAGTAAACTATAAAATTTGTCCAAACCACTGGCCACTTGTGCTACTGATGCATACTACTTATTAATTGCCCACTGGTTGGAGACAAACAATGTGTTTCAAAATCGATTGCTCAGCGCAAAACAGTTTGGTGCCTATAAACAAATAGGTAGTTACAACTGTTTCGTGCTGAGCCATCAAAATGGCTTTTGTCTTCTGTCAGATGAAAGTTGGCAAAACTGGGGGGATCAAACTCATGATCCTTTATTTTGATTCTTGTTGTGTTCATTACTCAATGAAAACAATTTCATTACGCGACTTTTTCGAAAACTTCCGTGGAAAATGGTCCTAAACAATATATAAACAATCCATGTATTTGAGGGTAAATCTTTACATTTTTACTTCAAGAAATTAAATTGTAAGATATGAAAAGACTTTTTGTTGATTTCATGGAGGTATGAATTGATTGATTGAATGGAGTTTAATGCCTCTTTCAACAATTTTTCAGTTATATCGCGGAGGCTGGAGCAGTGAACAATGTTTTCCTGGTATTTCTCTCACCAATACAACCACAACATCCTTTCCTAGCCTCCAGCTACTATCTACAATTATCTACCTGTTGGTGAGAGACAAATAGTCTGAAAGAATGAGTGCTGCCGTCAGGGACTGGAGGTATGAAACTAAAAATCTAATCACTCTTATGTAAGAATCCTCTTTGTGTATTCATACAGTCTGATTAGGTTTTAAGTTACATACTTACATGAAGTCAACAAAAACTCTCTTCATCTCTTAATTGATTGAACCTTTAAAGTTACTGGAAAATAATAAGTTTGCATGTAGTGATCTGACAGATCAACAATACACACCAGTAAAACAACATTTTTCAATATAACCAAATTTTTTAATCAGGAAAAAATCTTAAAATCTGCATTTCATTCAAGTCAATTACTTTTAAAAGAAGTTTTTCTTATTAAATGGGTTTTTTACGCCTCTTTCAACAATCTTTCAGTTATAATGTGGCTGTTGGAGCACCTAACAATGCTCCAAAAGTTTCTGGCTAAATCCCTTTATTTCACCTCAAATGGGAAACAAGGTCTTAGAACTTAGATTCATCTCCTTGGATCCTGCTACTAGAAGAATACATCAGTACTTATACTGATGATGAGAGCTTATAAAAGAAGAAAGATAGCCTCCCAAGAATGGACCTCAATATCTCTTGATCTCAAAGCTGATGCTCTATCTCTCAATCACCAGAAAAACATGCTAAAACATTTTAAAACGAAACAAAAAGAATACATACCACCATATGATGGGAGGGAATTCTCCGATCTTGTACTTGATGACTGACCGTACTGTCTACATGGGCAGGGGCCATAACTCTGTGTACAGAAGCTATAGCATCCATCATGTCATTCCGGTTATCAATCTGGTGACCACCTGGTAAAACCATCTGGTGGATCGGGAAATTAGTCTGTAGAAAAATAGATATTTGTTACCAATTAAACATGTTTCTATGTAAATAGGTCTTTCTTGTTTTTTTCGAGGTGATAGAGCAAAAGCATAGTATGAATCTTTACACTTTATAGACACACACTATGTTTTTGCTCTACACCCTTGGTTTATATATGTGACCTGTCATGCAAAAAGGGAAAATCTGGGAACCCTGCAAAAAAAATATATGAAAAAAGGATTGGTCCCAGAACAGGTCAAGCAGAGGTTGCATTTCAAAAATCCTTTCACAGAAAGATTGATCATTGTAGATTCAGAAAATTAGCAAAGTGTGAAAAGATTTAATCTTCGCCAGTCCATCCACACAGGACGACTTGGATGGACACTTTAAGCACCTCCCAGATGATCCCTTTTGGCATTGGAGGTAACATTTATAAAGGAATGTGAAATAAATTTTTGCCCTTGTTAGCTTTTAAAGTCTTATGATTGATCCCAAAGTATTCCTATTTTGGCATGAAGTAAAGACAAAAATTAGCCTGCAAACATAATTATGCAGCCTGATCATGGTCTTCATCTCCTGTTCATCCATTTCAACTAGAATTACATACAAAATAATCCTTTTTTCAGAATGAATTTCTTACAATAACTACTTTGATTGCCTTCAACCCTTTTATTTTCCTGTAATTTGGCCAGTATGTTATATTTCTAACAAATTCACAAGTATGCAATATTTAGACTTGCATCAGCCTGTGCATAGGCACAACTGCAGCCTGATCAATCTTTACTATGCATTCAAAAGACAGCATAAACCTATAGCGTATGTTCACAACCACAAATAAATTTTAAATCGAATCATTTGACTGTTCAGGCAGCTTTATGTCTGCCCATCATAGATATTACATGAAAAAATATTGGAAATATCATACTCAGGCTTAATACAAAGGGATTTTATTATTCAGCATTATTAGGGTCAATACCCAAAGCTACAGATAGAGGGGGTATTTTGGATTTGAAATAAGATTATTTCAAGTATACCTGCACAAATCCTATGTTGTGGGTACTCATTGGAATCGTATTGTCAAATGAGTACCCACAACATAGAGTTTCATTGATAAATAAAGATTTTAGATTCACTTTACCCCCTCTTATCTGTACCTCTGAATACCTGTCGTGTAGAAGCTGAGGACATGAATCCTGAACTTTGTAGCGTCGACGGAAATGCGGGATGGTATGAACTTAAGCTCTCAGAATATTGATTACGACTGGAAACCATACTGTTCTGATATCCAATCTCAGGGCGGAATAATGACGGAGTAAATGTAGCAGTCGCAAGTCCGAATGAAGCATTTCCAGTTGATGCCGGCATGGATGAGCTTGCCTCTTCGACTGTGGGTATATAAGTAGCGTGTATACTTGGCAGCCCACCAGAATGTGGGTGACCCCACTCTTGTCGGTTTCTGTCAGCCATTTTGATGGCCAACTACATCTTTTGGTGATAGTGGCGTGATACTGTTCAAACCTTAAAAAAAGAAATGAATGGGTTGAATATCATCCTAGATAGGTTTCTAATTGAGAATTCAAAGCAGACATCTTGTTTCATTATAAGTAAGATAAATGGCTCTGCCTCAGCCCTGCATTCAGGAGGACAAAATGGTACAAACTGTTCACAAATTATACAACACTTTGCACACAAGTGCATATGCAAAGCAGAGTATAATTTGCAAAATAGTTTGCACTGTTTTGTCATCAGAATGCAGGGCTGTTTAGTGTTACATTTAGTAGCAATACTAGGATGTTGAAAATTTGTTTAACCCTTGTCATGCTAATTCAAGATTTGCTTTAGTAGATCAGTCCGCACATATTGAGGAGTCTGTGAATACTATTGTAAATACCTAAATAATTTTAACTGTATTGTGCTGATCCCGTGATAGGTGCTGTTCTTGTGAACTACACTCTGTAATCATGAGATGAACATAACTGCCAAGTTTCAAGTCAATCAGATATTAGGTGACAGAATTATGCTTCAGACAAAGAAGTGTATGTAGGACATCTAGATGCAGGACACCATGGATGATCACATAAAATATTCCTGTCTTTTGACGGGATAATAAAAGAAGCCTATATCAATGGCTCAGCACACAAAAGTTGTAACAGAAGCCAATATCAATGGCTCAGCACAAAAAAGTTGTAACTGCCTATATGTTTATAGGCAGTTACAACTGTTTCGCACTGAGCCATCAATATGGGGCCGAAGATTTACTCTATCTGCAAAGATATTACAATATTGTAACAGTTTAAAGGGAGGTAAGTTGCAGTGAATGTGCAAAAGAGAGAAACCTTCCCTTAGTTAAATGGCTTATTATAGTCTATATAGACAGAGTCGACCCATTTAGGGTTGAGGATCTTTTCTCTGAATGGATCACATCTGTCTATTGCGCCTGGTTTGTTACTATATTATGTTTTTGCTAGAACAATATCCTTAATGATGTAACAAAATTTAAGTAATTTGACTTAAATGACAGAGCTACACCAAATAACAACCCTAGGTTGTGTACTTTTAGAACAAGTTCACCTTGCTCACTGATATAGGAACACAGGGTGGCTTATTTATGCAACAAGTTTAAGGTAGTGGACCCGTAATAGTTCCGCAACATTTTGGAACTCATTATCTTTCACAATGTTGACCGAGGTTTCCTAATGAAAATCATTAGGAAACCTTGGTTAACACTGTTAAAGTTCATTACTTCTGAGCTGTTGTAAAACTATTGCGGGTCCACTACCTTAAAGATCAATGCGGGATCCAGGATTCCTTTAAAGAAGGTTTGTACATAAAAATTCTGACAGGGGTTTTGAGTGGCTGAGACTCACAAATATCTGCTGCATTATTTAGTAGGCAGGACCCTCTGGAAATCAATTTCAAAATAGAATTGATTGATATTAAACAGTCTTCAATTCATTTCTGAAGTTGATTAGCCACCCCAAAAAAGGTACGTGATCTTTCCATTACATTGTAAGGCTAGGTAATCCAGAGAGCATTTTTACATTTTGTTAATAAAATATGAGAAAAGCTGAAAAGAGATGGTCTATATTTAAAGTTTGGACTCCTTATAAGCGTAACTTGTCCTTGAGACTGACCCTGTTTTGTTGACGCCATACAAAAACATGGGAGTTTGATTTCTTACTCCTCAGTCAGAGGGGGGGGGGGGGTAATTTGAACCCCCCAACCCCCTCTGGATCTGCCACTAATGATAAAGTGATCAAGGTATAATGATAATTTGATAAAAATGATGATAATAAAATGAACTTTAACCATTTGTTCTAATGCTGTTCAAGGTATTCCTGCTGCAGTGTAATTACAGTTTAAAGAGAGGCAAGTTGCATTGGATATATTGCAAATTAGAGACCTACTCTAGATTGATTGGCTAATGGTAGCCTATATGGACTGAGTCAACCCATTAAGGGTTGAGGATCCTTTTCTCTGAATGGATCATGTCTGACTATCCGCTCAGCTTGTTATAACAGTTACACTATCATTCAATGCAAAACAGATTCATTGACATGTACTATTGAACACATCTTTATAGCATGAAAGTATTTTATCTATCTCAGGTTTTTTCGGAAAAGATCCTTACAGGGTTAGATACTAAGGGGATAGGAGTCCAAGACTACTTTGTTTACTAGTTGGGACTCCTTCACTTTGCCAGTAAGAAGTTTGATGGACGCCAAGAGTCAACCGTCATATGTCCTAAGTTACACTTACTACAGGGTATACCTAATTTGAGGTGTAATTACATTAAGGTTGCTAAAAAATTAGAAAATTTCATCACAAAAATTATTTTAGAAGATGCTTGCATATAAATATATCTTTGGGCAAGCAAATTTCATGCCAACTAATCACAGTATTCTTTAATTTTTTTATTTATTTTTTTTCTCCAGATTATAAGACTTGATCACTATATCATCACAAAAGACAGGAGGGGGATAGGGGAAATTCTATACTTTGTACATATAGCAAAGACATAACTAGTATTTTGAAATTTATACACACTCAGATGGCAACCAACATAGAATATGTGAATATGATAATGGCAATATGTGGACTGTGACAAAATATGAGTATCCTCCGTCCACTCCCCTTTTCTATGATGTGAGAGTTGTTGGGTCAAAACATCATTACTACAGCTTGAATAAGCTGCATTTTTTATGTTATGATCATTTATCAACAACATTTTTCAAAAGAGGATTTATTGGCGTGTATTACACAACTGCATAATGTGCTTAATGGGAGCTACACCCTTGCATATCTTGGATATTTGAGCTCAAGTAACAGTGTTGGAGGGGGGGGGGGGAATTTGTTTCCTCAGTTACCTCCCCTAATGTCCTAGTATCACCCCTATGGTAATAATTTATGATTATTGATCATTTAAAAGCCTGATTTTAATGTACCTTAGTGCCTGAAGAAAAGCTAAAAAAATGTTTTACACGTTTAGCGTACACATTTAGTGTATTTTTATTTGAAGAACAAGAAGTTTTTACAACCTATGTTATGATCATTTTAGAAAATAGGGGAAAATGGCTACCATTTTGGCTTTCCTTTGCGCAAGCAAATATTACATCCAAGTTCTTAATTTGGGCAAGTTGTTTGGGATAATGTAATTAAAACTAGAACTCAAATGAATTTAGATAGTAATGGCCTAATCTGTCAAGTATTATTTGGTTGGACTACACTGTCAACCCCTTAATTTAGACTTGTAGTTGGCCGGGGTTGTTCCATTTTACAAGCGATAAAGAGGGAAGAGTCCATAGTTGGGTGGGGTGACTCAGCTTGAGAAGGTGTACAACTTTCACAGTGTCTTGCAACGATGGTTCGCTAAAAAGGATGTAAACATATTTCAATTCATTCATAAATACGTCATTGTATGCTTTAAATGTTTTTAGAGAATGAAAAATAGAAAAAGATTAATTAAATTCGGGTACATACCATCTTTCTTGAAATCTCGATTACTCACGTTCAAACCGTGAGTTTACGTGAGGATTGTTTACAAATGGCAGCCCCCTTGGAATTTATCTTAGTTCCACCTTGATTTGAGTAATGTGGTTTTAAATGGCCAACGATCAACACAAACAGAGTCTTTATCGCTGGAAAAGAAAAGAAGATCCAAGAATTTATTCTCGCTCTCAGGTAAATTAGGTCAAAAGAGGTGGCTACTTTGGACTAATTGATTCGTAACCATGCCAGTTCGTACCAAAAATAATAATAGGTTCAACCTAAAAGGAACTTCAGTATGACGTCATAGCCCACTAGATAATAAAACAGTTGATGTTGGATCACCTTGCTCTATTCAATTGATATAAATGAAGCGGCCAGGTGAGTGGTTAGTAACAGAAAAAACAGGGAATGGGAATATACCCTTTTCCTGTATCTCCATTCTTCTTAATAAGTAATCAAATAGCTTAAATTCAGATTAAACTAACTATTTTTATACATGTGTGTGTGTAGAAAAATCATTGTTCCATCTGGGCATAGCACTTTTATTAAGTAAACTAATTCAATTGATGAGAATCCAATTGAATTTTAAACTCTCCCCAATCAAAAATATGTGGCCACAAATTTTCTATAAACCTGTTCTTATGACGTCATTTATCATTTGAGCTAGCTGCCTGCAATTAATTGGGTCAAAACTTCAATGCAGCAACTAAGCTGTGCATAATGCATATCTAAGAAAACTTAAACACAAAAAATATTTTTTTTGCATGTGACTAAGTTTCAACCTTTTTTAAGACACTGCCAAAAAATAAGCCATGAATGAAAAGTTCCGTAAATAATTCTTGCAGCTTACAAAAATGCTCATAATGCACCATCAAATGACCTTATTTTCCACTTTTCCCAGCTGCATGTAGTAGTAAGAATGTAAACATCCGGTTAGCATTTTGTTTGATTACGTAATGAGGATTCACACCCTATAATTAATTCTCCAGTGCTGCGGACGGCAAAGTAGACAAGAACAAGCACAGCCACACGACACTAAAGTAGTGCACACAATACTAAAGTAGTGCCCATGTCACAACATAAATATCGCCTGATCAAAAAACACTATTTTTGCTTAATTCTATCTATCTATATATACTGCCTAACTCCCCTTTCAGGTATTACTGGCAGGTGCGCATCTGCTGGAATAAAAACTGTTAGTCATTGGATAGGGTGAAAATTTTTAATTTGAGATAAAAGATGTCAAAACATAAATATTTGAAATGTTATTCTTTTGAACTTTCAGAAAACATGTTTTCAAAGAAGATATCTCAAAGTAGGAATAAAAATTCTTGCTTTTAAAAGTCCGGGCGGCAGGCTATTCGGAAAGATAGACATGAGAGGGACAGATTGATAGACAGACTGTGAGAGGGATTGATGAATGGATGGACATATGGATTGAAAGACAGACTGAGAGACAGACATATGGATAGTCTTGTCCAAAGGGAAGCCATGAAACAGGCGATATTAATGACACTGCAGGGTTCGACATTAACCCACGACCGACAGACTTTGTCTGCCTGTTGCTCGGTCCGGTCGGGTTGAACCCGCCAGATACAAGCCCGACTGGTCGTCCTAATTTCAAATCTACATTCGTCCTGTATAGATTCATTTGTTTCCGATAGCAAACTGAGCTTTTCGCTTGTTGAAAGGATGATTGTCCTTGATGATTATTTTACTTTTCTATCATATCCACTTTGGACGCGCATGCGTAACCAGTCCGGGAAATCCCACATGACTGGTTCCGGTTTTACCTCTTCATTGAAAATGAGAGTCATTATTTTGGGATCCCAACTTTTACGCAAATGTAATACAAAAATACGGCATAAAAACGCAAATTTCTTATTTTTACAGAAAACATAAAGATTTTGATGTCGCGTGTAAAAATTTTAAATAAGTTATTCTGGCCGTCTTTCATAATACGCAGAAACACGGTTTGCTAAATATAGTAACATTTCGAAGGTGAAGGGCGTTCCAAAACGAGGCCCAAACAACAAACCGCACGCGCACGATATTTTCAATGCGTGAAACAACTGTCAATTGTGATTAATAATCATTTCTACATAGCGCAAATAGATATTTGTTTCTGTATATTTATAAACTGGAAAATATCCGAGGCTTGGCTTTACGATAATACGGTCAGAATGCTTTACGGTTGCTTACATTGATGATTTGACAAAATGTCAGGTAGACTTTGCTGCTTGTTTTACGATTATGACAAGAGGTAGATCCAGTGTTAAGTGTTTTTTCTTGAAATTTAGCAACTGAACTCTCAATTGTTTTATCATGAAAGCAGACAGCATATAAAACTTGTTCAACAGTTACTTTTCTTTCTGCGTTTCCTAATACCAACTACCTACGAGTTCATTATTAATATTTTGTCAAAACCATTTAGTAAATGTTCAAGGTGAAATAACTTGGAATAGTTTGGTATCTTCTAAACAAAACCTTGTAATTATGCTTTTCCTAACTTCTGATACAAACAATTGGTCAGGACCAGTGAACATTTGGTCAGGACCAGCAGCATGTGGCAGCAACAAGTCCGACTGTCTGGCAGCCAAAAAATTAATGTCAAACCCTGCACTGCACATGTGATTAGAGGCTTAAGATTTTATGACATTTGCAAAATTAACTGGTGCATTTTTTCGGTCAGATCAAAGAAAATTCTGTGTGATGCTTGGAATGTTACTTACATGGACTGAAAATTTTTATGACATATGTTCATGTGAATAGCGGCTAATGTTTTTTTGTAACAGATTAGGACTTGTATAACTTTTATTATGCACTCAGAAAGCCAATTTGTTTGCAGGGCTTTATCAAGACATTTTTTTTATAATTTTATGAAAGGAATCTATAATCTAAACAGTGTTCTGGCAAGGTAGAAAAGGGTATGAGACAAAAGTTAGGGACATTTGCGCAAAACCAGAGACACTACTTCAAAACTGTAATTGACATTTTTATTCTACTTTTAATTGTTTCAAATAACTGATATACTAGCTGTCTATGAAAATATAAGATATTAAAAATTTTTCAAAAAATATAAAGCAGCTCGGAGTTCTCTACAGAGTTTTGATGAAATAGTGTAGATTGTAATTTTGTGAAACTTTTTTACTATTAATGAAACCAAACTTGAATGAACAAAAAGTTGGGCATGGGAATTCCACACCCCTGGTTTATTAAAACAAAAGAAATTATTTCTTAGAACTCGTCAACAATCTCTCGTCAACTTCTTCTCCTGAACCACTAGTCTGATTTCAATGAAACTTTGCCTGGATATTGCTTGGGTGACCCTTTACAAAAATTGTTGGCTAAATTCTGATTGGCTCCTAAAAATGGTCGTGGCTGGAGGTGGCATTTTTGAGCCCAAAATCTTTGGATGACATCTCCTCCTGAACCACTGGGCCAATAACAATGAAACTTTACCAGAATGTTTCCTGGTTGACCCTTTTCAAGAATTGTTTGCAAAATTTTGATTGGCCCAAAAATATGGACGTGGCATGTTTCACTTTGAAATCTTTGAACAACAATTCCTCCTGAACCACTGGGTTCGATTTCAATGAACAACCAGAATGTTCCTTGGGTGACCCTCTTTAAAAATTGTTTAAAGAAAATTCTGATTGACCCAAAAATGTGGTCATAGCAGGGCAGGGCTTTTTTGAGCCCAAAATCTTTGAACAACATCTCCTCCTGAACCATTGGGCTAATAACAATGTAACTTTATCAGAAAGTTCCTTGGGTGACCTTGTCAAAAATTGTTAAGGAAATTTTGATTGGCCAATGTATATGGGCGTGGCAGGGTAGTGCAGTGCAGGGCTTATTTTGCACCTGAAATCTTTGAAGGACATCTCTTGCTTAACCACTGGGCTGATTTCAATGAAACTTTACCAGGATGTTCCTTGGGTGATCCCTTTCAAAAATTGTTCGCACAATTGTGATTGGTCCATTAATATGTGTGTGGCAGGGTAGGGCTTATTTTGAGCCTGTTATCTTTGAACAACATCTCCTCCTGAACCACTGGGCTGATTTCAACGAAACTTTACCAGAAAGTTCCTTGCCTGTCCCTTTTCAAAAATAGTTTCCAAAATTTTGATTGGCCCATAAATATTGGGGTGGCAGGACAGGGCTTATTTTGAGCCCAAAATCTCTGAACGACATCTCCTCCTGAACCACTGGGCCGATTTCAATGAAACTTTACCAGAATGTTCCTTTGACCCTCTTCAAAATTTGTTTGCAAAATTGTGATTGGCCAATAAATATGGGCGTGGCAGAGTGGGGCTTATTTTGAGTCTTCCTGGTAATGAATGGGTGGGCAGTGTCTATTCTTGGGATTACATATCCTCTTCAACAATTGGGCAAATGTGAATGAAACTTTGTCAGAAAGTTACTTGGATCAATTCCACTGGACAAATAAAATTCAGGTGAACGATTTAGGGCCATTCTGGCCCTCTTGTTAGGGCATTTGTGTTTCATAAACAAATCTTTTTAAACGCCCGTCGAAGACGGGACGTATTATGGGATCACCCGTGGCGTCCGGCGTACGGCGTCCGGGCGTCCGGCGGCATCCACTTCTTTGTCCGGAGCATAACTCTGTCACTTGAAGTCCGATGGACTTCAAACTTGGCAATTGTATTCTTCTCATCATTGCGGAGTGCAGTGAACAAAAACCATAACTCTACCTGGCCTATTTTTTGAGTTATTGCCCTTTGTTGTTTTTCATACTAGAATCTTGTCCGGAGTATATCTCTAAAAATAAAATAGCTAGAATCATGAAACTTCATGGGTATATAGATCTCACCAAGGGGGAGTGCAGTGCACAAGAACCATAACTCTATCTGGCCTATTTTTTTAGTTATTGCCCTTTGTTGTTTTTCAGACTTGAATCTTGTCCGGAATGTATCTCTTAAAGTATAATAGCTAGGATCATGAACCTTCATGGGTGTATAGATCTCACCAAGTGGGAGTGCAGTGCACAAGAACCATAACTCTACCTGGCCTATTTTTTTAGTTATTGCCCTTTGTTGTTTTTCAGACTTGAATCTTGTCCGGAGTATATCTCTTAAAGTATAATAGCTAGGATCATGAAACTTCATGGGTGTATAGATCTCACCAAGGGGGAGTTCAGTGCACAAGAACCATAACTCTACCTGGCCTATTTTTTGAATTATTGCCCATTGTTGTTTTCATACTAGAATCTTGTCCGGAGTATATCTCAATAAGTATAATAGCTAGGATCATGAAACTTCATGGGTGTATAGATCTAACCAAGGGGGAGTGCAGTGCACAAGAACCATAACTCTACCTGGCCTATTTTTTGAGTTATTGCCCTTTGTTGTTTTTCATACTTGGATCTTGTCCGGAGTATATCTCTCAAAGTATAATAGCTAGGATCATGGAACTGCATGGGTGTATAGATCTCACCAAGGGGGAATGCAGTGCACAAGAACCATAACTCTACCTGGCCTATTTTCTGAGTTATTGCCCATTATTGTTTTTATACTAGAATCTTGTTCAGAGTATATCTCTATAAGTATAATAGCTAGGATCATGAAACTTCATGGGTGTGTAGATCTCACCAAGGGGGAGTGCAGTGCACAAGAACCATAACTCTATCTGGCCTATTTTTTTTAGTTATTTCCCTTTGTTGTTTTTCAGACTTGAATCTTGTCTGGAGTATATCTGTAAAAGTATAATAGCTAGGATCATGAAACTTCATGGGTGTATAGATCTCATCAAGGGGGAGTGCAGTGTACAAGAACCATAATTCTACCTGGCCTATGTTTTTGAGTTATTGCCCATTGTTGTTTTTCATACTAGAATCTTGTCCGGAGTTTATCTCTAAAAGTATAATAGCTAGGATCATGAAACTTCATGGGTGCAAAAAATATTCTTTCAAAATAACCTCAGTTCTATTCAAACCCCCAGTTAATACTAAGCAGTGTGAGGGGCGTATCTTGTGACAATTTGGCACCTTGTTTTTCTTGTTTTTCAGAGGGTAACCAGCAACAACGATATTGTCAATTGGATTCAGGTAAGATTGCTTTCGAACATAAAATCCCACCAGGACACCCCCCCCCCCCCCCCACTGGGAAAAAAAACCCTTTAGGACAAAACCCAAACAGGACAAAAACCCTGTTTTTGGTTTATGGTTTTAGTGTTACAAGTAAAATGTTAAGAAAGAAAGCTTTTTTTTTATTCCTATGCATATACATATACCTTTGCATAATACTGTAAGTTCTTTGCCACACAACATCATTTTGAAGAGTGTTGCAAGGGATAATAAAAATGCACCTTATAAATTTAAGGTTTAAAATGTAGCAAAAGACAATCTGTCCTTATACTGCTTTGTTTGTTTGAATGAGTTTTTATGCCAATTTAGGGCTGTCACAGTGCAGTTGGTAGCGCAACAGGCTGTCAATCTAGAGGTCCCGGGTTATATCCTCGAAAGGCGGCACTCATTCTTTCCGACTATTTGTCTCTCACAAATAGGTTTATAATTGTAGACCTATGTGAGATGGCAGCTAGAGACTTAGTCTTACCACTAGGAAAGGATGTGATGGTTGTACTGGTGAAAGAAATACCAGGAATCCATTGTTAGGTGCTCCAGCTGCCGAGATATTACTAAAAATTGTTGAAAGTGACCTTTAGCTCCATTCAATCAATCAATCAATAAGCCAATTTAGATAACCTTTCAGTCATATTGAAGTGTCAAAAGCAACTCACAATGGATTCATCGTTATCCTTGCATTAGTACTTCCATTACAACCTTTTCTAGCCTTTAGCTGCCATCCCACATAGAACTATGATTATCAACCCATTGGTTGGAGATAAAAAGTCAGAAATGATAATAACCACCATTTGGGATAGACCCTATGACCCTAGGATTGGCAATCAGTGCACTATCAACTTGCTAAAACATTGACTCAGAAATGTACCAATTGGTTATATGGATGGAAATAGGAAAAAATACAATAAGCAGGTTCTTTTATAAAATGTCTGCAATAAATCACATTTTCAACCACTTTTCAATTTATTGCCTTGGTTTATTTGATTGATTAACCCTTGACATGCTGAATAAAAAAATCTGCAAAATTGCAACAAAATGGAAGTGCTCAAGGCACTGGATGCATTAATTATGAGTAGGTAATCATTTTGAAAATATTTTTTTTTCAGCTTTTAAGGATTCAAAAAAGGAAAAACAGGTGGAATAGACAAAGATCAGACTGCTTATATGTGCAGGCTGATGTTTGTCTATAGCTCCTGCCAAGGCAGGAATATTCTGGGTTCAGCATGACAAGGGTTAAAAGACTATACATAGGAAAGTTAACAGTCAAGATTTCAATGTCTATCTTGGACAGTTAGAAAACCAACTGTAAAAGTTTGTAACAGGAATTTGTAAATGTTTCAACAAAGTAAAGAAGGAAGGGTGAGTCAAATTCATAGGAATAAATAGTATTATTCAATGCAATTTAATGAAATTATAAATGACATAAATTTTTTATCCCTCGCGTCCATCCATCCATCCGTCCGTCCGACATTCGTTTCCACGCTATTTCTTGAAAACTATTGACCGGATTTCAATTAAACTTGGAACACAGCTTCCCTACAAAGAGGACATGCCCATATCGTTGGGGTTACCCGGTTTGACCGCTGAATTAAGAGTGACTACCCCTGACTGTTTAAGCCATATACATACAGAGTGATATTCGTTTCCGCGCTATTTCTTGAAAAACTATAGACTGGATTTCAATGAAACTTGGCACACAGCTTCACTACACTGAGGACATGTGCATATCGTTGGGGTTACATGGTTCGACCATTGAATTTAGAGTTACTACCCCTGACTGTTTAAGCCATATACATACATAGGGATATTCGTTTCCGCGCTATTTCTTGAAAACTGTAGACCAGATTTTATTGAAACTTGGCGCACAGCTTCACTACAAAGAGGACATGTGCATATCGTCAGGGTTACCCGGTTCAATCGCCGAATTTAGAGTTACTGCCCCTGACTGTTTAAGCCATATACATTAACTCCATTGACAATGAAAATATGTTCGGCGGGGGATATCAATTCAAAGAATTTGCTTGTTTTTATTAATTGTATGAAAACATTATCAAACTTATATAGATTACTTAATATATCAATATAAAAAAGTGGTGGTGTTTTGTCCTGATTGGGTTTTGTCTGTACCCCTTTAGGAATAGATTATATTAAGAAAAGTTATTTGTTTCAGGGTTAGATTGGTTTGTCTTTCAATTAGGGGAACAACACAAGCTTTATTTTTACAACTGGCTGGGCCACTAGTACAATTAAAACCAATGTTGTTTGCAAAACGAAAGTTCTATCAAACTTGCATGAAAAACAAACAATTTCTCCATTTCTTTAAAACAAAAAAAATAATAGGTTAAGGTTTATTTCTCTTTGAGCATGGAATTTGATGATTTCATAATTTTCTGGGAATGTTATGATTTATGGGTGTAATTGGCTTAACAGAGCTACATATAGAGTGGGTATTCTGGATTTTAGATCAAATTCTTTCTATAATAATAGCACAAATTCTATGTCGCTGGTACTCATTCAAGTAAGTACCCACATCATAGGAATACAATGAGAATTAAAGATTTAAGACTTGCTTAATCCCCTCTTATCTGCGCCTCTGAACTTCCATCAATTTCTTTACCTTTAACTAGGGAATAACTCTATTACATAATAAAAGATTATAGCCTAAAAGGTATAGTCTACACCTAAAGTAGCGACTCCCAAAATTTAAGAATGGCCCCCTAACACTCCAATTATAAGAAAACTGTTTATGGAACTGGGATAAAGCATGGTGAGGGGAATTAGTACGCTTTGCAATAGATTTAATTTTGCAAGTAAGGAGTCATATGGATCATATGAGATTATTTCAACAAAGAAATGCACACGGTAGGTTATTTTTCATCCCTTTTTTGTCAGAACTGGTTGATATTTTCACTACAAAAGTTGTTTAAAAAAAAAAAAAAATTTGGTTTCATCTAGTAGTATTTTAACAAAAACGATCTTTTTTTGTTTGGGAGGGGGGATCATTTGATAATATTTCAACAAAGAAATGCATATGGCATATCTCATATCAACCCTTGTCATAACTATTGATCTTTTCCAGTGGTTCTGAAATAAGCTGCCTGAGTTGTCTGACTCGTCCATTAAGCTGCACTGACAAGCAGATTTTCATGGCTAGGTTGTTCGTAGACAAATAAAAATATCTTTAGAGTAAAATATTTTCTTATAAAGTTAGCCACTTTCTGATATTCCATGTAATCCCATGTCAACAGCAAGTCTATTTCTAGGATACTTTTATTTTTTTTAAAGCAACATCAACTTTGTTTTCAATATTTTGCAGGCTCTTCAAAATTCACTGGACAAGTAGATTTTAGATACAGATAAGCCAGTTTGTGATTGTTACTTGTCCATGGACAAGCAGACTTTTAAAATATTTCAGAACCACTGTTTTCACTGCAAAAGTTGTTGAAGTAAACATCTGCTTGTATGTAGTAAGAAAGAAATCAACAAGCAATTTCTTCTTTTCCCCATAATTCTCTCTATCAAAATAAAGTGGACTCATTCCTTTGAGCTTGGACTCCTTGATTTCGTAAGTTAGTTAAGTTGTTTGAAGTCCCTCCATTCAGGTCAGTGGAGTCATACTGGCCCTTAACCTCCTCTAGTTCAGTATCACTACTATAAAGAAGTTTAGGAACAGCAGAAAGGCTCTTTCTTGCTATCATTAAATGCTGCTGGTCGTGGTTTGATACTGATATCATCTTCTCTATTTGTCTGTCCGTCCTTACATCTTATCTATTTTTAGCTCCACTGGCCAAAGGCCTTTGGGGCTATTGTCATGACGTTGTGTCCGTCGTGAGTCCGTGCATCCATCAGTCCGTCCATCCGTGTGTCAGGTCATCAATTTTTTCTTTAAAAATCTTCTCCTCAGAAACTACTGGATGAATTTCAACCAAACTTCACAGGAATGATCCTTTGGTGACCCTCTTTCAAAGTTGTTTAAGAAATTTTGATCCAATGAAAAACATGGATAAAATGGGCGTGGCTAATTTCCAAATATGGTAAAAAGTGAGTTTTCTCAGAGTCTAATCGATGGATACCAATTCAATTTTACTGAAATGATCCTAGGGTGACCCTTTATCAGTCTACCAAAAATAATTGTGATCTGATGAAAAATATGTATTTTATGGGCGGAGGTCATTTCTCTATATGTTATATAGTGGAAACTTTGAAAATCATTTTCTAATGTATCTGATGGATATCAATCAAATTTCACTGAAATGATCCTTGAGTGACCCTTTATCTGTCCTCATAATATTATTGTGATCGGATGAAAAATATGGATTTTTTGGGCGGAGGTCATTTCTCTATATGTTATATAGTGGAAATTTTGAAAATCATTTTCTCAGAATGTATTCGATGGATATTAACAAAATTTCACTGGAATTATCCTTTGAGTGACCCTTTAACAGTCTACAAAAAAAATTGTGATTGGGTGTAAAATATGTATTTTATGGGTGGAGGTCATTTCATTATATGTTATATAGTGGAAATTTTGAAAATCTTTTTCTCAGTATATAACGGATGGATATCAATCAAACATTATTGGTATGATCCTTGGGTGACCCATTATCATGCAGCCAGATATTATTGTGATTGGATGAAAAATATGTCTTTTATGAGCAGAGGTCATTTCATTATATGTTATATAGTGTAAATTTTGAAAATCATTTTCAACATCAGTGGAACTCAAAATATCTAAAATCTAGCCAAAACTTTTATTTTCTATTACAAGAATTCAAGCCTGTGGAGCGACTCAAGCCATTCATGGCTTTCTAGTTTGTTGAACCCCTCCTACAATGAAGGACATCTTTGCATAAAACTTTCAAAAATGTCATCATCATGTGACCATATGCAATTTGTCGCATGATACTATTTTACATCACAGAAAAAGGGGGGCTCCATGTTAAATTTGTGCTGTTGCGACACATATTTTATTTTGTTATATTATATTTCAGAAAGTAGAAGATGCCTCAAATAGGGCCGCAGAACAAGTGTTTGGTACACAGTACACCAGTGGAAGATCGAAAGGGAAAGCTGTTGCCAAGGCAACAAGAGAATATATGCAGGATGATGAACAAGCATACAGTGAAGGTTTGTTATTTTTAGCTTATCAATAGCGGCAAAGCCACAAATATAAATCTGTGGTTCACAAAATTAAGGATTAATTGATCTTGCATGAAAAATAGTTATCAGTATCTTTCTGCAAAAATTAGAGAAATGTGAAAAAATTTTAGGATTAATTTGATCATAGCCATTCTACACATGATTACAATTCAACATAATGACGTCATTGATTCATCAGTATACTTGGCCCAAAATAGATGACATTAAGGTAGTGGACCCATAATAGTTCCACAATGTTTTGGAGGTATTAAACTTCAACAGTGTTTACTGAGGTTTCCTAATGATTTTCATTAGTGTAAGTTTGATTGTAGATTAACATATATTCCCAATACTGCCATAAACACTTTGTTGTAGAGATAATTGCAATAAGTACCTACAACATTGAGTATTTAAGAAACGTGGAATTAAGACCCTCTGTCTTAAAGTTAAGTTTAAAAAAGTTTTAAATTTATATTACGTAGTTTTCTTGATTTTTATAGTGAAGAAAAGTTAGCCCATTTTGATTCAGTCCCTGGATTTAAGTCCCTGTGAATGGTAATGGAAAAAAAAAGTGGATAAAAAAACTAAATTGATTTTACAAGAATTTTCTCCTTTTCTCACATTATTTTCCACTGTATAGGAAGCTCTCTCTTCAAATTGCATCAATTTTTTCTGCAACCTGTTTCAATTTGAACCATTCTGAAATTTATGAAAATGAACATTTAAACCTTTAAATTCTTCTGAAGCTCAATAGCTTCTAAGTAAGTTGGTGGAATGCAGACCCATCTTGAGCTGGATATCGACTTTAATTAAGATGAGGATGATTGGCAGTGATAAAAAATGGGGTTGGATGTGAAGAGAAAAAGTTTTGAGAAAGAAAGAAATTGATTTAACAAGCAATTTCTCCCTTTCACACAATATTTTTTTTCAAGTACATGCATAATCCACTTTTCAATGTTGTCTGTAACCCCTTCAAATTTGGACCAGTCTAAAATTTACAATAATGGGAATTGATTAAATATCAAGTTTTTCTGACAGCTCAAGAGCTTCTAAGTCAGTGGATGGAAGAGAAAGTCCACCTGCAGAACCATCTTGAGCCGGATATCGACTGTAATTATGATGACGATGATTGGCAACGATACGAGATCGAGTCTGATGTTAAAAAACAGTGGGATAAGATGCTGGCTAACAATTATGACGAATACAGACTTTCACTTACAGAAGATCCAAGGGAGAAATATGGAGGTAATGAAACAAAAAGCATAAAATCCTTCATATTTTTATGCCCCCGTATCGAGAGATCGGGGGCATATTGTTTTACTCATGTTCGTCTGTCTGTCCGTCTGTCTGTCTGTCTGAAAACTTAACCCGAAAACTTAACCTTGCCAATATCTTCAAGCCTATTCAAGATACAAAGCTAATATTTGGCATGATGATAGATCTCAATGATCCGCATGGGCTGGTACCAAGTCAAGGTCATGTGACAAGGTCAAGGTCATCTGTCAAGGTCAAACTTTGAAAAAAAAAATGCTGTTACGGGGGCATTTGTGTTTCACAAACACATCTTGTTTCAGATCATGTCTTTTTATATGCAGTCATAAGTGGTAGTATATTGGTACCATCTTCTCCATCTGTCTATTTTCCAATATTTATATGTCCAATTCTTGTTTGCACAACTCCAACCGCAATTATGGGTAGATTTGCATGAAGTTTTCACAGAATTTTCCTCATTATATTGTCAAATTTCTACCAAAACCTCATAATTACAGCTTTAAATAAGCTGTAGGTACGAGATTTTAGCAGAACACTGATAATATGACCATTTGATTTTCATTTGGATTTTGTGATACTATGCTGCCTCATTGAAAAGAGGGTCTCTTTGTAAAATTCCTTGCACTCTGGTGAATTTTTTTGTTACAACAGCACTCTTGTTTACCATGTGTATTTACAAAATTTGACACTTTTAGAAAAGTGAAGGGATGTAATTTGTAAAGTAAAAATATTGCCATGCTCCAATATCTTAGAGCTCCAGTCTAGATTTTGTGGTACAGATAAAGATGTGCCTGTGCCTGACATTAACAACAATTTCAAATGTGAGCAATGTAAATATTCTGGCCAGCAAGTGTGATGGCACAGTCTGGCCAGAGTCTTCAACTTGAAACTTGGCACAAATCGATGGCTCAGTGCAAAACAGTTGTAACTCCCTATATGTTTATAGGGAGTCACATCTGTTTCACGCTTAGCCAGTGACTTGTTGACTTTCAAAAGAACAGCATTTACAGTCAAGGGGGTAACTCAAAATGAATTTTGTGCAGAATATGCCCATTTTTATGCCCTTGGAAAGACAGGACATATTATTTGATCACCTGTGGCATCTGCGTGTCAGGGTGTCTGACGTCCGGGTGGCATCCACTTCTTTGTCCAGAGCATAATTCTTGTCACCTTTTGTCTAATTGACTTGATACTTGGCAGTTATGTTCTTCTCATGATAACAAAGTGCAATGAACCATAATTCTACCTAGCTTATTTTTTTATTATGTTGTTTTTCTTACTTGGAGATCCAGCAGAGTAATGGGCGTATCTTTGACAATTTGCCACCTTGTTCTTCTTAAATGTTTTGTCCACTATCCAGCACCCAACACCTGAGCATGGCACTTACGGGCAGTGCTCTTGTTGAAATTTTAGACTGGTTCAAATTGAAAAGCTAGCACAAGCCCTCTATATTCTCATGAATAGTCACAAGATCAATTGCATTACATTTTAACATAGTCTGTCTGTCTGCTCAAAACTTATTTTATAAAACTTAAAATTACTAATTACTTAAAGGACAAAAAGGTTGATAACAGAGCTCATAATTGGCCATGGAAGTTCTTTTCATAATTACACATCATTGAATGTCAAGGTCAAGGCCATCTGATTAGGTCAATGATCCATTATCAAGGTCAAACTGAATAAGAAGTGGTATTTTGGGAGCATTAGTGTTTTACAAACACATCTTGTTCATTACCAGATCTGTATAATTTCAATGAGGAGGATGCTGTGGACAGTGTCATGAAGAATATGCTGAATAAACAGGTCGTAAAAAAGGAGTTTAAAAAGGATCTGGGGCTGGATAAATGGGGTCAACAGGTGGACCCAAAACAGAAAATGGAACTCAGGAGACAGCAGGTAAAGTTTGATATATTCAGGGTTCAGGGGATATTACTAATAAACAGACCAAATGACCATAGCTCCGCAACTTTGGGTGAGTGATCAAAGGTTGATTTTGTGTATACAGGTATAGACAAAATTGACCTTTGAGATTTCCGTTACAGTCAATTGACTTTAGACAGGTTTATGGCCCTTTGATGAAATTGTCAGTTGTTCTAGTATATTTTGTCTTTGAATTTAATATAATAATGAGAAATCTGATTAGCTGAGATTTGCATCTTGTCGAATCATAGCCTTAGTTAAGGTTTGAAATAATGAATAATATTAAGCATAGCATTTTGTTACAGTGTAATATTTATTCAACTAGTTTTGAATAAACAACAAAATCTTTATTTCCTCGATTTACAGAACTGTAAAAATTGATTGTAAATGGCACTTCTGTATTTTTATGCCCCCGATAGGGAGGCATCATAAATTTGACTTGTCCGTCCGTCCGTCTGTCCGTCCGTCTGTCTGTCCGTCCGTCCGTCCGTCTGTCCGTCCGTCCGTCATTCCGTCCAAAAACTTTAACATTGGCCATAACTTCTAAATCAAAGTGGTGTCGGGGGCATTGTCATCTTACAGTGACAGCTCTTGTTTTTGGTTGTAGTTAATAAGTTTTATTCAATATGAAGGTTAAAGAGAATAGAGAGAAGAGAGAACAGGAGTTACGAAGAAAGAGAGAAGAAGACCAGAGGAAGAAAGAGACAGTTCATCGAGCCAAACAGATGGTCCTACAGGAGGAACGGAATAAAGAAATGCAGACAAGGAAAGAGGAAATGGCTATCAGGAAAGAAATGGCAAAAATAAGGAAAGAAATGCAAGAAGATAGAAAGAAAGTGGAAGAGAAAAGAGCAATGTAATTATAATGAAAAACCTTTATTCCAAGTTGGTATTTAGTCAATGTAATTTTGAGAAAAGCGTCTTTATAATCAGTAATAAATGACATTCCAAACATGTCAATGTGATATGTGGGGGATGAGACCCCCCCCCATTTCCAACCTTTATTATACCCCCCACCTACGAAGTAGAGGGGGGTATATTGGTTTCACCATGTCTGTCTGTCTGTCCGTCCGTCCGTCCATCCGTCCGTCCGTAGACCTTTTCGTTTCCGGACTCTAACTCAAGAACCAAATGACCTACAATCATGAAACTTTATACAAATGTTCCTTATGACCCAAGGAAGTGCCCTATTGTTTTGGGGTCATGTAGGTCAAAGGTCAAGGTCACAGTCAGCCTTTGTTCAATTTTCGTTTCCGGACTCTAACTCAAGAACCAAGTGGCCTACAATCATGAAACTTTATACAAATGTTCCTTATGACCCAAGAAAGTGCCCTATTGTTTTTGGGTAACATAGGTCAAAGGTCAAGGTCACAGAAAATTTTTGTTCAATTTTTGTTTCCGGACTCTAACTCGAGAACCAAGTGACCTACAAGCATGAAACTTTATGCAAATGTTGCTTATGATCCAAGGAAGTGCCCTATTGTTTTTTGGTCACATAGGTCAAAGTTCAAGGTCACAGTCAATTTTTGTTCAATTTTCATTTCCGGACTCAAAAACCAAGCGACCTAGAATCATGAAACTTCATGCAAATGCTTCATATGACCTCAATATTAGTTACAAACACATCATGCACTAATAGCACTTGCATTCTGACAAAGCCCTTGTGGGGGGTATTAGTCTGCTTTGCGACAGTTCTAGTTATTACAAAAGAAACAGATCAACAGGCATAAGAAAAGCTCAGGTGTGTTACACAACACCTCTGTAGGGAGCTAAAGGAAAGTTTAGGGAAGCAAAACAAGGAGTTGTATGGTAATAGGTTGAAAAATGTCAGTAAAATACAAATCAAAGTGTTTAGAAAAACTACATCAATGAACAAGTTGTGTATGAAGAATAAATAATTTTGATTCTCGTTTCCCAGAAAGAAACAGAGAAAGGAGGAAGCAATGTTTGCAGCCAAAGTGAAAGTAGCGTGGGAGACACAAGAGGAGGATCTAAAGACTATAGAGGATCAGAGAAGAGAGGAGGAGAAGCATAGAATGTTGGTACAGAGACTACAGGAGTTGGAGAAACAAGAAGTGGCGAATAATCTAAAGGTAAAGTAGTATTGATTGATTGTTATCTTTCATCTGATCATTTCAAATATTTTGCTTTTATGCTCCCCGGGGGAGCATGTAGTCAAAACTTTGTGCGCGGGTCTGTCCATCAGTCCGTCTGTCCCACGTTATATCTCAGGAACCCCTTGGCCTAATTGGATGAAACTCCATATATAATCTTCCTAAGAAATTTCCAAGACTCTGTTTCAGAATTTTCTCAATTCAAGGCTGCATCATGGAAAATGGGCCTTATTGTAAACATTAGTTCTTTTGCCAATTTCTCGTAGTCTAGTAGTCAGTTTTTATGAAATTGCATATTTGAGTAGCAAATCAGATCCTCTTGACCGTAAACTGTGGAAAATTTATTTCTTAAAAAAAAACTTGTCACAGAAATAGGGGCCTTAATGTTATTAGCTTTATGTTGTCCTGCAAAAAGTTATTGGTTATAAGTAAGGCTCTTGGTCAAATACAATGTCAAATTTTCAAGGTCAATGATTTCTATGATAAAAATTGGCCAGTTATTTTTGACTGTTGATTTAAAGCATACTTAATTATCAAGCACTTATTTTGGGAGCATAACCCATCACTGACGGCTCTTGTTCTGTTTGCTGTTAAAACTTTTCTATTGTGAAGTGTAGTCATAAGAGGTGGAGGCACAGAAAGTATGTAGTAGTAATGCTTTGAGAGATACTGGTGCCAGGAATGTATGGTTAGATGCTCCATTTACCACAATATTACTCATTTACTGCTACAGGGCAGGTAACCCCGTTAGGAAATAGAAACCTTTACACTTTTGACTTGTTTATTGAAAAGGGACGTGAATACAACAATTTCTTGGAACATAATATAATGTCCTTGTAAGATATATTATCCTGTGCGTGATATTTTGAACAATTTCAAATATGCACAAAGCAAAGACTCTGACCAGCCTGTGCATCCGCACAGTCTGACCAGTCTTCACTATGTGCTTACTAGATAAAAAAGGTCTCAAAGTGTCGGTTAAACATCAGGTAATTTTATATCAACAGTTTGTGGCTGTCTATGCCTTTCAATAATTTCACCTCACATACATTTCAAATTGTTGTAAATATCATGCACTTGCACATATATCCTTCTGTTCTGCTACAAATCAGTTTAGAAGTTTGCAACAGGGTCCAACATTTTGTAGCTATAGACTTGGGGCTTATGGTTGTAAAGGAAGGATGTATACTTTTTATGTTACAGATTGTTCAGGCCTGTAGCTTTTCTCCATCAGTAGTAACATATACACACAATATTTTTTTCTTTTTTTGGAGGGGGGAGACTTTTTTGCAAAGAAAAGAAAATTACTGGAAGTTAAGTTCAAATCTTGCTTCATGCTATGTGATGATTACAGATATTACATCGGCATTTCTCTGCCTGGTACAATGTGGTATTAGAAAGACGACTCAAGATTGGTAAAGCCCATGCCATGTATGACTGGAAGCTGCTGCTGAGAGCCTGGAATGCATGGAGAGGTTATGTGAGAAAACAGAGACTGGACAGAGAGCAGCATAAATATCAGCAAGATGTCATACATACACAAAGGTAAATCAATTTATAGCTACAAAAAGAAGGTGTTCAGCTTGGCTTTTTTAAACAAAAAGTCCATTAATTGTCCTATAGGCAAAGGAGTTGTCAGCATGACAAACTTTAATATCAAGGGAGTTAACTATAAAAGGTACCAGTCTTAACCTTTATCATGCTGAATGAATTTTGGCTAAAATTTTTCATCAAAATCAAAGGGCAAAAAGCACTGCAATTACAAACTGTAGATCATTTTTTATTTGTAAAACTAAATCTATTGACAATTCTGGTTTGAAAGTGAGAAACGGGTGGTGTAGACTAACATCAGTCTGCACATATGTGCAGGCTGATGTTGGTCTATAGCTCCTGTTGAAGCAGGAATATTCCGGGTTCAGCATGAAAAGGGTTAAGAATTATGCCATTTTTTCAACATAGATTTTTTCACTGTAAAGTACTTGCAGCTGATCATGGCATCAACTTATGGTGCATATGTTTTGGATTTTCAATGAAAAAAATACTACAAGAAGACGTATGTTTTGTATACCCATAAGAATTTTCTCATTGAAAGACCGTTTGGTGTATTGTTGAGAAATAAGAATGTTAGACTTTTGTTATCCTTTATTGAGACCTCTGCTACATGTCTTTTCTAGGAAGTTATTTCATTTCAATTTGTAATAATATGATAAGAAATGGTTTGTGTCTTTTTATATGGCCACTTGTAATGAAGTTATGCAAGTACTACCAGACAGCTTAACTACAAAATACATTAACTGTATACAATTAACCTATATGATGAAGTATTTTATTAAGAGATTATTCCAACTTCATTATATTTAGGTGAGGAAAAGACAATTTTGGCTAATTGTTTGGACTTTGATGATTTTTTTTCAGAAAATGGACTTTGATGATTTTTTTTCAGAAAATGTCATTTGGACTATGTTCAACTTAGGATTTCAAAAAAGGGGCTTTTTCTTGACTAAGATTTGCCTTCATCTCCGCTTTCTTTCTCTTATTTTAAACAGTAGCAGTTCAAAATAAGTATCTGAAGAAAAAAAGTTCTATTGACCTTCAACAAATTGTATGGTATTTCAGAAATCAGCAGACAGCAGAGAAACATTATAGACTAATGACCTTGAGGAAGTATTTTGTAGCCTGGCAAGTCTGGGTTCGCAGTGAGCAAGATCGGCGTGAACTAGAGAAAGCCCAGGCTACTACCAGAAACAAGATGGCCTCCCTTCTTGAGGCAGCTGCTAGTGGTAAACTAAGGAACCAGTCCGAGTCCCAACCTTCAACTGATAGGTCCACTCAAAGGTCAAGGTCAAACACTTCAAGGTCAAATGTGTCCTCTGCCAGAGAAAAGAACATCAGCTCAAGTGATAAGATTGTAAGTTTTGGAATTCCTTAACAATAATAATTTTGTATTCATACAGATAAGTGCAAAAATACTGTAATTACTTCTATGTATATAGGCACTTACAATACTTTTGCATTGATATCATGATTTAGTATTGATTCTAGTAATTTACAAGATTGTAGGTCAACAAAATAAATTGTAGACTGATTCAAATTCAAAAGATGTTTCAGACTACAGTTATATGGGAAAGGGTTATATTACAGAAAATTGGTTGATTTATTGGATTGGGATTTCTTTTTTGTTCTGTTTGATAGATATAGGAATTGTAATGGGATTTCCATAGACACTAGGTGATCCTTGCTGGGTCTGGATAAGAAAAGTGAGTCAACCTGTCCATATCAGGGTGAGATCATCTCATTTCCCAAGAAACTCATTTTAGGCTTCTCTTTCTCTTGTAAGTTTCACAATATATTCAAATTTTTGTCAGACAGTATAGACTAAGATCAGTCTGCACAGATGTGGAGTCTGATCTCAGCCTCCTCTGCCTACTTTATACTTGATGATTGTGGGTAAAACTTGAGCCAGGCCATTTGAAATGTTCTATAAATTGGTAATTTATTTGAAATAAACTTCAAATTCCGCATGACAAGAGTTATAATTCATGATGATTGCCCTGGCAGGGTGGAGCTTAAGCAACAGGTCATTGCACATAAGGTTGAGGTAAATCAGCTATAATTTACAACTACTTGCTTCTATAAATAGTCGACATAGATAAGTTGAGACCTTAAATCAAGGTTGGTTACCAAACCCTCATAACTTCAGCTTTTCAAAGCTGAAGTTACGAGACTTTGGTAACCAAACAATGAAATGTGTTCACATTTTCTGAGCATGTAAATCCTTTTGGTTTTTGGGTACAGTTATTTGCATGGGTTAACAATAATTGTCGACACACTTTTGAAAGAACCCAAAATATTGAAAAGTAAACTGGCCAAATTACATCACGGCTAAGCCATACCCTGCCAGTTCAGTAATTGTACAGAATAACAAAGTCATTTTGTAAACTTTGATTCCTTTCACAGGATGCCTTATTTGAGCAAACTAGGAAGATTCCAAATGTGATGGACTCCCTCTCAACAGACCGTGGCAACATGACCACGCCCTCAGATAATCCAACCAATCACACCAATTCAAGAATACCCAATGAGCCGTGGCAAGTCACACGTAAACATTTAAACCTGACCCCAGAAGAAATGGCCAATATGATGGCTGGGGAACCATCTTGTTCACCAGAGGAAATGAATGCTAAAATTTTAAAGGTAGGCTATATTGATCTTAAGTTGAACTTTGAGCATGATCTTATATTTACCCTATTCCTTTAAATAACACTTTTCAACATCCCTCAACCACTTATATACCATTGCAGATAAACATGATACACACTTAGTGTATTGTATGAAAAAATATCTACCTTAGTTGTTGGAATTGATAATTGTCTTGGCAGGGCCTCGGCAATTATCAATTCCGCCAACCCCATTAGATATTTTTTTCATACAAAACACTAAGCATGTATTATATATATTATATAACATATTATATATATATATACCAGGCTGCATGTGCAGGTTGATCTTTGTCTATACCTCAAGCCAAAGCAGGAAAATTCTAGAACCAGCATGACGAGTGTGAATTATTGAATTTGCCTATGCTTTACGGTGAATAACAGATAGTTCTCTGTTGGTTACAGAAATATACATGTAATTGCACTGATATCAATATGGTACTATGTAAGATATTCACTTGAAACTTTGAATATGTGGTCACAGGGAAAAGAGCAACCTATACTATCATGTGGGATTATTGTAAGCACTCAACAGCCAAGCATAGCCACCTCAATGGCAGTACTCAGGTTAATGTACTTTTCTTAATCATGTATAGATCTGAATTCAAACGAAAAGCAATAGTCAACCCTCTGACATGATAATTATCATTTCCATCTCAGAAATATGGCAGACAACCCTGGCACAAACAGGAAGTTAGCACATATGAGCACCGTCATGCAACCCAGAAAAAGATCCTGGAGGAGCAGAAGCGGCAGATTCGAGAACAACAGCGAATGATTGAGGAGCTTCAATTCAAGAGTACACATATGGAGTTACAGAAACAACTTGTAGAACAGAAACTGACTTTACAGAATATAGCTGAACAAATTGAACAGAAAGCAGATAATCAACAGAATACTGAATCTGGTACTTTATACTTAAAGGTTCAGGGGTGTGAAAATATGAATTTTCTCCACTTTTCCACGGACAAGTTAATGTCGATTTCTCACTTATCCAGGATCAAAATGAACTTGTGCAGTAAATATTGAGAAAACATTGTTTTTAATGAAGAAAGTGCTGCAAGTCAGCATTTCCTTCATTAAAGGCATTGTTTTCTACCCTTTGAAACAAATTAGAAAGACTTTTGTCCAAGATTTACTCTGGTATTCACTTGTCCACAGACAAGTAGCCTAGAAAAATGTACATTCCCACAAGTGCTGAAGCTCGTGTCGGACAAGTTAGGCATGGGAATTCCACACCCCTTATCTTATTATCTGATCCATTATAAGGAAAAGCTTTTAGAACAAGAACCCATTGATGGTAAAAAAAACTCACCAGAGAAACTTTCTAAAAGTTGGTTGTACTGGGGCAGGGTCAGAATATGACCAAATAGGTTTTATCCCACAATCTCTTAAAAAGATATGTCACATGCATAGTTTCAAACCTGTAAAACTTGCAGTTTTTAAAGAAGATTTAAAAAAATAAATCTATCAATATGGTAATAAGTAAACAATATTAAAAAAGCTAACAGTTTGAAAAAGGAAATTTTTGACTCCATCTATGTCTTCTTTACAAGTCGATTTTCCGTCTTATTTAAGACACCTACATCACTTTTCTAGATATTTATTGAATACTATATTCTTCACTAGACATTTGAATATTAGCTTAAAGCTTTTCATGCCCCCATATCGAGAGATTGGGGGCATATTGTTTTACTCAGTTCCGTCTGTCCGTCCGTCTGTCTGTCCGTCCATCTGTCCAAAAACTTAACCCGAAAACTTAACCTTTGCCTTTTCTCCAAAAGTATTTGACATACAAAGCTGTACACCAAAGTCAAGGTCATGTGACAAGGTCAAGGTCATGTGACAAGGTCAAGGTCAAAATTAAAAAGAAAATGCTGTTACGAGGGCATTCGTGTTTCACAAACACATCTTGTTTTACACCTAGTTTGGTCATTTCAGATCAAAACAAAGAGAAAACTGTAAAACCTTCAGTTAGAAATAAATTAAGTGGATCTAAAAAGACCCCTAGTGTTGCTAAACAGATAGAGAGAACAAAGAGTAACCCTGATGTAACCAATAGAAACAATAACCATGGCAACCTGGAGACTTCTAGGTCAACTCTTTCTTCTGCAAGGTAAGATTCATATCACAGCCTTCATACACACATAGATGAGTTTTCGCCATAATCTTAGGATGAGTGCTTACCCCACCCGTTTTCCAACCATGCAATGTTAGTTGGTTACCAAAGATTTATCAGACAAAATGAACAGCTTTTTAAAAACGAGTTATTGTGTGGGCATTGTGGTAGAGCTTACTTGCGAATTGGTACTCTTAGCCATTACGGAATAACCATTTTAGTTCATGTGAATTTTTCTTTTGATGGTGTTGTCAAGTGAGCCATACCTGTTTAACAACAGTCTCGATGCTCAATAAATGATCTTGAAGATATCTTTAGTGCTTGCCACTTTTTCTTGTGCCAGCCTGACATGGACACCAATCTGTAAAGTTGTTGAATTCACTGCCCATCAGCAGATGTACAGATATGAAGGGGTAAAGCCTGTCTAAAATCTTTATTTCCCAATGAAACCCTATGCTGTGGGTACTCATTTGAATCGTCTCAACGAGACAATTCAAATGAGCATCCACAACATAGGATTTGTGCTACAATTATTGAAATACTTTGACCTAAAATCCAAAATAATCTCTCTGTCTGTAGCTCTGAAACAGGTGTATGAAAATCAGCAAATTGCTCACAAGATACTGCCGACTTTTTGAATGAATTAAATGAGTAATTAAGAATTTATATGTAATGTTAAGCTGATTTTGACATTGAGACATTTTCCAGGTTATTTTCCACCTTATTTGCATATATGCATTCAAATCCCATATTCAAAGATTAATCATCACTCAACCTAAGAGGACAGAACTTCTACTACAGAAATTATTTACTCTTAGGTATTTTTGGAGAATTATACATTATTATAATAAGACATCATAAATTTACAACCTAAAAAAAGGATATAAAACTATTTAACCTCCAGAAAAAGTAATTAAACTATGTTCAGTATTGTGATAATGCTATAATTGGTATAATTTTATTATATATTGATGTGTCCATTAATAAAGTTTGAAGTTGGGAGAAGTTACATACAAAGAAAAATCCTGACCTTGGGCTCCAGCCTTGGATTATAATCTTTTGCATACCACTCCGCCCCCATCAGACTTTATTCATGGACCCATCATCGGTAATATGAAATTATTTCATAAATATTATTTTCAGACCAGATTCGGCAAGAACTAATGTATCCAAACCTTCATCTTACACCAGCACTGCTTCAGAGAAGACCAAATATCTACAGGTTTTGGATAGTAAGTATTTATTCACAGACCTGCTTTAATGAGTTTTACTTTTCCACTGAAAGTTTAATTCACTGAGAAATGTACTAAAAATGAATGTTTCTGAACAAGACACGAGTTCCGCTTTGGCAGAGAGTTTTCATGCTATGGACAACCTGGTAAATTCTTTTGTCACTAGATATTATTGTATACTGGGTTCAACACCAAATAAGCCTGTGTGTGATATTTCTATCAATTTGAATGGGCACACATCAAGCAGTATAGACAGCTTCATACTGTAAATATAGGATTACCAAATAGTTTACTAATACATTGTGGCCTCATCTATCTATAAAACGCCTAGAAAAGACTCTGGACAGATTGTGCAAGTGCATAGGCTGGTCAGAGTTTTCTTTGCACATATTGAAATTGTTTGAAATCTCATGGACAGAATTTTAATCAGTTGAAAATCATGGCTGTAGTAGGCGTGGCTTATTTCAATATATGGTAATAGGTGGCTTTTCTCAGAAACTAATTGATGGATATAAACCAAACTTCACATGAATTATCCGTGAGTGACCTTCTGTCAGTCTACAAAAAATTATTGTGATCAGATGAAAAATGTGTATTTTATGGGTGGAGGTCATTTATATATATGTTATATAGTGGAAACATTGAAAATCATTTTCTCAGAACCTAAGTAATGGATAACAACCAAATTTCATAGGAATTATTCTTTAGTGATCCTTTACAAGTCTGTAAAAATATATTGTGATCAGATGAAAATTAAGTGTTTTATGGGCAGAGGTCATTTCTCTACGTTATATAGTGAAATCTTTGAAAATCATTTTCTCAGAATCTAACTGATGGATATCAACCGAATTTCACTGGAATGATTCTTTAGTGATCCTTTATCAGCCCCCAAAAAATTATTTTGATCAGATGCAAAACATGTCTTTTATTGTCAGAGGCAATTTCTTTTGATATGTTATATGGTGTAATATCCAATATAGGGTAAAACAAACTTTTTTTAAAGTTTAAACAGGTGGATTTCAACCAAATATCATGGAAATTTTATTTCTGTGAAGTTGTATCAGGCTGCAAAAAAAAATTTGATTAGATGAACAGCGTGCTTTTTATTGGCAGAGGACATTTCAACACATAAAGTGAATATTTGACCACCCTTTTGGTATCACCAAATGATGATTTTCTTTAGACTCATTAAATTTAATAGGTGTAGAGATTGTAGGTTAGAAGGAACATAAGCTTTGTTGGAATCCAAATGTATAGAAACAGGTGAAATAGGTAGCCTGAGATACCTCCTGAGAATTGGTCAGTTTAGTTGAACAAAGGGTGACTGCACAAAGAGGACAATTGGTGTAAAGTGGCCTACTGAGGTTCAGAGTGGGGTAGAAAGAGCTGAGTTGACTGCACTCTAAGGCATCAGGCAGAATTAATATATTGGATTTAATTTTATACTTCTTATCATCATTAGTTAGAATTTTGTTTTGATGACAAACAATTATTGTGAAGTAACACCCTTAAAGTGGTGTTTAATGAAAAGTGGAAAGATCTACAATCAAAATTTTGTGGACAAAGTACCAGTATATTGGGCAGTAACATTCTGATAGTGTTGAAATTTTTATTTTTGGATTTCAATCAAATTTCACTGGGATGATCCTTGTATTATACAGCCTTATCATCCTCTAATAATCATTATCAGGATATTCAGGCCTGTGGAGCGAATCAGGCGCTCAGGCGCCTCTAATTGTACATATGTCCACTAAGAATGTTTTTTAATTGAAAGGAATTGCATGCAACAATTTTGCAAAGGTAAAATTGTAAACGTTTTCTTTTTTGTGTGTAAAAAATTGAAACCAGGAAATCGCTAATCAGAACCTATTTTTTGAGGGGCATAAAATAAAAGATAATGTGGTAATCATTTGATCAGTATTGTCAGGCAAGATCAAGCTCATTTCATAATATCTTAATGAATATAGGATTGGATTAAGTTAATTGTGTTTCAAATACCAAATTTGTTCATTTTCCATTACAGGAATGAATGAAAGAGCAGCTGAGAGGGCCAGACTGAAGGCAGAGAGAGATGAGAAAAGAAGATTAGCAGAGGAAGAAAGATTGGTAAGAAAATGCTCTCTTTCACCATTTACAACCAACATCTCCTTATCATAAAGAAATTAGAAATGTTCTAGAACTTTGGGAATTAACTCTTAGACTTGGTCCATACTTTTAAATGGGGGCAGACATATGAAATTACCTCTGTCCATTTGTAAGTGTGGACATGTATGTGTCTCACTCTTGTCTGGAGCATAACTTCTATGTTTATGAATGAATTTCAAAATAAACTGACACAATTGTTTCCTTGGTGAGTATTAGTGGCATGCGAATAGTTTGTCCGGATATGCCTAAGGTCAAGGTCACAGCTGAAGGTCTAATGAATCACAGTAAAAATCAAATCAAGTATTTGTTTGTCAAAGGTGTCCAATTTAGGGATTGTATAGTAATAGGATTTTCAAGTTTTTAGTTACATTTCATTAGGCTGTACACAAAGGACTTGCTTTTGGGGATCAGTTGATTTTACTCCATGCAAATATTGTTTGTTTCATCTTAACCCTGTTATGGGAGACCACTCTCACCACTGTCCTGCATAGCTTCCTTGGTTTAAAAACAATGTCTGACACCTGCGTCAAGGAAGATCTTTGGCTCATTGGTTAGGGCATTGGACTTGTAAACTAATTATTTGAATATTGTAATTGGCATGGGTTCGACACCGGCTCATGTCTGATATTTTATAGCTATGCTTAGGTTAAGGACAGTTCTTACATAACATTGGGGCTCGTCTGGGATTTGCCATTGAGCCATTTATGTTTGCATTGTACCAACATGTTTAGTTCAGAAAGCACATTACTGCCTAGATAGACTTATTGTCATCAATTTATGATGACTCTTAAGGGGAAGTGTGTTATGGGAGACCACTCTCACCACTGTGATGCATAGCTTCGTTGGTTCCATATGGTTTTTGAATACTGATTTATTATTAGTCCCCTACTGGTGTTCACACCGGAGGGGACTATAGGTTTGCCCTCCGTCTGTCCGTCCGTCTGTCCGTCCGTCCGTCTGTCCGTCAGTCCGTCTGTCCGTCCGTCTGTCTGCTTAAATCTGGATCCCGCGATAACTTAATAACTAAGCAAGCGTTTTTGATGAAAGTTGGTATATGACTATATGGCAATGTGTAGATTATGCACATCATTTTATTTTTGTTTTTAGACTAAAATTGTTGTTGCTATGGTTACGGAAATAGTGAAAATATGGCAAAAAATATTGGATCCTGCGATAAGTTAATAAGTAAGCAAGCTAATTTGATGAGACTTGGTATATGACTAGATGGCAATGTGTAGATTGTGCACATCATTTTATCTTTGTTCTTTGACAAAAAGTGCGGTTTCTATGGTAACGGAAATAGTGAAAATATGACAAAAAATGGATCCTGCAATAACTTAATAACTAAGCAAGCTAACTTGATGAAACCTGTTTTAAAATGTAAAAAAATTTATAAGCCATGTTAGTCAGGGTGGTGATGCAGCAGTATTAATCACCTCCAGTGAAAGTTCTCATTTCTTACCAACAAGACTGAAGAAAAACATCTTGGATCAGACAAGGTAACTGTTATTGATACTATTTCTTGCATCTGTCTATTGCTTCCATGAATTGTATAGTGGGCACAGCAGAGACAACAACTCATGTAAGTCTTGTTTAACCCTTTAACAAGACCTGGTTTTGACGTCCCTGATAGAATTGGCGTGGGAAAACATTGAGACAAACAAAGCCGGTAGGGGACTTATGCCCATGTCCAACATGGCTCTTGTCCGTATCTGTAACAGAAAAAACTGGAAGAAGAGGCAGCCCTCATTAAAGAGAAAGAAGAAGAAGAGAAGAGAGCTAAGATTGAGACATTTAGAGAAAGAAAGAGACAAGAAAAACAGGTACATTAGATCGAATACTTTTAACCTCTTGCATTACACAACATTTGTCCTTCTGTACACAAAGTGTTTGCAGACAGTATAGACAAAGATCAGCCTGCACAGATGTGTAGTGTAATCTTAGCCTGACTGCTTCTTACTTAATTAAATATAATAGTTTGAATTATAACATGATGGCGTAAAATGCATATATGAAGCAAGAAGAACTTACATAGAACTTTATACCAAAGACATTAATTCGCTCAATGAGACGATTCTAATGGGTTCCAACATCATAGGATTTAGTAAGAATTAAGCTACAATTAATAAATGCTTTCAAAATGGCCTGTCTTTTTTATCGTGAAGTATTGTAAGGGCGATCATTCCTGTAATTAACCACTTTTTGGGGGTCCTCTAAGTGATCACTTAACGCAAGTTTTACTGTACATTGAGTGTTAAATTCAAGAATTTAAACCAGTGTAGTCTGAAAGCTAGTCGTCAAGGAAAAGCTCAATCTTTTATATGATTATATCAATTTAAGAGAGAATTAGATCGTCAGTTGAAAGAAGAAAAACTACGTCAACAGACTGAGATAGCAGATGAACACTATAGAAAATCTATCCTGAAATACAGAGGTCTAATCCCATTTAAGAAACTGGTTCAAATGACAAGAGAGAGTGAGAAGAAAGCTGACCTACACTATAACAATGCGTTATCTAGGTTTGTACTGGCATTTGATATTCTAAATTGTATAGAATAGCTTTAACATTGGTTAAAAAAAGAAGTGTAAAAACATGTGGCCGATCTTGAGAAAAGTTACCATTTGGATGAATTGAAAAATGTCAAAAAAAACCTTTCCCATTTTCAAAAATTTAGAATTATCCATTTGCAAATAGAGTGCAGATGACATAGGGTAGGGAGTCCATTTCCAAATAAAAGCATCCTTTGTGGTAAAAAAAATATTGTGGGTAAAGAAGAAATTGCTTGATGCAAGCAATATCTACTTTTCCACAATATGTCCTGTCCAATATGTCCAGTTATTAAAAAACAAAAAAACAGGGACATTAAATCTTGGGGTTGTGTAGAAAAGGGTAGGCAGACAAGGGTCTTAGCTTTTCACTCTTGGTAGATTTTTTCACTTGAATTATCATTTTATCTTATTACATGTTAATGCTTTTTTTTTTTTTTTAATTTGTTTTTGCACAGTCATAGTAAAAAATGACTTCCAACTTTGATCTTCCACGAAATTGGTGAATATTGTTAACCTGAGTGTAAGAAATAACTGAAGGCTTACAAAGAATTCTATGGTAGTTTTGGTATAAGAAATACTAGGAATCCATGAATAGTTACTCCAGCTGCATCAATATGATTGAAATACATGTACTGTCAATATTGGTATAAAACACCCTTCAACTATTAATAACCACATCCATTTGTGAAAATTTTCATTTATAACATGAGCTACATCGCGAGAGTGAAATAACCCCGTTGAATATTTTTTGATATTACATGGGTATCATTACACTAGTAGAAAAACTATGCACATGAGACCAGAGCAAATAGCAGGGCTATTTTGTAACAGCGAAAATGAAGTCATAAAGTATATATTGTGAGTCAGTTTTAAGCACCGTTATAAGTTTCGCGGAAAATTGAAATGTTGAATTTTAAGAATTTAGACAATAAATTGCATATTATAAAAAGAATTTAAAATTTGTGCTCATGAAATACCATTGTATTAAACTTGTCATCTAAAACAGATAAAAACTAGGCACAGCCTCATTTTTGTCTGTTTATAGATGACTCGTTTGATATTTGGCATTCTATGACCACTTATTCAATATCCTCTATTTACTCAATAGAAAAGTGTTACTAGCCTGGAAGACTCATGTTAAAGATCAATGGAGAGAGAAGGAGGGCCTAGCTGACGAGATGAGCAAGTTTTTGGCTGTCAAACATTGTTTTCAGAGTTGGAGGCTGGTAAGTCCTAAAGCTTACAGGAGGTATTTCATGGGTATTGGTTGGTGTTTTGATCTCAGAAAAAGTTGTGTATTTGTTAGTAATACATGTTTAATAGTTTTTTCATATATTTTTTGCCCTATAAAATGCTTTGTTAGATTTTTACCCTCCACAATTTAGTTCAAGGGGATATCATTTTGTGTCTGTCTTTTTAACTGTCTCATACATATCCCTGTTTCTCATCAATTTGTGCCTGCTCATTGGATTCGTACATGTCAAATCTCTAATGTTATGAGGATTTCTGTAAAACCTTACTGTGTAAATTTTTTTCTTTGTGAGAAAAAATGAAGAAAAAAACTTAGAATTTTGTTTTCTTTTCCAGTATAAGCAGCTAATTAATGAATTTTAAAGAAATTACCGACTTTCCTCAAATGGCCTACTAACTTTGTCATACCATCTTTAATAATGTCTATGTCTGCAACTTGTGCAAATCTTAGCGTTAAAATTATCATGTGGAATAACTTTATATAAAAGAAAGTGAAGAGAAAAAAAATGGGACAAATACTTGTTATAACCTCAAATAAGCTACTTTAATCAGATGCACAAATCCAATGAGAAACTCTAGTCAAATCAAGACTGGCCAGCCCAGTGCACTTTAGATTAGAGTTTTGAAATAAATTTGTCGACTATGATTATTTTTTGTTTACTTTACATTAGATAACATAACTCTGCAATAGAAAATCAAGTGAATATTTTGATGTTCAGTTTTTAAGTCGCTTGCGCTCGCGCTGCGACTTATTGTGGCCGTACGAAGTTTTCTGGACAGGTCAAACAAGGTCAAAGACAGACCTCTTAACGTCTTCTGTATTTCTGTTCGAGACAAAGAAGATCTCTGATTTCTTGTCCGCACTTTATGGTAATAAACATAACGAAATAATGCCACATTTTGCGATCGCATGAAAGTTGTAGAAGAAATATGCATCATATTTCTTAAACGCCATATGAGGCAGAGAAAGAATTTCAAAAAACAAAAACTAACAAACAAAAAACACCGTAACCACACCTGTTTAATATGCAGTTACGAGTTTTTTCGTAAACCATTGAAAAAAAAGTGCACTACGCGCAGTAATACAGACGCTTTTCAGAACAAGAATAACATCGGTTTTCATCGAAAACCTCGTAACCACAATTTGTTTTTATATACAGTTAAGGGGTTTTCGTTGAAAGCAGGGCTCTCGGAAACGACAGTAGTGTCGTCTGAGACGACAACTTTTCTCAGCGGACGACCAAAAAACCTATCAAAGGACGACAAGTTTTTCTAAGGCACGCGTCCCGACTTATAACCTCTCGGCTGTGTATAACATCTATTTGATTGTTTACGTAAGTTAGGCTAACTGTCGCGTGAAAAATGGATAATAGCCATATCTGAAGTCCGATAGATGGGCGCGGTAGGCGTGGCGTTAATTGACGCCAACAGCCAATCGTAATCGGTTATTCGTAGACCTTGTAGGCGGAGCCTGACTATCAATGAATTGAATCTAGACTCTGCCCGACAATGTGTTTTGGCGATTGTTAGACATAAACGAAACACGTGAACTATTAATATATTGATCGAAGTAGTTGATTCACTAATTTTATACCGGTAATTGAATTCGAGCAGGGCCCCAATTTAGACGGAGACAATCGTAAGACAACATAATTGACCTGTTTTGTTCGTAACAAGTAAATGATTAGTCCGTGTCCTTCGAACTGTCCCGAATCTCTTTTACCTTTTTTAAAATCGGTATTTTGACTTAAAACAATTATTTAATTAAAGAAATGTTCCGAAAAAAACATGAAATGAATTACCACTACCGGTGAATCTCTGAAACGCCGTGCATGTGCTTAATTCCGTCGGATACCGTATTTCGAAAATGGTAAGATCCGGATCAGCCTACTGATCAGACACGTGTTGAAATGAAAAAAAAATGAACACAAATCAAGAGACAAGTGGTTCGGAAAGTTTAATTATTTCAATCTAAAAGAAAAAGAAAAAAGAAAAAGAGAGAGATGACCAATGCAGTTCAAACATACAATCTTTTGTAATGAAAATGAATTCTGAATTTTTTCTCTCAATTGGCAACATCTGCAAAGAGAATCATCGCATTGACTTATATGTTGAGATTTTTTTAAAGTCTAAGTAAATGCAATAACATTTTTTGACCTCTTTTTCACTTCTGGCAAAAAGAAGATATGACTGTTTCAAAGACTTGCTTCTGTATTGGTTTTATATGGTTTTAAACTGAACCGGGAAAAGTTTTGTCATCTACTGAGCCCATCTCGAAAAATGAATGAAAAAAATGTAAAAAGCATTGGGATAAAAGAAGAAAATGTTTTTTACAAGCAATTCTTTCTTTTCAATCAATATTTTCCTTAAGATAACCATTCTGGTGACTAAAACATTGGATTGTGTAGTAAAAGGTTAATAAATTGTCGTTTCAATATCATAGTTTTGCATGGTACAAAATCAACCCTCATAATGATGGAATCTAACTTTTTTGTGTTGGATCCAACTTTTTCTGAAGTTGGATTCCTGGAATCCTACTTTCAAAACCCTAGTGAGAGCCCTGGAAAGCATCGAAAAAATAGTTCGCGCATGCGCAGTAATTCAGACACGCTCTCATATAGATCCAGTCGCCATTTTCTCATTGGTTCTTATTCGCTTCGTTTTGACAGAAACTCTGATTTAGGACCAAATAAAATTAGATATTCTTAAAAATTTATCTATCAACATTTCTAGTCAATCGATAAAGAAGCATTATTCTCGAAAGAAGAATTTGATTCTATGGAATATTTCCCAGATATGAACAAATTTTCCACAAAATACTCCACCCACCAATGTTAAAATCGATCAAAGTCAAAGTAAGGAGATATGGTGAAACTTGTGTATTTTTTTTAAATACTTGAACCAGAATAGTGGTAACATTTTTATCTTTTTCACTTCGAAAATTATTATTTTGTTCAATGAAAACCGATGATTGTATTCATCCCGTCTCAAAATGTCATTTGTGACAGAAAATAATAGGCCGGTTAGAAGTTTTGATAAGTATGTTTTATTATACTCCAGCAAAACTTTTTATAGCTCCACTAAAAGAATGTCACCCATATCCTGAACCTATGTAGAGGAAAAGCAGGAGGCTCGGTTAGGGTATTGTGAAAGTACTGGTATGAAAAAAACTAGAATCCATGGTTTGGTGCTCGAGTCACTGTGGTATGACCATAGCAGTTGAAAACGGCGTAAAACCCCAATAAACCATACCCCCGCAAAACGATCGTCAGTGTTCTCCCCAGCCCAATAAGCAGTATCAGCCCCACTACAGCTTCATCTAAAACAGTGTTATGCCCCTACAGCTTTAAAACTACCCCACCGCTTAATTTCTTCAAAATGGTCATCAAATATAGAAATTTTAGTTATCTTAAGTCAAAAACTGATGAAATAAGGCAAAACTGATGAATTAAGGCATTTTGTACAATAAATATGCATAAAAACATTATTGGAAAAGAAGAAATTGCTCAACATAAGCAATTTATTCTTCCCAAATGTTTTTATTCACATAATCACAATTACTTGCATAAACACTGTATTGTAAGCTTCCAACGATGCTGCCACTACAGCTTCCAATTATTCTTAGGAGAACCCTGATCGTTTTAGGGGTTATACTGGCATCAGCCTGTCTGTCCGTCCATGTACAAATCTTTTCTTGCACATAGCTCAAATATTGATAAAGGTACATGTATAATTGTGACCCATCACACTAAAAGAGACCTTATGGCATGTGAGAAAAATATTGACCCTAGTCAGTCTGTACTGTCCGCGCAGCCAGACTAGGGCCGACGCTTTTCACTTTTATGTAATTTTCTAAATCTGGAGTATTTACCCTATCTTACTCTGTATTCACTTTTCGCATACGGGATCTTGTTAACCTGCGCTGGGTCTGACAAGTTTGTCAAAATTTGGATTTTTGGAGTTTGGATAAGGTCCCATTTAGCATGACAGGTCACAATTTTGAAAATTCAAAGGTGCACAGAATTTATTGTGGAGAGGTTCAATAGATCTAATTTTTAAGAGACAAACATCTCTTGTTATATACAATTCAATATTAATTTCATTTCCTTCAATACTTTTTAAAACCTTCTCTGATAGGGTCATAAAAAGCAAGTCTTGTTTAACTAATACATCTGTTGAAGCGACTTTCAGGCCCTTCAGGGCTTTGATTATCAATGTACACAAGAGTGTTATTATTAAGATGAATGAATCTAGAATACAGTCTAAGGCTTCAGCTGGAACCTAACATTTTCTTGCACATAAAAATTATTTTGATTACAAGTCTTTTACTTGGTATCTGTAAATTTATAGGTCATGTGACAAGTTAAATGTCAATAATCATAATAAGATTGATCAAATATAATTCTTAAATTTTGAAAAAAAGCATGACACCAGAACAAGAAGTTTGATGAGTGAAAAAAAAATAATTAAAAGTCTTGCATATTATGCAGATTCAAAGCTCAAATTTACCAAATTCTGTCCGCACTTTCCTTGCCAGGAAAATCAATCCCAGACTTATCTTTTTCAGTTTTTAGTTGACTACAAAACGTTTTGTGCTACCTCAACAATCATGTACAACGTCTAATTGTAATTTCAGCCTGATTTGCTCAGTTGGTAGAGCACCGGACTTCAAACAATTTAAGTTCGACTGCGTGAGTTCGAATCCTGAGCTGGCACACACACATACTAATTATCTTTCAGATGAGACATTAAACCCAGGTCCCTTGAAACAGTGCTTTACACCAAGCATGTTAAAGAATCATGGCAGATCTCAGCAGTAGTTTCTTCATGTTTCCTTGCGCTATCCCCGGTAACAACAAACCGTCTTCTGGAGAAATCGCTCATATGGGCATATGTGTAGCGACGATAAATAAATGGAAATACTCATATTATAATTTCAGTACAAACATCACACCTTTATACAAGAACACAAGGCTAAGAGACATTATGAGATGGGGATGAAGTCCAAGATACTCCAAGTGTGGAGGGATTATGCAAATGAAGAAAGAGTTGCATCATGGGAGAAGGAAAGAAAAGCAAGAGAGCATTATACAAGGTAATTTCCCTCTTTGAATTCTTTTTAACTATATTGATGGCATAGTGCAAAACAGTTGTTATAGGCAGTTACAACTGATTTATGCTGAGCCATCAATGTGCTCTAAAAAAAATGACCTCTAGGTAAGAGTTTTTACCAAACTTTGTGAGAATGTTACCCTTCAAGCAGTACTGATTAGCTATAAATATTGACAGAGAATGAGTGGCATTTTTTTCCATGGTAAATATGATAAAAGCCATGTTTTTCCACAATGTCCATTCTATTTTCAGTCCAAATTTTGACTAGAAAACTAAACATTTTTCTTTTGCTCCAAAACTGTTTCAGCTTTAATTCATATTTCAGTTGAAATTACTCATTTTTATGAGGTTCCTGAAGTTGATAATTTCACTTGAAAACTTTCCTCTTGCCTTTTCATTACCAATGGTTCTCTCTTAATCCAGTTCTAACTTATCAGAACTGTAATAATATTAAGCCCTTCTAGTACAGTGCTAGTATTTTATGACCTTGGATGTTATCTAGGTGGATATTGTGGAAAAAACAGATATTTCTTACATTTTTATGCCCCCGTATCGAGAGATCGGGGGCATATTGTTTTACTCATGTCCGTCTGTCTGTCTGTCTGTCCGTCCGTCCGTCTGTCTGTCTGTCCGTCCGTCTGTCCGTCCGTCTGTCCGAAAACTTAACCTTACCAATATCTTCAAGCCTATTCAAGATACAAAGCTAATATTTGGCATGATGATAGATCTCGATAATCCCCATCCGCTGGTACCAAAGTCAAGGTCATGTGACAAGGACAAGGTCATCCGTCAAGGTCAAACTTTGAAAAAGCTTAACCCGAAAACTTAACCTTGCCAATATCTTCAAGCCTATTCAAGATACAAAGCTAATTTTTGGCATGATGATAGATCTCAATGATCCGCATCCACTGGTACCAAAGTGAAGGTCATGTGACAAGGTTAAGGTCATATGTCAAGGTCTAACTTTGAAAAAAAATGCCGTGTCGGGGGCATTCGTGTTTCACAAACACATCTTGTTTTTTTTATATTTTTTACATCCACATAGGATAGTTTCTGTTCAAATTGCACATACTTATAGCGGTTGTGTGCAACCTTATTCAAAGTAGACGAGTCTTTAATTTTGAAAAACATAAAAGGGTTTACCCAGCACTAATTTATTCTACTTTGGTAAAAAGCTTCCAAAAGAATTGTGAAAATTAAGAAACTGTTTGTTACAAGCAACGTCTTTGCAATAAAGAAATAAACAACATGGTGGTTTTAATGGGAGTTAACTGTATATTCTTCTCAACAAGACAAAGATTTCAAAATTTTCCTCACCTAAAGATTGTCATCTGTAATTCTTTTGAATTTGGGCAACTTTAATTTTTATGCCCCCATATCGAGAGATCGGGGGCATATTGTTTTACTCATGTCCGTCTGTCTGTCTGTCCATCTGTCTGTCCGTCCATCCATCTGTCCGTCTGTCTATCCGAAAACTTAACCCGAAAACTTAACCTTGCCAATATCTTCAAGCCTTTTCAAGATACAAAGCTAATATTTGGCATGATGATAGATCTCAATGATCCGCATCCACTGATACCAAAGTCAAGGTCATGTGACAAGGTCAAGGTCATCTGTCAAGGTCAAACTTTGAAAAAAAATGCCGTTACGGGAGCATTCGTGTTTCACAAACACATCTTGTTTGTTTTTTAAGTGATTGTTTAAGGAGGTGGCAGATTAAGTAAGATGGACTTACTTGTATTTCAGATTGTTACTGAAAAGACATTTCAAGGCTTGGCGAAAACTACCAGAAGAAATAGTGAGAGAAAAGGAGAGAGAGAAAAGACGAAGGGAATTGAGAGAAAAAGTAGCCTCACTGCTACCAGACTTTGAACCAACTACTTCTGTTAATGAGAGCAATGACTTTAGTTGATATTAAAGTGCTTAGTTTAGTCATTGTTCATTTTATTGTTTTAAAATATATTTTAAAACCATTGACTGTGCCTTTTAAGTGAGAAAAGGAAGACAATTTTTTTTTTTCAGAAATAGTGAAAGGTCAACCTATGCCCACAACTCTTTGTCAAGCTGTAAAAAAAACAATCTCCCCCCCCCCCCCCCGCCCCTCCCCCCCCCCCCCCCCCCCCCCCCCCCCCCCCCCCGAAAAAACAACAATTTTGTGGAGCATGCAATGATCATAATTATTATGCATGACTGTGCTTGTTTCACTTATGCTCCAGAATTGTAAATTATAATCATCATAGAAGGAATTAATTCAAACTTAAAATAAGTTTTTATGTGGTGTGCATTGCTTAATATTATAATAAGGTCCATTAAGGTAAGCCTAAACTTTGAAAGAGAGCTTGAATCCAGCAAGTATCAACAGTGTTGAATAAATTGCTAGGTAGAATGATCATTTTACTTTTAGAATATCTACTGTCAGAAGTGAAAAATATTTTATTAGTCTCAGAGCTACAGATAGGTGGAGTATTTTCGATTTCGAATTTAAATTTTTAAGAATACTTGCACAAATTCTATATTGTGGATACTCATTGGAATCCTCTCGTCAAGACAATTCAAATGAAGACCCACAATGGAGGGTTTCAATAATGAATAAAGATTTTAGATTAGAAATGCCCCCTCTTATCTGTAACTCCGAGACAGCTGTCTGATCAGGGTTGATACTTTTGCATGACTGAGTACATATTTGCTTTCTAAATTGTGACTGTCATACGAAAAGGGACCATCTTGGAAATCTGTAAAATAAATATTCAAAAAAGAGATTGGGCCCAGCATACATACACCAGAGGTCGCAATTGAAAATTTTTTTCACAGGAAGGTAGAATGATCATTCTAGATTCAGAAAATAAGCAAAGTGTGAAAAGTATTAACCCTTGTCAGTCTGCGCAATCTGCGCAGTCTGACTAGGGTCAACACTTACGCACTACCCAGATGGTCCCTTTTTGCATGATGGGTTACATTTAAGTGAATTTTAACAATAAATACCCAGAAGTTGAGATAATATATTTGTTATGTGGACATGTCCAATGACTTGAAAAGAAAATTTTAGACCAGAGTGCAGTGTCTGTAGTTCAACAGGGCTTTAGCAGCACTAGCCATAGGCAAGCAAGCTATTGTCATGGCCATGTGTCTGTTGTGTATCTGTGCATGTGTACATGTGTAAATTTTTCTTTAAACATCTTCGCCTCCTAAACCTATTAATGGATTTTAACGAAACTTGGCAGAAATGTTCCTTGGTTTAACTGTTTCAAAACTTCTTTTTGAAATTTTGATTGACACCCAAATATGGACGTTGCAGGGTGGGGCAGTTTTTACTCTAAAATCTTTTAACATCTTTTTCCTCAGTAGCCATTAGGCGGATTTCAACCAAACTTGGCAGATACTCCTTGGGTGCCCCTTCACAAAACCTGCTTGTGCAATTTTGATTGACCCCCCATATTGGTTGGGCAGGGTGGGGCAGTTTTCGACCTGAAATCTTTAAATATCTCTCTTAGTAACCAATAGGCAGATTTCAACCAAACTTGGCAGAAATGTTCCTTGGGTGACCCTTCTTACCCCTTTGCTGTTCAATCCCTTCTTTTTACGTGCCTGTGATTTTATGATTGAGAAAACACTGTGAAAAAAGAAGAATTTGCTTCTGACAAGCAATTTCTTCTTTTTCCAAATTGTTTTTCTACCCTACTGAATAGTTATTTTTCGAATTAAATCCACTTTGCAAAACCTTTGAATTTGGACAGGTCCAAAATTTGTAAAACAGGAAAGTGTTAACAGTTGTTTGTGAAATTTTGATTGACCCCAAAATTTGGGCGTGGCAGGGAGGGACCTTTTCTCTCTTTGAAATCTGTGATCAACATCACCTCCTTATCCAAAATACTATTTTAAATGAAACTTTGCCAGAATGTTTCTTTGATGCCGCTTTTTAGAAAATGTTTGTGACATTTTAATTGGACCATAAATAAGGGCATTGCAGGTTTGGGCCTCTTTTTGCCTTGACTTCTTTGAATAACATCTCTTCTACAACTAAGCAAATTTTAATGAAATTTTAGTAGAATGTTACTTGGTGAGATCCACTGGACCAATAAATTTCTGGTGAGCGATTTAGGGCCATTCTGGCCCTCTTGTTACTGCATTAATTGAAGTAAAAAGTGCACTTGCCTTAGCACATGGCTTAACAAAAACGCCCTCTGGGTGTTAATTGCTATGCAATAAGGCAATTACACTTTATACTCAATAAACGCGATGAAATACACTCATCCCTATAATAATACCCAAACACAATATAATTGTAGTAAATAGTACATTTTGATGAAAGGAAAAAAGCACTGAGAGGGAAGTTTGAACGTTTTTCCAAGGAAAACCCTTGGTAAAATGTTTTGTTTAACTGAGATCTACAAAACTGGAGATTACATGCATATATCGTAGTATTATAGCATGATAATACCTTTAATCTACAGATAAAATTGAGTAAATTATCTTATATAATGTCGGGCCATGCTATTTCTTACAAAAGTACAAGTAAGGTAACCATTCACAATCGTTCAAAGGAATGTCTCGTAATACTCCATATGATATGATTCTTTATTGCAATGATATGCCGTGTAAGAGGGTGGTGTTAGCGACCAGATTCCTTATGTCATTGTCTAGAGATAAGGCAGCAGCCTTGGGATAGACCAAACGCCTCCCAATTTCAATCCCCGACAATTGCAATAGATGGCAGTTCTTTGAATAAGTCCGTTGTACCTTAACGTAGCAAGTACTGATCTTTTCTTCGGGAACCAGAATCGAGAGGGATAAACCAAAGTTGTAAGGAATTGTTTCCCCATGGTGCATATGAAGAAAGGTTTAAATGGTTAATTTTGTACTTTCCCCTCTTAACAACTAGCTGTCACCATCAAAAAATGTCGTTGCATTCTCTTTGTTTGTTTGCCGAATCCGCTTTTAACACCGTTTTTATACGCCACCAAAGGTGAATATGTTGGTATCGTCTCCGTTAGTCCTCCGTCCATCCCGGTACCAGAACTTACGTACGTACACAAACTTGTGAACGAAACTCCTCCTTCATTTATTGACCAATTCGGATGATACTTTCACAAAATTTTCCTAGTCATCTGACCCTGCGTATATTGTGGGGTTCTGCGAATTTTAGCCGCGTCATGAAAAAGGAGCCTTCTTGTAAAATCATGTGAATACAACTCCTCCTCTATTTTCGGACCAATTTGGATGAAACTTTCAAAAAATTTTCAAAGTCACCTGACTTTGTACATATTGTCGAGGTGTCGTGAATTTCAGCCGCGTCATGGAAAAAGGGGGTCTTCTAGTCTAATTTCCTGTGAATGCAACTCCTCCTTCATTTATTTATGAAAGTTTCACAAAATGTCCTAGTCACCAGACCTTGTGCATATTGTTTAGGTTTGGCGAAAATCAGCCGCATCATGGTTAAAGGGGCAATGTGTATATTGTCCTGATTTGGTGAACTATTAGTGGAATAGGTGGCCTTATTGTAAAATTGAAAGGATAAAAAACTCTCCATTTAAGGATTGATTTGATTGATACTTTCAAAGGTTATTCTTCATCTTGTGAACAGGTGCATTCTTATGATGCACCATCACTGTAAAGGGGGCTTTTATTTTAATGATAATCCTTTTGGCAGCGTATTTTGTGACAACGGCACTCTTGTTATCAATTTTAGTGCCAGTTATACCATTACATCCTTTCCTAGCCTCCAGCTGCTGTCCCGCTTAGGTTATCGATTATCAGTTTACCACCAATTCAAGGACGAATATCGGTAAGGATATGTACCGCCGTCCGGGATTAGACCATGACGCCGCGTGATCGAAGATTCGTATTCTGATGATTTACAATGAATTGCGTTGCGATGACGGCTTGAATTCACGGGCGTGCCTTCCATTTACGTACAGTACGAATGAGCGTAATTGATTGATTGAATGAATGAATGGAGTTTGACGCCGCTTTCAAAAAAAAATCTGTTATATCGCGGTGGCCGAAGCACCTAACAATGGGTTCCTGGTATTTCTCTCACCAGTACGACCATCACATCCTTTCCTAGACTCCTGCTGCTATATCACGTAAGTCTATGAATATCAACCCATTGGTGAGAGACAAATAGTCGGAAAGGATGAGTGCTACAAATGATATTGTCAAAAAAATATCGTCTGTCGATGATGATTGTAGCTACGGTTTATTCAAACTGTAGTTACAATTTTATGGTCACTCACCGATGATGAATAATTTATATACATGTATTTTGTTTGATAATATCACATTTACGCACGTGCGTAATTAGTAGGCACGTCATTGGCATTCTCTGTGAACCCACGACTTGCTAGAAAAATTCACAATTTTCTACAGTTCTACTATCTTTCGGGTCCATCGCTTTCTAGTCAATGCGTGTCAATTGAGGTTTCAAAAGCTCTTAGCTTCTTATACAAATCTGAAGTACGATTTTACATGGAATACTATGTATACCACGTCTTTTGCAACCACTAACTTTCCACAACTTTCCATAATGCCAAAAAGTGCGACCTGATGAAATAAATGAAGCCCTAGGACAGAATAATAGCTTTAATTGATTTTTGCCATTTAAAACCCAAGGAATGGATCAATATATTGGGTTCAAAACTGAAGCGTTAATCAAACTGTTACATTGACGTGTTTTTCTATCTCTTGGAAATAGCCCGTAGAGATAATAATGTAAATGAACTAGACGATCATTTATCTCACTGGAAGTCTTATTGATTCCCTAGGCCCTTAACTTTTCATTTCAATAAGTTTTTTTTTTTAATCTTTGTTACCTTGAACCAGGATTGCTCCTGGTTTGGCAGGAGGTATAGACTAAGATCACCCTGCACACATTTGCAGTCTGATCTTAGTCTATACATCCTGTTTGTCCATTTTTTTACCAGAAAAAGAAAACACATTCAAATTATGGAATTAAAGGATCAAAAGTTACTGCATTATAATTGGGACAGAGAAATCCTTGTTACACCCGACATGCAAATTTTAGCCGAACGTTAGTTGTTCCCTTCTTCAAATTTCACAATTTTGTTCTTCCGTATTTGAAAATTATACCGAGTAATACAGAAGTTTTCTTCCGAATAGTTTTACATATATCACTTTTCAGCGCACATGAGCACATCTTGCTCAAGATGAGCTTTTTGTGATCATTGAATGTCCGACGTGTGTGGTCCGTCTTCCGGCGTCAACAACAATTTTTCTAGATGCCACAAATATGACCCAATCGTCATGAGACTTGGCCATAATGTTGGCTAAGGCACAAGGATGAACCCTATTGAAAAAAAGAAAGGATTCATGCCAAATCACGGGAAAATTGGCCTTACTGACAATTTTCTTGTTTACACTCTATAGACCACAAATATGGCCCAATCTTCATGAGACTTGGTCAGATTGTTGGCCAGTCACAAGAACTGACCCGATTGAAAATCCGAAGGATCCTTGTCATATCACGGGAAAAGGTACCTTAATGACAATTTCCCTGTTTACACTATAGAGGCCACAAATGTGGCCCAATCTTATAATAATAATAATAATAATAATAAAATCTTTATTTAAAGAAGGTAGCTCATTAAGCTGTCATCATACAAACAATACAATGAAGAACTTATTTACAATGAGGCCTTCTATAACAATAGGAGGTATTGATCATCATATATATTCATGCATTTGAAATGATATATGTAATGATTTAAAATTATGCTAGTAAACATGAATATGACGATAGCGTGTTATGATTGGGAATGATGATGATGATGATGATGATGATGATAATGGTGATGATAATTATTGTGATTATAACAACGATCAGAAATGAAAAGGATATCAATTATTTATAAGACATACACAGTAATGAATAAAAGGAACCGTTCTGGTTAAATCCCGTTATTTTCCATCAAATAGTTTTTCAAATATCTTTTAAAGCAAGATACATTTTCAATCATTCGTAGGTTATGAGGAATAGAATTCCAAAATTCCATACCTGTATATGAGAATGATTTCTTTAAAAAATCTGTTTTGGGAGCACATTTATGAGATATTTGGTTGCAGTATTCAGATCGTAATTCATAAAATTGGTTATGACTAAGTGTTACAAATTTCGACATATAGGAGGGAGCTAACCCGTGAATGGTTTTGTAAACCATTAGAATCGTGAAATATTTACATCTGTTTTCAAACGTTAACCATTTCAAGGAAAGGAAATTTTTCTCAGAATTAGACCGTTTTGGCTGGCAGAGAATAATTCGTGCAGCTCTTTTTTGAATCTTATTAACTCTTTGAATAGATGAGGATTTACAATTGCCCCAAAGAATACACCCATAGTCAAAATACGGAGTAATGTAAGAATTATAAAACATTTGTTTCGTGTCGATTGTGAGAAAGTTACATATTCTTTTAAGTAAGTATAACTGTGATGTCAATTTCCTACACAATTGATCAACATGAACTTCCCAGCCTAACGTGTTATCAATATGTACACCTAAAAGCTTTTGAGAGGAAACATTTTCGATTTGCATACAGCTTATACTTAAGTTTAATGCAGAACTATTTTTTATTTTATGTTTAGACCCTATTAGCATGCATGTAGTTTTAGTGGGATTTAGAATCATGTTGTTTTGTCTGCACCATCGTTCAATTCTTGTAAGATCGTCTTGCAAATATTTATTGATCAGCGGTACAGAAGAACTACATTTATGTAGCGTTGTATCATCAGCATACATGTCCAAGTTTGACGTTAAAGTTAAAGATAGATCATTGACGTAAATCAAAAACAGAATAGGTCCAAGTATCGATCCCTGAGGAACGCCTGATGTAATTAGTTTCATATCAGATTGAACAGTGTCATTTTTAACCACTTGACGTCTTTCACTTAGATATGAACGAAATAAGTTACATGTATTATATGTGAAATGATGTAGCTGTAGTTTATATAAGAGAATATCATGATCAACAAGGTCGAACGCCTTTCTAAAATCAAGGAACACAGATCCCACCATATTACCTTGATCTAATTCTGATAACCACGTATCTACTAATCGAATAAGGGCAGTTTGGCACGAATGATTTTCTCTGAAACCAGATTGCTGTGAAAACAATATATCTGTTTGTTTTAGATAGGTTTTTAGCTGATTAGCGATGTGTCGCTCAAATACCTTTGATAAAGTAGGTAAAATTGAAATGGGTCGATAGTTATTAGGATCGTTCTTTTCGCCTCCTTTAAAAAAGGCTTTAACACTAGCCATTTTAAAATCTTTTGGAAAAATACCTTTAGAAATACAATTATTGATGATACATGCAATGGGTTTTGAAATAAAATCTTTACATATTTTCAAGATTTTTGGCCCAATTCCATCGAGCCCAGTTGATTTATTACTGTCTAAATTATTGATGATATTTCGTACTTCTATAGGTGTAATGAATGTTACCTCAAAATAACGGTCGAACAGTTTTCTATCAAGGTGATTTTTCAGAGTTTTAAAATAATCTGTATCAACATGAACCTTATCAACTATATTCGATATATTAACGAAATGATTGTTCAATGTATTCACGGCATTTAGAATACCCTCAACTTCATTCGATTGAAATTTTAATTTAGAAGGCAATTGATGGTCAATTTTATTGCTAGTAATATTACGAAGATTTTGCCAAAGATTTTTTGGATCGGATTTCTTTTTAATTGCTTCATTAAAGTAATCTTTTTTACTTTTTCTTATAATTGAGGTTACTTTATTTCTCCAAAGTTTATACATTTGCCAGTTTCCTTGATGTTTAAATTCGTTTCTAGTTAATATTGCATCTTTTATAGATTTATTATACCATTCTGGCTGTTTAAATCTTTTAACACGTTTTTCTTTAACAGGTAGATGCTTAGAAAGAATGTCATTTAATAACCTATAAAGAAACCCCAATGCCTTATCAGGGTCTGATATTGTTTCAATAGTATCGAAATTAATACGAGTTAAATCATGCAAGAAAACGTCCATGTCTAACTTCGCAAAAGAACGATAGGAAATCGTTTTGAAATTTTCCTTATTATGAAATTTAGCATGATTTTGGTACGTTAAAGCTATAGGGAAGTGATCGCTGATTGCAATTTTCGACACGAAAGTCTCGGAAATAAATTGCTTGCATGTACTATAAATATGATCTATTAAGCTAGAAGAATTATTCGTTACCCTAGTTGGCGTTTTTATGTGCTGATAAAGGCCTAAGTCCTGAACCATCTTTGCCCATTTTGTATTACTGTAAGTAGATGTTAAAGAAAAATGAATGTTATAATCGCCTAGTAATATGAAATCCAAATTGGCAGCATCAGCGAAATTTAATTGCTCTTCATACCTATCAATCCATGCCTGTTTACTGTTTGGTGGTCTATATGCAAAATTAAGTAAGACTGATTTATTATTTGAAAACATAACTTCTAGCCAAATGCTTTCAATATCACTTATTTCAAGATCAGTTCTTCGCTGATAATTAATGTTAGCAGCTATATATATAAGTAAACCGCCACCGAGCTTTTGCAGGCGATCTTTTCTTTCAAAAACGTAACCGTGTAAGTATAAATCAGAATCTGTAACATTTTCAGTCAAAAAAGTTTCAGACAAGCCAAGGATACTAATAGAATGTGTTTTGCTTAGAATTATACGAATTTCATCTAATTTAGGAAGTAAATGCTGTATATTCAAGGAGGCTACGTGTAATCCCTTTTCTTTGAAATTAAATGCTAACAAGCTACTGACTTCTTCATCATCATCCGTATTTTGACTATTCTGTTGGTCTGATTTATGTAATTTTGCAGAGGGGGTTCGGTCAGTTTTTGCATGGTTAAAAAGCGAGCTTTCAGTGTTTATCTTTTTTGTACAGTTTACGTGTAACTTAGGCGAAGTGATGTTCGATAAAGTATTCGGGACATATTTTAAACTAACAGATGAATGATGATTACATGAATTAGGATAGTCACACAGTATATTATATCTGTTATAACATTTAACAGAGGAGTGTATGTCTAACCCGTCCTAGCAATTACTATATCTACACTCAGATTCAATATGGTTTGTTAGGCCGCAATTCCAGCATCGTCTTTTATTAGTTCTAAATTGATATGTGTGAGGTTTTCCAGCAAATGGTTTGTTTCTGTTGGTGTAGGAGTAACGTGGCATACGTGTGTCATCTTGGTTCCTTCTGGGATGAGTTACTCGTTTCTTAATGATCACGATTTCTCCATTAATAGCGTTTACTAAGGCACTAGATCCGCTCTTGTTGAGATGTATTGAATCACGACTGTATAACTGGCACACTGTTTTCCCATTAGCGAATACAAATGCCTGAAAGCACTCAATTAACCCCGCCTTCGTATCTTCACAAACTTGCTTTATGGTATCATTTAGCGGTATGACGTCAACATCACTTCTCGGACAAACAGTACACAAAAATACACTGCACTTTATTGCTGAAACAATTGCTTTCATTTCTTTGTAAACAGATTCTAACCGTCCTTCAGCAGCATCATTTCCACCTATGTACACGATGATATTTTTGTAAGAATCTAGATTCATTTCATCTAACTTTGATTGAATATCCTTTGTCTTCCTTCCTGGCAAGGTTTTAACATCTATTCTGGTATCGAGACCGCGTTTATTAATTCCCTTAAGTATGGAATCTCCAATAATAAGAGTCCTGTCAGCGGATATTTTAGCTGGCGTATTCGAAATAAATTTCGATGTTTCCAGATTTGTTAGCGGTGTTTCCAGATTTTCCGAATGCTTCCCGTTAAAATCACCTACATTTTCTTTCACGTTACTTGGTCCAGGAGTACCGATACTAGTAGCTGATTTCACGTTCTTTTCAACAACTTCAATGGCACTTTGCGGATATCTTTTATCAATTTGTTCTCGTGAAATAAATTTCACTGTGTCCTGGAGTGATTTAATCTGTTGTTGCAATTTATCATTTGTTTGTTTTGTTTCAATAATACATTGATCGTTTGATTGTTTGAGACAGTCCAGCTGCTCGGTAGTTCCCTTTTCCTTTAATGTAATTTGCTTTTTAATACTGGCAATCTCATCTCTTATTTGAGAAAAATGTAGGCTGGTGTTCATGTAGAATTCATCGGCTTCATGCTTTAACCGTTGCAGTAGAACATTCAGGGATTTTATTTCGTTTACCATTTGATTTTGTTGTGTTCGACTCGCGTTGTGCATTTCCGTTTTTGCATTCTGTTCTGAGTCTGGTCTTGTTTCCGGTTGTTCTAATTGAGGTGATGATATGTTTCGTTGTGTGATTTCATCATTTGTTTCCAATATTTCGGGGGTAGGGCAATCTGTTGATAACCGTTTTTCTAATGGATGTGATAATGTGTTGCATTGAAAATTTTCATCGTTTGGTAAAGAGACTTTTGAACAATGTACAATTTTACCATCAAGCTCAGAATCCATTTTCTTCTTACCATCCGGCGAACCATTTAAGAATTTTAAAGCCAAAAATTTGACACAGTCATTCAAATCTGTAGCTGTACTATTCTCCTGTATAAGCCACTGTTGCATGTTATCAACTATGTTCGGTAAATCGACTCTCAGAAAATGTTTTTCAAATTTTCCGTTTATCAGACTTGTGCATTTCGTATGATAAAGATTAATTGTAAACAAATTAGATTTATTTTGACTGATCTTCATTTGAGTCTCTACGAGATAACCGTTCTTGTCAACAATGGGTTTTTGATTTACATCATATTTTTCGGAAACAAAATAATTACCGACAGCATTTCTGAATAGTTCATACATACCATTGCTCAAAGTTAATATAATTCCTCCACCGGATTGTTTAACGATTATATCCTCCCTTTGAGTGAAAAGTAGCTTCTTTTCCATAGCCGATATTTCGTTTAGTTTGTAGTTTCTCTCTGAACTTGCGTTACTTTGTTCACCCTTTTGTTTTTTCTTGTTTTCCTTCATTTGTTTGAGCATCACTCGTGCTTTTTCAATTTCAAAACGTTTATGGTGCCAAGCTATGTGTGAATTTCTTGTACATCTTTTTTAATGCGTTTAATTTGTTACACAAGTATTACTAAAAATATATATTCAAAAACCAAGTCGTGCAATTAACAGCGTCGTCAAATTGGCAAGGGGAATGATTTAAGAATGAAATTAATAATAATAATAATCTTCATGAAACTTGGTCAGAATATTGGCCAGAGTCACAAGGTTGAACCCTATTGAAAATGGGAAGGATCCATGCCATATCACAGGAAAAGGGGCCATAATAGAAAAATTGTTTAAACTTTTGAAGCAACATATATGGCCCATTCTTCATGAAACTTGGTCAGAATGTTGGTCAGGTGACAAGGATGAACCCTATTGAAAAAGGGAAGGATCCATGTCTTATCACAGGAAAATGGGATTTAATGATTGTTTTCTTGGAATTAATCAAGAAGCCACACATGTGGCCCAAACTTCATGATAATTGGTTTTGTTTAGAAATTATCTCCTTTATGACATCTGCCCATCTAATTAATGTGATATCCTAGGCGTCAAAGACACTCGGGTGAGCGATTTAGGCCACCATGGTCCCCTTATTTTAAATAAATAAATTGAACTCATTATAAAAAAATTGTAAAGGTACCCCTAAAACGCTACGTCCAATTATGTCGATCCAAACCAGATTTCGACAGGCTGACTAGTTCGATTCTTAAATGAATCTGTATATTTTCAAAATATAACCTCTGTTTCACCTTGGCTGGCTCGGCTGTTTTTGGAGAAAATCTGAGGTATTGTCGTCACCATGGCGTCGTTCTCGGCGATGTTGGCGTGACAAACTTTTACCGTTGTCTTATCTCTGTTGTTATTCAAGATAACTTCATGAAACTTAGCGCGTGTTCACCATCACTAGAGCTATCTAGACTTTCAAGGGGATAACCCTGAACGCATTTTTGTAAGACGCATGTCCCTTTTTCGGCTTAGATTTATTTGTATTAACCAGCACTTGCAGCGCTGGCACCCGCAGCCGGTAATCTTGTTTTGTTTCTATTTTGTGGGCCTCTCAAATAAACATTTGTGAAAGAAATTGAATACAGCAGAGGTCCTAGATTCTGAAATGTGTCTAAAGTAAAAACCTCGACACACATATATATAAACGTCGACACACACACACACACACACATATATATATATATATATATATATATATATATATATATATATATATATATATATATATATATATATATATATATATATATATATATATATATATATATATATATATATATATATATATATATATATATATATATATATATATATATATATATATATATATATATATATATATATATATATATTTTTATATATATATATATATATATATATATATATATATATCTGTGGGGGGTGGGGGGTGGGGGGATGTGTGTTGATAAAGATGTATTTGTTTACGTTATATATAACACGTTACTGACTGGGACGATTTCTTGATTTTTTTCTAATGATTTTCTCTGAACACAAGTTGAATACAAAAAAAAACAACATATAAACAGGCGATAACAAGGAAAATAGTAGAAAAAGAAAAGTTATTTTTTTATTATATTCGTCTCTATTTTTTTCTCTGAACCGTTAATACAAATTAGATCTACCTTTTTAACATAGTGATTTCGGAATGAAAAGTTACTGATGGTGATTTTTCTATTTCTCGTTATTCAATTATTGGTGGTTTTTGATGGGAGATGAAATATTTGGCGTATATTTTCTTAATGGTGTTTTATTTGCTTGAAATCGAACACTGTTAACAGTAGAAAAATAAACATGAACTATTGGAATTCTTCTTCACTTAAAGATCGACTGTGGACTTGTCAATTAATCTATAATAAAACGGTATTGTGGATTTAAATACGTTATTGGCAGGCAAGTAAGTATTTATTTCCCTCTATCCTGTTCTTTCTTTCTTTTTTCTGTCTTTGCGACTTGGTCTTCATTTGCATTTTGATGGTAATCGGAATATTCTCTGGTCGCCTTTATCTTTTCACTCGCTGTTTCTGTTCAGAATCTTCACTCAAATTCATCGCCATCGCCAGCTCATCCAACCTCGTGGGTCCGATTTTGAAAGTTTGCTGATTCGATAGCCCTCTGCTAGTCTAAATTATTTCTTAGCAGATTTTTACGTTGTTATAATGAGCACGCGCCAAGCTAAAAGCTTGTCTGTTAATATTATTCCTCTCTCTATAGAGTTTAAAAGCCTGTTTAGCAACAAACATTTTTCATTAAACTATTTACAATTTTGATTACCAACATGTTTGTATTTCAAGCATTGGGTTTTCCCAAATACTGTAAATGCATTTTCCCTCAAGAAACACGTGAAATCGCCAACTATGCTATTTATATCTTTGGTTTCTGACCAATCGATTAAATCTAGCAGCACTCTATGATTATTTCATGAGTTGTTCTAAAAATAGATCGCTCTTGCTGCTATTCTAGGGGAAATTCAAATGGCAGCCCGAGAGACGCGTGAGATGATGTAATAATCTAAAATTGACTGTAATATGCATGCGCAGAAAAGACATTCATGTGAACGGAGTTACCCACTGGTGGTAGTAAACAAACTTCTTATTTACCGCTACAATAATTAATTTACCATGAAATATCGTTA